>CM038670.1:536260281-536860281 GCA_021605145.1 Aegilops bicornis
CCAGCCTAGAACTAGGTGGCATTTCAATTCAGAGGCGGAAAGAAGCTACTTTCCCTGTCGGCGGACTTCCCAGTCATCCTGAGGGCTAGAACCAGACCTGGTTTTACTGCAAAGACACATCCCCAGAAGGTGAAAATCCTCTGCCGGGTTACCATGAAAACCGACTTAGCAAAGGGCACCCTCTCCCAGAACGGATCAGCACATAAGAGCAGGCCAAATATATGCCCATTTTGTCAAAGATCAGAGCCTTAATGGCCAATGGTTTGACTGGAATTGATCTAGTTCGATGCTGGGTCGCATGGAGAATCTTACCCTTAAGCCGCCGGTCCGGCTTAATGTGTGAGTATACTGGCAATGTCAAAGATCCCCAGCGCCACTGCCAAATAGAACTAGATGATGATGAGATCAATAGGATGACCAAGACACTGCTTGATGAGAGCTTGGAAACTTGCAGCAAAATAGGCTTGAATCCTTTCTGCACCCTTAACAAAGCTCCAGCTGTAAGTGTTTTGAACAACTTGCAACTTATTCATTATTTACTTAAACTGTATTCTCATTATCACTTGACTTCTGCAGGCTGATTCCTCCTTTTGGAACAAGAAATTCCAGGACAAGCCGGCCAAAAAGGCTAGAGATAAGATGAAAGCTGTCAGGAAACCTGCTAAGAAGAAAACAAACACCTCAGAGCCATTTGCTTTGAATGATGATGAATCAGAGATAGATCTTGACTCCCTTGGCTCCTATTTCATTCATCTTATTGACATTGATTATTATCAGGATGACGCGAAGGCCGTAACTATCCTTTCCTCCGACTCAGAGCCTTTGCCAAGACAGAGAGTTCGACAAGTGAGTCGGAAAGTAAGGTTTTCTCACCTTTTAGCTTACTTGGACCCAAACTTTATTTTGAAGAAACAACAACATGAAGCTCGGTGCACAACCCGGAATAGTGGAGGTGGAGAACTTTCCTTCGGTTTACCCAACACACCGGCCCCTCGTAAACGCCGGAAAGAGGTGCCTCAGAAGTCAATCCCTTTTTACCCAAAGGCGGGTCTTATTCGCCAACCACTTAATCCTTCCGATTCAAATCAGGGAACTTCTCATTCCTCTTCTGGAGACTCATCACAGACCCAAATTCCTGCCTTCAAAGTTGCCCCTGGGTAATAACATTTTACTTTGCCATTTTAACATTTGTGAACTGATATACTTATACCATCATCATTCTTATTTTTCGATTGGTATAGCAAAGTCGAGCAAGAAATTGAAGCCAAATAAGCCGTCAAGACCCCAAAGTCCATGAACAGGAAAAGCGAGATGTATGCGAATCTTTGCATCAAACTTCTGATGATCCGCCGCTAGAAGTGCAATGGATTCCATGGATGTTAACCCAGCTAATGCTAAGCCGCCAAGTCCCATTAAGCCTGCTGAAGATGTTATTATCACCGAGTTTGGCTATGCAGAGCCGGGCAACCCCACTGTCTTAGCAAAACATAGCGCCAAGGAAGAATTTTGAGCTACTGGCAAGGCCAAATGGAAGCTGGACTTGGAAAGTTATGCCCACTTTAACGCTCATGAGATTCATGCGGGTAACCTAAACCTCCTTCATACTAGCTGTGACTTTGAAGCCGGCCTACTCAACCTGATGAAGGAGCTCTTTGAGGTAAATACTTAAAATTCTTCTCATATAGATATCTGTCAGCTGCCAAGTCTACTGAATGTGAAAGAATTGAACATGTTGTAGACTTAAATATGATCTTTCACCTTGTCGCTATTCCATAGCAATTTAACTTTGCTGAATCAAAACGAGTAGTCCCCAAGGGCCGGCTTAAACTGGATTGTTAAGCCGGGACTTAAGATTATAAGGCAAAAATCCGCATATGTAGCCACCATGGGCCGGTTTAAATTGAAAAAATTTAACCGGGTCATCAAGTATGCAAAAATATGACCTACATTAGCCCCCAAGTGCCAAGTGAAATACTTGTATTACGCTTGGTACTTTAATAAGATGATTATCATAACGATTCCTTTGTCTTGCAGGCCGAATTAAGTATGAAAGAATCCCAAGTAGTGGATCTGCGACAGAACATACAAGCACAACAATCTGAAACTTACAAGGCAAAATCAGAATTCAAAACCATTTTGGAAGAAACTGAGAAGCTGAAAAAGGATTTCAATGCTGAAAGGATCAGCTGGGATACTGAAAAGGCGGCTCTATTGAAAAGAGCTGAAGAGCCTGAGGCTGCTCTTAAGCCGGTGACTGTAGAGTTATCCGGCTTGAAGCATCAGATTAATAGCATGATAGCTGCCATCTTTGGTAAGTAATATTGTACTTCAACCATTCACCAACAACATATAACAACCATCAGCCGTTTTATCAACATCTTTATCAATGCATGCCCCAGAAGTTCTGGGCTATATCTGCTATCTCACATAAAAAGCAATCACCTTCGCTCATCAGGGAAGTGCTGGATAAACTATCTGTAGTGCCTCAAAGAGTTGAAGACCTAAATTGATCAGCCGCCAGAGCCGGCGCCATCACCATGCTGATCCGGGCAAAGGCATGGCAAGCAGAACTGGACTCAGAAGAGTTGGCCACCGGCTGCCCGAGCCAGAAAGAGGACGGGTCTCCCTTCACGACAGTAGATTTAGCCAAGTGTGTAAGGGAAATGTGCCCTTTGGCAAGCAAGCTAGCTGAGGAGACTGACTTGTCAAAATATCAGGCGGCTTACACCCAAGAAAACTCAAAAGTATAAGTGCCGGTTCATGATGCCGTGAATCTTATCCCACCAACACGTAAGCACACCTACACTCCTGATATTGATCCGTCGACCCTTATAGGTGATGAAGCTGTATTTAGAGCTTTGCATGTCATCAGCTGGACCACATCTGACTTCTAGCCAATGGGTGAAGAAGAAGAAGAAGAACTGGTGCAAGATGACCCGGACTCTTCAACACGCCAAGCCCAAAACAATTGACTCAAGGGGGGGCTCTTAAACTGCAACATAATGCTTTTCCTAGGAAAACAATCAATTTGGGCCTTGGAGAGCCTTGTAATAGGCTAGTTTGAAAACCATGATCTGCCATGCCATCGTGCATGTTTTTGCCTTCAAACTGCTGATGCATTTCCTATGTGCCTTTGATAAGTTTGCAAGGAAGATTATACTATTTTGCAATGTTCCTGCACACATAATAAACAACATATGCCCTGGCAGTTTAAACCAGGGCAGGTCACAATGCCCAACAAAATGTTATCTGGCGACTTTAAAGTCTATAACCAGGGCGGGTCATCAAACCTCACATATTTATTTAACAAGTAAAAACATACCCGTGAAATTGGTTCATACTGCCGGCTTACATCGCCATATCCAGTAAAGGTGGTATCCCAAAGACTTATAGCGCATAACTCCATTGCGCAATCAAAGTATACTAGCGACTTAACGTCCAAAGCTAGGACGGGTTATCAAAACCCCAGATATGCTCAAATATGAGTCATAAAGATTTAGGCTATATGGCCTTAATTGTTTTAAACCATATGTTAATATGGAACAAGGACATGAATCCAAACAATGTTCAGAGAAAATAACATATCAGAAAAAACAAGGCTTTCATAGGCCGGCAAGCCAAAATTTGAAGTGCTTTCATGGGCCGCACAGCCACTGAGTCAATCCTTTATTCAAACTCGTAAGCCGGCCCTCACATGACCAACTGTTGTTTTAACCTCGACAAGTTCAGGGTCTTTATTACAAGATTGACTGTTGAGAGTACAACGGGCCATTCCATGATTACATGGGCGGAGTGACAAGGACATACATACAGGATAACCCGGAATTTGGTGTTTACACCTGGCATACAAGCCGATCAAGAGGGTAAGTATAGCTATGTTAATTGAACAGGAAGCCCCCAAGTGATCTATAATGAGCCCTCAAGGCAGGATACCTATGTTTGGACTGTGCACTGCAGCAAGTTCTCTTTGGTAACCTTGGGCAGGAAGCCCTCAAATAATTTGCAACAAGGCGCGTAAGCCGTATCAAGAGGGTAGTCACAGCTATGCTCGGTGAGCAGGAAGCCCCAAGTAATTTGTAACAAGGCGTTGAAGCCGGATCAAGAGGGTAGTCACAGCTATGCTCAGTGAGTAGGAAGCCCCCAAGAGATCTTATGAACTGATAATAAAGACTCAGATACTCAGAAATGAAACGACAGAGGCCCTGAATTATCAGGGATGCCGGCTTTATTATATTAGTCCTAATATATACATTGACAAAAGTATGTACAACACAAGAGCCGGTGGCTAAAGTGTAATAAGGCCGAAGATGAGCAATGTTCCAAGGCCGACGGGTCTCCTCCTCCGATGTGCCTGAGTCCTAGTTTTCTCGAATATCAATGAGGTAGTACGACCCGTTGTTCAGATTTTTAACTGACCAAAAACGGTCCTTCCCAAGGTGGGGATGACTTGTGCATATCTGTTTGATCCTGGATAAGCCGGAGCACCAAGTCACCTTCTCGAAAGGTCCGGGTTTTAACCCGACGACTATGATAACGATGCAGATCTTGCTGATAAATCACCGAACGAGCCGCCGGAAGGTCACACTCCTCATCTAGGAGGTCAAGATCATCCTGACATGTTGTTTCATTATCAGCTTCAACATAAGCCGCCACACGGGGCGAGTCGTGACGGATGTCACTGGGAAGAACCGCCTCTGCTCCGTAAACCATGAAGAAAGGCATATAACTCGTGGATCTGTTGGGGGTAGTATTGATACTCCAGAGCACCGAGGGTAACTCCTCAACCCAACAACCCGGCGTCCTCTGCAAAGGGACCATAAGCCGGGGTTTTGTACCTCTCAAGATTTCTTGATTGGCCCGTCCGGCTTGACCATTAGACTGGGGGTGAGCCACTTATCAAGCGTCAAGACGAATATTATCTCGTTGACAGAATTCTTCCATAGCACCCTTAGACAGATTAGTACCATTTTAAGTGATGATGCTATGAGAGTAACTGATAGGGCTCCGTCGTATCTATTATTTTTTATTGTTCCATGCCAATATTCTACAACTTCAATATACTTTTTGGCAACTTTTTATATTATTTTTTGGACTAACATGTTGATCCGATTGCCCGGTGCAGTTCACATGCATTTGCATGTTTTTGGTTTCACAGAATATCCATATAAAACGGAGTCCAAGCGGGATAAAAATGGACGGAGCTTATTTTTGGAAAATATGGAAAATTTGGAAGGAAAATCAATTAACCCGATGCTCGAGGTGGTCACGAGGCGGGGGGCCTTGCCCCAGGCGCACCCCTACCCTTGTGAGCCCACCGTAAGGTGGTTGACGCTCTTATTTTGCCGCAAGAAAGCTAATATTCGGAAAAAATCACGGCGAAGGTTTCAGGCCAATCGGAGTTACGGATCTCCATATATACACGAAACGGTGAAACAGAGCGAGCGAGCGTAAACAGAGAGATAGATCCAATCTCGGAGGGGCTCTCGCCCCTCCCAAGCCATGGGAGCAAAGGACCAGAGGGGAAACCCTTCTCCCATCTAGGGAGAAGGTCAAGGAAGAAGACAAAGGAGGGGGCTCTCTCCCCCTCGCTTCCGGTGGCGCCGAAACGCGGCCGGAGGCCATCATCATCACGGCGATCTACACCAACACCTCCGCCATATTCACCAACATCTCCATCACCTTACCCCCTCTATCTACAGCAGTCCACTCTTCCGCAACCCGCTGTACCCTCTACTTGAACATGGTGCTTTATGCTTCATATTATTATCCAATGATGTGTTGCCATCCTATGATGTCTGAGTAGATTTTCGTTGTCCTATTGGTGGTTGATGAATTGCTATGATTGATTTAATTTGCTTGTGGTTATGTTGCTGTCCTTTGGTGCCCATCATATGAGCTGCCGCAAGCGTGGATCACACCATAGGGTTATTTGTATGTTGATGGGACTATGTATTGGAGGGCAAGAGTGATGTAAGCTTCAACCTAGCATAGAAATTGATGCATACGGGATTGAAGGGGACCAATATATCTTAATGCTATGGTTGGGTTTTACCTTAATGAACGTTAGTAGTTGCGGATGCTTGCTAATAGTTCCAATCATAAGTGCATGGAATTCCAAGTCAGGGATGACATGCTAGCCGTGGCCTCTCCCACATAAAACTTGCTACCGGTCTAGTAAGGTAGTCAATTGCTTAAGGGACAATTTTGCCACACCTACCATCAATTTTCCACTCTCGCTATATTTACTTTAGTTGTGTCTTTACCTTAGCAGCCCCTAGTTTTATTTTCGTGCTCTTTACTTTCTTGCAAACCTATCCGAAAACACCTACAAAGTACTTCTAGTTTCATACTTGTTCTAGGTAAAGTAAATGTTAAACGTGCGTAGAGTTGTATCGGTGGTCGATAGAACTTGAGGGAATATTTGTTCTACCTTTAGCTCCTCGTTGGGTTCGACACTCTTACTTATTGAAAACTGTTGCGATCCCCTATACTTGTGGGTTATCAGTAACCAAAACGGAAAATCACCTTTTTAATGAATTGAACCGCCATTGTCGCATCACACTTGCTGACCGGCTCTGCCTCAACCCACTTTGTAAATTTGTCAACCGCCACCAAAAGGTGAGTTTTTTTTGTGCTTCGATCTCTTTAAAGGTCCAACCATATCCAGCCCCCAAACTGCAAACGTCCAAGTGATTGGAATCATCCTCAATTCTTGAGCCGGCACATGAGCTCGTCTGGAAAATTCTGACAGCCATCACACTTGCTAAACAGATCTTCTGCATCAGCATGAGCCGTCAGCCAATAAAACCCATGACGAAAAGCCTTAGCCACGAGAGACTTAGAGCCGACATGATGGCCACAATCTCCTTCATGAATCTCTCTTAAAATCTCAAGGCCCTCCTCAGGAGAAATACATCGTTGAAACACCCCTGTGACACTGCATTGGTGTAACTCGCCATTAATAATGGTCATTGACTTAGACTGCCGGGGTATTTGCCTGGCCAAAGTTTCATCCTCAGGTAACTCACCCCGGGTCATATAAGCCAAATATGGAATTGTCCAATCAGTAATAGCATGAAGATCCGCCACCAATTATGCCTACGGGTCAGGGATAGCAAGATCTTCTTCCGTAGGCAGTTTATCTGAAGGATTATTCAGAATATCAAGAAATACATTAGGTGGTACCGGCTTATGCTGAGACCCCAACCGGCTTAAAGCATCAGTCGTCACATTTTTTCTGCGATCAACATGTTGCACTTGATAACCTTTGAAATGACCAGCAATACCATCAACCTGAGACATTTGGCCACCCGACTTTTCCTGAGACATTTGCAACTCTGTCTAGTCATTGATGAAATTCACAAGTGCTTGAGACTTGATGGCTGTCCAAGGTGTATACTTCAAACCATGAGGTCCAAGCTCAATGGCCCACTTGGCCACCCGACCTGTAGCTTCCCTGTTTTGAATAATATCCACTAGAGGAGCAGAACTGACCACAGTAATGGGATGACCCTGGAAATAATGCCTCAACTTGCGAATGGCCATGAACATTCCATAAACCAGCTTCTGCCAGTGTGGGTACCTCTGCTTAGATTCAATTAATACCTCACTGACATAGTAAACCGGCCTTTGAACCGGACATTCCTTGCCTGATTCCTTCCTTTCCACAACAACCGCCATGCTGACGGCCCAACTGTTAGGAGCCACATATAAAAGCAAGGGCTCCTTGTCAATAGGAGTTGCAAGAACCGGCGGCTCAGCCAACTGTTTTTTAAGCGCCTCGAACGCCTGATTGGCAGCATCACTCCGAACAAAGTGATCTGTTTTCTTCATCATTTGGTATAGAGGGATAGCCTTTTCTCCCAGGTGGCTTATAAACCGGCTTAAAGCCATAATACGACCCGCCAAATGCTGGACGTCGTTAATACATGCCGGTTTAGCCAAAGAAGTTATAGGCTTAATTTTCTTCGAGTTAGCTTCAATACCTCTCTCAGAGACCAAAAAACCCAAAAGCTTGCCTGCTGGCACACCAAAGACACATTTGTCCGGGTTAATCATCATCTTGTAGACTCGGAGATTGTCAAAGGTCTCCGTCAAATCATCTAACAAGGTCTCCTTCTTCCTGGATTTCACAATGATATCATCCACATAAGCATGAACATTGCGCCCAATCTGGCTGTGGAGGCAATTTTGAACACAACTCTGATAAGTCGCCTGGGCACTCTTGAGCCCGAAAGGCATAGACACATAGCAGAAGGCTCCAAAGGGAGTGATGAAAGATGTCTTCTCCTGGTCTTTAACTGCCATCTTGATCTGATGATAACCAGAATAAGCATCTAAAAAACTCAAACACTCACAACCCGCCGTACCATCAATGATCTGATCAATACAAGGGAGAGCAAAAGGATCAGCCAGACATGCCTTGTTAAGGTCCGTGTAATCTACACACATGTGCCAAGTGTCGTTTTTCTTAAGTACCAGCACCGAGTTAGCCAACCATTCAGAATGAAGAACTTCAACAATAAACCTGGCCGCCAAGAACCGGGCCACCTCTTCACCAATGGCCTTGCGTCTCTCTTCATTAAAATGACGAAGGAATTGCTTGACCGGATTAAAATTTGGATCAACATCGAGAGTGTGCTCAGCAAGTTCCCTCGGTACACCTGGCATGTCGGAAGGCTTCCATGGAAAGATGTCCCAGTTCTCATGGATGAACTCGATGAGCGCGTTTTCCTATTTCGGATCCATGTTGGCACTGATACTGAACTGTTTGGATGAATCGACAGGAACAAAATCGACCTGCTTGGTGTCATCTGCTAATTTAAACTTCAACAAAGGGTCATGCTCTGTGGTTGGCTTCTTCAAGGGGGTCATATCCGCCGCGTCAACATTATCTTTGTATAACTTTGACTCCTCTGGTGCACAAACAGACTCAGCATAGGCAGCATCGCCCTCTTCACACTCCAAAGCTATCTTCCTATCCCCATGCACCGTGATAGTACCCTTACGACCCAGCTTTTTAAGCTGCAGATAAACATAACAAGGTCGTGCCATAAATTTGGCATAAGCCGACTGAGGCAGTCCTGGACTAAGGGGTCCTCAGGGCGTCCGGCCTATTAGCCATGGGCCAGACTGATGGGCTGTGAAGATACGAAGATCGAACACTCTACCCGTGTCCGGATGGGACTCTCCTTGGCATGGAAGGCAAGCTTGGCGTCCATGATACAAAGATTCCTTTCTCTGTAACCGACCTTATGTAACCCTAGATCCATCCGGTGTCTATATAAACCGGAGGGCTAGGTCCGTAGACAGATATACATACATAGTCAGACAGGCTAGACTTTTAGGGTTTTAGCCATTAAGATCTCGTGGTAGATCAACTCTTGCAATACTCATATTCATCAAGATCAATCAAGCAGGAAGTAGGGTATTACCTCCATAGAGAGGGCTCGAACCAGGGTAAACATTGTGTCCCTTGTCTCCTGTTACCATCGTCCTTAGACGCACAGTTTGGGACCCCCTAACCGAGATCCGCCGGTTTTGACACCGACATTGGTGCTTTCATTGAGAGTTCCACTGTGACATCGTCGAAAGGGTTGATGGCTCGCCTTGTCATCAAGGAAAATATCACCTCCGGAGGAGCCCTGGCCCCAGGCCAAACCCTCCGGCTGGGCGGCTTCATCATGACCACCAGTCCGGCCCTTAAGCCGACGATGACCTCTCGAGTCATCAAAAATTGCCTCCGCATTGATCCCGAATACTCCACTCGGATGGATCCGACGGAGTTATCGTCTTCAAACAAACTCCTGGATCGCATTGCCGCCTTGGGGGTTGCTACAGACTATGATCGGACTTGGCTTAAACCCGACCAGAGAGAAATTAAAACTCCACCGATCACCCACCAGATAGCAGTAGTCGAGGAGCAAGACAACTCTTCCTCTATATTGAGGACGAATTATGTTCGGATCACCAATCTTGAAGAGCCGGACACCCTCTGGCAGAAAGACATGCCTTGTCCTCCGAACATAGAGTCGGACAACAAGCCTAAAAAATTAGTCGATATCCCGTGAGTCAACCGTCAAGCGGAAGATCTTCAAACTACGAATCCAAAATCAGGTCAGGGTTCGGATTTAAATCCATCCACCCACCCAGATATGAGCGCTCTCATGAGCATACAACAACAGTATCAGGAAACGGTCCACCACTTCTGGGCCAGATTCCTCCTTGTCAAAAACAAGATTAAAGATTGTCGCGACGAAGACGCGATCTCAGCATTCCGCAACAATTGCATGGACGAAGGAATCCTCAACGCCATCAACCGCCATCGCATATTACAATTCGCTGACTTGGCAACTATCGCATGTAAGTACATAATGGAAAGCGCTCGAAAACTCAGGCAGCCCACTAGGAACCATCGGTCCCCACCCAAACCCTCCTTCGCATTTAAAAGGGCGCACTTCGCGGGCACGCCCGGTCCAATAGTAAAGAAATATAAGCCCACTACGGGGCGCCGAACTGTTCTGGAAGGATGGCTCGATGGGCCATGCAAAATACACACAACACCGGATAACTTACCAACCCATAGCTTTAGAGCATGTTGGATACTCCGGCAAGTGGCCAAGAGCGGCGAGGATATCCTCACCAAGAATACCCCAGAACAACACCCCCCGGAGGACGACAACCTCGAAATATTGACGGTCTTCGAGACATTTGCTTCAAACAATAGGTGCAAAAGAGCACTCCGTGAACTTCGCGAAGTCTGCCAAATCGCAGCAATAAACCCTTGGAACGACACGGCTATAACTTTTAATGCAGGATTTGAACCAAAATACAGGACAGTCCGAGCACCAGCCGCCTTGGTCCTCAGTCCAATCGTGGATGGCTTTCGGCTCACCAAGGTTCTCATGGACGGCGGCAGCAGACTAAACCTGATCTATGAGGATACACTCCAAAAAATGGAAATAGACAGGAGCCGCATCGAGCAAAGCAGCACGGCCTTCTGAGGAATCACTCCCAGTCGGGAGGCGTGGTGTGCGGGAAAAATCACACCTGACATGGTATTCGGCACGCCGGAGAATTATCGGTCCGAAGAGATAACCTTCCAAGTGGCCCCTTTCAACAGCGGATATCACACCCTCTTAGGGCGAGATGCATTTATACGCTTCCAAGCTATACCTCATTACGGGTACATGAAGCTTAAGATGCCCGGGCCCAATGGCACAATCACTCTCGCCAGTGATCCAAACATAGCACTCCGTGCCGAAAATAAAACCGCATCCCTCGCCCTTGAGGCATTATCTGAAGCCCTCGCGGCTGAAGAATTAACCGCACTGCACTCCACAGTGGACAGGGACGATGTGATCCTAGACAAATGACCCAAATCCACCTCCTTCAAGCTGGCAGAAGAAATAGTTAAATCCCAAGTCCATCCAACGGACCCCAACAAGACATCATCTGTCGGGGCACAACTCGACCCAACGGTCGATGCCGCGCTACGAGATTTCCTGCGTGAAAACTGGGACATATTCGCCTGGCACCCTTCTGGCATGCCAGGAATCCCACACAGGCTAGCCGAACACAGCCTCAATATCTTAAAGGGATACAAACCGGTCAAACAAACACTGCGGCGTTTTTCTGAACCTAAACGACAAGCTATGGGAGAAGAGCTAGCCAAGTTACTCGAAGCCGGATTCATCAGAGAAATAAAACACCCGGACTAGCTAGCAAACGTGGTGATGGTACCAAAGAAGGATAAAACCTGGCGCCTATGTGTCGATTTCAAAGACCTCAACAAGGCTTGCCCTAAGGATCCCTTCCCCCTCCCTCGCATCGATCAGATCATTGACGCAACCGCAGGACACGACTCACAATGTTTTCTCGACACGTACTCTAGATACCATCAGATCAAGATGAAGGAGTCTGATCAAGCCGCAATGACATTCATTACCCCATATGGGCCTTTCTGCTTCAACACTATGCCTTTTGGGCTCAAAAACGCTGGCGCCACCTACCAACGCATGATTCAAACATGCCTGGAGAAGCAGATCGGCAAGACAGTTGAAACATATGTGGATGACGTCGTCATCAAAACCAGACACGTCGAGGCACTGATAGCCGATTTACGTCTCACATTCGACAACCTCCGTGCATATGACATCAAGCTCAATCCGGAAAAGTGTGTTTTCGGCGTCCCTGCTGGAAAACTGCTGGGCTTCATTGTTTCCAATAGAGGAATCGAAGCAAATCCAGCCAAAATCCGAGCTTTGTCACAGTTGGCTATACCAACGGACCTTAAGCAGGTCCAAAAACTCGCCGGATGCGTGGCAGCTTTAAGCCGCTTTATCTCCAGATTGGGAGAGAAGGCATTGCCACTGTATCCCCTACTCCGGCGCACCGATCACTTCCAGTGGACGGATGCAGCAACGACCGCACTAGAAGAAATAAAAGCCCTTCTAGCGAGCAACCCAATCCTGTCCGCGCCAAACGTCGGTGAACCCATGCTATTATACATATCAGCAACACACCAGGTAGTGAGCGCCGTGCTCGTCATTGAGCGAGAGCAAGACAGACACAAGTTCCCGCTTCAGAAGCCAGTATATTACGTATCCACTGTTCTCACACCATGCAAATCCTGGTACCCCCATTATAAAAAGATAGCATACGCGGTCTTCATGGCATCCCGAAAGCTGCGACACTACTTTCAAGAGTGTTCGATCACGGTGGCTTCTGAAGTACCACTCAATGATATAATAAACAATCGCGATGCTACGGGCCGGATTGCCAAATGGGCCATTGAGCTACTTCCATTTGACATAACATATAAGCCACATCGAGCCATTAAATCTCAAGTACTGGCGGACATCGTTGCCAAATAGACAGAGGTCGAACTCCCTAAAGAGTACGACACATATTCCAACTGGGTCATGTATTTCGATGGCTCCAAAATGCTAGCAGGATTAGGAGCAGGCGTCGTTTTAACGTCCCCCACTGGAGACATGGTCCAGTACGTACTCCAAATATTATACATAGACTCCAACAACGTAGCCAAATACGAGGCCTTATTGCATGGTCTTCGGATGGCCGTCTCCATGGGCATACAATGCCTGGAAGTGCGCGGGGACTCAAACCTCGCAATATCTCAAATAAATGGAGATTTTGACGCCAAAGATCCGAAGATGGCGGCTTATTGCAATGCCGTCCTGAAAATGTCGGCTCGGTTCGAGGGGCTCGAGTTTCATCATGTGGATCAAGAAAGTAATCAAGCGGCGGACGTCCTTGCTCGCATCGGCGCCAAGCGCGACCCCGTCCCACCTAACATTTTTTTGGAAAGGCTTTTCAAGCCATCCGTGGTGTGGCAAGGGGAGAGCGTCAACACTAGTCCGGATCCGAACATAACCCCAGATTTTGAGCACTCTGATATCATCGGGGGATCAGCCACCGAAATAACACCGTCGGCCCATCTCATTATGGCAGTCATTGCCCCATGGACTGAACCCTTCTTGGCCTACCTTAATAGGAAGGAACTCCCCGAGGATCAGAATGAGGCCCGCCGCATTGTCTAGCGTTCGAAGGCCTACAAGGTCCACGATGGAGAGCTCTATAAGAAAAGCGCTACCGGAGTCCTTCAAAGATGTATCTCCGAGGATGAGGGGCGGTAGCTCTTGGCTGAAATTCATGCCGGTCTCGGCGGTCACCACGCTGCAGCTCGGGCCCTTGTTAGCAAGGCCTTCTATATAGGTTTTTACTGGCCGACGGCCCGAGCAGACGCACAGGACCTTGTTCAACATTGCGTCAGATGCCAGCTTTTCGCCAACCAGAGCCATATGCCACCAACCACTCTGCAAACAATCCCCATCACTTCACCTTTCGCGTTCTGGGGGCTTGATATGGTCGGACCCCTTAAAGGAGGAAGCCATAAGAAAAAATATCTGTCGATCATGGTGGATAAATTCACTAAGTGGATAGAGGCCAAACCAGTTAAAATGGCCAAAGCCGGACCAGTGATAGACTTTATATCCGGTGTTGTACACCGTTATGGTGTTCCACACAGCATCTTCACCGATAATGGCTCCAACTTTACAGCCGATGAGGTGAAAAATTGGTGCGCAATCTGGGCATTAAACTCGATTACACCTCCGTCTATCACCTGTAAACAAATGGTCAAGTCAAACGGGCCAATGGTCTTATTATGAGCGGCATAAAGCCTAGGCTGGTGTGGTCTTTGAAGGAATCAGACAAGCACTGGGTCGAGGAGCTCGACTCCATACTCTGGGGGCTGCAGACCACGCCCAATCGCACTACCGGATACTCACCTTTCTTCATGGTGTACGGCGCAGAGGCTGTGTTACCCTGCGACATCATTCATGACTCACCTCGAGTACGCATGTATGAAGAGAGAGGCCGAGCTCGATCGGCAGGACAGCCTAGACGCCCTGGAGGAAGAGCGCGACATCGCAAAAGCCCGTTCCACATTTTATCAACAACAGGCCCGCAGATACCAAAGCGGAGAAGTACGGGCCAAGACTTATAATGTTGGCGAACTCATTCTACGCTTGCCGGAGAAGAAAAAGGAAAAACTCAAGCCCAAATGGGAGGGTTCCTTCATCATTGACGAAGTTCTCACTGGAGGAGCGTACCGCCTGCATGATGCGTCAGACAACCGCCTAGAGCCGAACCCTTGGAATGCGGCCAGATTCCGAAGATTCTATGCCTAGCGCCGAACTCTTTGTTCGTCTCCTTCTCCCTATTGTTCCTATTGCTTTTTCCTCTCTTTTCTCTTTTCCCTTTTTCAGCCTTAAAACTTTTCGTGCGGCTCAACCACGCACCTATGACATACACATACTTAAATATGTACGTCCATTATACCTGGGGGCTTCTTTGACAGAAGCTTGTTAGTGTTATTTTTCGAGCATCAAGCTCATCACATATGCGCGTTTTCCCGTATGTACCTTTTCTTCACCATTATATGCATCTATATGACTTAAGTTTTTGCCGAGCTGGGTTGCCTGGCTCCTATGCTTATGCCCTACATTCCCATTAGTTCGGCCAGGGCATAAAGGGAGCACCTCTGTGATTGTTACTGCCGGGTCATCCGGATGTGTACCTCAGACTGGGTGAAGCTGAAAGCTAGCGTTCTTAAGGGAATATTTGATCGGTGGATTAAAGACGATTTTGCATTCACCCCATTCTGAACCCCCAGATGTTACTTATACTGCGTTGTCACAATTACAGTTTGGACATGCATTTTTATGCATGCACACCCAGGGAAAGGAACCCCTAACGGAACTATTCTCTCTAGAAGATGTTTCTTACAATCATAATGTAATATAACATAACTAGCCGGATACAACTTGTCTGTTCAAGCAACTATGACCCCTACGCCTGGTTTTCATGCATACCCCGGTCTATTTTACCGCTTAGATATTCGGAAACACTCTGCACCTTCTGGTCCAGAGGTCGAACCGAAAAGGTCTGCCATGACAATCGTTTTACAATTCAGCTAGAAAGGAAAGTACATAGTCACTTGGACTCAAAAATTTCCTCCTCTATACCGTCCAACAGGCTGTCTAACTTACAATCCTGCTGGGAATACTTGGCGGCTACATTTACTTGGTCATATACCAAATTAACGGGAACTTCTTTCCCATCTGACCCTAGAGGTCCAATCCGAGCCATATGATTTGGATCAAGCTTGGTATACCGTTTTTTCACCATGGCCCAGGCTTCTCGTGCACCTTCCCTTGAATAGCTCTAGGATCTTTACTGGAGGGGAGGCAGATGGCCACAAGGCCTTGGCAACGCTTCGCATCGCCTGCCGAGCCTGCTCATACATGTGCGACAGGTCTTGTAGCAGATCGCCCGAGAATCCGGACATCTCCTCTTCGGGACGACCGGTCAGCATACCTGCAGACATAACTCTATCAGTCCCTTTTATCTCCGAATTATTCGAAGGTAAGTTCGATCACATACTGAATATGCCGCCTCGCAGCCTATTATTTTCCTTCACGAAATAAGCCAGCTGGGCCCGTACATCTTTCAGTTCTTCGCCCAGATGGGTCTGGGCATCCTGCAGCTTGTTTTTCTCATCTCTGACTCGGCTCAGAACACGCTCACCTGCGGCCTGTAGTCTTTTCGCCTCTTTCTCGCCCGCTTGAGCGGCTTCCAATTTTTCCTCCAATTGATCTGACGATCCTGTTTTGAGATAAGCAACCGTATTAACACAAGCTGGTATATAATTATTGTTTCTCGATGGAGGGAAATATTACCAGAGGACGCCTTCTTGGAACTTTCCAGTTCGGCGGTAACAGCTGTTAGCTGTGTCTGACACTTTTCTAGCTCTTGGGCTAGCAGGTCGTTCTTCTTCGTAAGAACCTGGTTATACAACGATCCTTAAATCATTTGTACCAACTGCTTCAAGTCTCGGGGGCTAATGGCATATGGTTATCATATTCACACAAAGTAAACTTACTTGCACATCTTTTAAATGTTGAGTCGTGGCTCTATTAAGCCCGTCTCGAGCAGCTCGGATGTACGCATCAGCCAAGCTGAAGGCATTAAACGCCTCTTCTGAGAAGCTGGGGTCTCATAGAACGGCCCTTCGGCGCCAATGATTCATGGCGCTCTCCACTTCCGAGTTGGTGACGGATACATCATCCAAATCCTCGGCTGGTGGAAAATCCGGTGTCACCCCCGTTTTGGCCCCCGTCTTTACGGCAGGGTTTGGATCCTGGCTGGGGGGAGTATGACCGGCCGGACCCCCGGACACAGTCCAGCACACTCTTTTCCTGATATAGGACAAACATAGAAGTCACAATTGGATGAGACTGCTAAAGAACGTATTTGCAAATCCCTACCTCTTCGAAGAAGGCTCGGCCGTATTTTCGTTTGCCTTCCTCTTCGAAGGCTTGTCCAGCGCGGGAGCCGCTCTCTTTGGAGACGCCCCTGGGGCGGCACGGCACGCCGAACGCCTCCCCTTTTGAGCACAGGATGGTCCGGTGGGTGAGGCAGAATGAGAGAACTCTTTCGGATGAGATGTATCCTTCTTACTTACGTGTGAAGCAGGGAGAAGACCGGGGTAATCTGCAAGGATAGCCACTTCTGTGCCGTCGTAGCTCGCCTAGTAAAACACCCCATCCTCGAGCACCATGAGTATGTCCGGATCCTCTTCGAATCCTGGGTCAAGGTCCTGATTGTGGCCCTCGGGCTGCGGGGCGGGGCTGTGAAGCCCTTCAAAAATCTTTCGCCAGTGCTGTTATAAATGGACGGATTAATATTCATTGAAAGTAGCTCAGGGAGTAGAGTGCGT
The DNA here is from genome assembly GCA_021605145.1 of Aegilops bicornis. NCBI lineage: Eukaryota > Viridiplantae > Streptophyta > Magnoliopsida > Poales > Poaceae > Aegilops > Aegilops bicornis. The sequence continues at coordinate 536,277,587 of CM038670.1, forward strand.
AAAGCAGAGGAGTTGGGACTTACCCAGCTAGGAGGACTGTACATAGAAAATCCATCTCTGCGCTTGATATGCAGAAATTCCTCTTCCTCCCCTTTGAACAGTTCGGCCAATATTTTTGCCAGAGCAGCGGGGGTGTCCGGACCCTTCCTGGCGCAGCGGGAGGCGTCATCCTCCCCATTGTAGTGCCACATGGGAAGCCCTCTGTATTGGAGTGGCTGAACTCCCCGTACTATGGAGGTCGCCATTACTTCAACCATTGATAATCCGGACTGAGCGAGTGTCCTTATCTTGCTCATGTGTTGACGAACATCCGCATTGTCTTCCTCCTCGAGGCTCAGAGGGCACCAGCTGTGGCGTTTCTTCAAAGGAATGCTTGTGAACTCGGGAAGACCCCTCTAAACAGGGTCTGGAAGTGCGACGTCCTCAATATAGAACCATTCGGAAGGCCACTCTTCGGATGCCTTCTTTGGTGTGCCGGATAGGTATCCGGTCTCGGCGATGCGCCATATTTCGGCTCCGCCCACTTCAAATATTGATCCCTCATGGTTGCGCAGAACGAGACGGAATAGCTTTCTCCACAGTTCAAAATGGGCCTCACAACCCAGGAATAGCTCGCAAAGGGCGACGTAAACCGCGATATGCAGGATGGACGCCGGGGTGAAGTTTTGCAGTTGGAGGCCATAGTACTCCAGAAGCCCTCGGAGGAACGTGTGAATTGGAAATCCGACACCTCTTAGCAGATAAGGGACGAAGCACACTCGTTCCCCCTGGATGGATTGGGGAAATTTTCAGCCTGGGCCCCGCCATTGAAGAAGGTCAATCCTGCTCAAACAGGGACCAAATCCGCATGGGGAAGAAACCCCTGTGTTTGCAGCTTCTCCAGCCGACCATGGGATACGGAGCACCTCTCCCACTCGCCTTTTTCTGGGCCACAGGGACGGGAGGAGGAGCTAAGAGCGCTAGCCATGTTGGAGTGGTCTTTCCTAGCAATATCTGAGGATTTTTTTCACGGGGTGCCGAATGGATCTGAGATCCAATCTCTTTAAATAGACGCTCTTCCTCGGGTGGCCGGGGTGTTATGTGCAAAAATACCCTGACCTCTCGCATCCCCTTGACATGTGGAGGCTGAAGTTATTGATACATAGAAGCCGAGGGGTATGGCATTAAATGGAAGGCCGAATATATCACTTTGAAGTCATAGGAGGAGGAACCCACCTTGCAATGCCGAAGTCAATCTGCGCGCCGAACACCTCGTCATTGAAGTCTAGTCCGGGGGCTACTGAGGGAGTCCTGTACTAAGGGGTCCTCGGGCGTCCGGCCTGTTAGCCATGGGTAGGATTGATGGGCTGTGAAGATACGAAGACCAAAGACTCTACCCATGTCCGGATGGGACTCTCCTTGGCATGGAAGGCAAGCTTGGCGTCCACGATATGAAGATTCCTTTCTCTGTAACCGACCTTATGTAACCCTAGATCCGTCCAGTGTCTATATAAACCGGAGGGCTAGGTCCGTAGACAGATATACATACATAGTCAAACAGGCTAGACTTTTAGGGTTTTAGCCATTACGATCTCGTGGTAGATCAACTCCTGTAATACTCATATTCATCAAGATCAATCAAGCAGGAAGGAGGGTATTACCTCCATAGAGAGGGCCTGAACCTGGGTAAACATTGTGTCCCTCGTCTCCTGTTACCATCGACCTTAGGCGCATAGTTCGGGACCCCCTACCCGAGATCCGCCGGTTTTGACACCGACACCGGCCGTCCAAACAAGGCGTGATAAGGGCTCTTGATCTTGACCACCTCAAAAGTCAATGTTTTAGCCCTATAGTTAAGCTCACTGCCAAAAGCCACTTCCAAGGCTATCTTACCCACTGGATATGCCGACTTACCAGGCAGCACCCCATGAAAAATAGTAGAAAACGGCTTAAGATCTTTGTCAGTCAAATTCATATGGCAAAAAGCATCATAATAGAGAATATTGATACTGCTGCCTCCGTCCATAAGCACTTTTGTGAACTTGTATCCTCCAATCTGAGGAGAAACCACCAAAGCCAGCTGACCTGGGTTGTCAACCCGGGACGGGTGATCCTCACGGCTCCATATAATGGGCTGCTCTGGCCATCGCAAGTACCGAGGCACTGCCGGCTCAACCGCGCTCACTGCTCATTTATGAACCTTCTGGTCTCGCTTGCACAAACTCGTGGTAAAAACATGATACTGGCCACTATTCAGCTACTTTGGATTACTCTGACAGTCGGACTGCTGCTGCTGATTACCTTGACTGGGCTGCTGATTAAAACCGCCTTGATTGCCATGGCCTTGAAAACCAGAGTTTGAGCCATCACATCCAAAACCGGGCCCGTGAGAGCCGGATCCTGACCTGCCATTCGGGCCATGATGGCCCTAATTGTCAGCGGGAACGACACCTATGGGATCACTGGGATCCCTTCTACGGTCGGCGGGTGCGGGTTCGTGAGAAGAGCAGGTTTAGGAGCCAGCACACGGATCGTTTACCCAGGTTCGGGCCGCGAGGATGCGTAAAACCCTAGTCCTGCTTTGGTGGATGTATTGAGTGTTCTTGAGCTTTCGAACTAGCTACGGTGGTTGTGTAGTTCCAAAAGGCCGAATCCCTCTCCTGGTCGCGTCGGGCCTCCTTTTATAGGAAAAAAGGGGTTGCCACAGTGGCACACAGGAGGTGGAAAGGCCTACAGTGCACGAGCTTATTGCACGGCATTATGGGACAAAGGGCATTAAATGCGCTACTTAGGTGTCCATTAGCTTTATCGGGGGTGAACGGCGCAGGCCCCGTCTGCCGTCGCCACTCTGCCTTCGCCGACACGCGCCTGTGCCAGCGATGCATGCAGCGCCATGTAGGCAGGCAGGCAGCTGAGGTGGCGCGGCGGTAGGGCCTTCACGAAGATCTACATGCCACCACGCAGGTGCTTGTTGATTTGGCCTGGAAGCTGCATGTTGCCACGCAGGTGCCTGCCCAGCTGGTTGGGCTGGCAGCTGCATGCGAACGGCGGCGGAGTCTTGGTTGGTGTGGGTCTGGCAGTGGCCCCGCTGACGCCCTTGGTAAGGGCCTTTCTAGGGGGCCCGGCAAGGGTCTTGTCGTGGTGTCCCAGTCGTCCCCGACAAGACGCTTGCCGGGGGTCTTGTGGGTTTCCTTGGCGAGGATCTCGCCGAGGGTCGTCGTCTTTTGATCCTCATATGATCTCATATATCTATGGTCTTTACAAAGATCTGCATGCCACCAAGGAGGTGCCTTCTGAGCCCTGGTCCCAACATAGTTGGTTGGGTTGGAACCCGTGGGCTCAAGGGTGGCTCGCTCTATTGGTGTTGGGCAGGTTGCCCCGGCAAGGCTCTTGCCGGGGTCGCGGAGGCCGCCCCGGCAAGGGTCCTGCCGGGGGAGTCCACCTTGCCCCCTTTGCTCTTTGTGTTTCTGGCCTTGGTGTTGCCTCTGATCGCCTTGTTCCTTTGGCTTCTCTTCGGCTTCCCTCCCCTGCGCTGCTTAGTGTGGCCGTGGGCGTGGCTCCGACTGTCCGTGCACAAGTAAAGGGGTAAAAAGGAGCGCCCTACTTTTGTACACCGACAGGAGCCCCCGGGCTTGGGCCACACATAAGCGCGACATGATGTTGGGCCCGGCCCAAAACGGTGCGCGGGCAGTCGGGGTGGGATTTTACCGCAGTAATTTTTCGTCCGCCGTGCTTCCTCACGACCTGCGCGCAACGTGGAGGGTTGTGCGTGACGTGGGGGTCATGCATGGGGCGGTTTCCGCACGCATGCGTCACGTCACAGTTAATGGGAAAAGAGGCGGCCCGCGCCTTCCCCGTAAAAAGAAATAACCGCGGGCTCGCTGCTCATTTACCCTTCATGCTTTCCCCAATCTCGGAACTGCCGCTCCCTTCTCCTTCCTTTGCAAGATTTCGCCTCTGCTCCCTGCCACCGCATCTCCATCGCCCTTCCTCCTTTGCCTCTCGCAGCCGCCATGGCCCCCAAATCCACCAAGTGCAAGGGAGTGGCCAGGGATGTTGGGGCATCGGAGCAGCGGAGAGCGAGCTAGCGGTGCGGCGAATGCAGCACGCCTACTTCCCGTCGATGGTCGACGTGGTCGAACTCCGGAACTGCTTCAAGCACCTGTGGGGGTGTAAGACGGGAAGCGAGACGACAGGGCATCCGGCCACGCGCGTCATCCCCGCCGCCTTCGCGGAAGCCGGCCCGAATTGGTCCCATTCTTCGTTGATTACTTCTCTTGTGGGCTCTGTCCCCCTTTCCCCGATTTCTTCAGCGACATCATGCACACCTACGACTTCCACCTTTTGGATTTTACTCCAAACGCCGTGGCGTGCATGGCTCTTTTTGCGCACCTCTGCGAGGGTTTTGCCGGGGTGCATCCCAATACGGCGCTCTTCCGCCACTACTTCTTCCCCCGCCTCCAGAAGGGGGGCGCCATTTCCGGTTGCGTCGCCTGGATTCCAAGGACACAGGAGAAAGGGACATACCCGGACGACGCCTAGAGGGAGAGGTGGGAGGAGTGGCGGGGCCGGTGGTGCTGGATTGAAGAGAAGGATCCGCTGGACTTTTGCCGGGTCCGCCACGCACCGCCGGTCAGCAGGAGCGACTGGAGCAATGTCGACGTCAACTACAAGAAGCTCGCGGTCGCCACCACCAGGATTCTTCGTCTCACTGAGGCCGGGCTCACCCTTGAGATGATCGGGGCGGATTTCATCCACCGACGAATTGCTCCGCTGCACAACAAGGGGAGGCTGGCCTGGCTCTTCACGAACGCCGCCGAGATCATGAGGCTCCGCCCCGGCCTGGACCACAACCTCACGGTGATGGGGCATGCCCACTTCTGCCAGCGGCTCTTCCAGCTCGACGTGAACCGCGACAGCGAGGTCGAGCGGTCCGGCAAGGCCGCGAGGGCCGCCGTGAAGGCCGGCAATGTCGCCAGGGGGCCCTTGTTCAAGTTGCCGGCGGGGGTGGTCCTGCTGAGCAACAACTCGCGCCGGAATGACATCATCACCATGATGCCGGGGTTCAACGCGCACGGCCTCGTCCCAAGTTGGGATGAGCCGCCAGAGGATCAGGTGCAGGAGTTTTTCGACACCCTGGAGGAGAAGTACGTCAGCGATGAGTCGCGGCTCGTCCAGGACACCACCCAGGCGGAGCTGGACTACATCGCTGCCAGGGCGGCGGAGGCGGAGCTCGCCAGGGAGGCCGGGAGCACCGGCGGTGTGGAGGACAAGGCCGCGGTGGAGGCGGAGGAGAAGGAGCTCGCCCGGTGGGCGGAGTCTGCTGGAGAGGCCAGCAGCGCCGACACCGGGTCCCCTCTTGTCGAAGATGTGCCCGACGAGTCGTCAGAGGAGGAGGATAAGGAGGAGGAGGCCGAGGCCGTCAACCCTCCAGCCACGCAGGGAGAGGCGGAGTCTTGCTGGCCCGAGGCCAGTCCCGGCCCAGCAGGGCTCTGCCCTGGCCGAGGCCCAGGAGGCGCCAGCAGCGCGAGACGAGGGCAGCAGTGAAGAAAGTGGTGAAGGCCGCGGTGGCGAAGAAGAAAGCATCCGCTTCTTCTTCATCCAAAAACGCTCAGACCCCACCTCCTTCCCCTTCTTCGGCGGACATCGAAGCGGGGGTCGTCTTCGACTTTGGGTCCCTCAGCCCACGGAGGAAGAGGAAGGCAGCAGAGGAGGAGGAGGAGGAGGAGGAGGAGGAGTAAGCTTCTTGTTCGCTTCCCCCTTTTTGTCATCTCCGTTTCCTCAAACTGTGCCGCCTATCTTGGATTATTTTCATTTTGCAGGGACGTGGAGACGCTGGCCCAGATGGTGAAGAGGCCCAGGACCTCGAAGAGCGGCTAGCCCCCGGCCGGCGCTTCCGGCACACCGCTGGTGGTGTTGAGCAGTCCGGATAGCAGCCCCGGCCCAGCCCCCAGCGTAAGTTCATCACTTGCCCTTCGCCAACGTGTGTTGGGGGTACGATCAGTTGGCACTGACCTTGCCGTGATTGCAGGAGGAGAACAGCAGCAGGAGGAGCCACAGAGGGCTACCCCCAACATGCCACCCCCATCGACCACGCCGCCCCGAGGGGCGTCCCCGGCAAGGGCGCCAAGCACCGAGCCCATGCACACGGAGGAGGAGGAGGAGGTGAACTCGGGCGCTGGTGGCTTTGCCTCGGCGCCAAATGATGGCGGGGAGGGACCTCTGCTTCCCATCCCGGCACGGGTAAGCCACTCGCCTTCCGTTCCTGTTTGCTTTTTCTTCTTTCCGACCCCTGGTCTTGGCCTCGCCTCATCCCCTTCTCGGTATCTACATCCTCCTTTGGCGGACCCAGAGGACATCGACACCGTCATCGAGGATGTCACCAAGGATGCCACGACGGAGGCCGAGAAGATCACCGTTGAGGAGGCCGCCAAGGGCGCTGCTGAGGACGCCGCCAAGGGGTCCACCGGGGAGCCTGGCAAAGGGCCTGCCGGGGAGGCCAGCAAGGGGCCTGCCGGGAAGGCCGGCAGGTCCGCCGCCGAGGAGGAGGTGGTTTATGACCAGCCTTCCTCCTCCATTGCCTCTGGCTCCGGTAGGTATGTGAAGGTGAGCGACAACCTTTTCGTCCACCTCCCAGGAACATCGAGCTCCAGGGTGCCCGTCGAGGGCGAGGTGTTCGACGAGGAGGTGCTTGCCGCCGCCGGGCTCAAGGTTGTCGACGAGCCGAGCACCGGAGGTGATGGTTCTCAGGAGGAGCGGCTTCTCCAGGCCATGGGAGCCGACTTTCGGAAGCTCTAGGTGCTCCACCGCACCCGCTTGGACAAGACCAAGTCCAGGGAGGCAACGGTGGAAAAGGCGGAGGCGGACCTCAAGGTACGCGTCGCTGAGACGCAGACTTGGTTTCGCCAAGCTTGCGAGGAGCTGAAGGCCGCCCAGGGTGAGCTAGCCAAGCGCGAGGTGGAGCTCGCCATGAAGCGGGCCGACATTGAGAAGGCCCAGGAGACGGCGGAGAACTTGGCCACCGCAGCCGAGGCCACTCGAGCCTAGCACCAGGCCGCGCTGAACTCCGAGGAGGAGGACCTTGCCATGGGGCGTGAGAAGCTACGTGAATGGCCCGCTGCAAGGATGAGGAGGTGGAGAAGCTCGTCGTGCAGCGGACCCAAGAGCTAGAGCAGAGGTACATGGAGGCACTCGATGCCCAGGCTCAGGTTCACGCCGACAAGGTGAAGGAGCTGGAGGTGGAGCGGGACGGGCTGAGGGACCAGGCCCAGAAGCTGGCCAAAGAGAAGGACACGCTCAACGGTGCCCTGATTGAGGCGCAGGGCGTGGTCCTCAGCAAGGCCGGGGAGCTCTCCGAGGCCAACAACTCCATCAAAGACCTCAAGCTGAAGCTGGAGGGTCTCGAGGGGATGCTGTCGGAGAGCAAGGCCCGGGAGGAGATCATGGCCAAGGATCTGGAGAATGAGAAGCAACTGCGGAAGGACGAGACCGCCAACCACAAAGACTTTGTGGAAGGTGAGAATCGCTGGATCGGGCGCCTCGAAGGTGTCGCCGGCAGGACCACCACGCAGCTGGCCACCACGGGGATGCCAAATGTGAGGTATACCCGGGAGCGCAACGTGAGCCCCAACGCCAAGCTGACTGTCTTCTTCGAGGGCGTCCTCGGGGCCCTAGAGCAGCTTCACTCCAATTAGGCGGCCTCCCTGGCCGATGAGTCCCGGAGGCTTTGTCGGGGTGCCATGACCAAGGTCCTCGCCAAGGTGGCGCACTGGAATCCTGACCTCGACTTTGAAGCCACGCTGGAGAGCTTGCCAGAGATGCGGACATCGCGGCGCTCAAGGAGCGTATCAATCCCATCATCAGCCGCATCGACGGAATCCAGAGGGTGGAGGGCCAGCGCCGGGATTAGGCACCCCGTTTCTCATTGCCGCTGCAGGTTCATGACCAAGACAATTTTTAACTTTAGTTAGAACCGCGGCAACAATTTATGTAATATGACTCTCGGTATTTTTGATACAATGCATGTTATTTTCCTGTTCAATCTTCCTTCGGATGTCCACCCTACGCTACCCGGGTAGGCTCGCCGGCGCGTAAACCTAGGGTGGCGTCTTGAGAACGGATCCCCAATGGCCTGCCGGGTGTGCTTGCTGCCGGGTGAACCACCTTGCCGCTCTCAACGCGGCCGCTCGAACTGTCGAGCTTGACTCGAGTCAGAATCGAGAGCGCTGCCAATTGCGGAAGGCTACCCCGCCACTCTCGACGTGGCCGCTTGAGCTGTTGAGCGGACACGAAATAGAACAAGGGCGTTGCCAATCGAGGGAGGGCCCCTTTGCATGCAGGTTTTCCATACAAAGAACGAGATCTCCGAGGGGAGTAACCTTATATAAAAAGGAAATATTTAAAGTTTGGCTTGACTTAGCTTCCCAGTCGCCGCAATGGCGCCCTTCGCACTTGCAGGCGGCGTTGTTCTCTTGGCCGTCTTCTTCTTTAGGAACCATGGGCATGAGGAACTGCTAGGCTGGCTGCTAAACTAGATTCTCACAACTGCGGTGCCCCTACCTGGCGTGCCAAAGATGTCGATGGGAACGACACCTATGGGATCATCGATCCTTCCACGGTCAAGGGCGCGGGGTCGTGAGAAGAGCAGGTTTAGGAGCCAGCACACGGATCATTTACCCAGGTTCAGGCCGCGAGGATGCGTAAAACCCTAGTCCTGCTTTGGTGGATGTATTGAGTGTTCTTGAGCTTTCGAACTAGCTACGGTGGTTGTGTAGTTCCAAAAGGCTGAATCCCTCTCCTGGTCGCCTCGGGCCTCCTTTTATAGGAAAAAGGGGTTGCCACAGTGGCACACAGGAGGTCGACAGGCCTACAGTGCGCGAGCTTATTGCACGGCATTACGGGACAAAGCGCATTAAATGTGCTACTTAGGTGTCCATTAGCTTTATCGAGGACGGGAACGAGGCCCGTCCCGTCCGTCCCTGCTTTGCCTCGCTTCGACACGCGCCCAGGCCAGCGATGCATGCAGCGCCATGTAGGCAGGCAGGCAGCTGAGGTGGTGCGGTGGTAGGGCCTTCACGAAGATCTGCATGCCACCACGCAGGTGCTTGCTGATTTGGCTCGAAGTCGCATGTTGCCAATGTTAGGTGCCTCGCCGATACGCTCCAACGTATCTATAATTTTTGATTGCTCCATGCTATATTATCTATTGTTTTGGACATTATTGGGCTTTATTATCCACTTTTATATTATTTTTGGGACTAACCTATTATCCGGAGGCCCAGCCCAGAATTGCTGTTTTTTGCCTATTTCAGAGTTTCGCAGAAAAAGAATATCAAACGGAATGAAACCTTCAGGAGCGTGATTTTTGGAACGAACATGACCCAGGAGACTTGGACCCTACGTAAGAGAAGCTTCCAGGAGGCCACGAGGTAGGGGGTGCGCCTACCCCCCGGGGCGCCCTCCACCCTCGTGGGCCCCATGTTGCTCCACCGACGTACTTCTTCCTCCTATATATACCTACGCACTTCATACGACGACACGGAGCCAAAAACCTAATTCCACCGCCGCAACCTTCTGTACCCACAAGATCCCATCTTGGGGCCTGTCCCGGTGCTCCGCCGGAGGGGGCATCCATCACAGAGGGCTTCCACATCAACACCATAGCCTCTCTGATGAAGTATGAGTAGTTTACCTTAGACCTTCGGGTCCATAGTTAGTAGCTAGATGGCTTCTTCTCTCTTTTTGGATCTCAATACAAAGTTCTCCCCCCTCTCGTGGAGATCTATTCGACGTAATCTTCTTTTTGCGGTGTGTTTGTTGATACCGATGAATTGTGGGTTTATGATCTAGTTTATCTATGAACAATATTTGAATCTTCTCTGAATTCTTTTATGTATGATTGGTTATCTTTGCAAGTCTCTTCGAATTATCAGTTTGGTTTGGCCTACTAGATTGATCTTTCTTGCAATGGGAGAAGTGCTTAGCTTTGGGTTCAATCTTGCGGTGTCCTTTCCCAGTGACAGTAGGGGCAGCAAGGCACATATTATATTTTTGCCATCAAGGATAACAAGATGGGGTTTTTATCATATTGCATGAATTTATCCCTCTACATCATGTCATCTTGCTTAAGGCGTTACTCTGTTTTCATGAACTTAATACTCTAGATGCATGCTGGACAGCGGGCGATGAGTGGAGTAATAGTAGTAGATGCAGGCAGGAGTCAGTCTACTTGTCACGGACGTGATGCCTATATACATGATCATACCTAGATATTCTCATAACTATGCTCAATTCTGTCAATTGTTCAACAGTAATTTGTTCACCCACCGTAAAATACTTATGCTCTCGAGAAGCCACTAGTGAAACCTATGGCCCCCGGGCCTATCTTCTATCATATTAATCTTCCAACACTTAGTTATTTCCGTTGCTTTTTTACTTTGCTTTTATTTTACTTTGCATCTTTATCAAAAAATACCAAAAATATTATCCTATCATATCTATCGATCTCACTGTAAGTGACCGTGAAGGGATTGACAACCCCTTATCGCGTTGGTTGCGAGGATTTATTTGTTTTGTGTAGGTGCGAGGGACTCATGCGTAGCCTCCTACTGGATTGATACCTTAGTTCTCACAAACTGAGGGAAATACTTACGCTACTTTGCTGCATCACCCTTCCCTCTTCAAGGGAAAACCAACGCAGTGCTCAAGAGGTAGCACCTGCCCAGCTGGTTGGGTTGACAGCTGCATGCGAACAGCGACGTAGTCTTGGTTGGTGCGGGCCTCACAGTGGCCCTGCTGACGCCCTCAGCAAGGGCCTTGCTGGGGGGTTGGCAAGGGTCTTGCCGTGGTGTCGCAGTCGTCCCCGACAAGACACTTGCCGGGGGTCTTGTGGGTTTCCTAGGCGAGGATATCGCCGAGGGTCGTCGTCTTCTAATCCTCATCTGATCTCATATATCTATGGTCTTGACAAAGATCTGCATGCCACCACGGAGGTGCCTCCTGAGCCCTGGTCCCAACGTAGTTGGTTGGGTTGGAACCCATGGGTTCAAGGGTGGCTCGCTCTATTGGTGTTGGGCAAGTTGCCCCGGCAAGGATCTTGCCGAGGCCGCGGAGGCCGCCCCGGCAAGGGTCCTACCGGGGGAGTCCCCCTTGCCCCCTTTGCTCTTTGTGTTTCTGGTCTTGGCGTTGCCTCTAATCACCTTGTGCATTTGGCTTGTCTCTGGCTTCCCTCCTCTCGCCTTCGCCATCGTGGCCGTGGGCTGTGACTGTCCGTGCACAAGTAAAGGGGTAAAAAGGAGCGCCCCTACTTTTGTACACCGACACTGATAAAAACCGGAATTTCTATACTCCCTCAGTATGAAACAATCTTTCCATAGATGAGTAGACGGCTTGTCTTGAGAACCATGCTTTGGGCAAGGCTGATTCATTATCGCCTCAAGGTTGAACTTTGGCCCGCCAAACCGGGTCATTGATAATTTCCCCTTACGACGCTGATTATTATTATGTGTATTGGTATTGGCCACAAAATCTGAACCACTGTTAGCTTGCTTGCGCTTACCATTGTTGCCTTGGTTCTGACCCGCCGTATTGTGTTGTTGTCCCTTTGCATTACCGCTCTTCTTCCCCTTGCCAGACTTCTCCTCATCAGACTCAGGGTCTTTAGTGTTATCAGAGTCAGCATGCTTGATGAGAGCCGCCATGAGTTCTCCCATGTCATTATAGTGGCGCTTAAGCCGCCCCAGCTTCTGTTTGAGGGGAAGGAAACAACAATTTTTCTCCAAAGTCAAGACAGCTGAACGGCATTGATGCTTTTCGACGAGTGGATAATAGCCGAGATCCGACGTACCCAATGGGCGGTTGACTCGTCCTCCCTCTGGATACAAGTGTCTAAATCAAGAATCGACGTAGGCTGCTTGCATGTGTCCTTGAAATTCTAAATAAAACGCATCTTCAGTTCAGCCCATGATCTGATGGAGGTAGGGGACAATTCCTTTAGCCAGGTGCGAGCCGGCCCATCCAACATCATGGTGAAATACTTGGCTCACACAGCGTCATTGACGTCTAGCATCTCCATGGCTAGCTCATAGCTCTCAATCCAAGCCTCCGGGGGCTGATCTGCCGTGTAATTGGGCACCTTGCGGGGGCCCTTAAAATCCTCGGGCAGACGCTCATTACGCAAAGCCGGCACGACACGGCACACCCATGGTCCTAGAAGTCATCCCACCTTCTATAGACACCGACGGGTTATGATGAGGTTGCTGATGAGCTGCTAACTCGGCCTCCCGACGTGCCCTGGCCTGATCCACCAAAGATTGAGCATCGTTATCAGCACGTGGCGGGTCACACCCACGGGGCTGGTTACGGTGTCGCTCACTGCTCAAAACTGTCGGCGATTCAATGCGCCGGCTGTAACTCCGACTGGGCGTGGAGTCGAATGAATCCGCTCACGGCTGTATGAATAAGCCGCCTGCTGAGCTAACACCGTCTGAAGAAGCTCCACGGCTTTCCGGGCTTGAACCGCCACGGGAGACTCACCTTGCACTGGAAGAGCCGCCAGCCGTGACGCGGCAGCAATCATGTTATCCAGAGGGTTAGAAAAATGACCCGGCGGTGTTGATACTTGCCGAGGTGGGGTTAAATTCAAACGAGGTGGATCCGCGACACGTGATTGAACCGTCGCCCCTGCGGCAGGCGCTTCAACAACCCGGTTTATCACAGGCGGGTTACTTGGTCCTGCCCAATGGGTACTGAAAAGATTCCTTGCATCATAGTCCAGAGGTAGACGACTCTGGTGCCTCCTGCAAAGAACGGCATTTGATGCAGTCTGATCCAAGCTTAACCGGAAAGTTTCCACTTGAATCTGTTGTGACTCTGCCTCCAAGGCGGCTTGCTCTGTCGCCATCCTAGCGTTCTCAGTGTTAAGCTCCTCCTTGGCCTGAGCTATCTCATCTCGCAGTTTTGCAACATCCACCTTATGCTGCGCTTGAGTCGCCGGGGTTACCTCTGCAGCTAATAAAGTTGCCAAGGCGTCCAAGTGATTGGACAAAACCTGAGCCGGCGGGCGCGCAGAGCCGCTCGCTCCGGCCGTTGCCTTGGCCGTTGAACCGGAAGTCATAGGTGCAACAATTGATTAATTGAGCATCGGTTGTGTACCGGCCATGAAGATCGCGACTCTGTTCGGCGGCTCATAGGGGTCCGGAATACTGTGCCATCGGAACAACCCCCAAGCCCGCCATCTTGCAGTTGATACATTGAATTGGTCTCTCCGGTTGAGGAATCATCATCAGAGTAGATGGTCGTCTCTCCACCGGACACAGATCCTTCCTCAAGATCCGCTCCATGAATAAAACCAATGAAAGCATGCTTCACGGCAGTTTGAACCTTGGCGGGTCGTGCGTGCCGAGCCGTCTCGATGATGTCGGTGCAGGTGTTTGGCTCAGGCTCCGACTCGCTGATCTTGCTGATGAAGTAGTGCATTCCGCCGAAGGGGACCCAGTACCCATATTCGATTGAATCGGCCTCGGGGCCCCAGCCTGCATTCCGCCGAAGGGGACCCAGTACCCATATTCGATTGAATCGACTCTTGGTCATCTAGCCCATGGCGTATCCCTTGATCCCTGAGAAGCTGCCCTTCAAGAACTCGAAACCACCATGCTCTGGCCCCACAGTGGGTGCCAACTGTCGTGGATTTGTCACGGCAGATGCCCTAGCAAAAGGACTTAGGTGTGGGGCCATTGCAGCTAGGTTAGCTTAAAGGGGTTGACAGGGACAAGAGACACAGAGAGTTTACCCAGGTTCAGCCCCTCTCAATGAGGTAAAAGCCTACTCCTGCTTTAGTTGTATTGCTTGGGTTTCGATAACCAGGGAGCGAATACGCTTGACCTAGTTCTTGATTGATTGTTTTTTGAGTTAACCCGCTGCCGGGTCACCCCTTTATATACAGGTTGATGCCCGACGGCTTACAGAGTCCCGGCTGGCTCACACAAACGTGACCGGCTCGGTTTCTAACTAAGCTTGCCTTATAGAACAAGTCATCAGCTAGCGGTTCACTCCTCCGGGCCTTGAGTCGCCTCCAAGTCTTGGGCCTTCAATAGGTTTGCTCTATAAACTACCATCTTCATATCTTCTTGGACCTTATCGGGCCTCTTCATCTTTAAGTCGCCAATGGTATGTGAAGGAAATATGCCCTAGAGGCAATAATAAAGTTGTTATTTATATTTCCTTATATCATGATAAATGTCTATTACTCATGCTAGAATTGTATTAACCGGAAACTTAGTACATGTGTGAATACATAGACAAACAGAGTGTCACTAGTATGCCTCTACTTGACTAGCCCGTTGAATCAAAGATGGTTATGTTTCCTAGCCATAGACATGAGTTGTCATTTGATTAACGCGATCACATCATTAGAGAATGATGTGATTGACTTGACCCATTCCGTTATCTTAGCACTTGATCGTTTAGTATATTGCTATTGCTTTCTTCATGACATATACATGTTCCTATGACTATGAGATTATGCAACTCCCAAATACCGGAGGAACACTTTGTGTGCTACCAAACGCCAAAACGAATCGGGTGATTATAAAGGTGCTCTACTGGTGTCTCCGATGGTACTTGTTGAGTTGGCATAGATCAATATTAGGATTTGTCACTCCGATTGTCGGAGAGGTATCTCTGGGCCCTCTCGGTAATGCACATCACTATAAGCCTTGCAAGCAACGTCACTAATTAGTTAGTTGCGGGATGATGCATTACGGAACGAGTAAAGAGACTTGCCGGTAACGAGATTGAACTAGGTATTGAGATACCGACGATCGAATCTCGGGCAAGTAACATACCGATGACAAAGGGAACAACGTATGTTGTTATGCGGTTTGACCGATAAAGATCTTCCTAGAACATGTAGGAACCAATATAAGCATCCAGGTTCCGCTATTGGTTATTGACCGGAGATGAGTCTCGATCATGTCTACATAGTTCTCGAACCCGTAGGGTTCGCACGCTTAAAGTTCGGTGACGATAGGTATTATGAGTTTATGTGTTTTGATGTACCGAAGGTAGTTCGAAGTCCCGGATATGATCACGGCCATGACGAGGAGTCTCTAAATGGTCAAGACATAAAGGTCGATATATCGGAAGACTATATTTGGACATCGAAATGGTTCCGGGTGAGATCGGGAATATACCGGAGTACCGGGAGGTTACCGGAACCCCTGGGGAGGTATATGGGCCTTACTGGGCCATAGTGGGAGAGAGGAGAAGGGAACAAAGGAGCCCCCCCCCCCCAAGCCCAATCCGAATTGGGAGGGGGGCCAGCCCGCCTTCCTTCCTCCTTCCTCCCCCTTCCTTCTCTCCTAATCCTACTTGGGAAGGGGGGAATCCTACTCCCGGCGGGAGTAGGACTCCACTTGGGGCGCGCCTAGGAGGCCGGCCTCCTCCCCCTCCTCCACTCCTTTATATACGGGGGAGAGGGCATCCCATAGACACACAAGTTGATCATTAATCTCTTAGCCGTGTGCGGTGCCCCCCTCCACCATAATCCACCTCGGTCATATCGTCGTAGTGCTTAGGCGAAGCCCTGCGCCGATAGCTTGATCATCACCGTCATCACGCCATCGTGCTGACGAAGCTCTCCTCAAGCTCCATCGGATCGTGAGTTCGTGGGGACGCCACCGAGCCGAACGTGTGTGCAGATCACGGAGGTGTCGACGCTCGGGTACTAGGATCGGTCGATCGTGAAGACGTACGACTACATCAACCGCGTTGTCATAACGCTTACGCTTACGGTCTACGAGGGTACATGGACAACACTCTCCCCTCTCGTTGCTATGCATCACCATGATCTTGCGTGTGCGTAGGATTTTTTTTTAAATTACTACGTTCCCCAACAGTGTCATCCGAGCCAGGTTTATGCGTAGATGTTATATGCACGAGTAGAACACAAGTGAGTTGTGGGCAATACTAGTCATACTGCTTACCAGCATGTCATACTTTGATTCGGCGGTATTGTTGGATGAAGCGGCCCGGACCGACATTACGCGTACGCTTACGCGAGACTGGTTCTACCGACGTGCTTCGCACACAGGTGGCTGGTGATGAAGACATGTACCTAGGGTAGGGTCACAGGCCTGATCTAGATAGCCTCCCCAAGGACATCACTTTATCACCAGAAGCATTCGAAGAAGAATCATCTTTCAATCGACCATGAAGTGTTCCACTCTACAGACTTGAAGTCACTCGACCATGAACGCCATCACTCGACCGCCAGAAGATCTAAAGCCACTTCGCATTGCAACGGTCGGTCATTATGTAGCTTTAATGGTCATTATGTCACTTTATTCTTAGCGTTACCAGTAACGCCCTATCTTAATGTACTTTAAACCCTGCGTAACTGAGGGCCGGAGGGGTCTGGCGAACTCTATATAAGCCACCCCCACCCCCCCTCCTCGGTAACAAGGGTTCGCACCCCTTGTAACTCACACGAATATAATCCAGTCGACCGCCTCCGGGCTCCGAGACTTAGCGCTGTTACTTCCTCCGAGAAGGGCCTGAACTTGTAGAAGTCGCATGTACAACTCCTCCATAGCTAGGATCTTGCCTCTACATCCCTACCCCCATTCTACTGTCAGACTTAGAACCACGACAGTTGGCGCCCACCGTGGGGCTGGCGTCTTAGCGACTTGTTGGAGAAGTTGCTATTTTTCCGATCCCCATCAACATGGTTTCAGGAGGAGGTTTGGCAGAGGGCCGCGAGATCCGTCTCGGCGCGCTCGTGTTCATCACCTATGACTCCGCTTGGCTCCAAGAAGCTCCACTCGACGTCGAGGCGCTCCCCGTCCGCGGGGCAACGCACTTTCGCGCGTGCGTCCGTGGCGTCCTCCTTCGGCAGCTGTCGACTCAGTATCGGTCGGCTCCTATGGCGTCCTCCCTCCCTGTTGCCCGCCAGTGTAAGCGTTCCGGTCGATCGAGGCTTCAGCGGTGGGTGAGGCACGCGGTGGCTCGCCAGTCGGCCACCCCCCAAGTCGTGGCAATCGAGCCCGACGAAACTCTCTACGGCATGTTCGACTGGCTCCGTAGAGACGGCATCCGAGTGCGACAACAATGACCCCCCGGTGGAAGTTCTGATGGTTAATGGACCTCGCAGTCCTCCTGGCTTCCCCCGCGTCAACGGTGGCGATGGCGGAGGCGATCCATCGCGTGTCCACGAGGAGTACCTCCCCGAACCCCTCTCTTCGCAGCAGAGGGAAGAACTTCGCCGCCGGAACATGGATGCACTTCACACTCCTTTCATTGGAGAAACCCCCGAGGCCCGGGCCTTGGAGGACGCGTGCCTAGCCAACTTGGCTGAGCGCACTCGACTGGATAACCTCCAGCACGCACTCGACGAGTGTGCTCGGCAGCGAGTTCCAGAATCTAGTCGACGACAACTTTTTCTGCCTCCAATCCAGGTATATCGAACTCCGATCCAGAATCTCACAGCTGCAGCCCGAATAGCAGAGTCAATCTAGCCTTCCCAAATGGTGGCGGGCAGGTTTGATTCAGATCGTGGCTTTACTCCGGCAGCGGAGAACAGAAATCTGATCGTGTCACAGTCGCGGAATAGGATCCATAGCAGATCCGTTGTTGCAGATACAGTCCAGTCGGCTCACAGCCCAAGATCACCCCCGAGGCGTGAGGGACATGCAGACCGGCGAGATCAGTACAGAAACCGAGAGCAGTATGATCACCGACTTGATCACGATGATCGTCGTCGACTGCCCACACCTCCCCCAAGGAGTGGGTCATACGTGCCTCAGCAGCATGATGGCAGGCGCCCTTGTAGTGTGGGCGAAGGATTCCAGTCGACCCTAGGGAACCATGCTTTGATGCGAGATCTATTCTTGTTCAGGGTCTGGTCGACAGAAACAGAGCTCACAGAGAAGGCCATGATAGAGATTTACCAACCAGCAGTACAGTGCATGTCTCAGTCCCGAGTGCTTTCACAGAGCCATCGTGGTCGCGGTGATTCCTCCCAACTTCAGGTTGGCGATCGCAAGAGAAGTTCACTGGTGAGTCCAAGCCTGACACTTGGCTTGAGGACTACCGAGTGGCTGTGCAGATTGGTGGAGGCAATGATGAGGTGGCCATGAAGCATCTTCCTCTGATGTTGGAGGGCTCGGCCAGAGCATGGTTAAATCAGTTAGCACCCGGCAACATTTATAGCTGGGAAGAACTTGCCCGAGTGTTTGTCAGAACATTCGAAGGAACATGCAAACGGCCAGCAGGGCTAATAGATCTGCAATCTTGTGTGCAGAAGCCAAATGAAACTTTGAGGGATTATATCCAAAGATGGATCACGTTGCACCACACGGTGGAGAATGTGTCTGATCACCAAGCAGTTTGTGCCTTCAAGGAAGGTGTCAAATATAGAGAGTTGAATCTGAAGTTCGGTCGGACTAGAGATATGTCTCTAAGTCGAATGATGGAGATTGCCACCAAGTATGCCAATGGTGAAGAGGAGGATCGGCTCCGGAGTGGCAAACACAAAACAGTCGCCCACGAAACCGGAGGAGGGAACTCGGTGGAAGCGAAGCACAAAGCCGAGCCACCTGCTCCTGGAGAAGCCTTAGCCGTGACTCAAGGAAAGTTCAAGGGAAGCCCAAGGGCCATGGAACCCTAAGAAAGTAAAAGATCAAGACGGAAATGATGTGTTGGATTTGCCATGCCACATTCACACAAAGAACGATGAAGAGGGTAATCTCATTTACCCGAAACATACCACTCGACAGTGTCGGCTCCTAATACAGCAGTTCCGAGAGAAACAACCAAAAGAAAAGGAAAAAGAGTCGGACAAAGTTGAAGACAAAGAGGAAAGTGATGATGGTTACCCCCACGTCAATTCCACTCTGATGATTTTTGCTGATGTCGAAAGCAAAAGTCGATTGAAAGTCATTAACAGAGAAGTAAACATGGTTGCTCCGGCAACGCCTAGTTATTTCAAATGGTCTCAGAGTGCCATTACATTCGACCAGTCAGATCACCCAACACACATAGCCACCCCTGGGAGGCAAGCCTTGGTGGTCGACCCAGTCGTCGAAGGCACTCGGTTGACTAAGGTTCTGATGGATGGTGGCAGTGGCCTGAATATACTGTATGCAGAAACATTGAAAGGGATGGGCATTTCGATGTCCAGACTCAGTGAAACCAATATGAGTTTCCATGGAGTTATTCGTGGCAAGAAGGCCGAGTCACTCGGCCAGATCGCCCTTGATGTAGTTTTCGGTGATTCCAAGAATTACCTCAAAGAGAAGTTGACATTTGAAGTCGTGGATTTCCAGACTGGTTATCATGCTATTCTGGGCAGGCCAGCTTATGCATGTTTTATGGCTTGACCATGTTACGTGTACCTCAAATTGAAGATGCCTGGTCCTAAAGGAGTGATCACTATCACTGGCAATCGAAAGAAGGTAGAAGACTGCTTCCAGAAGGGCTCGAAGATCGCCGATGCACAAATGGCAGTAGTGGAATTGCGGGAGTATAAAAAAATGCAGATCCGAGTGATTTGTTGCGAGCTAAGAAGCTTGCCACAGATTCAAGATTTTACCGTCTGGTGAAACGCGATTCTATATTCACCCGACCGATCCCAATGCTGCTCCGACTCACATTTCAACAACACTCGACTCCAAATAGGAAGAAGCGCTCATCCGGTTCCTCCGTGAGAACTGGGAAATCTTTGCATGGAAACCTTTCCGACATGCCGGGTGTTCCTGAGGGGCTGGCTGAGCATCGCTTGCGTAGTCGACCCAAAAGTGAAACCAGTCAAAAGAACATCTTCGACGGTCCGCCCTCTACGTAAGAGAAAGGCAATCGGTGAGGAAGTGGCTCGGCTTCTAGCAGCTGAGTTTATCCGAGATTTACCACTCGAATGGCTAGCTAATGTTGTCATGGTCCCTAAGAAGGACGACTCACTTCGCATGTGCATTGACTTCAAGCATATCAATCGGGCCTGCCCAAAAGATCACTTTCCTCTCCCTCGTGATCGACCAAATAGTCGACTTCATTGCGCGGGGTGTGAGCGTTTGTCCTTTTTGGATGCTTATTCCGGGTATCATCAGATCCGTCTGTATGGACCCGACGAGATAAAAACAGCTTTCATCACCCCATTTGGGTGCTTATATTATGTCACTATGCCATTCGGCTTGAAGAACGCTGGAGCCACATTCATGCGGATGATTCAGAAGTGTTTACTCACTCAAATCAGTCGGAATGTGGAAGCATACATGGATGACATCGTGGTCAAGTCACGTAAAGGTTCCGACCTACTGGCTGACCTTGCTGAAACCTTTGCCAATCTCAGAAGGTATGATATCAAGCTTAATCCATCAAAGTGGACATTCGGAGTTCCGGGCGGAAAATTACTCGGTTTTCTCGTTTCCGAGAAAGGGATCGATGCTAACCCAGAGAAAGTGGGTGCCATACTCTGGATGAAACACCTTGTGCGTGTGCATGATGTCGAGAAGCTTACTGGTTGTTTGGCCGCCCTAAGTCGATTCATTTCTCGACTCGGTGAAAAGGCACTGCCTCTTTACCGACTGATGAAGAAGTCAGATAAGTTCGAGTGGCCCCTGAAGCTGATGCAGCAATTGCAGAGCTAAAAGCCCTGCTTTCCACCCAGCCGGTGCTTGCTGCTCCAATCAGCAAAGAGCCTTTACTGCTTTACATTGCAGCCTCTGGACATGTCATCAAGACAAAGATTTACGGTCGAAAGGTGAAGAAGAAGGAAAAGCCTATAAAGTTCAACGCCCAGTATATTATGTTTCTGAAGTTTTGACTCCATCAAAGCAAAGATATCCACATTATCAGAAGCTTGTTTATGGGATTTATATGACCACGAAGAAGGTTGCACATTACTTCTCTGACCACTCCATTACAATCATCAGTGACGCTCCATTGTCAGAGATTTTGAACAACAGAGATGCAACTGGTCGAGTGGCAAAGTGGGCGATTGAACTCCTTCCCTTGGATATCAAGTTTGAGGCAAAGAAAGCTATCAAGTCCCAAGCAATAGAAGATTTCCTCGCCGAGTGGATCGAACAGCAACTGCCGACTCAAATTCACTCGGAGCATTGGACCATGTTCTTTGATGTTTCCAAGATGTTGAATGGTTCCGATGCAGGGGTGGTACTGGTATCCCCCCGAGGAGACAAGCTCAGATATGTCCTCCAGTTTCACTTTGATTCCTCCAATAACGAAGAAAAATATGAAGCATTCTTGTATGGGTTACGTATGGCCATCTCACTCGGTGTCCGTCGCCTTATGGTCTATGGCGACCCAGATTTGGTAGTCAATCAAGTGATGAAGGAGTGGGACGTTAGAAGCCCAGCCATGACTGGTTACTACAATGCGGTGAGGAAATTGGAAAAGAAGTTTGAGGGGTTAGAGCTCCATCATATACCCCGACTGAAAAATCAAGCAGCCGATGATTTGGCAAAGATAGGTTCCAAGAGAGAAGCCATTCCCAGCAATGTTTTTTGGAACACATTCACACACCGTCAGTTCAAGAAGATCCTTTCACTGATGAGCCCCGCAGCCTAAGAGTGCCACGAGATCCGGTGAAGTCGAAGTCCCGGCCGTGGTCGACTGATCATGGGGTTTTGGTCATCACTCCCGACTGGACAATGCCATACATTGCAGATATCCTTAGGAAGGAACTCCCAGAGGATGAAGAAGAGGCTCGACAGATCGTCCGTCGATCCGAAGCCTTTACTGTGATAAGAGGGCAACTGTTCAGGGAAAGCCTAACCGGAGTCAGCCAGAAATGTATAACACCGGAAGAGGGTCGAGTGATCCTCAATGACATCCACTCGGGGACCTGTGGTCACCATGCATCCTCCCGGACCATTGTGGCTAAAGCATACCGAGTTGGGTTTTACTGGCCACGAGCAAATGAAATGGCGAAAGATATAGTCGACAAATGTGAGGGCTGCCAGTTTTACTCCAATATGTCTCGCAAGCCTACGTCAGCCCTGAAGACCATTCCACTCGTCTCGCCCTTTTCTGTTTGGGGATTGGATATGGTTGGACTGCTGAGAACTGGTAAGAGCGGCTTCACTCATGTGCTTGTAGTAATCAACAAGTTTACTAAATGGATTGAAGCTAAGCCTATCAAGAATCTTGAAGCCAACACTGCCATCAGTTTCTTCAGAGAGTTGACATTCAGATACGGGGTTCGGCACAACATCATCACTGACAACGGATTGAACTTTGATTCTGATGAGTTCAGAGCCTTCTACGCTTCTCAAGGCACACGAGTCGACTATGCTTTAGTTGCTCACCCCAGTCGAATGGACAAGCAGAAAGAGCAAATGGCTTAATTCTCAAAGGACTGAAACCCCGACTGATGCGTGATCTCAAACACGCAGCAGGCGCTTGGGTCGATGAACTTCCATCAGTTCTTTGGGGATTGAGGACAACTCCCAATCGGTCGATTGGACAAACTCCATTCTTTTTTGTCTATGGAGTTGAAGCTGTTCTACCAAGTGACCTGCTCCACAATGCACCCCGAGTCGAACTCTTCTCTGAAGATGAAGCAGAATAGGCTCGGCAGGATGCAGTCGACCTCCTAGAGGAGGAAAGAGAGATGGCTTTGATCCGGTCGGCCATTTATCAACAAGACTTGCGTCGATTCCACGCCAGAAACATGAGGGGTCGAGCTTTCCAAGAGGGAGATTTGGTTCTTCGAGTGGATCAACAGAAACCACACAAGCTCGCCCCTGCTTGGGAAGGGCCCTTCATAGTCACCAGAGTTCTCCACAACGGAGCATACCATCTTTACAATGTCGAGCATCAGAAAGACGAGCCACGGGCTTGGAACGCGGAGCTGCTCCGCCCCTTTTATACTTAAGTACTCATTCAGTTGAGATGTAATAAGAAATACCTTTGTAGTCTTCCTAAACGATTGTTGTTGCTTTTGTTTGCGTTTGAAATCCCCCAGTGGGTGACTTCGCTGTGAATCCGTTTCGCCTAAGTTTAAAAATCCTACCGAGTGGTGAGCAAGCCTCTCACTCGGGGACTTAGCCGACCGTTTCGCCTAAGTTTGAAAAATCCTACCGAGTGGTGAGCAAGCCTCTCACTCGGGGACTTAGCCGCGAATTTGTTTCGCCTAAGTTTGGAAAACTCTACCGAGTGGTGAGCAAGCCTCTCACTCGGGGGCTTAGCTGCAGTCCAGTACTCGCCTAAGTTTGAAAAATCCTGCCGAGTGGTGAGCAAGCCTCTCACTCGGGGGCTTAGCCGCGAATCCGTTTCGCCTAAGTTTAAAAATCCTACCGAGTGGTGAGCAAGCCTCTCACTCGGGACTTAGCCGCGAATCTGTTTCGCCTAAGTTAGAAAAATCCTACCGAGTGGTGAGCAAGCCTCTCACTCGGGGACTTAGTCGCGAATCCGTTTGGCCTAAGTTTGAAATATCCTACCGAGTGGTGAGCAAGCCTCTCACTCGGAGGCTTAGCTGCAGTCCAGTACTCGCCTAAGTTTGTAAAATCCTACCGAGTGGTGAGCAAGCCTCTCACTCGGGGGCTTAGCTGCGAATCTATTTCGCCTAAGTTTGAAAAATCCTACCGAGTGGTGAGCAAGCCTCTCACTCCGGGGCTTAGCAGCGAATCCATTTCGCCTAACTTTGAAAAATCCTACCGAGCGGTGAGCAAGCCTCTCACTCGGGGGCTTAGCTGCGAATCCGTTTCGCCTAAGTTTGAAAATCCTACCGAGCGGTGAGCAAGCCTCTCACTCGGGGGCTTAGCTGCAGTCTAGTACTCGCCTAAGTTTGAAAAATCCTACCGAGTGGTGAGCAAGCATCTCACTCGGGGGCTTAGCTGCAGTCCAGTACTCGCCTAAGTTTGAAAAATCCTACCGAGTGGTGAGCAACCCTCTCATCGGGAACTTAGTTGCAGTCCAGTACTCACCTATGTTTGAAAAATCCTACTGAGTGGTGAGCAACCCTCTCACTCGGGGTCTTAGCTGCAGTCCAGTACTCGCCTAAGTTTGAAAACTCCTACCGAGTGGTGAGCAACCCTCTCACTCGGGGGCTTAGCTGCAGTCCAAGATGCTCGCCTAAGTTTGAAAAATCCCTCTGATTGGTGAGCAACCCTCCCACTCGGGGCTTAGCTGTGATCCGATTGCTCGCCTAAGTTTAAAAATCCTACCGAGTGGTGAGCAACCCTCCTACTCGGGGCTTAGCTGCAGTCCAAGACTGCCTAAGTTTAAAAATCCTACGGAGTGGAGAGCAACCCTCCCTCTCGGGGGCTTAGCTGCAGTCCAGTACTCGCCTAAGTGTGAAAAATCCTACCGAGTGGTGAGCAACCCTTCCACTCGGAGGCTTAGCTGCAGTCTAGTACTAGCCTAAGTTTGAAACACATCCCTATCCGCAAGGACGACGAGGTGCAGGTCGACTGCAACCTTCTCCTGAAGAGCTACGCCACAAATACAATGTCCGCTCCATCCCCATCCGCAAGGACGACGAGGTGCAGGTCGACTGCAACCTTCTCCTGCGGAGCTATGCCACAAATACAATGTGCGCGCCATCCCTATACGCAAGGACGACGAGGTGCAGGTCGACTATAACCTTCTCCTTCGGAGCTGCGCCACAAATACAATGTGCGCTCCATCCCTATCCGCAAGGACGACGAGATGCAGGTCGACTGTAACCTTCTCCTTCGGAGCTGCACCACAAATACAACGTGCGCTCCATTCCTGTCCGCAAGAATGACGAGGCGCAGGTCGATTGAAGTCTCCACTTCAAGGCTGCATCTCAGACACAAAGGTCATTCCAAATGAAGAACAAATTCCAAAAGCAATCGCAAGCATATCCTGAGATAAATCAAGTTCAGATGAACCCTAAAGGTTCAAGACCACGGATCAAAGTACTCGGGCATTCAGCCTGAAAGAGTTTAACGGTTACAAAAATCACTCGGCATCCCGAGGCAAATTTAAGGTGGAGCATGAAAGTTTGTTCACTTCGCAGGAGGAGGGCTGGCAGGCTTGACGAATTCGTCCAGGTCAATGCCGTCGGCGATCCGAGTGGCGGTAGCAATGAAAGTCTCCATAAAGGATTGGAAATCATGCCTCTTGGTGTTGGCAATCTTGATCACTGCCAGCTTCTCTTCTCGCGCTTCCTTGCAATAGACGCGAACCAAAGACAGAGCCACATCAGCACCACACCGGGAAGAAGACTTCTTCCACTCCTGCACTCGACCGGGAATCTCATTAAGTCGAGTCATCAGAGACTCGAGGTCATTCTGGAGCGTTTCCCTTGGCCACTGTGTTGTTTCAATCCGCGACATTGCGACCTTCAGTCGAGCAAGGTAGTCAACAACACCGTCGATGCGGGATTCCAGTCGGAGCACATTCATGGCAACTTCATCTTTCACGGGAGAGTTGATGGGGTCCAAGCTTGGTTCAATTCGCCCGGTCTCCTCCTCGAAGTCCTGGCAAAACTCTGCATGCACAATCCGAGGGTGAGTCAATATTTGTATGCCGAATCGACGAGGACAAACCAGTCGGAACAAAGAATATATCTTCAAGCTTGATGAACAACTTCTTAGCAAGGCTCCTCAGATAACTCTCCAGATTGTTCCTCCTGCGGGCAATACCTTCCATCTTCTCGTTCAGATTGACCTTGTCCTTCTTCAAGCGAGTTACTTCCTCATTGGCTTCGTCTAGAGCAGATTTTATCTTGGTGTTTTCTTCTTCCAATTTGCCGACTGAAGCCAGCTTCTGTTCAGCCAGATCAGTTTTCTCATCAGCCTTTTTCTGCGCGGCAGCCAGATCTTGATCCTTTTTCGCCAGAGCCTGGTTCAGTTCCTCTGAAAGAAATAATGCTTGATTCAGAAAAAGCAGAATGAAATCCAGATCAAAGACAAACCAGTCGACGAGTCTTTCTTACCAGTGGCGTCATCCTTGGCTTTCTGCAGTTCTGTCTTGGCCAACTCCAGATCGAGGTTGAGTTGAATCTGCTGATTATCTAGGTCAGCAAAGCGAGCTCCAAGATCACAAGATTTCTGCAACCAAAGAACAGGTCAGTGGACTGATGAAAAGATTGGTTGTTTCAGAGCGGTAAAAGGATAAAGCCAACAAATTCTAAGACTACTGCCGAATCAAACATCCAACAGTAGTCTCGGGGACTACACCCAGTAGGTGCACTTAGCGTGCCCCCACTGGTTCAGTTTACACTCGACAAGGCCTTTCCGGTAGCGAGTGCAAAAAAATAGAGTCTTGAGACCATAGTCGATTGCCGAAGTCGACCACGGTCTCGAGGACTACACCGGTGGGTGCACTCAGCGTGCCCCCACTGGTTCAAAATTCCACTCGACATGGCCCGACCAGATCGAGTGAAGAAATTCAAAATTCAAGACTACAATCGACTGCCCACAGTCCATCATAGTCTCGGGGACTACACCCAATGGGTGCACTCAGCGTGCCCCCACTAGTCCAAAAATCCAATCGGCGACAACATCGAATTCAGCTCAAAGTACAAATTTGCTCAGTGACAAAATCGAAACACCCAGTGGGTGTACAGATGCAAAGATCCTTGGAAAGAGAGTTTTAAGGTACCCTATCCTAAAGAGAACAAGCCAAGAGAGTCAGTCAACAATCTGCTAACCTGAATGTTGCTCTGGAGAGCAGAGCTGGCATCATAAGCAGCCTGGATGACATCCCGCACCATCTTCATCTTCTCCATCATAATGTCGGCCTGGCGTATAGCTTCTTTGGCAGCACCCACTTCGTCTTCTGGGACGTGATGTATAGCAAAAACTGAAGGTGGATTGGCAGGAGCATGTGCAGCCGACGCGAAAGGTCGAGCACTCAACAGCGGAATGGCAAAGGAGATAGAAGTCTGATTGGCATCACCAGCGTCCTGAACTACCGGTTCCGCCACCGGCGTTGACTGAGGAGTCTTGCTAGCGGACATTTTCATGTCTCTTCTCCCCAAGGGCCTCTGTGGCTCGTCCTCATCATCGTCGGGGAGGTCAAGACGTTGGGATCTGTAAAAAGATCAGTCGCCAAAATTTCATCGCTCGATTGGATATATCACAGTTCAGTCGACAAAGGGAAGACAGAATAACAAAGATTGTACCCGGATTGGAGGTGACCGCGTCTTCCATTTCCTCCTCCTCATTTTTATAAGCTGAAGTCCCAGAGGTAGCGGCACTGCCAGTTTCAAGATTCACTCGATCAAACCAAAAGAAAGATAAAAAGCACAGAACGTCGAGTGAAAGCGAAAGAAAAACACTCACGCAGAAGCAACAAGAACGTCAATCTTGATTTTCGGCATATACGAGTCTTCTGCACTACAACCTTGGACTGCTTCGAGCCTTCTCATTTGGTGCAGAGAGAGGGCGTCCGAGGCCTTCAACTTGTTGCCCAGTCTGAACGATCGCCTTGTCACGGGCACTCGCCGGATCTTGGTCAAGCTTGGATCGCCTTTCCCTGCGAGGAGGCGAGTCGACCTCTTCTTCGTCACTCGAGTCGTCGCTATCCTCGCCCCCCTCTCCGTCAGAATGCCACTCGCCACTTTCACCTCCGCTCGCCTCCCCCTCCGGATCCTGCTCCTGCTCTCCGTTGGGCATCGAGTACATTTCGGTAAGGGCCTGAAGGAAAACAAGCAGAACAAAGTCAGTCGGCGAAGCATGAACAGCTGCACAATTGAATCAAGATTACAGTCGGCAGTTCGGAATTGGACCTTGTCTGGTTCGTAAGATTGGTCGAGCGGAGGAATTCTCCTGGCTCCCCTGGGGTTATCTTTGTTTCCGGTGATACTCATCAGCCACCTGCATAGCGTGGTCTCGTCGACCTCCTCCGGATGGGTCCGAGTGGTGTCATCGATGCCGAATACATCCACATCGGATGGTCACGAGCTTGAAGCAGTTGGATGCGTCGCCGGAGGAAGACCTCCAACAAATCCATACCAGTCACCCCATCACGGACAAGTTGAACTACTCGATCGACCAGCACCTTGACTTGAGCCTTCTCCTCTGGGATCACCTTCAAAGGGGAGGGCTTCCCCACTCGGGCCATGGAAAAAGGGGGAAGTCCAGTCGACTGCCCTGGAGTCGGCTGGTCTTTGCAGTAGAACCAGGTCGACTGCCACCCATGGACCGAATCGGGAAGAATCATGGCTGGAAAAGAACTTTTTCCCCTCATCTGAATCCCAAGACCCCCACACATCTGGATCACTTGCGTCTTCTCGTCAGTCGGGTTTGCCTTTTTGACCGACTGGGAGCGACATGTGAAAATGTGCTTGAAAAGGCCCCAGTGGGGTCGGCAACCCAAGAAATTTTCGCACAGAGACACGAAGGCAGCAAGGTACACGATGGTGTTTGGAGTAAAATGGTGGAGTTGCACCCCAAAGAAATTCAAGAAGCCTCGAAAGAAAGGGTGGGGAGGCAAGGAAAACCCGCGGTCAACGTGACCGGCGAGGAGAACGAACTCACCCTCACGTGGCTGCGGCTCGGTCTCGTTCCCCGGGAGCCGCGCCGATTCGTGGGGAATCAGTCCACCGTCGACCAGGTCGTTGATGTCGTCCTGGCAGATCACCGAGCGAATCTAGTCGCCCTGGATCCAGCCCGGCGGCAGGCCAAACCTCGAGGAAGATCCGCCCCGGCTGGACTTCTTCCCCTTCGCCTTCGCCATAGCCTTCTTCGCACGCTCCAGAGCCACCGTCTTCTCTTTCCCCATCGCCACAGACGGAGTTCAAATGGAACGGCGACACTGGGGTGGGACCAGGCACGACGGAGAAATCTGAGAAGGAGGAGGAAGAATGAGGGCACACTGTTCAAAAGCCCCGGTCCGACACCTTATATGAGGTTCCTTCCGAGTGACTGACTTGTAGGCCCGGGCGATCTTATCATATCCCGCAACAGTCGCGCGCGTGATACTTGGAAAAAAAGGCGGCGCAGAAATCGAGGCGTCACTGCCTTATCCAGCCCGATTACTGCGACATCCTCCGCCCCGCGCGCTTCCCTAAATTCGAATCCCGCGAGATTCGCGGACACCAGAACAACTTGTCAGACGGAAGATCTCCTCCACATCAGCACTCGGAGCTCTTCCAGTAAAAGTTCACTCGACAAAAACAAGAATGGATCAAGGCGACTGAAAAAGAAGTTGACGTCACCACCCCGGTTCGTTGATCCAAGACCAGACACACCCGAAGTGCTAGAAATGAGTCGGAAGTATTTTTCAACTCCTTCCCCACTCAAACCCTGATCCATTCGGGGGCTAATGATGAAGACATGTACCTAGGGTAGGGTCACAGGCCTGATCTAGATACCCTCCCCAAGGACATCACTTTATCACTAGAAGCATTCGAAGAAGAATCATCTTTCAATTGACCATAAAGTGTTCCACTCGACAGACTTGAAGTCACTCGACCATGAAGACCATCACTCGACCGCCAGAAGATCTAAAGCCACTCCGCATTGCAACGGTCGGTCATTATGTAGCTTTAATGGTCATTATGTCACTTTATTCTTAGAGTTACCTATAACGACCTATCTTAATGTACTTTAAACCATGCGTAACTGAGGGCCGGAGGGGTCTGGCAAACTCTATATAAGCCACCCCCCTCCTCAGTGACAAGGGTTCGCACCCCCTGTAACTCAAACGCATATAATCCAGTCGACCGCCTCCGGGCTTCGAGACGTAGGGCTGTTACTTCCTCCGAGAAGGGCCTGAACTCGTAAAACTCGCGTGTACAACTCCTCCATAGCTAGGATCTTGCCTCTACATCCCTACCCCCCATTCTATTGTCAGACTTAGAACCACGACAGCTGGCGGGTGTCAGTTTCTCCAACTTTAGTTGAATCAAGTGTGGCTACGCCCGGTCCTTGTGAAGGTTAAAACAGCACATACTTGACAAAATATCATTGTGGTTATGATGCGTAGGTAAGAACGGTTCTTGCTCAGCCCGTAGCAGCCACGTAAAACTTGCAACAACAAAGTAGACGACGTCTAACTTGTTTTTGCAGGGCATGTTGTGATGTGATATGGTCAAGACATGATCTAAATTTTATTGTATGAGATGATCATGTTTTGTAACAGTTATCGACAACTGGCAGGAGCCATATGGTTGTCGCTTTATTGTATGAAATGCAATCGCCATGTAATTGCTTTACTTTATCACTAAGCGGTAGCGATAGTCGTAGAAGCAATAGTTGGCAAGACGACAATGATGCTACGATGGAGATCAAAGTGTCGCACCGGTGACGATGGTGATCATGATGGTACTTTGGAGATGGAGATCAAAGGCACAAGATGATGATGGACATATCATATCACTTATATTGATTGCATGTAATGTTTATCTTTTATGCATCTTATTTTGCTTAGTTCGATGGTAGCATTATAAGATGATCTCTCACTAAATTTCAAGGTACAAGTGTTCTCCCTGAGTATTCACCTTTGCGAAAGTTCGTCGTGCCGAGAGACCACGTGATGATTGGGTGTGATAAGCTCTACGTTCACATACAGCGGGTGCAAGACAGTTTTCCAAACGCAGAATACTCGGGTTAAACTTGACGAGCCTAGCATATGTAGATATGGCCTCGGAACACTGAGACCAAAAGGTCGAGCGTGAATCATATAGTAGATATGATCAACATAGTGATGTTCACCATTGAAAACTACTCCATCTAAAGTGATGATCGGACATGGTTTAGTTGATTTGGATCACGTGATCACTTAGATGATTAGAGGGATGTCTATCTAAGTGGGAGTTCTTAAGTAATTTGATTAATTGAACTTTAATTTATCATGAACTTAGTACGTGATAGTATTTTTCATGTCTATGTTGTTGTAGATAGATGGCCCGTGCTATTGTTCCGTTGAATTTTAATGCGTTCCTTGAGAAAGCTAAGTTGAAAGATGATGGTAGCAATTACACGGACTGGGTTTGTAACTTGAGGATTATCCTCATTGCTGCACAGAATAATTACATCCTGGAAGCACCACTAGGTGCCAAACCCGCTGCAGGAGCAACGCCAGATGTTATGAACGTCTGGCAGAGCAAAGCTGATGACTACTCGATAGTTCAGTGTGCCATACTTTATGGCTTAGAACCGGGACATCAACGACGTTTTGAACTTCATGGAGCATATGAGATGTTCCAGGAGTTGAAGTTAATATTTCAAGCAAATGCCCGGATTGAGAGATATGAAGTCTCCAATAAGTTCTCTGACTGCAAGATGGAGGAGAATAGTTACAAGTGAACATATACTCAAAATGTCTAGGTATAATAATCACTTGATTCATTTGGGAGTTAATCTTCACGATGATAGTGTCATTGATGAAATTCTTCAATCACTGCCACCAAGCTACAAGAGCTTCGTGATGAACTATAACATGCAAGGGATGGATAAGACAATTCCCGAGCTCTTCGCGATGCTAAAGGCTGCGGAGGTAGAAATCTAGAAGGAGCATCTAGTGTTGATGGTCAACAAGACCACCGGTTTCAAGAAAAAAGGTAAAGGGAAGAAGGGAAGTTCAAGAAGAATGGCAAGCAAGTTGCTACTCAAGTGAAGAAGCCCAAGTCTGGACCTAAGCCTGAGACTGAGTGCTTCTACTGCAAAGGAACTGGTCATTGGAAGCGGAACTGCCCCAAGTATTTGGCGGATAAGACGGATGGTGTCGGATTTCGGGTTCCGGCAGACACTTAAGGTTCGAACACTGGGGTGCGCGCGGAGATCCAACCTTCCACCGTCTCGCACCTCGCCGAATCACAGGGACCGAAACTACTAACGGAACAGCACAAGAGACACGAGATTTATCTTTGGTTCGGGCCACCATTGTGGTGTAATACCCTACTCCGGCGTGTGTGGTGTGGTAGATTGCCTCTTGGGCTGATGAGGAACAATACAAGGAAGAACAGCCTCGCGAGGGTCTGTTCTTGGCGGAGTGCGATGAACTGCTAGGTGGGGTTCGATCGCTCTAGCTCTTGGTTTCTTGATGAGGATTCGGATCCCCTGCCTTGGGGTGGCTACTCCTATTTATAGGCGAAGGCCACAGGCCTCTTCCCAAATATTGAGCGGGAAGGGCGCCAACAATTAGCCATTTTGAAGGGGAACAGCGAGTACACTTATCATGACTAAAGTTGGTCCTCGCTTTGCCAAAGGCTCTGGTGGTGGCCTGCTTGGGCTCCACGATGACTCCCTTCGGCCGTTGGGCTGGTCTTGGTCTTGTTGCACGAAATGGATGCCTTTGCTTGATGCTCTCGCTGCGCTTGCTCCCTTTGCACCAAACAGGAAAGGAGGACCTGCATGGCGGTGGCGCCTGATGGCGCCCTCGGTGCGTCATGGCTTACGTCATGGGCACCTCGCGAGGTACCCTGCCTTGAACTCTCCGCCTCCTCATGAGCCCGACTGGCGAGGCCGTGCACGAGGAAGCTCCTTGTCGTCGCCCAGCAATCTGGCCCCTCGTGAGGGTCTTGAGCTATGCGTTGATGAAGATGGGCCGTCTTGGGCCTCCTTCGAGCCACGCCGCAGCCGCAGGCGAGCAAGTCTGGGACCCCCGTTCCCGGAACGCCGACAGTAGCCCCGGGCCCCGGCGCGCCCGAACTTGGCGGCGGAGAGGCGAAAGGGCAAGTCTGAGCGTCATGAGCCCTAACCGCCTGCGGCCTTGGGCGACGCATGGCGGTTGATTGGGCGCATGCGCACTGCTTCCCCACGATGCCTCGGTAACCACCCGGATTCGACAAGTCCCTGCATGCAGAGTCGGTCGTGATTACCGGTAATCATGGGGGCCGACGGTTGGCCTTCGCCGGCTATAAGTACGGAACGACGCGCGCCCTTTCAGTCTATCCTTTCTTGTCTCTCCCTCTTCTCCATGGCTCCACCAAGGAAGTTCTCGGCCGTAGAGAAGGGGAAGGGCCGTCAGGTCGAGTCTTTCTCTCCTCCGCCTAAGCGTGGTCGAGGTCGCCCTCGCAAGCATCCCGTGGCCTCCACGGCGGTCCCCCGCGGTCGTGGGGGAGGCTCTCAGCGTGGCGACGAGCGGATGGCCATGGTCAGAGGGTGTTCCCCGGCCGCGCGTCCCCCGAGGCCGCGCCTCCATGGTACTGAAGCGCTGCCGGAGTTCATGGTGAGGGCGGAGGAGCCGTCCGGCGTCCGGCTTCAGATCCCGCGCTTCCTCCAGGGTGAGCTCCCAGATGGTGCCCTGGGTGGCCTCTGGCTCCAGGTGGATGGCTGCTGCAGCCGGGCTTCGTGGGCTTCTCTGGAGGTCTACGCTTTCTGAGGAACCTGTTCTGACCCATGGTGGCAGGGCGTTCGGCTGGCAGCGTGGTCTTCGCCGCCGGTGCTCCCTGCACTTCAAGTACGATGGCGATGCCACCCTCTACATGAGGGTGTTCGGGGAAGATGGTCGCCGCATGGGGTGCTGCCCTGAAGACGACGATCGCTGCCGAGGACTCAGCCCCGGCGTGGATGGAGAGGGCAGCGCGCGGGCGGCTGGCGATGCCCGTGACTCCTCACGCTTCACCAGCTCTTCTTAGGGTGGTGATTCTTCCAGCAGCGGCCGCGGCCAGCCCCCACGCCACCGCGCCTGCTTGGGGGGTAGCAGCGGGTCCGCTTGCCGCCGCGCCCCGGTGAAGCGCGAGAGGGAGTCCGTCTGAGCTCCGGAGACAGCTCGAGCCTTCCAAGAGGGCCGGCACGGGGCGTGCTTCACCTGCTTTTGTCCTTTTCCTTTCTTTTCTCCTGTGCAAAAAGGCAACAATGTGTGGCCCGTGAAGCGCGTTTGAGTTAACGCCGTTAATTATTGTACTGCTTTCGTTATCCTGATACTGTTCCTTTCTGTTGTACGCCCATTCACAAGTGAACTCCAGCCATGGCCGCGGGGGCGACCGATCCAGGCCCCGTGTTCGCGTAGTGCTGCCCGTGAGGCATGGTCAGGAGGGGTGCTCCAGGTGTGGACCAGGGTCGTGAAAACTTGAGCGATAGGGGCAGGAATGCTCGCGAGGGCTCGAGGCTTACGCCTCATGAGTCCCCACGCAAGAGAAATCGAGGCAGGAGAGCGAAAAAGATCGAAGAACCACGGACCAAAAGAGGGTGATAGTTTCGATAAAAACTCCAAATGGAAATAACTAGTCAACTACAGAAAACAAATGAAAAAGCCGCGTCCGGCACCTAGTCTAGTCTTCGACGTCTTCTCACCAAATAGCGGAGCTAGGTGCTGCCACTTTGGGCGTGGGAGGAGCCCGGGGCTGAGGCCGGCACTCCTGAGACTCCGGGGCGTGTACAGCCCCAACTCATTATTACGTGAGAGTGTCACGGGCGGCGAGCTTCACAGGCGTTGGCCTTCTTCGCAGGCTCCAGGCCTTTCTTCTGGGAAGCGAGCTTCACGGGCGTTGGCCCTCTTCACGGGCTATGGGCCCTTTCTAGAACGCGACAGCTTCACAGGCGTTCGCCTTCTTCACAGGCTCTGGGCCTTTCCAGAACGCGACAGCTTCACAGGCGTTCGCCTTCTTTACAGGCGCTGGGCCTTTTCCAAAAAGAATGAGCTTCACATGCATTCACCTTCTTCACAGGCACTGGGCCTTTTCCAAAAAGAATGAGCTTCACAAGCATTCGCCTTCTTCACAGGCACTGGGCCTTTTCCAAAAAGAATACGCTTCACAGGCATTCGCCTTCTTCACACGCACTAGGCCTTTTCCAAAAAGAACGCGCTTCACAGGCATTCGCCTTCTTCACAGGCACTGGGCCTTTTCCAAAAAGAATGAGCTTCACAGGCATTCGCCTTCTTCACGAACCTTTGGGCCTTTTAGGGTAAAACCTCCGGAGGTGCTGGATGTTCCACGCATTCTGTATAGGTACTCCCTCTTGAGTCTCCAAACGCACGGAGCCAGACCTAGAAACATGAACACCCTTGAACGGGCCCTCCCACATGGGAGAGAGCTTATGCGGTCCCTCCCTGGAGAGGACCCGTCGGAGCATGAGGTCCCCTACCTTGAGAGTTCTGGGGCGGATGTTGCGGGAGTGGTATCGCCGGAGTGCCTGCTGGTACCTTGCCACTCGCAGCCCAGCTTCTCATCGGTGCTCCTCCCCCAGCACGAGGGCTGTCCCCCGCATGGCGTCCTGCAGCGTTTCATCGAACGCCAAGACCCGCACGGATCGATGCTTGACCTCGTGAGGGAGGACCGCTTCGGCTCGGTAGACCAGGAAGAAGGGGGTCTCCCGGTTGGCTTAATTGCGGTTGTGCGGATGGACCACAACACGGACGGAAGCTAGTCATACCAGCCTACGCCGCAGCCTCGGTTTCTTCTTGAGCGTCCTGGTCTTGAGGCCTCTCGGGACCTCTGCGTTAGCCCGCTTCGGCTGTCCGTTGCTTTGCGGTGTGCCACCGGCGTAGCATATCTGCATCCCAAGGTTAGCGATGCGTTTTAAAAGGTTCTTTGGTGAACTGCGAACCATTGTCGGTGATGATGCGGTTCGACACTCCGAACCGGCTCACGATGCCCTTGATGAACTTGACCGTAGAACCAGCGGGGATGGTGCGGACAGCCTCGACTTCGGCCCACTTGGTGAATTTGTCCACGGTGACGTAGAGGTAGCGATAGCCCCCTGGCGCCTGAGGAAAAGGGCCCAGGATGTCCAGCCCCCAGACCGCGAATGGCCAAGTGAGGGGGATGGTTTGCAGACCTCCTGCTGGCTGGTGGATCTGCTTGGCATGGAATTGGCAAGCCTCGCAAGCCTTCACGAGTTCAACAGCGTCATTGAGCGTAGTGGGCCAATAGAAACCGCTGCGGAACGCCTTGCCGACGAGGGCCCGTGACGACGAATGGTGCCCACAATCTCCACCATGTATATCTGCGGCGGTTCCTTCCCCTGTTCCTGGTGATGCGGTAGCGAGGATCGTCGTTGATGCGTTTCGGTAGAGCTCTCCATCCATGATGTTGTATGCCGTGGCTTGCCACGCCACACGCTCTGCCTCCTCCTCCTTCTCGGCAAAGTTCCACAGCGTTAAGTAACTCTTGAGCTCCGTGATCCAGCACCCCTCTTGAGGTTCCATCGTTAGGAAGCGGGCGTGCTCTGAGGCCGGGCTACAGTTTGGGGCTCCCGAGGCAGGTGGTGAGGAGCTCCTCCCGAGGCTGTGTTGTGCTTGATAACTTGGCGAGGATGAGGGCTTGAAGAGCCGTTCCTCAAAGACGCCCCGGCTCTGGGTAATCTCACGGAGGCTCGTTTAGCGATGTCGTCGGCCTCTTGATTGGTGCCTTGGGCACGTGCTGCAGCTCCAACCCCAGGCTGTTTCTCCATCCTGCGGACCTCCATAAGGTAGGCCTCCATGTGTTCATCTCTTGGCTCATTACACCTTGTTGGAGAAATTGGCGATGAGCTGCGAATTGCCCTTGATGGTAAGGCGCTTCACCCCAGGGCAGCGGCAGCCGCCAGACCCTTATCGGCCCCTCGTATTCTGCTATATTGTTGGAGACCTTCTCGCCATCTTTGGAAAGCAGAGCTGCACGGCATAGTAGAGCTTGTCTGGCGGGAGATATGAGCACCCCCCAGCCCAAATACCTGCGGAGAACGCAGCTCCGTCGAAGTACATGACCCAACCTTCTGGCGCTTCGCTTCATGGGGAGAGGGATCGATCCTCGCCAGCCCTGAGGCTCGGTGCTTCTGTCCATTCGGCCACGAAATCTGCCAGCGCGGCCCCCTTGATGACTCTGGTTGTGTTGAACTCGAGCTGGAATGCTTGCAACTCAATGTTCCACTCGGCGACCCTTCCGGCCGAGTTGGGGCTCTGAGCACCCTCTCCGGGGGTTGCCGAGACAACCTTGATTGGATGACCACGGAAGTAGTGCATGACTTCTTGCGAAGCCACCAACAGCGCGAGGAGGAGCCTGCGGCATGGGGTACCGTGCCCTCGCATCCCGTAACACTTGTCTTGTGGCAGTATGGGTGCTCGACAAGGCTAGGGGCGTCGGTGCTGGTGGCGTCTTCCGGAAGGCTGTGGTGCCTCCCGAGGTGTGGCGCCTCCAAAGCTGGGTGCTTGGATGGGGCCTCTCCGCCTTTGGCGTGCTTTCTGCTGCGACGGCTGATCTTCTTACATTGTGGTCTGGCTTCTGCGAGTTCCTTCGATTCGGCCTTGCCTTAGCTCGGGTGCCGCCATGGTCTTGGCTGCTCCTCCCTAATCGCCACGAGGGCTGCGCTAGCGGAGTAGGGAGTGGCGGCGAGGTAGAGTAACAAGGGCTCTCGAGGGCAGGGGCCACCATCCTTTGGAGGGCTGGTCGGTACCTCTTGAGGTCTTGGAATGCTTTGTCGGCCTCTTCGGTCCATTGAAGGGCCTTTTTCTTCATCGGTGGAAGAAAGGCAGCGCCCGCTCCCCCAATCAGGAGATGAAACGGCCCAGCGCCGTTACGTGCCCCGTGAGCTTCTGCATTTCCCTGAGGGTCTTTGGTGGGCTCATGTCCTCAACTGCCTTGACTTTTTCCGGGTTGGCCTCGATGACTCTGTGGGACACGAGGAAACCAGGAGCTTGCCGAGGGAACTCCAAACACACACTTCTCGGGTTGAGTCGCGGGCTTACTGCGTTGAGGCTCATGAAGGTTTCTTCCAGGTCTTGTATCAAGGTCTTGGCCTCGCGAGACTTCACCACGATGTCGTCGACGTAAGCCTCCACATTCTTCCCGAGTTGTGGGCCCAAGGTGATGTGCATGAGCCGCTGGAAGGTGGCCCCCGCGTTGCGCAGCCCGAATAGCATGCATGTATAGCAGTACACTCCACACGGGGTTAAGAAGGCCGTCTTTTCCACGTCTTCCACCGCCATCTTGATTTGGTGATACCCGGAAAAGGCGTCCAAGAAGCATAATAGGTCACACTCGGCGGTGGAATCGACGATCTGGTCGATGCGAGGAAGTGGGAACGGATCCTGCGGGCATGCTTTGTTGAGGTTGGTGAAGTCGACACACATGCGCTCCTTTCCTCCCTTCTTTGGCACCACCACGGGTTGGCCAGCCAATGCAGGTATCGGACCTCGCGAATAACCCCGCGGCTTCTAGCTTGTGGGTCTCTTGGGCGATGAAGGCCTGCTTTTGGTGGACTGCCTTCTGTATACTTCTGGGGCCTTGCGTTGGGGCACACGTTGAGGTGGTGCTCGATTACGCCCCGTGGGATCCCCGCCAGCTGATCGGGCTCCCAGGCGAACACCTTCTTGTTCGCATGCGGGAACTTGACCAGGGCTTCTTCCTGTTCGGGCTCGAGGTTGGCGCCTATCGTGAAGGTGGCGTTTGTGGACCCGTCCTCGTCGACAGGTATCTGCTTGGTCTCCGCCTTGTCTTGAGTGAACAACTACTTCTTCTTGGTCGGCGCAGCCCCCTTGGGCTTGAGGGCTTCCGCATCGGCGGGCTGCGCTGCGGCCGCCATCTTGAGGGCGAGCCTGGCGCCGCATGACCTTCTCGGTATCTCCAGTACGGTGAGGACGCCGCTGCTCCGGGCATCTTCATGAGGTTGTACCCGGGTGGGTTGCGGCCATGAATTTGGCCAATGCTGGATAGCCAAGGATGGCATTGTAGGGGAGGCCGATGGGGGCGATGTCGAAGTCGACCCGATTCCGTGCGGAAGTTGTCGTAGGTGCCGGCGGTCACCGGGAGCCGGATTTGCCCCAAGGAGCTGGAAGACCCTCCTCCCACGCCCGAAAAAGGCTGGGCCGCAGCCGCTCCCTGGGTATGCAGAGGAGGTTGAAGGCCTCGACTGAGAGTACATTGAGGCCGGCGCCGCCGTCGATGAGGGTCCTGGTGACGGCAACCTGGCAGATGGTGGGTGTGCAGAGCATGGGGAGCGCACCCGAGCCGGCCGAGTTGACGGGGTGGTCCCGAGAGTCGAAGGTCAGCCTGGCCAATGGCTCCGTCCGGCCCGAGGGAGCCCCCTGCCGCGTGGAGGCGGCGCCGACCCGACGGACGAATGTCTTGACATGGCGGCTGGAAGGCGGCGCCTGTGAGCCGCCCACGAGGGCCGCGACGACCGGAGGGACCGGCGCGACGGGGCGGGTGACGAGGAAGCTGCGCGGCTCGTCCCCAGAGGTCGCCGAGGAGCGCAGGGACGATGCTTGCTGCCCGTTCCCGCCGGGCGGTGGCGGTGTTGGCAGCGGGCGGTGAGGCAACGAGGGCGCCCGCCGTCGGGAAGCCGTCCGGGCGACACGGAGGCGAGGTGGCTCGGCGCTGGCGCGAGCCCGACGAAGCGTCGAACATGGTTATGTGGTCGGGGAAGAATGAGGCGACGGAAGGCAGATTCCGGCGCACCCCTACCTGGCGCGCCAAATGGCGGATTTCGGGTTCCGGCAGACCCATAAGGTTCGAACACTGGGGTGCGCGCGGAGATCCAACCTTCCACCGTCTCGCACCTCGCCGAATCGCAGGGACCGAAACTACTAACGGAACAGCACAAGAGACATGAGATTTATACTGGTTCGGGCCACCATTGTGGTGTAATACCCTACTCCAGTGTGTGTGGTGTGGTAGATTGCCTCTTGGGCTGATGAGGAACAATACAAGGAAGAACAGCCTCATGAGGGTCTGTTCTTGGCGAGTGCGATGAACTGCTAGGTGGGGTTCAGTCGCTCTAGCTACTGGTTTCTTGATGAGGATTCGGATCCCCTGCCTTGGGGGTGGCTACTCCTATTTATAGGCGAAGGCCCTGGGCCTCTTCCCAAATATTGAGCGGGAAGGGTGCCAACAATTGGCCATTTTGAAGGGGAACAGCGAGTACACTTATCCTGACTAAAGTTGGTCCTCGCTTTGCCAAAGGCTCTGGTGGTGACGCCTTTGCTTGGGCTCCACGATGACTCCTTCCAGCCGTTGGGCTGGTCTTGGTCTTGTTGCACGAAATGGATGCCTTTGCTTGATGCTCTCGCTGCGCTTATTCCCTTTGCACCAAAGAGGAAAGGAGGACCTTCTTGGCTGGCGCCCGGCCCCAGGCGCCCTCGGGTAAATCATAAGCACATCATGGGCACCTTGCGAGGTACCCTGCCTTGAACTCTCCGCCTTCTCATGGGCCAGCCTGACGAGGCCGTGCCTGAGGAAGCTCCTTGTCGTCCGCCCCGCGAGGCTTGGCCCCTCGCGAGGGTCTTGAGCTTGCGTTGATGAAGATGGGCCGTTCTGGGCCTCCTTCGATGTCACATCCCTAGTTCTGGTATGCTCAAGGCTAGCTAGTCATTGTGCATCATGTTTAAAATTCCATTTAATTTTGAAATGGGGATTTGTGAAACCCTCATAATCACTTTTGGAAATGACCTAAATAAAAATTGCTCCAAAAGGGTCCAAGAAAATGCTCATGTGGCCCTCACGAAAATATTGGACAGAGATAACAATCTAACCAATATTTTAGGATCTCCTCAAAGTATTTATTTTGGGCATTTGGAATTAATGCTGATAAATATTTGCCTTGGATATATATTATTGTATATATAAAATATTGTCCAAAAATTGTGCCTTTTGTTGAGGAGCTGCGGAATAATATAGTGAGCTCCTACAAAAATTGGCATAATTAAATAAATTAGTTTAGTATTTTAAATAAATCAAACAAATGTCGGAAAAATAGAAAGGAAATGAATAGGAAAAAGGAGCTTACAGGCTTACCTCCCCACATGCCCGGCTAGTGTGCGGCTGGCCTGGCCAGATGGCCCGGCCGGCCAGCCAAGCGCGATCGTCCCTTCCTCGCGCCAGAGGAGGGCGAGGGCCTGTGGCCTTGGCATGTGACCCAGCGTCGGCCACGCCACACACTGCCTGGCCTCCCCTCCTCATCGCTGGATGCCGGGACGGCGCCACGCGCCGCCCGCACCCTCTCCCTCTCTCGCTTTTCCCTCCTCCTCTGGTTTCTCTCCCTCTCTTCACCGGCCGTCTGAGAGGCGCCGCTGCTCGCCGTAGCCACCCTCTCCCCTCGCTCTCTCTCCGTGTCCGCAAGATCCGCGCCGCCGTCCGCTACCTCCCGTCCCGAGCCACGTGGCGCGGGAAGCTGGGCGCCGCCATCGCCATCGTCTCCGTCTCGGGTCATGGGAGATCCCCTCGCCCGCCACCGCCCGGTTCGTCCCGAGCCCGCTTGACGCCCGCTGCAACCGGTGAGCCCGCCACCGTTCCCTCTCTCCGAGTAGCTGGCACGACGCCGTAACCCTCCTCCCCACCATGGCGAACCTTCGCCGCGCCGCCGAGCTTCGCCGTCGGCGCAGCTCCGGTGACCATTTGGTCACCCGGCGAGTCCAACAAGCTCGTAAGGCCCGTAGAGCATCCCTAGCACTTTGCTTCGCTCGTCTTGAGCTCCAAACGCGCCTCGTGCACGACCGAACTCCGGCGGCCGCAAGCGAAGCTTCGCCGCCGTCGACTCCGGCCATCAGGCCCGGCCAGCCATGGCCCAAGCCGACGCGCCATCGTCTTTGGCTCTCCAGCGCGCTTAGCCAGCGCGTCATTTGGAGCACCACGGAGAAACCCGGGGCACCGATCGCCGCGGATCTCGCCCGGCGACTAACCGGCCGGCAGGTTTGACTGGTTTGACCTGGGGTTTGACCCCCCCAGGGTCACTGACGCGTGGGCCATGCCCTATTTAGTTTAGGTATTAGTTTAGTTAGCGCTAATTAACCCAGTTAATTAGTTGTCTCTCTGACAGTGGGCGGCGCCACTAATCTGTTAATTAGGATTAAAATAACCTGTTTAACCCGTGTCAGCGGCGTGTGGCCCCACACGTCAGGTTTGACCAACCAGCCGCGATTGACCTCTTTGACGTCATGCTTAAGAAGGTCGACGCAATATTATATTTTCTGGATTTAATTAAATCGGGAAATTCCAGAATATATTCAAAACTTCAAAAATTCATAGAAATTCAACCGTAGCTCAGATTGAAATAATTTATATATGAAAAATTATCAGAAAAATTCAATCTATCCATCTGTGCTAGTTTCATGCATGACAAACCAACTTATACATGCTGTATAAGTGAAACTCTAAAATGGCATTTATAAGAGCTTATTTTGGAATTGCATTTGAACCTTTGGTTCAAATGGACTTCATTCAAATTGAATACCAGTTGCATTAGCTTAAACAGCATCACATCTACATGCCATGTTCATGCATCATATTGTTGCATATGATTGTGTATTGATTGCCGGCACTGCTCCTCTCGATAGGTCACGCTCAGGAGGCGTTCCAGAGTACTGTCTATGAAGCGGTGCCTCCCTTGTTGATTTACCGGGCAAGCAAATCCCTTGTTCATTCCGATACAATCCTACTCTCTCGCTCCTGCTCTCAGTTATTGCATTAGGACAACAACGATTCATCTCGCTACTTTGTGCTGCGGTAGTTGAACCCATTCCTCTCGCATGACTGTCATTGCCACGAAGAAATAGTGAAAACCCACTAGCATGTGTAGGAGTTGATTGAGCCATGCTGTGTTCCTACCATGCTATGCCTGCTATTGCTTAGAGTTGTGTCAGTCTGATTCATTGGGAATGAATTGGAGTACA
The DNA here is from genome assembly GCA_021605145.1 of Aegilops bicornis. Classification (NCBI taxonomy): domain Eukaryota; kingdom Viridiplantae; phylum Streptophyta; class Magnoliopsida; order Poales; family Poaceae; genus Aegilops; species Aegilops bicornis. The sequence continues at coordinate 536,320,028 of CM038670.1, forward strand.
GTTCTATGTTCCGATCTTTGAGAGTGAAGTGTGTGAACACGTTTTGGTAAAGGTAGCGGTGAGAGGCCATGTAGGAGTACATGGTGGGTTGTCTCCTTGGAACAAATCCTTAAGCCTTGAGTTCTATGTATGTTGTCCAATGACTCGATACTACCACACATTGGGTTCCGGTAACTCGACCCTCTCGACTTATTAATCAACTTGATCTCTGTCCGTGAGTCGCAACTAGTCTCTGGTGTTTGTAGGTAGTGCTATTTTTCATCGAGTGGCACCCGGCAGGGTGGGCTTGGGACAGACTAGGCATTGTGTGGCACGGTGTACCAAGTAGCACCCGGATGGTGGGCTTGGGAACCCTGCTCACATCGTTTGGGGCCGTGAGCGACACCCGGCCGGATCTCCTTGCGGATGGAACCCGAATAGGCGATAAACACGGACTAGAGTCTTGTGTGGTTAGTCGGTCGTGGCCGACACCCTCGCCAAAGCTTCCGCTTGAAGGTTGCCGAGATACATGGCGTGTATATGGCGGTAAGTGGCGAGCGTGTGTGAAGAAGTACACCCTGCAGGGTTATCATGATCTATTCGAATAGCCGTGTCCTCGGTTATGGACTTCTTGGATGCTTACGTGGTACATAGACAACTTGAAGTGGATACTCTAAAATGCTCAAGACAAGTGTGAGTGCTATGGATGGCCTCCCGTATGGAAACGGGAATGAATCCGTAGTAGTGTATTGATGTGGTGATTAGTGGACTCGTGTACGTTGTCTCACCTCAAGAGTTTCTTGTAGTCGTAGAACAGGGATAGCCACAGAGTCAAAGCTGGCTTGCTGCAACTAAACTCCACATTACCTTTTGACACTAATGCATGTATGATAGGATCTGATGTAAGTCTTCTTTGAGTACCTTTGTACTCACGTTGCTTTATTTATGTTTTGCGGCGGAGACTTCGGTCTTACTAGTAGTTCTGCTTGGACTTGACGAGTAGCTTGTTACCTCAGCTACGATCTTGTACCCTTGGGAGGGTCTTGTAGATAGTCAGGCTTCTCGGCCTTTTTCTTTTGTAGTTATGCGTACTCGGACATGTAATGCTTCCGCTTGTTGCTTGTATGCTCACGAATGATGGGTCATGTGACCCCTGTTTGTATTTATCGCTATGTGGCTCTTTCCGAGCCTTTATCTATATGAGTTTGCGTTATGTTGTGATGCCATGTTGTACAGCACATACTTGCATGTTATGCGACGTGTAACTTGTACTGCTATGTGTGGGATCCGACAACCTAGTTGTTTATCCTTGGTAGCCTCTCTTATGGGGAAATGTAGTCTCGTGCTTACGAGCGATAGTAGTCCGCTACAGCCGGTTCACCGGAGTCACGCTAGCCCAAAGACTCCGCTTGGACACTTGATCGGCGGCATGTGTTTCACTTCGTTCCTATGTCTGTCCCTTCGGGGAAATGTCACGCGTGTTATTCGGAGTACTGCCTAGCCTGCTACAGCCCGAAATACCGGAGTCCTGTTAGCCCAGTGCTACAGCCCGAATATATATACGCCGATGACCGATATGCTCGATGTGATTCATGTATGCCTGTTCCCATAGGTTAGCGCCGCTTTGGGTTCACGACTAGTCATGTCGGCCCGGTTCTTTGTCATATGGATGCTAGCGACACTATCATATACGTGAGCCAAAAGGCATAAACGGTCCCGGCCATGGTAAGGCGACACCTGTGGGAATACCGCATGTGAGGCCGCAAAGTGATATGATGTGTTACATGCTAGATCGGTGTGACTTAGGATCGGGTCCCGACAGCTTTGGTATCGAGCTTTGTTGCTGTAGGATTTCCAAGCCAACCTGATCGAAGTTGAGTCTAGAAATGCTTTAGTTATATAGGGGAATTGATTGTGGAAGGGAACGTAAGGCTCTTTTTCTCCTTTACCTCATGGCCTCTGATCTGAGTCGTCCTATCTTTCCTACGGGGTTAAGGAACTAGGCTATCTCTTCTGTCTATCAGGATCACGTGTTACTATTTCCGTAGTCCTATAGGATTGGTTGATCAGAGTCTTACCCCAATTTTCGAGTACCCTCGGTGTAGCATGTTTAGTATTATTCGGAACCTTTAACGATGATGTTGAGTATGGTGCTACCCCATTTTGCGTAATGTCTCGGTTTGAACATTTTACTGCCGTTATGCTGCCGGAATTGCCCGGGGAGTTCGAGAGTTACTAATATCGGTATCCCACATTTTCGGTATGAAGTGATGTGATTCCGTCCTTGGTTTCGTTCCTCGGGATGTCATCGCTAAGCGAAGTTACATTGCTCGTAGCCAGAACCACGGAGATGGAAGGGATGAGGATCCTCCCGACCAGCCTTCATTGACAGGGTTCATGTTAGAAATGGAGAGGAACAAGCGTGAGTCTAACCGTTTGTTGGCACGTATCGAGGAGAACACCGCACATCAGTCCAAAGGGTTTGCGACCATTCATGACTTCATTCGCTTGCACCCACCCACCTTCCAACATTCCATCGAGCCACTCGATGCCGATGACTGGCTTCGTAGCATCACTCATAAGTTGCGTTCAAGAACGTGTCACGAGGATGACAAGGTCACCTATGCTGCATACCACACGGAAGGTCATGCTAGTCTTTGGTGGCGTAACTATGAGGCTATGCTTCCAGCTGGTCGATTCCAACCTCGAGAGATTTCGGTGAGGCTTTTCGCGAGCATCACATTCTGAAGCCCTCATCGATCGCAAGAGAGAAGAGTTCTGTAGTTTCACCCAGGGTAAGATGGCTGTTGATGCTTACAGCAGAGAATTCGAGAACCTCGCCCGTTATGCCCCAGAAGAAGTGTCCACGGACGCCAAGAAGCAAGCTAGGTTCCGGAAGGGTCTCAAACCCAAGTTGCGTCGTGACCTCCACCTGCACCATTGTGTTACATTCCAAGCTCTTGTGAACAAGGCCATTAATGCAGAGACAGCTCAGCTCACTTACGAGGAGTCTCGTAAGCACCACCGTGAATTGGTTTCTTCCTCCGGTTCTAGTTCGCGAAACGCCCGAATTTGGATTCCGAACTCTGCTTCTTCCACCGGATATTCACCGAGGCCATCCCATATGGCGCCTCACCCAGTTCAGTTACATGCTCCACCCAGGCCTACTGGTAGACCACTTGTCAATACGGGTCCTCGTCCAACTTCAGGGACTTGCTTCACATGCGGAGAGCCAGGACACTATGCACGTGACTGCTCTCAAGCCAGTTATGCTCAACCCCAGCTCGAGAAGCCTATTGGCTGTGTTAAGCCATCACGCAAGATGATCAAGATCAAGACAGCTCGGCTGAACGTGGATGTGTGCATCACGTCTCAGCTAAAGACGCTCATGATGATCCGGATGTCGTTCTTGGTACACTCCTTGTCAATTGTCATCCCGCCTCGGTTCTACTCGATCTTTGGAGCATCTCATTCCTTCATTTCGAAAGCTATGCTAACCTGCACAACATATCATTTTGTGATATGCCCTCTCCGCTAGTCATTCAAACTCCTGGATCCAAATGGCAAACTTCTTGCATAAGCCATGGTAACGAAATCCTTGTTGATGACTTGTATTCCTTGCCTCACTTATAGCCCTCAAGTCTTGAGATATTAACATCATTTTGGGTATGGACTGGATGACAGCTCATCATGCCAAGATTGATTGTTTCACTAGGTCTGCATTCAGCTTACACACCCATCCGGCAAGATAGTCACTTTATCTCCACTAGAGTTGCAAAGCGTCAACTCTATTCTCTTAATGCCAGCCCTCTTCCGGACCTTGAAGATATCCCGTAGTCCGTGACTTTCCGGACGTTTTTCCAGAGGGAACTGCCGGTGTTCCACAGCGAGTAGATGTAGAGTTAAATCATAGATCTTATTCGGGAACCGCCCCAATCTCTAGGAGACCTTATAAGATGGCACCCTTAGAACTAGCCGAGCTTAAGAAACAACTTGATGAGTCCTTGCAAAAGGGTTTCATCCGTCCTAGTTCTTCTCCTTGGGCTTGCCCGTCCTCTTCGTCAAGAAGAAGGATGGTACGGACCGGATGGTTGTAGATTATCGTCCGTTAATTTGGTCACGATAAAGAACAAGTATCCGCTCCCAGGATCAACGACTGTATGATCAGCTCGCTGGATCCTCGCCTTTTTCTAAGATGGATTTGAGGTTAGGCTACCATCAAATCAAGATCGAGAATGGAGACATTCCCAAAACAGCCTTTGTCACTCGTTATGGCCAGTATGAGTACACCGTCATGTCCTTTGGTCTAACCAACGCCCCAGCTACATTCTCCCGCTTGATGAACTCGATCTTCATGGAGTACTTAGATAAATTTGTCGTGGTTTACCTCGATGATATTCTTATTTACTCAAAGAACGAGGAAGAGCATGCCGAACATCTCGGACTTGTGCTAGAAAAACTCGAGAGAACACCGCCTTTATGCCAAGTTCTCCAAGTGTGAATTTTGGTTGCCGAAGTGACCTACCTAGGCCACGTAATCTCCGGTAAGGGCATTGCTGTCAATCCCGAGAGAGTTCAGCCGTTCTTGATTGGACTCCACGAAACCGTTAAACAAGTTAGGAGTTTCCTTGGTCTAGCCAGCTATTGTCGCCGCTTTGTTGAAAACTTCTCCAAAGTAGCTAAACCCCTCACGGAACTTCTCAAGAAGGATAAAAGTTTGAGTGGTCCCCACGGTGTGAGTACAGTTTTGCCAGAACTGAAAAGACGCCGACCTCCGCTCCCATACTAGTGCCACCGGATTTCACTAAAGACTTTGTTATCTCATCATGACGCCTCACGACAGGGATTAGGTTGCATTCTTATGCAGGATCGTCATGTGATTGCCTATGCATCTCGTCGATTGCATCCACATGAGGAGAATTATCCTACACATGATCTAGAGCTTGCAGCCGTAGTCTATGCACTCAAGACCTGGCGACATTACCTTCTTGGTAAACGTTGCGAGATCTACACCGATCACCAGAGTCTCAAGTATATCTTCACCCAACCAGATTTGAACCTTAGGCAAAGACGATGGTTGGAGTTGATCACAGATTATGATCTAGGGATTACCTACACCCCAGGCAAGGCCAATGTCATGGCTGATGCTCTAAGTCAGAATCCTATTGCAACAACCTCATGTTGCAGCAAGGCCAACCACTTCTCCATGAGGAATTTTGTAAGCTTAACCTCCACATTGCTCCTCACGGATTCCTTTCTACCTTGGTGGCGAAATCTACTCTGGTGGATCAGATCATAGAAGCCCAGAAGCATGATACGGGGATTAACCGGATCAAGATAAACGTTTCCAAGTGTATTGCTGGTAGTTTCTCTATAGATGATAGAGGTGTCGTTTTCTTTTGGCACCGCTGGTGGTCCCCAAGAAGCAACATCTTCGACAACCGATTCTTAAGGAGGCGCATGAATCTCCTCTCACAATTCATCCCGTAGTACTAAGATGTATCAGGACCTACGCCAGAGGTTCTGGTGGACTAGGATGAAGAGAGAAATTGCTCAGTTTATTGCTAACTGTGACGTTTGTCGTCGCGTTAAGGCAGAGCATCAAAGGCCTGCTGGCACCCTTCAGCCCTTAGCTATTCCTGAGTGGAAATGGGATAAAGTTGGTATGGATTTCATCACCGGCTTTCCCAGGACCAAGAAAGGGAATAATGCTATCTTCGTAGTCGTTGATCGTCTTTCCAAAGTGGCTCACTTCCTTCCTGTTCGAGAGAGTATCACTGCTAGTCAGCTCGCTGACTTATACATTTCTCGAATAGTGTCACTCCATGGTGTTCCACTAGAGATCAATTCAGACCGTGGTAGTCTTTTCACTTCTCATTTCTGGGAGAGTTTCCAAACTGCCATGGGAACCCATCTTTTCTTGATGCATCGCTTTCCACCCTCGGTCAAGTGGTCGGTGGAAAGGGTCAACCAAATTCTCGAAGACATGCTTAGAGCTTGCGTTATCTCATTCGGTATGGATTGGGAGAAATGTCTTCCTTTCACGAGTTTGCTTATAACAATAGCTATCAATCCAGTCTCAAGAAAGCTCCTTTTGAGATTCTCTATGGGCGAAGATGTCGAACACCCTTGAACTGGTCGGAAACCGGTGAAAGACAATTCTTTGGACGGACATGATCCAGGAGGCGTAAGAGCAAGTTCGCATCATTCGTGAGAATTTGAAAACAGCCCAATCTCGTCAAAAGAGCGATATGACCGTCGTCATAAGGAAGTGGCTTATGAAGTTGGCGACAAGGCTTACCTTCGGTTACTCCTCTAAAGGGTACCCATCGTTTCGGTATCAAGGGCAAGTTGGCTCCTCGTTACATTGGCCCTTTCGCATTCTCGCTAAACGAGGAGGGGTTGCCTACCAGTTGGAACTACCCCACATCTTTCTCGAGTTCATGATGTCTTCCACGTCTCTCAACTCAGGCGTTGCTTCTCGGATCCTATCCGCGGAGTGGACCACGAAACGCTTGATCTCCAAGATAACCTCACATACCGAGAGTACCCGGTTCGCATTCTTGATCAAGCAGAGCGTGTTACTCGACGTCAGAATATCAAGTTCCTCAAGGTTCAGTGGTCTCATCATTCTGAGAGAGAAGCTACCTGGGAGCGAGAAGATCGTCTTCGACTGGAGTACCCCGCTTTCTTTCCGTCGACCCCTGAATCTCGGGACGAGATTCTTTCAAGTGGGGGCGAGTTGTCACATCCCTAGTTCTGGTATGCTCAAGGCTAGCTAGTCATTGTGCATCATGTTTAAAATTCCATTTAATTTTGAAATGGGGATTTGTGAAACCCTCATAATCACTTTTGGAAATGACCTAAATAAAAATTGCTCCAAAAGGGTCCAAGAAAATGCTCATGTGGCCCTCTGAAAATATTGGACAGAGATAACAATCTAACCAATATTTTTAGGATCTCATAAGTATTTATTTTGGGCATTTGGAATTAATGCGATAAATATTTGCCTTGGATATATATTATTGTATATATAAAATATTGTCCAAAAATTGTGTTTTTGTTGAGGAGCCTGGAATAATATAGTGAGCTCCTACAAAATTGGCATAATTAAATAAATTAGTTTAGTATTTTAAATAAATCAAACAAATGTCGAGAAAATAGAAAGGAAATGAATAGGAAAAGGAGCTTACAGGCTTACCTCCCCACATGGCCCAGCTTCGTGTGCGGCTGGCTCGCCCAGATGGCCCGGCCGGTAGCCCAGCGCCGGTCGTCCCCTTCCTCGCGCCAGAGAGGACAGGGGCACGCGCCCAGCCTTGTGACCACGCGTCCGGCCACGCCACCTGCCTGCCTGGCCTCCCCCTCATCGCCTGGATGCCCCGGACGACGCCACGCGCCGCCCCGCACCCCTCTCTCTCTCGCTTTTCCCCTCCTCCTCTGGTTTCTCTCCCTCTCTTCACCGAATGCACGAGAGCGCTGCCGCCGCCGTGGGCCACCCTCTCCCCTCGCTCTCTCCGTGTGTCCGCAAGATCCGCGCCGCCGTCCGCTACCTCCCCGTCGAGCCACGTGACGGGAAGCTCGAGCGCCGCCATCGCCATCGTCTCCGTCTCGGTCGCCGGAGATCCCTCCGCCGCCACGACCGCTTCGGTTCGTCCCCGAGCCCGCTTCGACGCCCGCTGCAACCGCGGTGAGCCCCGCCACCGTTCCCCTCTCTCCGAGTAGCTGGCCGCACGCCGTAACCCTCCTCCCCACCATGGCCGAACCTTCGCCGCCGCCGAGCTCGCCGTCGACGCAGCTCCGGTGACCATTTGGTCACCCCGGCGAGTCCAACAAGCTCAGAAGGCCTCAGAGCATCCCTAGCACTTTGCTTCGCTCGTCTTCGAGCTCCAAACGCGCTTTCGTGCACGACCGAACTCCGGCGGCCGCAAGCGAGCTCGCCGCCGTCGACTCCGGCCATCCCAGGCCCAGCCATGGCCACCGGCCGACGCGCCATCGTGCTGGCTCTCCAACGCGCCTAGCCGCGCGTCATTTGGAGCACCACGGAGGAAACCCGGGGCACCAGTACGCCGCGGATCTCGTGGCGACTAACCGGGCTGGTTTGATCGGTTTGACCTGGGTTTGACCCCTGTGGTCAGCGACAGCGTGGGCCATGCCCTATTTAGTTTAGGTATTAGTTTAGTTAGCGCTAACTAACCCAGTTAATTAGTTGTCTCTCTGACAGTGGGCCCAGCGCCACTAAACTGATAATTAGGATTAAAATAACCCTGTTTAACCCCGTGTCACTGACGTGTGGCCCCACACGTCAGGTTTGACCCAGCCAGCCGCAGATTGACCTCTTTGACGTCATGCTTAAAAGGTCGACGCAATATTATATTTTCTCGGATTTAATTAAATCAGGAAATTCGAGAATATATTCAAAACTTCAAAATTCATAGAAATTCAACCGTAGCTCGATTGAAATAATTTATATATGAAAAATTATCAGAAAAATTCAATCTATCCATCTGTGCTAGTTTCATGCATGACAAACCAACTTATACATGCTGTATAAGTGAAACTCTAAAATGGCATTTATAAGAGCTTATTTTGGAATTGCATTTGAACCTTTGGTTCAAATGGACTTCATTCAAATTGAATACCAGCTTGCATTAGCTTAAACAGCATCACATCTACATGCCATGTTCATGCATCATATTGTTGCATATGATTGTGTATTGATTGCCGCACCGTTCCTCTCGATAGGTCCTGCTCCGAGACGTTCCAGAGTACTGCCTATGAAGCGGTGCCTCCTTGTTGATTTACTGTGCAAGCAAATCCCCTTGTTCATTCCGATACAATCCTACTCTCTCGCTCCTGCTCTCGGTTATTGCATTAGGACAACAACGATTCATACGCTACTTTGTGCTGCGGTAGTTGAACCCATTCCTCTGCATGACTGTCATTGCCACAAGAATAGTGAAAACCCACTAGCATGTGTAGGAGTTGATTGAGCCATGTCTGTGTTCCTACCATGCTATGCCTGCTATTGCTTAGAGTTGTGTCAGTCCGATTCATTGGGAATGAATTGGAGTACAGTTCTATGTTCCGATCTTTGAGAGTGAAGTGTGTGAACACGTTTTGGTAAAGGTAGCGGTGAGAGGCCATGTAGGAGTACATGGTGGGTTGTCTCCTTTGGAACCGTCCTTAAACCTTTGAGTTCTATGTATGTTGTCCAATGACTCGATACTACCACACATTGGGTTCCGTAACTCGACCCTCTCGACTTATTAATCAACTTGATCTCTGTCCGGGAGTCGCAACTAGTCTCCGGTGTTTGTAGGTAGTGCTATTTTTCTACGAGTGGCACCCGCAGGTGGGCTTGGGACAGACTAGGCATGGTGGCACGGTGTACCAAGTGGCACCGGATGGTGGGCTTGGGAACCCTGCTCACATCGTTTGGGGCCGTGGCGACACCCGGCCGGATCTCCTTGCGGATGGAACCCGAATAGGCGATAAACCTGGACTAGAGTCTTGTGTGGTTAGTCGTCGTGGCCGACACCCTCGCCAAAGCTTCCGCTTGAAGGTTGCCGAGATACATGACGTGTATATGGCGGTAAGTGGCGAGAGCGTGTGTGAAGAAGTACACCCTGCAGGGTTATCATGATCTATTCGAATAGCCGTGTCCTCGGTTATGGACTTCTTGGATGCTTACGTGGTACATAGACAACTTGAAGTGGATACTCTAAAATGCTCAAGACAAGTGTGAGTGCTATGGATGGCCTCCCGTATGGAAACGGGAATGAATCCGTAGTAGTGTATTGATGTGGTGATTAGTGGACTCGTGCACGTTGTCTCACCTCAAGAGTTTCTTGTAGTCGAGAACAGGATAGCCACAGAGTCAAAGCTGGCTTCTCGCAACTAAACTCCACATTACCTTTTGACACTAATGCATGTATGATAGGATCTGATGTAAGTCTTGCTGAGTACCTTTGTACTCACGTTGCTTTATTTATGTTTTGGCGGAGACTTCGGTCTTACTAGTAGTTCTGCTTGGACTTGACGAGTAGCTTGTTACCTCGGCTACGATCTTGTACCCTTGGGAGGGTCTTGTAGATAGTCAGGCTTCTCATTTTTTTCTTTTGTAGTTATGCGTACTCGGACATGTAATGCTTCCGCTTGTTGCTTGTATGTTCAATGATGGGTCATGTGACCCCTGTTTGTATTTATCGCTATGTGGCTCTTACGAGCCTTTATCTATATGAGTTTGCGTTATGTTGTGATGCCATGTTGTACAGCACATACTTGCATGTTATGCGTCGTGTAACTTGTACTGCTATGTGTGGGATCCGACAACCTAGTTGTTTATCCTTGGTAGCCTCTCTTATGGGGAAATGTAGTCTCGCTTACGGCGATAGTAGTCCGCTCTGACCCGGTTCACCGGAGTCCTGCTAGCCCGGCACTACCGCTTGGACACTTGATCGGCCGGCATGTGTTTCACTTCGTTCCTATGTACGTCCTTCGGGAAATGTCACGCGTGTTATTCGGAGTCTTGCCTAGCCTGCTACAGCCCGAATACCGGAGTCCTGTTAGCCCAGTGCTACAGCCCGAATATATACGCTGATGACCGACATGCTCGATGTGATTCATGTATGCCTGTTCCCATAGGTTAAGCGCCGCTTTGGGTTCACGACTAGTCATGTCGGCCGGGTTCTTTGTCATATGGATGCTAGCGACACTATCATATACGTGAGCCAAAAGACGCAAACGGTCCCGGGCCATGGTAAGGCGACACCCGTGGGAATACCGTGCGTGAGGCCGCAAAGTGATATGATGTGTTACATGCTAGATCGGTGTGACTTAGGATCGGGGTCCCGACATTCGAGCCACGCCGCAGGCCGCAGGCAGGCAAGTCTGGGGACCCCCGTTCCCGGAACGCCGACAGATGGCAAGGTGAACAAAGGTATATGTGATATACATGTTAATGATGTGTACCTTACTAATGCTCGCAGTAGCACCTGGATATTTGATACTGTTCTGTTGCTAATATTTGCAACTCGAAATAGGGACTATGGATTAAACAAAGATTGGCTAAGGACAAGGTGACGATGCGTGTGGGAAATGGTTCCAAAGTCGATGTGATCGCGGTCGGCACGCTACCTCTACATCTACCTTGGGGATTAGCTTTAGACCTCAATAATTGTTATTTGGTGCCAGCGTTGAGCATGAACATTATATCTGGATCTTGTTTGATGCAAGACGGTTATTCATTAAAATCTGAGAATAATGGTTCTTCTATTTATATGAGTAATATCTTTTATGGTCATGCACCCTTGAAGAGTGGTCTAATTATATTGAATCTCGATAGTAGTGATACACATATTCATAATATTGAAGCCAAAAGATGTAGAGTTGATAATGATAGTGCAACTTATTTGTGGCACTTCCGTTTAGGTCATATTGGTGTAAAGTGCATGAAGAAACTCCATTCTGATGGACTTTTGGAATCACTTGATTACGAATCACTTGGTACTTGTGAACCATGCCTCATGGGCAAGATGACTAAAATGTCGTTCTCCGGAACAATGGAGCGAGCAACAGATTTGTTGGAAATCATACATACTGATGTATGTGGTCCGATGAATGTTGAGGCTCGCGGTGGGTATCGTTATTTTCTCACCTTCACAGATGATTTGAGCAGATATGGGTATATCTACTTGATGAAACATAAGTCTGAAACATTTGAAAAGTTCAAAGAATTTTGGAGTGAAGTGGAAAATCATCGTAACAAGAAAATAAAGTTTCTACAATCTGATCGTGGAGGGGAATATTTGAGTTACAAGTTTGGTCTTCATTTGAAACAATGCGGAATAGTTTCGCAACTCACGCCACCTGGAACACCATAGCGTAATGGTGTGTTCGAACGTCGTAATCGTACTTTACTAGATATGGTGCGATCTATGATGTCTCTTACTGATTTACCACTATCGTTTTGGGGTTATGCTTTAGAGACGGCCACATTCACGTTAAATAGGGCACCATCTAAACCGTTGAGACGACACCTTATGACTATGGTTTGGCAAGAAACCAAAGTTGTCATTTCTTAAAGTTTGGGGTTGCGATGCTTATGTGAAAAAACTTCAACCTGGTAAGCTCGAACCCAAATCGGAGAAATGTGTCTTCATAGGATACCCAAAGGAGACTGTTGGGTACACCTTCTATCACAGGTCCGAAGGCAAGACATTCATTGCTAAGAATGGATCCTTTCTAGAGAAGGAGTTTCTCTCGAAAGAAGTGAGTGGGAGGAAAGTAGAACTTGATGAGGTAACTGTACCTGCTCCCTTATTGGAAAGTAGTTCATCACAAAAATTTGTTGTTGTGACTCCTACACCAATTAGTGAGGAAGCTAATGATGATGATCATGTAACTTCAGATCAAGTTACTACCGAACCTCGTAGGTCAACCAGAGTAAGATCCGCACCAGAGTGGTACGGTAATCCTGTTCTAGAAGTCATGTTACTTGACCATGACGAACCTACAAACTATGAGGAAGCGATGATGAGCCCAGATTCCGCGAAATGGCTTGACTTTCCCGATGATCGGCAAGCCATCGAGAATAAATGGATCTTCAAGAAGAAGACTGACGCTGACGGTAATGTTACTGTCTACAAAGCTCGACTTGTTGCGAAAGGTTTTCGACAAGTTCAAGGAGTTGACTACAATGAGACCTTCTCACCCGTAGCGATGCTTAAGTCCGTCCGAATCATGTTAGCAATTGCCGCATTTTATGATTATGAAATTTGGCAAATGGATGTAAAGACTGCATTCCTAAATGGATTTCTGGAAGAAGAGTTGTATATGATGCAACCTGAAGGTTTTATCGATCCAAAGGATGCTAACAAAGTGTGCAAGCTCCAGCAATCCATTTATAGACTGGTGCAAGCATCTCGGAGTTGGAATAAACGTTTTGATAGTGTGATCAAAGCATATGGTTTTATATAGACTTTTGGAGAAGCTTGTATTTACAAGAAAGTGAGTAGGAGCTATGTAGCATTTCTAATATTATATGTGGATGACATATTGTTGATTGGAAATGATATAGAATTTCTGGATAGCATAAAAGGATACTTTAATAAAAGTTTTTCAATGAAAGACCTCGTTGAAGCTGCTTATATATTAAGCATCAAGATCTATAGAGATAGATCAAGACGCTTAATTGGACTTTCACAAAGCACATACTTTGATAAAGTTTTCAAGAAGTTGAAAATGCTTCGGTTCTTGCCTGTGTTACAAGGTGTGAAGTTGAGTCAGACTCAATGCCCGACCACTACAGAAGATAGAGAGAAAATGAAGGGTGTTCCCTATGCTTCAGCCATAGGCCCTATCATGTATGCAATGTTGTGTACCAGACCTGATGTGTGCCTTGCTATTAGTTTAGCAGGGAGTAATCCAAGAGTGGATCACTGGACAATGGTCAAGAACATCCTGAAATACCTGAAAAGGACTAGGGATATATTTCTCGTTTATGGAGGTGACAAACAGCTCGTCGTAAATGGTTACGTTAATGCAAGCTTTGACACTGATCCGAATGACTCTAAGTCACAAACCGGATACGTGTTTATATTGAACGGTGGAGCTGCCAGTTGGTGCAGTTCTAAGCAAAGCATCGTGGCGGGATCTACGTGTGAAGCGGAGTACATAGCTGCTTCAGAAGCAGCAAATGAAGGAGTTCATATCCGATCTAGGTGTCATACCTAGTGCATCGGGTCCAATGAAAATCTTTTGTGACAATACTGGTGCAATTGCCTTGGCAAAGGAATCCGGATTTCACAAGAGAACCAAGCACATGAAGAGATGCTTCAATTCCATCCGCAATAAAGTCAAGGAGGGAGACATAAAGATTTGCAAGATACATGCGGATCTGAATGTTGCAGACCCGTTGACTATGCCTCTCTCACGAGCAAAACATGATCAGCACCAAGACTCCATGGGTGTTAGAATCATTACTGTGTAATCTAGATTATTGACTCTAGTGCAAGTGGGAGACTGAAGGAAATATGCCCCAGAGGCAATAATAAAGTTGTTATTTATATTTCCTTATATGATGATAAATGTTTATTGTTCATGATAGAATTGTATTAACCGAAAACTTAGTACATGTGTGATTACATAGACAAACAGAGTGTCACTAGTATGCCTCTACTTGACTAGCTCGTTGAATCAAAGATGGTTATGTTTCCTAGCGATAGACATGAGTTGTCATTTGATTAACGGGATCACATCATTAGAGAATGATGTGATTGACTTGACCCATTCCGTTAGCTTAGCACTTGATCGTTTAGTATATTGCTATTGCTTTCTTCATGACTTATACATGTTCCCATGACTATGAGATAATGCAACTCCCGAATACCGGATGAACACTTTGTGTGCTACCAAACATCACAACGTAACTGGGTGATTATAAAGGTGCTCTATAGGTGTCTCCGATGGTACTTGTTGAGTTGGCATAGATCAAGATTAGGATTTGTCACTCTGATTGTCGGAGAGGTATCTCTGGGCCCTCTCGGTAATGCACATCACTATAAGCCTTGCAAGCATTGTGACTAATGAGTTAGTTGCGGGATGATGCATTACGGAACGACTAAAGAGACTTGCGAGTAACGAGATTGCACTCGGTATTGAGATACCGACGATCAAATCTCGGGCAAGTAACATACCGATGACAAAGGGAACAACATATGTTGTTATGCGGTTTGACCGATAAATATCTTCGTAGAATATGTAGGAACTAATATGAGCATCCAGGTTCTGCTGGTTATTGACCGGAGATGAGTATCGGTCATGTCTACATAGTTCTCGAACCCGTAGGGTCCGCACGCTTAAAGTTCGGTGACAATCGGTATTATGAGTTTATGTTTTTTTATGTACCGAAGGTACTTCAGAGTCCCGGATATGATCACGGACATGACGAGGAGTCTCAAAATGGTCGAGACATAAAGATCGATATATTGGACGACTATATTTGGACATCGTAATGGTTTCCGGTGAGATCGGGAATATATTGGAGTACCGGGAGGTTACCGGAACCCCCCGGGAGGTATATGGGCCTTATTGGGCCATAGTGGGAGAGAGGAGAAGGGAGCAAAGGAGGGCCCCCCCAAGCCCAATCCGAATTGGGAGCCCCCCCCCTTTCCTTCCTCCTTCCTCCCCCTTCCTTCTCTCTTAATCCAACTAGGGAAGGGGGGAATCCTACTCCTGGTAGGAGTAGGACTCCCCTTGGGGCGCGCCTCGGAGGCCGGCCTCCTCCCCCTCCTCCACTCCTTTATATACGGGGGAGGGGGCACCCCATAGACACACAAGTTGATCATTGATCTCTTATCCGTGTGCGGTGCCCCCTCCACCATAATCCACCTCGGTCATATCGTCGTAGTGCTTAGGTGAAGCCCTGCGCCGGTAGCTTCATCATCACCGTCATCACGCCGTTATGCTGACGAAGCTCTACTGGATCATGAGTTCGTGGGACGTCACCGAGCTGAACGTGTGCAGATCACGGAGGTGCCGTATGTTCGGTACTAGGATCGGTCGATTGTGAAGACGCATTTACTACATCAACCGCATTGTCATAACGCTTCCGCTTACGGTCTACGAGGGTACGTGGACAACACTCTCCCCTCTCGTTGCTATGCATCACCATGATCTTGCGTGTGCGTAGGATTTTTTTTGAAATTACTACGTTCCCCAACAGTATGACCCGGCCCCTCCTGGGCGGGTCATACCTAGTAGCTATATCCCCAACACGGGTCGAAGGGTAAGTGGGAGGCCTCAAGCATCTCTAACAACAACATTGAGGACCTAAAGCGAGTGGGCTACCTCTCCCCCAACATTGCTCATCGAGCCCCTGAGGAGGGCCAGGTCGTGCCGACGCCCCGCGCCGATGAGAGGGTGGTGTTCATTCCCCATTTTATCCGGGGACTAGGCTTCCCACTCCACCCATTCGTTCGAGGGTTAATGTTCTACTATGGGCTCGACTTCCACGACCTGGCTTCGAATTCCTTCCTCCACATCTCAGCCTTCATCACCGTCTGCGAAGCTTTTGTTAGGGTCCCGCCACACTTCGGCCTATGGCTGAAGGTCTTCAACGTAAAGCCGAAGATCATCGATGGCCAGCACGCGGATTGCGGGGGCCCTATGGTGAGCAAACTCACCCGAATCGGATGGCCGGAGGGTGTGTTCATCGACATGATCAAGATCTGGCAAAAAGAATGGTTCTACATCGCAGAACCCCGTGACGCGGCCTGGGCGGCCGCTCTAGAATTCAGATGCGGACCTCCTGCGAGGTTAACCTCTTGGACCAAGAAAGGCCTTCACTGGGGGTCTACGACCGAGGTGGAGGCGTTGCAAAAACGCGTCTCCAATATGATAAAGTGGGGGCCACGCTGACCAGTGTGGTCGAGATCATGCTCCACCGCTGTCTCCTACCTTGCCAACCTCTGGCCACCCCGGTGTGGTCCTGGAAGCCTGAAGACCCCCGCACCGTGAAACACTACTACGACACCACCCACGAGAGGTTGTGGAAGGTGATGTTCAAGCCGCAGAAGACGTGGTCGGCCGAGGGGTAGGACATCGGCCTTGACGACGAGCATCACCCAAAGGAGGTAATGTAGTATTATTCACTTTATGTTCGGATATTTGCATCCCTGCTATGGTCCTCAACTCCTTTTCCTCGTTTCCACAAAGCTGGCTTAAGAGGGTCGTGCGGATTAACAGTCCGGCCCCACTGCCCGAAGACCCCAGGTCGGCTTAGCTGGAAGAGATGCTGACCGTGGCGCCTTACTAGGCGCCAGAGAAAAAGGAGGAGAAGAAGAACCCCACGAGGGAGGCCCGGGAGGGCCTCCACTCATTAGTCCCTCCGAACACCAGGTCTGGGTACACCCATGCACCCTCTACACATGAGGGGGAGTAGGATGAAGAGGAGGAGGAGAGCGACTCCTCCCGCACCAGGAAGAGAGCGGCGGCGACCGAAGCCGAAGGAGAGCACACTTCCCCGGCTCCGAAGAAGAGGAGTAGTGGTAAATTGGTCATGCTCGATGATAGTACGGACTCCCATGAGGAGTCTGCAGCCTCCGAGAAGGTCCCGGAGAGGGCTCCCAGGGTCAAGCACCACGCTGAAAGGTGAGAATCTGAAGACTGTCTAAGGCCGGTTTTACTAGCCCATTACTAAAAGCATGTACGCTCTAATGTTCTAGCCTGCCGTGCGACCTCCCTACTGACCAGATGTCGGAGGGCACTTCTCCGCCAACCGATCTGGTGGAAAGTGGAGGGGCATCACACTCTGCGCCTCCTCCGGTCATCGGGAGACCGGGAGGTCTTGTCCTGGGGACCCCACCCGTGCCGAGCACGGGGGGTGATGGAGACCGACATGGCTGAGACTAACGCTTCGGCCGTCGAAGACCAGAGAAGGAGATCGGGCAAGCCGAGCCCTCTCATAAGACGGTTCCGGGGCCTTCACGGCCTTTCGAAGCGTCACAGCTGAGGGAGTCCTAGATTAGGGGGTCCTCGGATAGCCGGACTATATACTTTGGCCGGACTGTTAGACTATGAAGATACAAGATTGAAGACTTTATCCCGTTTCCGGATGGGACTCTCCTTTGCGTGGAAGGAAAGCTTGGCAATTCGGATATGTAGATCTCCTCCCTTGTAACCGACTCTGTGTAACCCTAGCCCCCTCCGGTGTCTATATAAACCGGAGGGTTTAGTCCGTAGGACAGGAACAATCATAATCATAGGCTAGCTTCTAGGGTTTAGCCTCTACGATCTCGTGGTAGATCAACTCTTGTAATACTCATATCATCAAGATCAATCAAGTAGGAAGTAGGGTATTACCTCCATCGAGAGGGCCCGAACCTGGGTAAACATTGTGTCCCCCGCCTCCTGTTACCATCCGCCTTAGACGCACAGTTCGAGACCCCCTACCCGAGATCCGCTGGTTTTGACACCGACATTGGTGCTTTCATTGGGAGTTCCACTGTGCCATCACCATAAGGCTTGATGGCTCGTCTCGTTGTCAAGGACAACATCACCTCTGGGGGAGCCCTGGCTATAGGCCAAACTCTCCGACTAGGCAGCTTCGTCATGACCGCCCGTTAAGCCGTTGTGCCGACGATGACTTCTCGGGTCATCAGAAACAGCCTCCACGTCGGCCCGCGATTCGCCGAGCAGATGGATCCAATGGAGCTCTCTTCCTTGAACGAGCTCTTGGATCGCATCGCCGCCTTGGGAGTCGCTATGGACTATGATCGGATCGGGCTTAAACCCGACCAAAGGGAGATTAACTCTCCGTCGATCACCCATCAGATAGCGGTGGTGGAGGAGCAATGTAGCGATTCTTCCTCTATCTTCAGGACAAACTATGTCTGGATTCCCAAGCTCTCCGAGCCGGATACCCGTCTACGAGAGGACACGACCCAAGCTTTGAACCTAGAATCAGACAGCGGGCCAGATCTATTGGGCAACATCCCGGAGCCCGTACTGCCAAGCTCGGAAGCTCCTCCGCCCGTGGGTCTCAGAACGGGTCAGGGTTCGGACCTAAATCTACCCACCCACCCAGATATAAGTGATCTTTCCCACATTAGACAAGAGCCTCGAGACAGTACATCACTATTGGGCCAGATTCCTCCTTGTAATGAACAAGGTCAAGGACTGTCGCGAGGAAGACGCCATTTCATTCTTTTGCAAAAATTGCACGGACAAGGGAATCCTTAACACCATAAGTCGCCATGACATAGCACACTTCGCTGACTTGGCGGCCATAGTACAGAAGTACTGTGCGATGGAAAGCACCTGGAAAACCCAAACAAAATTCTGGGATCCTCCGGCTCTCACTAAACCCCCCGTTCGAACTAAAAGGGTGTACTCTCGTAAGACACCCGATCCAATTACAAAGAAACAAAATCCCACTATACGGCATGGAACCGTATTGGAGGGATGGCTCAATGGGCCATGCAAAATTCACAGTACAGCGGATACCATGCCAACACATAGCCTTAGAGCATGTTGGATACTCCGGCAGGTGGCCAAGAGCGGCGAGGATATTCTCATCAACAATACAACAGAGCACCATCCCGTGGAAAATAACAACGCAATATTGACAGTCTTCGAGACCTTTGCCTCAAATAATAGGCGCAAGCAAGTACTCCGCAGCCTTGCCGAAGTCTGCCACGTGGCAGCAATAAATCCATGGAGCGATACGGCTATAACCTTCAATGCCAGTGATGAACCTAAATTCCGAACAGCCCGAGCACCAGCCGCCTTGGTCCTTAGTCCAATTGTGGACGGCTTCCGGCTCACTAAAGTGCTCATGGACGGTGGCAGCGGATTAAACCTCATCTATGAGGAGACTCTTCGAAAAATGGAAATAGACAAGAGCCGCATTGAGCAAAGCAGCACGACCTTCAGAGGAATCATCCCTAGTCGGGAGGCACGCTGTGCAGGAGAAATCACACTAGATGTGGTATTCGGCACGTCGGAGAATTATAGGTCCGAAGAAATCACATTCCAAGTGGCCCTGTTCAGTAGCGCCCTTTTAGGGCGGGAGGCATTCACGATCTTCCAAGCTATACCCCATTACGGGTACATGAAGCTCAAAATGCCCGGGCCCAATGGAATCATCACTCTAGCTAGTGATCCGGACATAGCACTCCGCACCGAAAATAAAACCGCCGCACTAGCCCTCGAGGCGTTATCCGAAGCCCTTGTGGCCGAAGAACTAACTGTGATGCGCTCCACAATGGACAGGGACGACGTGATACTCGACAAAAGACCCATGTCCACCTCTTTCAAACCAGCGGACGAAATAGTCAAATTCCAAGTCCACCCAACGGACCCTACAAAAACAGCATCCATCGGGGCACAGTTAAACCCCATAGTAGACGCCGCACTACGGGAGTTCTTGCGCGAGAATTGGGACATCTTCGCCTTGCATCCTTCAGACATGCCAGGAATCCCACGCAGGCTAGATGAGCATAGCCTTAATATTCTAAAGGGATTCAAGCCGGTCAAGCAGACTCTGCGGCGTTTCTCTGAGCCTAAGCGACAAGCCATGGGAGAAGAGCTAGCAAAGTTACTTGAGGCCGGATTCATTAGAGAAATAAAACATTTGGACTGGCTAGCAAACCTGGTGATGGTACCAAAGAGGGACAAATCCTGGCGCCTATGTGTCAATTTCAAGGACCTTAACAAGGCTTGCCCCAAGGATCCCTTCCCCCTACCCCGCATCAATCAAATTATCGATGCTACCGCAGGACACGACTCATTGTGTTTCCTCGACGCATACTCCGGATACCATCAAATTAAGATGGCGGAGTCCGATCAAGCCGCAACGGCATTTATCACTCCATATGGCCCCTTCTATTTTAACACCATGCCTTTCGGGCTCAAAAACGCCGGTGCAACCTATCAACGCATGATTCAGACATGCCTGGAAACACAAATTGGCAAAACAGTGGAGGCATACGTAGACGACGTGGTCATTAAAACCAGACACGTCGAATCCTTAATAGACGACTTGAGGCTCACGTTTGACAATCTCCGAACATATGATATCAAGCTCAATCCTGAAAAATGCGTTTTCGGCGTGCCCGCCGGAAAGCTCTTGGGCTTCATCGTCTCCAGTAGAGGAATTGAAGCAAATCTGGCTAAAATCCGAGCTCTGTCACAGTTGGCTATCCCAACAGACCTCAAGCTAATCCAGAAATTAACTGGATGTGTGGCTTCCTTAAGCCGCTTTATCTCCCGATTAGGAGAAAAGGGACTACCCCTTTATCGCCTTCCTCGACGCACCTCACACTTCGAGTGGACGGATGCGGCCACGACTGGACTGGAAGAAATAAAAGCCGTTTTGGCCACCAACCCAATCTTGGCCACGCCAAATGTCGGCGAACCAATGCTGTTGTCTGTGTTTTGGGAATGGGGGTCCCCAGACTTGCCTGCCTGCGGCCTGCGGCGTGGCTCAAGTGGTGGCCCAGCGCGGCCCATCTTCATCAGCACAAGACTCAAGACCCTCGCGAGGGGCCAAGCCTCGCGGGGCGGACGACGCAAGGCTTCCTCAGGGATGGCCTCGCCAGGCAGGCTCGCGAGGAGGCGGAGAGATCAAGGCAGGGTACCTCGCGAGGTGCTCGTGACGCAAGCCATGACGATCGAGACCAGGCGGGCGCCGGCCTGCGCAGTGTCCTTGTTTCCTCTTTGGTGCAAAGGGGGCAAGCTCAGACGTGGAGTACCGAGGCATCAGGCAAAGGTTGCCATTTCAGTGCAACGAGACCAAGACCAGCGGAGCGGCAGGATGGAGCTCACTGTGGAGCCCAAGTCGGCGTCACCCTAGAGAGGAGATAGAACCCTAGCCAGAGAGAGAGAGAGGCGATTGAACTCACCCAAGCAATTCATCGCACCAGCTCAAGAACACCTCTCGCGAGGCTGTTCTTCCCATGTGCTGTTCATCATCAGCCCCTGAAGCAATCCACCACACCACACACTGGAGTAGGGTATTACACCACAACGGTGGCCCGAACCAGTATAAATCTTGTGTCCCTTGTGTTGTTCATCGTCTTTAGCTTAGATCTCATGAGGCGATCGGACGTAGATCGGTAGGGGAGAGATCTTCATGTTCACCCCAGAGTTCGAACCTTTAGGGTCTGCTGGAACCCAACATCCGACATTTGGCGCGCCAGATAGGGGTGCGCCGGAATCTTTCTTCCACCACTTCGCGTTCGATTTTCCATCGTGTCCATGGCTGATGCTCGTCGGGCTCACGCTGAGCGTCGGGCTACCCACGCCGCCCGCGTCGCCCAGACGGCGCCCGTCGGCGGGTGTCCCCGTCGTTCCCCGTCGCCTGCCGCCAATGCCGCCATCGCCCGGCGGGAACGAGCAGCAGGCCTCGTCTGCAGATCTTCGGTGCGGCGGGAAGGCCGCACCGCCATCCTGGCCGCTGACTCGGCCGGTTTGCGTCCCCACGCCTGTCGCGCTTTCATGGACGCCAAGACGCTGCTGTTTCCCCTGGCGCGTGAGCTCTGCACTACCGCCCCGCCGACGACCTCTATGGGGACAGGCTCGCGCGTCACCGAGCTTCGTCGGCCAGGGGGCTCTCCTACGCCATCCCTCTCGCTGCCTCGCCCTCCATCCCGCGCAGGAGGCGCAGATCAGGAGGTGCCTCCGCCACCTCCTCCCCAAGAAGGCGCCCTGGCTCCAAGGTGCGCGGCCCCAGGACGAGACCCACCGCGTCCGGCGCCCGCGCGACCAGAGAGGAGCTGCCAAGAGATCCCTCGTCCCCAAGAAGGTGCACGCGTGCTCCCAGCACCGGTGCGCCACGACCGCATCCCTGTGCCACCACGTCAAGACCCCGTGCTGCTCCAGGTAGCGGCGCGTGGGAATCCCCGGGAGCAAGCCCAGCCTGAGCAGAAGGCTCCGGTGGCCACCGCGGGCTGCCACGCCTTCACCCCCGAGCTACGCAGTGTCGCCTGGCCAGGCAAGTTCAAGCCTGACTTGCCCCCTCGCTACGATGGCACTGCCGACCCCGCGGAGTTCCTACATCTCTACAAGCTGGGCATCGAAGCCGCTAACGGAGACGAAAAGGTCATGGCGAGCTGGTTTCCCATGGCACTCAAGGACGGCGCCCAAGACTGCTCTTGAACTTGGCTCTCGCACGATCTCCTCACAGGATGAGATGCGCACCGCTTCATCGCCAACTTTCGTGGCACTTCGCGATCCGCCTGGCCGTGGGTGACCTGCGCCGCATCAAGCAGCAGCCTGGAGAGACCTTGCAGAAGTACATCCAGCGCTTCAACAGCGCTCGCCTCAAGATTCCCAGGGTGACCGAAGAGGCAATCATTTCGGCATTCTCTGATGGCGTCCGCGACGTCAAGATGAAGGAGGAACTGGCGATCCATGAAGATCTGTGTATGTCACTGGAGCTGTTCAACCTGGCGACCAAGTGTGCAAGGGCTGAGGAGGGGCGCCTTTCCCTTCTCGAGCTCCCGACGGCGGACGCAGAGGAGAAGAAAGCCAAGGCCAAGGATGTGAAGCGCAAGGGAGCCGTTGTGCTCGTAGCAGAGCCAGACACAAAGTGCGGCAGGGACCAGCCGGAGTCGTCCAAGGGCAGCCGGTACTGTGTGTACCACGATCTCCACACTCACAACACCAACGAATGCCAAGAGCTCAGGGCCGTGCGAGAAGGCCGCGTCGGTCGACGCCCCGAGTGCAACGATCGGGGCTACGACCAAGGCGGAGCAAGAGGTGGAGGACGATGGGATGACCGTGGGCCCCGCCAAGGGTGGCGTGACCGACCTCGCAAGGACCGCTGGCAGGACCAGCCTCGCGAGGGAGCTTGGAGAGATCAGCCTCGTGAGGATCGCCCGCAAGGCAACGCAGGCCCTCCTCCTGTGCCACCACCACCAAGAAGGAACGAAGACCACCATCAGGACGAGGGGGCTGGGGGCTTCCAGGAGCCACGTGCAATCGCTTGCATCTTGGGCGGCGCTCAAGCCCCAGCCTCACAGCGCATCTTCAAGCAGTTTGCTCGCGAGGTGAATGCAGTGCTCCCCAAGCTTGAGGCCACGCGCCCTCTCGGGTGGTCTGCGTGCGCCATCACGTTCAGCTCAGCGGATCAGCTCAAGTGCGCGGCGACGGCCGGTGTCCTCCCAATGCTCTATTCCCCAGTCATCAGCAATGTGCAAGTCACCAGGACCCTCATCAACGGCGGAGCAGGACTCAACCTTCTGTCCGTCGAGACGTTCAACAATCTCCAAGTGCCATATGATCACCTTCAGCCAACCAAGCCTTTCTCATGAGTCACTGATGGTTCCACTGTCCCGATAGGGCAGGTCCGCCTTCCTGTCACCTTGGACAGCACAACAACTACGGCACCGAGCTCACTGACTTCGACGTCGCTCACATTCGCCTGCCATACAATGCCATTCTCGGGTATCCGGCCCTGGCCAAGTTCATGGCAGTGACTCACCATGGCTACAACGTCCTCAAGATGCCAGGAAGCGGCAGGGTCATCACGGTCCCCTATGAATAGAAGGATGCGGTGTGCTCCCTCGAGCGCGCCTTCCAGGCCACGTCGATCAGGACCCGAACAGCAAGAGTGGAAACCTCCCTGGAGCAACTCCCAAGAACAAGAAGACATCACCTGGCTCAAGGCCTCAGGAGGCAGGCACCTCCGGAAGTGCCACGTTCGGACACGCGCCTGTCCAAGGGGTGCCACCCTCCATCGCATAAGAAAGCGCGCCTGGCGCCCTCCTCAGGCAGGGCTCGGGGGCTCTCTCCTGGGGAGCCACCGACTTTTCCAAGGTCACGAGGGAGGCGCTTGGGCACCACTTGGAGGCGTGCTTCACGGCACGCTTCCCTCAAGAAGGCGTAAGGAAAGGAGGACCCGACCCTCAGGAGTTCATCACCAAGGCCGCTCAGGAGTTGGAGGAAACGAGAGTCATGCGCTGCAACCGCCGCCTGCCCAGCGTAGCTCCCCATCCAGGCGAGGATGGCGGGCTGCGCATCTGCATCGACTACCCAGGGCTCAATCGAGTCACTTCTCAGGAGTGCTTCTGGCCCTCGCGCGTGGGGCGTTGCGCGGGCCCGCCGCACAGCTATGTTCGCATGCCTTTTGGCTTGTCGAACGTGACTGCATCCCACCAGCGCTTGATGAGGAGCATTCTGGAAGCTCAGGTGGCCAAGCATCACGCGTTCCTGGAGGAGATGGAGATGGACCTTGCCGAGCCGCCCGGACCTCCCGAGTCTCCCGAGGCTCGGAGCTCCTAGGGCTCATGGGGATTGGCTTCTTCATCACGCACCGCCAGCTACTCCGACACTCGCTCTGCAATGGTATTAGGTGACTTCTTTCAAATTTCGTTTCAGCTGGGGGCGCCCTCAGGGCTGCGTCAATCCCAGGTTGCGTGGGTCTGTCCCCGCGGCATGTATCCGTTTTTCTTACCTTGTTGGGGGCGCCCATCGGGCTGCATCATCCCCAAGCCGCTTGGGCCTGACCCAGTGGCGTTTGCCTTTCTCTGCATCTACCTAAGTTGATTTGCTTCTTCATGCTTGACTTGCTCATGATTATCGCCCGCCGCCTACTACGGGCCTGTTTTTTCCTCATGCAAATCGCTTGCACGTTAAAAGGGGGGCGCCTGAGCATTGCGACTCAGGAGCTCTTACTGGCTCTCCAGCCCTCACCCCCTGGCCTTGTCCACGGCATCGCGACCTGGCATACCAGCGGCGGCTGAGCTTGCTCGAGGGCCGGGACCTGAGGACGTAGAGCATTTGCATCTTAACCATCTTGCAGGAACGTACCACTGACAAAGGCCCAGAGCCAGGCGCAACCCGCCTCGAGGTAGGGCCTCGTGAGTCCCGCGCTGGCTCACAGGTGCCCAGATACACCTCTCCTAGCCCTACCATGTCGGCCACGCGTCAGTATGGGTCAGACACGCCTGGGGCTCCTCCCGGAGGGGAGCCCCCCTCCCACGTACCAGTGGAAGCACCATGCTCCGCGCTGGCTGACGACACTGCCGAGAAGCTCATCGCCCCGAGAAAGGCCCGGTGCCTGTGAAGAAGGCCAATGCCTGTGAAGCTCATCGCCCCGAGAAAGGCCCAGTGCCTGTGAAGAAGGCCAATGCCTATGAAGCTCATCACCCCGAGAAAGGCCCGGTGCCTGTGAAGAAGGCCAACGCCTGTGAAGCTCATCGCCCCGAGAAAGGCCTGGAGCCTGTGAAGAAGGCCCATACCTGTGAAGCTCGCTGCCCGTGACACTCTCACGTAATAATGAGTTGGGGCTGTACACGCCCCGGAGTCTCCGGAGAGCCGCCCTCGGGCCTCGGGGGCTCCCGCCCCAGCACTTAGCTCCACGCTGGTGAGAAGACGTCGAAGACTAGATTAGGTGCCGGACACGGCTTTTTCATTTGCTTTCTGCAGTTGGCTTGTTCGTCCTTATTTGAAATTTTATTGGAGTTGCCTTTAGCGTTGTTGCCATCCCCGACCTGTGACTCTCTGTCTTTTTCGCCTACTTGACTCATTTTCTCTCTCACAAGTCTCGCGAGGGGGCTACTCGGGCGCCCTCGCGAGTGTTTTCTGACCCAGTCTTGTGAGGCTTTCCTATCCAAGTCCACCGCGGGAGCACTCCTCCTGGTCCGTGCTCCACGGGCATCACGACACGAACACAAGACCTGAATCGGTTGCCGTCACGACCGAAACCGGAAGTTACCTCTCCTGACTAATCCTTGCAGGCCACGAAGCGCGTGATAAGGCCTCAGCCTCAAGGAGCGAAGACCGCGGCAAGTCCCCCCGAGCTAAGGACTTGCCAAGTCGAGCAGTTGCCGAGGCAGCGTGGGGAAGCAAAGACGCCCACGTCCAATCAACCCCCACGCGGCGCCCAAGGCTGCAGGCTGATGGGGCCCGTGGCGCTCCGCACTTGCCCCTTTGCTTCTCCGCTAAGCCAAGTCCGAGCGCGCCTTGGGCCCGGGGGCTACTGTCGGTGTTCTGGGAACGGGAGTCCCCAGACTTGCCTGCCTGCGGCCTGCGGCGTGGCTCAAGTGGTGGCCCAGCATGGCCTGTCTTCATCAGCACAAGACTCAAGACCCTCACGAGGGGCCAAGCCTCACGGGGCGGATGATGCAAGGCTTCCTCAGGGATGGCCTCGCCAGGCAGGCTCGCGAGGAGGCGGAGAGATCAAGGCAGGGTACCTCACGAGGTGCTCGTGACGCAAGCCATGACGGTCGAGACCAGGCGGGCGCCAGGCGGGCACCGGCTTGCGCAGTGTCTGATACGTCTCCATCGTATCTATAATTTTTTATTGTTCCATGCTGTCGGATTTCGGGTTCCGACAGACCCTCTAGGTTCAAACTCTAGGGTGCACGCGGAGATCGCACCTCCAACCTACCTACATCTCGTCGCCTCGCAAGGATCTAAACTACCCGAAGAACAACACAGAGGACACGAGGTTTATACTGGTTCATGCCACCATTGTAGTGTAATACCCTACTCCAGTGTGTGGTGTGGTGGATTGCCTCTGGGGCTGATGATGAACAGTACAAGGGAAGAACAGCCTCGCGAAGATGTTGCTCTTGGCTGGTGCGATGAACTGCTAGGGGAGTTCAGTCGCCTCTCTTTCTCTCTCTCTAGATGCCGATCCAGATGCCCCTCTCTTTTTCCTTCACCCTTTGACCTCTCGACCTACTTGCCTTGGTGGTGGCTAGCTCTATTTGCAGTGGGAGGCCCTGGGCCTCTTTCCAAATATTGAGCGGGAAGGGCGCCAACAATTGGCCATTTTGAAGGGGAACATCTAGTACACTTATCTTGACTAAAGTCGGTCCTCGCCTACCAAAGACCCTGACGATGACGCCGGCTTGGGCTCCATGATGACCTCCGTTATGCTGTCCTGCTGGTCTTGGTCTTGTTGCACCGAAATGGTTGCCTTTGCCTGATGCCTTGGCCTGCGCTTGCCTCCTTTGCACCAAAGGGGAAATGAGGACATCGCTGGTCGGGCGTCACTGGCGCGCCTCGGTCGTCATGGCTTGCGCCATGGGCACCTCGTGAGGTACCCCGCCTTGATCTCTCCGCCTCGCGACTCCACCGGGACGCGGACGTGCTCGAGGAAGCTTGGCCGTCCGCCTGCGTGAGGCTTGGCCCCTCGCGAGGGTCTTGAGCTTGTGTTGATGAAGATGGGCCGTCTTGGGCCACCCCTTGAGACCACGCCGCGAGCTGCGGGCAGCAAGTGCAGGTACACACGTTCCCGAGCGCCCGACAGTAACCCACAGGCCCAAAGGCGGCGCTGGACTTGGCTTAGCGTAGAAGCCGGCGGGCAGGCGAGCGCCGGGCCCCAACAAATTGTGGCCTTTGGGCGCCAGATGGCGATTGGTTGGTCGTGGGCGTCTCCACTTCCCCACGACGCCTTGGCAACTGCACGAATTGACAAGTCCCTGCATGCAAAGCGGGTCATGATTACATGTGATCGTGGAGGCCGACCGTTGGCCACCCCCGGCTATATGTACGGAACGGCGCGAGCCCTTCCAGTCCATCTCTTCTTGCTTCTCCTTCCTCTCCATCCTTGCCCTTGCTCCACATTGCGACAATGGCTCTGATCCGCCGGTCCTCCACAGAAGAGAAAGGAAAGGCCCCTCGAGAGGGTCCCGGTCCGCTTCCGCTGAAGAAATGGCTAGCCCTCTGCCGCCGAGATGAGGGCGCCCGGCAGGAGGTGTCGAGGCCCTGGTACGAGCGGCCACCGCCAGGGTTCCTGCCCTTGTACTCCCGCATTGAGGGCCCTGAAGGAGTCGACGCCGAGCGCTACGGACGACGCCGCCGTCGGCATCGGCGGGTCACGGCGGTGCGCGTTGTTCCTCCCGGAGTCCATGCCGAGGGCTCCTCCCGAGAGCTTGTGCTCCACGTCGCCATGCCTCCTCAGTCTTGGATTCGCCTTCCTCCATCCTTCGCCTTCGTGATTCCGCAGAGGGGCTCTCTGGAGCTCTGGTTGCAGCATGCCTGCTGCAGCACCCCTGCGACCGGAGCGGCGGTTGCGGTCGTCGCTCCAGGCAAGGTCTTCATGACCCGAGGCTGGGGCGAGATCGCCCGGGTCTACCGGACGAGGGGCGCCCTCGTGATCCACCTGGAGTACGATGGCGCTTCTTTGATGTTCTTCAAGGTCTTCGACGCGGAAGGACGCCGGCTGGAGTGCTGCCCTGAGAGAGGCGGCCGGGGCCCTGCCGTGGCGAGGACTAGGCTCACTGACTGCTCCCCCAGCAGCTCCTCAGGCAGCGGAGGCATCGGAGGATCCAGCGACTCCGCCGAGCTCTTCGCGACTCCGGAGATGAGCGACGAAAGCTACGAGCCTCCGAGCTTGCACCGCGCTCGGAGCCGGGCGGGTGATAACCCACAAATATAGGGGATCGCAATAGTTTTCGATAAGTAAGAGTGTCGAACCCAACGAGGAGCTAAAGGTACAACAAATATTCCCTCAAGTTCTATCGACCACCGATACAACTCTACGCACGCTTAACGTTTACTTTACCTAGAACAAGTATGAAACTAGAAGCACTTTGTAGGTGTTTTTGGGTAAGCTAGCAAGAAAGTAACGAGCACGAAAATAAAACTAGGGGCTGTTAAGGTAAAGAAACAACTAAAGTAAATATGGCGAGTGAGGAAAAGTGGTGGTAGGAGTTATGGAATTTTCCCTAGGCAACTGACTATGTTACTAGACCGATAATCGTTATTGCAATTCTATTTGAGGGAGAGGCATAAGCTAACATACTTTCTCTACTTGGATCATATGCACTTATGATTGAAACTCTAGCAAGCATCCGCAACTACTAAAGATTAATTAAGGTAAAACCCAACCATAGCATTAAAGCATCAAGTCCTCTTTATTCCCATACGCAACAATCCCTCTTACTCGGGTTTATGCTTCTGTCACTCTAGCAACCCACTATAAGCGAATCATGAACGCATTGGAACACCCTACAGCGGGAATCCCTCACGCTTGCGCGACACGGAGGGCACCATAGGACAGCACCAGTAATAAAACATGCAACTCAAATCAATCATAGCAATTCATCAATCACCGATAGGACAACGAAAATCTACTCAGACATCATAGGATGGCAACACATCATTGGATAATAATATGAAGCATAAAGCACCATGTTCAAGTAGAGGGTACAGCGGGTTGCGGGAGAGTGGACCGCTGTAAATAGAGGGGGGAAGGTGATGGAGATGTTGGTGAAGATGACGGTGGTGTTGGTGAAGATCGCGGTAATGATGATGGCCCCCGGCGGCGTTCCGGCGCCACCGGACGCAAGGGGGAGAGAGCCCCCCTTCTTCTTCTTCTTCCTTGACCTCCTCCCTAGATGGGAGGAGGGTTTCCCCTTTGTTCCTTGGCTCCCATGGCTTGGGAGGGGCGAGAGCCCCTCCGAGATTGGCTCTATCTCTGCTTCTGCGTTGCTCGCTCTGTTTCACCGTTTCGCGTATATATGGAGATCCGTAACTCCGATTGGCCTGAAACCTTCGCCCAGATTTTGTTCCGAATATTATCTTTCTTGCGGCAAAAGAAGAGCATCAACCGCCTTACGGTGGGCTCGCGAGTGTAGGCGGCGCGCCTGGGAGGCGCGCCTGCCTCGTGACCACCTCTGCACCGCCTCACGTGGATTTTTCTTCCGAATTTTCCATATTTTCCAAAAATAAGCTCCGTCTGCTTTTATCCCGCTTGGATTCCGTTTGATATGGATATTCTGCGAAACATAAAACATGCAATGCATGTAAACCGGCACTGGCAATCGGATCAATATGTTAGTCCAAAAATAATATAAAAAGTTGCCAAAAAGTATATGAAAGTGAATAATATTGGCATGGAACAATCAAAAATTATAGATACGACGGAGACGTATCAGCATCCCCAAGCTTAATTCCTGCTCGCCCCTCGAGTAGGTAAATGATAAAAAGAATAATTTTGATGTGGAATGCTACCTAGCATAATCTTGATCATATGTCTAATCATGGCATGAATATTAAAACACGAGTGATTCAAAGCAATAGTCTATCCTTTGACATAAAAACAATAATACTTTGAGCGTACCAATAAAGCAATCATGTCTTTTCAAAACAACAAGGCAAAAGCAAGCTTATCCCTACAAAATCATACAGTCTGGCCATGCTTCATTTTCGTCACACAAAATGCCCCCATCATGCACAACCCCGATGACAAGCCGAGCAATTGGTTCATACTTTTTAATGCGCTTCAGCTTTTTCAACCCTCACGCAATACATGAGCGCAAGCCATGGATATAGCACTATAGGTGGAATAGAATATAATGATGGAGGTTATGTGGAGAAGACAAAAAAAAGAGAAAGTCTCACATCAACGCGGCTATCAACGGGCTATGGAGATGCCCATCAATTGATGTCAATGCGAGGAGTAGGGATTGCCATGCAACGGATGCACTAAGAGCCATAAGTGTATGAAAGCTCAACAAAAGAAACTAAGTGGGTGTGCATCCAACTTGCTTGCTCATGAAGACCTAGGGCATTTGAGGAAGCCCATCATTGGAATATACAATCCAAGTTCTATAATGAAAATTCCCACTAGTATATGAAAGTGACAATATAGGAGACAATCTATATGAAGAACATGGTGCTAGTTTGAAGCACAAGTGTGGAAAAAGAGATAGTAACATTGCCCCTTTTTTATTTTATTTTTGCGGGCTTCTTTGGCCCCATTTTTTAGGCTTCTTTGGCCTCTCTCTTTTTTGATGGGGCAATGCTCTAATAATGATGATCATCACACTTTTATTTACTTACAACTCGATATTACAACTCGATACTAGAACCAAGATATGACTCTATATGAATGCCTCCGGCGGTGTACCGGGATGTGCAATGATCTAGCGTAGCAATGCCATCAAAAAACGGACAAGCCATGAAAACATCATGCTAGCTATCTTGCGATCATGCAAAGCAATATGACGATAAATGCTCAAGTCATGTATATGATGATGACGGAAGTTGCATGGCAATATATCTCGGAATGGCTATGGAAATGCCATAGTAGGTAGGTATGGTGGCTGTTTTGAGGAAGATAAAATGAGGCTTATGTGTGATAGAGCGTATCGTATCACGGGGTTTGGATGCACCGGCGAAGTTTGCACCAACTCTCGAGGTGAGAAAGGGCAATGCACGGCATCAAGAGGCTAGCAATGATGGAAAGGCAAAAGTGCGTATAATCCATGGACTCACATTAGTCATAAAGAACTCATATACTTATTGCAAAAGTTTATTAGCCCTCGAAGCAAAGTACTACTACGCATGCCCCTAGGGGGATAGATTGGTAGGAAAAGACCATCGCTCGTCCCCGACCGCCACTCATAAGGAAGAAAATCAAAGAAACACCCCATGCTTCAGATTTGTCACACAACGGTTACCATACGTGCATGCTACGGGACTTGCAAACCTCAACACAAGTGTCTCTACAATCCACAACCACGCACTAGCATAACTCTAATATCACCATCTTTATATCGCAAAACTATTGCAAGGAATCAAACATATCATATTCAGCGATCTACAAGTTTATGTAGGATTTTATGACTAACCATGTGAATGACCAGTTCCTGTAATCTCTCTAAATAGATATAAGTGAAGTAAGAGAGTTTAATTATTTCTACAAAATATGTGCCCATGCTCTAACAAATATAAGTGAAGCAAAAGAGCATTCTACAAATGGCGGTTGTCTATGTAAAGGGAAACAGGCAATCCAAACTTCAAATGATATAAGTGAAGCACATGAAGCATTCTATAAAGCCATACTCAAAAGATATAAGTGAAGTACATAGAGAATTCTATAAATCAACCAAGGACTATCTCATACCAGCATGGTGCATAAAATAAAAAGAAAGACCTAATTGCAAAAGACGCTCCAAGACTTGCACATAATGCATGAACGAAACAAATCCGAAAATATACCTATACTTGTTGAAGAAAGAGGGGATGCCTCCCCAGCATCCCCAAGCTTAGACGCTTGAGTCTCCTTGAATATTTACTTGGGGTGCCTTGGGCATCCCCAAGCTTGAGCTCTTGCCTCTCTTCCTTCTTCTCACATCGAAACATCCTCGATTAGACACTACATCCACACAAAACTTCAACAGAAAACTCGGTAAGATCCATTAGTATAATAAAGCAAATCACCACTCTAAGTACTGTTGCAAACCAATTCATATTTTGTTTTTGCATTGTGTCTACTGTAATATAGCTTTTTCATGGCTTAATCCACTGATATAAATTGATAGTTTCATCAAAACAAGCAAACTAGGCATCAAAAACAGAATCTGTCAAAAACAGAACAGTCTGTAGCAATCTGAACATTCACCATACTTATGATACTTTAAAAATTCTGCCAAAATTAGGAAAAATAAACAAGTTGTACAGCAAGACAGTGCAAAAAGAATCAGAACCATTTGACGTTCCAGTAAAAAAATAAATTCACGCACTACAGCCAAAGTTTCTGTCCTGCACCGCACAAACCAACAAGCATTGTAAACATCCTAAAGGCAAACCTTGGCACATTATTTTTATAATACAACGGAATTGTACAAGGATAATTATTTTTGTTGAAAAGTTTCTGTAATCAAGATTCACAAAGTTGCCGTGAGCATGAACAAAGTTCAAGGAGCTCTCCCACTTCAACAATGCTTGTCTCCCTTACTTTCACTTTTCTTTTTGAAAAAGTTTTGGGTTCCCCTCTTTATTTTTGTTGTTTTTAAACTATGTGAAAGCACTCAACAGAAATAAATGACTCTCTAAAACTTCCGGGTTGTCTCCCTGGCAGCGCTTTCTTTAAAGCCATTAAGGTAGGCATATAGTGCTCAAGTAGTGAATCCACCCGGATCCCAAGGTATATCAAAGCCAATTTTAATTAACAATGATTTGTAATTTAGTAGTGAGCACAAAGTAACATATATCATGTAATGACAAAGTCTAACTCTCTTCCTATGCATCGGCATGTCATAAAAGAACAATTCATGCACACATAGTAAAGGCTAATGCATAGTATAAACAGTTTCTTGCAATTTTGTTGTATTGGAAACATAGAGAGGTGGAGATATAGTTCCTATCTCATAATAATTGCAAGTAGGAGCAGCAAGCACATGAATATTATATCTATCAAAATTATCATGTGCAACGGTAAATGGCAACCCATCAATATAATCCTTAATAAGTGCAAACTTCTCCGATATAGTATATTCGGAAAAATTCAAAAAGATAATAGGACTATCATGCGTGGGTGCAATAGCAACAATTTCATGTTTAACATAAGGAACTATAGCAAGTTCATCTCCATAAGCATCATTCATGTTGGCATCTTGGCCATAAGCATAGCAAGCATCATCAAAAAAGGATATTTCAAAAGAATCATAGGGATCATAACAGTCATCATAGCAATCATCATAGCAATCATCCTTCGGTAAGCATGAAGGGGAATTAAACAATGTATGAGTTGAAGGGTTACTCTCATTAGAAGGTGGGCACGGGTAGCTAATCCGCTCTTCCTCGTTTTGTTCTTCGCTCTTCTCATCATTTTTTCATCCAATGAGCTCACAGTTTCATCAATTTCTTCTTCCATAGCTTCCTGCAAAATATTAGTCTCTTCTTGGACAGCGGAGACTTTCTTAATAAGTGCATTAATTTCATAATTGTATTTATAATTCTCATAGCAATATTTGAGGATAGCTAAATTTTCAGATCTATAAACAGCATCATCAAAATCCTCAAACTCTTTACACATAGCTTCAATTTCATAAGCACCCATAAAAGCAACAAATTCTTCTATTTTTTCCACATCATAGTAATCATATATACCTCTAGCATAAGAAGCTAAGGTTTAATTATCATTAAATTTGCATGAAAAGGGAAGGTGTGGAGAATTCATCCTAGAGCAACAAGTATAATCATATTCCACGCATAGTTGCCAAGCATACCACTTCAATATATGAATTTGATCCCATAATAGTTTCCCTTTTTGTGTCAAGCGATAATCCCTAAAGTATTCACGTTGATCCAACGTTACTCCCATTACATAATTGAATGGGGTTTTCTCAGGATTATTAAAGTAGTACATAATATCTTTCACCTAACCAAAGATCGAGGGTTTTAGGAGGTTCCCCATCTCCATGAGTGGCAAGTACACCTAATTTTTTGGTATTTCGTGTTCCATATCCATAACTAAAGATAGAGAACAACTAAGAACAGCAAATAAAAATTACTTAGTGATAAAGCAAACAAGCACACGAGAATATTCACCCCACGCTATGACTCCCCGGCAACGGCACCAGAAAAAGGTCTTGATAACCCACAAGTATAGGGGATCGCAACAGTTTTTGATAAGTAAGAGTGTCGAACCCAACGAGGAGCTAAAGGTAGAACAAATATTCCCTCAAGTTCTATCGACCACCGATACAACTCTACGCACGCTTAACGTTTACTTTACCTAGAACAAGTATGAAACTAGAAGTACTTTGTAGGTGTTTTTGGGTAAGCTAGCAAGAAAGTAACGAGCACGAAAATAAAACTAGGGGCTGTTAAGGTAAAGAAACAACTAAAGTAAATATGGCGAGTGTGGAAAAGTGGTGGTAGGAGTTATGGAATTGTCCCTAAGCAACTGACTATGTTACTAGACCGATAATCGTTATTGCAATTCTATTTGAGGGAGAGGCATAAGCTAACATACTTTCTCTACTTGGATCATATGCACTTATGATTGAAACTCTAGCAAGCATCCGCAACTACTAAAGATTCATTAAGGCAAAACCCAACCATAGTATTAAAGCATCACGTCCTTTTTATTCCCATACGCAACAATCCCTTTTACTCAGGTTTATGCTTCTGTCACTCAAGCAACCCACTATAAGCGAATCATGAACGCATTGCAACACCCTACAGCGGGAATCCCTCACGCTTGCGCGACACGGAGGGCACCATAGGACAGCACCAATAATAAAACATGCAACTCAAATCAATCATAGCAATTCATCAATCACCGATAGGACAACGAAAATCTACTCGGACATCATAGGATGGCAACACATCATTGGATAATAATATGAAGCATAAAGCACCATGTTCAAGTAGAGGGTACAGCGGGTTGCGGGAGAGTGGACCGCTGTAGATAGAGGGGGGAAGGTGATGGAGATGTTGGTGAAGATTACGACGGTGTTGGTGAAGATCGCGGTGATGATGATGGCCCCCGGCGGCGTTCCGGCGCCACCGAAAGCAAGGGGGAGAGAGCCCCCCTTCTTCTTCTTCTTCCTTGACCTCCCTAGATGGGAGGAGGGTTTCCCCTCTGTTCCTTGGCTCCCATGGCTTGGGAGGGGCGAGAGCCCCTTCGAGATTGGATCTATCTCTCTGTTTCTGCGTTCTGTTCTGGCTCTGTTTCACCGTTTCGCGTATATATGGAGATCCGTAACTCCGATTGGCCTGAAACCTTCGCCCAGATTTTTTCCGAATATTATCTTTCTAGTGGCAAAAGAAGAGCATGAACCGCCTTACGGTGGGCTCACGAGGGTAGGCGGCGCGCCCGGGGGGGAGGGGCGCCCCCCTGCCTCGTGACCACCTCGGCATCGTCTCGCGTGGATTTTTCTTCCGAATTTTCCATATTTTCCAAAAATAAGCTCCGTCTGTTTTACCCCGTTTGGATTCCGTTTGATATGGATATTCTTTGAAACATAAAACATGCAATGCATGTGAACCGCACCGGGCAATCGGATCAATATGTTAGTCCCAAAAATAATATAAAAAGTTGCCAAAAAGTATATGAAAGTGAATAATATTGGCACGGAACAATAAAAAATTATAGATACGATGGAGACGTATCAGCGGGCGCGTCAGGCTTCCAGCGCCGGTGATCTGGATGGGGTCGGCGCCGGTGCCTGGCGGCCCACTGTTGATGATGGCGTATCCTTGCGGAGATGCGCGTAGTTAGCGCTCTTTTAGGATCTGCTCCTTTTGTTCCCTGCGAGGAATCGAAGAACACACCCCGTGGGGGCTTGTAAGGTGCATGCGGTTCCGTTTGTTAATATGAT
This sequence comes from Aegilops bicornis, assembly GCA_021605145.1. Lineage (NCBI taxonomy): Eukaryota > Viridiplantae > Streptophyta > Magnoliopsida > Poales > Poaceae > Aegilops > Aegilops bicornis. The sequence continues at coordinate 536,356,582 of CM038670.1, forward strand.
CCTTGTCGTGAAGTGGTGCAAGATGCTCATCCCATCTTAGCTTAGTTCCTCCTTTCGAACCTCGCGAGGGCTTGGCGCTCTACGCCGACAGGTCCCGGTCCCAAGGCAAGCTTCAGCCGTCGCTGGTATGCCAGGTCGCGATGCCGTGGTCAAGGCCAGGAGGTGAGCGGCCCGGTCCAAAGAAGAGCCCCTGAGTCGCGATGCTCAGGAGGTCCCCTTTAGCGCTCAAGCAGTCATCGTTCGGTGAGAAAGGAGCGCGACGTTGCTAACACGGGATTGCATTAGGTGCAAGGTCGGTGCTGCGATAGCTAGTATTTCCGGAGGATGACTTATCTCGGGAGTCAGGAACCGCCTCTTGGTGCGGCGTTAGGTCCGCGTGATCGGCAATCGAGGAGTTGCCCGGCGAGGTCCCGCCGTGTCTCTTCCCTCTCGCCTTTACTCCCCTTTCTGCTCTACGTCCTCGGGTCCCGGCCCTCGAGCGAGCTCAGCCGTCGCTGGTATGCCAGGTCGCGATGCCGTGGACTAGGCTAGGAGATGAGGGCTGGAGAGCCAGTAGGAGTCCATGAGTCGCGATGCTCAGGTACCCCCCCCCCCTTTAACGTGCTAGCGGTTCGCGCGGACGAGAGTGAAGGAGACGTCGTGAAGGCCTCGCCTGACACTACTCCTTGAAGAGATCCTGCAGGCTCATCACAAGAAGAATGAGAGTTCGCCAGGACAATCGACAGTCAGCCGTTGGTTGCTATGGAGGGGTGACGAGGCACTGAAGGCTTGACAGGTGGCGCCTTGCGGGGCTGCCGGGGCCAGAGCTCAGCCATTCAGGTTTGGCGACATTGCAGGGACGGACCCATGCGCAAGCGTCATGCTGTTAGGGAGCAGCTCCATCAGTTGGTGTCAATCGAGCGGGCGATTAGGTCAAACACGTTAATCACAAAGGAGCAAATCCATTTAGATAGGCGCAGAGAAGGCGAACATCGCTGGGTTGGGCCCGAGCGACTTGGGGATGACGCAGCCCGAGGGGCGCCCCCAATAAAGTAAACTAGAAACATGAATCAAAAGGGATACATGCCGCAAGGACGGACCCACGCGGCCTGGGAATGATGCAGCCCTGGGGCGCCCACCTGAAAATGAAACTCGAAGGACGCACCTGGTGATGTTGGAGATGAAGGGATGCTGAAGTAGCGGACGTCGTGCGCTGTGGAAGCCGATCTTCACAAGCCCCCAGGCCCAGGAGCCTCAGGAGGCTCCAGAGGCGCTGGTGGCTCCTCGCGGACCATCTCCATCTCCGCCAGGACTGCGGAACGCCTGGCCACTTGAGCCTCCAAGATGCTCCTCATGAGGCGCTGGCGCGCGGCAGCCGCGTTCGGCAAGCCGTAAGGCATGCGAACATAGCTGCGGATGGACCTTCACAGCGCCCCGCGCGTGAGGGCCAGAGGTGCTCCTGAGAGGCGGCTCAGTTGAGCCCGGCACGCCGATGCAGACAAGAGCCCACCAGCCTCGCCTCGGATGGGGAGCTACGGCGGTAAGCGGCGGTTGCCACTCATGACTCTTGACTCCTGCAGCTCCTGAATGATCTTGCTGACGAACTCCTGAGGGTTTGGCCCTCCTTGCCTTGCTCCTTCCTGAGGGAAACGTGCTTTGAAACACGCCTCCAAGTGGTGCCCGAGCGCCTCCCTCGTGATCTTAGCAAAGTCGGTGGCCCTCCAGGAGAGAGCCCCCGAGCCTTGCTCGAGGAGGGCGTCGGGCGCGCCTTCCTATGCGACAGAAGGAGGCGCCCCCTGAACAGGCGCGGACCCTGAGGGGCCTGCCTCCCGAGGGCTACGACCAGGGGATGTCTTCTTCTTCTTAGGAGCAGCCTCGGGAAGGCTCCCGCTCCTGTGATCTGGGTCTTCAATTGATGCGGCTTGAAAGCACGCCCGCAGAACACACCGTGTCTCTCTCTTCACAAGGCACCGTGATGACTCCACCGCTTCTCGGCATCTTGAGGACATTGTAGCCATGATGAGTCACGGCCATGAATTTGGCCAGAGCTGGGTACCCGAGGATGGCATTGTACGGCGCGTATCGTGAGCGGCGTCGAAGTCAATGAGCTCGGTGCGGTAGTTGTCGCGCGTCCTGAAGGTGACAGGAAGGCGGACCTGCCCTATCGGAACTGTGGAACCATCAGTGACTCCGGAGAAAGGCTTGGTTGGCTGAAGCTGATTGTATGGCACTTGGAGATTGTTGAATGTCTCGACGGACAGGACATTGAGCCCCGCTCCGCCATCGATGAGGGTCCTGGTGACTTGCACATTGCTGATGATTGGGGAACAAAGCATCGGGAGGACTCCGGCTGTGGCTGCAAGACTTGAGCTGATCCGCTGAGCTGAATGTGATGGCGCACGCTGACCACCTGAGGGGGCGTGTGGCTTCGAGCCCGGGGAGGACTGCATTCACTTCGCGGGCGAACTGCTTGAAGATGCGCTGAGAGGTTGGGCTTGAGCTCCGCCAGATGATGCAAGCGATTGCGCATGCTGCCTCGGAAGCCCCCAGCCCCCTCGTCTTGATGATGGTATTCATTTCTCCTTGGCTGTGGTGGCAGAGGAGGGAGACCTGCGTTGCCTTGTGGGTGATCCTCGCGAGGCTGTTCCCTCCAGCCTCCCTCACGAGGCGGATCCTGCCAGCGGTCCTCGCGAGGTCGGTCACGCCACCCTTGGCGAGGGCCACGGTCTTCCCATCGTCCTCCACCTCTTCCTCCTCCTCGGCCATAGCCCCGGTCGCTGCGCTCGGGGCGTCAGCCGGCACGCACGTCCTGCACGGCCCTGAGCTCTTGGCACTCGTTGGTGTTGTGGGTGTGGAGGTCATGGTACACACAGTACCGACTGCCCTTGGATGACTCGGGTTGATCCCTTCCTCGCTTGGTGCCCGGCTCTGCTGCAAGCACGGCAGCCCCCTTGCGCTTCACGTCCTTGACCTTGGGCTTCTTCTCTTCTGGGTCGGCAGCCGGCAGCTCGAGAAGGGAAAGGCGTCCTTCCTCAGCCCCGGCACACTTGGTCGCCAAGTTGAACAGCTGCTGTGGATGTGCACAGGTCTTCATGGATCGCGAGCTCTTCCTTCATCTTGACGTCACGCACACCGTCGGAGAAGGCTGAGATGATGGCCTCCTCAGACACCCTGGGGATCTTTAGGCGAGTGTTGTTGAAATGTTGGATGAACTTTTGCAGGGTCTCCCCTGACTGCTGCTTGATGCGGCGCAAGTCACTCATGGCCGGGGGTCAATCACGGGTGCCTTGGAAGTTGGCGATGAATCGGGTGCGCATCTCGTTCCAGGAGGAAATCGTGCCGGGAGCTGTGTTCAGGAGCCAAAAGGGCACCGCCCTGAGCGCCATGGGAAACCAGTTCGCCATGACCTTCTCGTCCCCGTTGGCGGCTTCGATGCCCAGCTCATAGAGCTGGAGGAACTCCGCAGGGTCGGCCGTGCCATCGTAGCGTGGGGGCAGGTCTGGCTTGAACTTGCCCGGCCAGGCCACGCTGTGTAGCTCGGCGGTGAAGGCACGGCAGCCTGCGGTGGCCACGGGAGGCCTTTGGTGACAGAGGGCTTGATCTTGGAGGTCTCCGTGCGCTGCCACCAGGAGCAGCCCGGGGTCTTGCCGCACTGGAGCAGGAGCGCGGTCGTGACGGGCCGGTGCGGGGAGCACTCGGGCAGCTTCTTGGGGACGAGGGACCTCTTGGCAGCTCGTCTCTTGATGTGCTGGTGCCGGACGGAGTGGGTTCCGCCCAGGGGCCACGCGTCTTGGGGCCAAGGCGCCTTCCTGAGGGGGAGGCGGTTGAGGCGCCCCCGGAGCTTCATCGCCCGCGCAAGGCGGGGGGCGGTGCAGCGAGAGGGATGGCGCAGGGAGCCTCAGCCGCGCCGACGAAGCTCGGTGATGCGGGCGAGCCACTCGTCAGAGAGGTCGCCGACGGACGGTAGTGCAGGATTTCCGCGCCAGAGCAACACGCGCGGCGTCTTGGCGTTCCAGGAGCGCGACGGGCGTGGGACGAAGAACCGGCTGGAGTCAGCGACGGGGTGGCGGTGCGGCCTTCTCGCCGTACCGAAGGATGCAGGTACGACGTTGACGTTGATGTCAGGCGATGGGGAACGGCGGGGGCGGCCGCCGACGGGGCCGCTCGGGCGGCGCAGTAGTGAGAGCGGACCGGCCGGGCGCTGGCTCGACGAAAGGCTCGACATGGATGCGAGGGGCGGCGGTTATGTGGCGGCGGAAGGCGGATTCCGTGCACCCCTACCTAGCGCCGCCAAATGTCGGATTTTGGGTTCCGCAGACCCTCTAGGTTCGAACTCGAGGTGCACGCGAGATCGCACCTCCAACCTACCTACGCCTCGCCGGCAAGGATCTAAACTACCCAAGAACAACACGAGAGGACACGAGGTTTATATCGTTCGTGCCACCATTGTGGTGTAATACCCTACCCAAAGGTGTGGTGTGGTGGATTGCCTCTGGGGCTGATGATGAACAGTACAAGGGAAGAACAGCCTCGCGAAAGTGTTGCTCTTGGCTGGTGCGATGAACTGCTAGGGGAGTTCAGTCGCCTCTCTTTCTCTCTCTCTAGATGCCGATCCAGATGCCTCTCTCTTTTTCCTTCACCCTTCGACCTTTCGACCTGCTTGCCTTGGTGGTGGCTTGCTCTATTTATAGTGGGAGGCCCTGGGCCTCTTCCCAAATATTGAGCGGGAAGGGCGCCAACAATTGGCCATTTTGAAGGGGAACATCTAGTACACTTATCCTGACTAAAGTCGGTCCTCGCCTACCAAAGACCCTGACGATGACGCCGGCTTGGGATCCACGATAACCTCCATTCTGCCGTCCTGCTGGTCTTGGTCTAGTTGCACCGAAATGGTTGCCTTTGGCTGATGCCTTGGCCTGCGCTTGCCTCCTTTACACCAAAGGGGAAATGAGGACACTGCTGGCTGGCGCCTCACTGGGCGCCTCGGTCGCCATGGCTTGGCGCCATGGGCACCTCGTGAGGTAGCCCGCCTTGATCTTCTCCGCCTCCTCGCGACTCCAGCCTCGACGCTGGACGTGCCCGAGGAAGCTTCCTGTCGTCCGCCCCGTGAGGCTTGGCCCCTCGCGAGGGTCTTGAGCTTGTGTTGATGAAGATGGGCCATACTGGGCCACCCCTTGAGCCACGCCGCAGGCCGCAGGCAGGCAAGTCTGGGTACCCCGTTCCCAGAACGCCGACACATGCCAATATTATTCAACTTTTATATACTTTTGGCAACTTTGTATACTATTTTTTTGGACTAACATATTGATCCAAAGGCTCAAAGGCCGCCTCGTCTGTTGCATGTTTTTTGTTTTGCAGAAACCCAATATCAAATGGAGTCCAAACGGGATAAAAATGGATGGAGAATTATTTTGGAATATTTATGATTTTCTGGAGGAAGAATCAACGCGAAACGGTGTCCGGGGTGGCCACGAGACAGGGTGGCGCGCCCTACCCCCCTGGGCGCGGCCTGGGCTCTCGTGGGCCACCCGTAAGTCAGTTGACGCTCTTCTTTTGCCGCAAGAATGCTAATTTTACGAGAAAAATCTGGGCGAAGGTTTCAATCCAATCGGAGTTACGGATCTCCAGATATAAAGGAAACGGTGCCAGGGCAGAATTAGAGAATGTAGAAACAGAGAGATAGATCCAATCTCGGAGGGGCTTTTGCCCCTGCCACACCATGGGAGCCAAGGACCAGAGGGGAAACCCTTCTCCCATCTAGGGAGAAGGTCAAGGAAGAAGAAGAAGAAGAAGGGGGGCTCTCTCCCCCTTGCTTCCGGTGGCGCCGGAACGCCGCCGGGGGCCATCATCATCACCGCGATCTTCACCAACACCTCCATAATCTTCACCAACATCTCCATCACCTTCCCCCATCTATATCCAGCGGTCCACTCTCCCGCAACCCGCTGTACCCTCTACTTGAACATGGTGCTTTATGCTTCATATTTTTTTCCAATGATGTGTTGCCATCCTATGATGTCTGAGTAGATTTCCGTTGTCCTATCGGTGATCGATGAATTGCTATGATTCGTTTGAGTTGCATGTTTTATTATTGGTGCTGTCCTATTGTGCCCTCCGTGTCACGCAAGCGTGAGGGATTCCTGCTGTAGGGTTTGCAATATGTTTATGATTTGCTTATGGTGGGTTGCGTGAGTGGTGAAACACAAACCCGAGTAAGTAGGTTGTTTGTGTATGGGATAAAAGGGACTTGATGCTTTAATGCTATGGTTGGGTTTTACCTTAATGAATCTTTAGTAGTTGCGGATGCTTGCTAGAGTTCCAATCATAAGTGCATAGAATTCCAAGTAAGGGATGATATGTTAGCTTATGCCTCTCCCTCAAATAGAATTGCAATAGTGATTACCGGTCTAGTAACGTAGTCAGTTGCTTAGGGACAATTTCACAACTCCTACCACCACTTTTCCACACTCGCTATATTTACTTTATTGCTTCTTTATATAAACAGCCCCTAGTTTATATGTACGCGTTCTTTACTTTCTTGCAAACCTATCCTATCACACCTACGAAGTACTTCTAGTTTCATACTTGTTCTAGGCAAAGTTTAACGCTGTTGCGCAAGCGTGAGAGTCGTATCAGTGGCCGATAGGACTTGAGAGAGTATTTGTTCTACCTTCAGCTCCTCGTTGGGTTCGACACTCTTACTTATCAAAAGAGGCTACAACTATCTCGTATACTTGCGTGTCATCAAGACCTTTTTCTGGCGTCGTTGCCGGAGAGTCATAGCGTGGGGTGAATATTCTCGTGTGTGCTTGTTTGCTTTATCAGTAAGTAATTTTTATTTGCTGTTCTTAGTTGTTTTCTATCTTTAGTTATGGGTAGGAAACGCAAAATACCAAAAAAGTTAGTTGTACCTACTGAACCAGTGGTTCAAGAACCACTCAAAATCTATCACACTCCTGAAGCTTTTTACTTGGATCATCTTCTATCCCTTTGTGCTCGTGCTGAAACCCCTACTAGTTTAGTTTAGGGAAAATCTTTAGATGAGCATGCTTGTTTTGTGCGACACCGTATATCTGAAAAAGGGAAACTATTACGGGATCAAATTCAATGTTTGCAATTTATGTGAAATATATGATGTTACTTGTTGTTCTGAAGACCCTAAGAAACACCTACCCTATCAATGCTTGATTAGTGATAATGGAATCGTATCTTCGTATGCTAAGGGTGTTTACAATTACTATGATGTTCAACAAATTGAAGAATTTGTTGCTTTTAAGGGTGCTTATGAGATTGCTTCTTTGATTGAAAAGTATGATGCTACTCTTTACAAATCTGAAAGTTTTGCCATATTTCAATATTGTTATGATAATTATGCTTCTAATGCCTATGTTAAACCATATATTGAGGACTTCTCCGCTGTCCAAGAAGAGACTAATATTTTGCAGTGAAGCTATGGAAGAAGAAATTGATGAAACTATGAGCTCATTGGATGAAAAAGATGATGAGGAGAGCGAAGAACAAAAGGAGGAAGAGCGGATTAGCTACCCGGTCCCACCTTCTAATGAGAGTAACCCTCCAACTCATACATTATTTAATTCCCTTCGTGCTTACCGAAGGATGATTGCTATGATGATTTCTATGATCCCTTGAATTTGTTTGAAATATCCCTTTTTGATGATGCTTGCTATGCTTGTGGCCAAGATGCCAATATGAATTATGCCTATGGAGATGAACTTGCTATAGTTCCTTATGTTAAACATGAAATTGTTGCTATTGCACCCACGCATGATAGTCCTATTACCTTTTTGAATTCTCCCGACTACACACATCGGAGAAGTTTGTGCTTAATAAGGATTATATTGATGGGTTGCCTTTTACCATTGCACATGATGATTTTGATGAATGTAATATGCATGTGCTTGCTGCTCCTACTTGCAATTATTATGAGAGAGGAACTATATCTCCACCTCTCTATGTTCTTTTATGACATGCCGATGCATAGGAAGAGAGTTAGACTTCGTTGTTGCATGATATATGTTACTTTGTGCTCACTACTAAATTACAAATCATTGTCAATTAAAATTGGCTTTGATATACCTTGGGATCCGGGTGGATTCATTACTTGAGCACTGTATGCCTAGCTTAATGGCTTTAAAGAAAGCGCTGCCAAGGAGACAACCCGGAAGTTTTAGAGAGTCATTTATTTCTGTTGAGTGCTTTCATATAGTTTGAAAACAACAAAAATAAAGAGGGGAACCCAAAACTTTTTCAAAAAGGAAAGTGAAAGTGAGAAAGACAAGCATTGTTGAAGTGGGAGAGCTCCTTGAACTTTGTTCGTGCTCACGGCAACTTTGTGAATATTGATTACAGAAACTTTTCAACAAAAATAATTATCCCCTTGTACAATTCCATTGTATTATAAAAATAATGTGCCAAGGTTTGCCTTTAGGATGTTTACAATGCTTGTTGGTTTGTGCGGTGCAGGACAGAAACTTTGGCTGTAGTGCGCGATTTTTAGTTTTTTACTGGAACGTCAATTGGTTATGATTCCTTTTGCACTGTCTTTCTATACAACTTTTTTATTTTTCCTAATTTTGGTAGAAGTTTTGGGGTAGCATAAGTATGGTGAATGTTCAGATTGCTAAAGACTGTTCTGTTTTTGACAGATTCTATTTTTGATGCATAGTTTGCTTGTTTTGATGAATCTATCAATTTATATTAGTGGATTAAGCCATGGAAAAGTTATATTACAGTAGACACAATGCAAATACAAAATATGAATTGCTTTGCTACAGTACTTAAAGTAGTGATTTGCTTTATTATACTAACAGATCTTACCGAGTTTTCTGTTGAAGTTTTGTGTGGATGAAGTGTCTAAACGAGGAGGTCTCGATATGAGGAAAAGGAAGAGAGGCAAGAGCTCAAGCTTGGGGATACCCAAGGCACCCCAAGTAAATATTCAAGGAGACTCAAGCGTCTAAGCTTGGGGGTGCCCTGGAAGGCATCCCCTCTTTCTTCAACAAGTATCGGTATGTTTTCGAATTTGTTTCGTTCATGCATTATGTGCAAGTCTTGGAGCGTCTTTTGCATTTAGTTTTCATTTTTATTTTATGCACCATGCTGGTATGAGATAGTCCTTGGTTGATTTATAGAATGCTCATTACACTTCACTTAAATCTTTTGAGTGTGGCGTTATAGAATGCTTCGTGTGCTTCACTTATATCTTTTGAAGTTTGGATTGCCTGTTTCTCTTCACATAGAAAACCGCCATTTGTAGAATGCTCTTTTGCTTCACTTATATTTGTTAGAGCGTGGGCATATCTTTTGTCGAAAGAATTAAACTCTCTTGCTTCACTTATATTTATTTAGAGAGATGACAGGAATTGGTCATTCAGATGGTTAGTCATAAAATCCTACATAAACTTGTAGATCGCTGAATATGATATGTTTGATTCCTGGCAATAGTTCTGCGATATAAAGGTGGTGATATTAGAGTCATGCTAGTGGGTGGTTGTGGATTGTAGATACGCTTGTGTTGAGGTTTGCAAGTCTCGTAGCATGCACGTATGGTAACCGTTGTGTGACAAATTTGAAGCATGGGGTGTTTCTTTGATTGTCTTCCTTATGAGTGGCGGTCGGGGACGAGCGATGGTCTTTCCTACCAATCTATCCCCTAGGGGCATGCGTAGTAGTACTTTGCTTCGAGGGCTAATAAACTTTTTGCAATAGGTATATGAGTTCTTTATGACTAATATGAGTCCATGGATTATACGCACTTTTACCTTTCCATCATTGCTAGCCTCTTCGGTACTGCATTGCCCTTTCTCACCTTGAGAGTTGGTGCAAACTTCACGGTGCATCCAAACCTCGTGATACGATACGCTCTATCACACATAAGCCTCCTTATATCTTCCTCAAAACAGCCACCATACCTACCTTTCATGGCATTTCCATAGCCATTCCGAGATATATTGCCATGCAACTTTCATCATCATCATATTCATGACTTGAGCATTCATTGTCATATTGCTTTGCATGATCGTAAGATAGCTAGCATGATGTTTTCATGGCTTGTCCGTTTTTTGATGTCATTGCTATGCTAGATCATTGCACATCCCGGTACACCGCCGGAAACATTCATATAGAGTCATATCTTTGTTCTAGCATCGAGTTGTAATATTGGGTTGTAAGTAAATAAAAGTGTGATGATCATCATTATAGAACATTGCCCCATAAAAAAGAAAAAAAGAAAGGCCAAAGAGAAAAAAAAGAAAAAAAGAGAAAAAAAGGAAAATGAATAAAAAGGGGCAATGTTACTATCTCTTTTTCCACACTTGTGCTTCAAAGTAGCACCATGTTCTTCATGTAGTGAGTATCATATCTTGTGCTTCAAAGTAGCACCATGTTCTTCATATAGATTGTCTCCTATGTTGTCACTTTCATATACTAGTGGGAATTTTCATTATAGAACTTGGCTTGTATATTCCAACGATGGGCTTCCTCAAATGCCCTAGGTCTTCATGAGCAAGCAAGTTGGATGCACACCCATTTAGTTTCTTTTGTTGAGCTTTCATACACTTATAGCTCTTATTGCATCCGTTGCATGGCAATCCCTACTCCTCGCATTGACATCAATTGATGGGCATCTCCATAGCCCGTTTATTAGCCGCGTCGATGTGAGACTTTCTCCTTTTTGTATTCTCCACCTAACCTCCATCATTATATTCTATTCCACCTATAGTGCTATATCCATGGCTTGCGCTCATGTATTGCGTGAGGGTTGAAAAAGCTGAAGCACTTTAAAAAGTATGAACCAATTGCTCGGCTTGTCATCGGGTTGTGCATGATGGGGGCATTTTGTGTGATTTAAATGAAGCATGGCCAAACTGTATGATTTTGTAGGGATAAGCTTGCTTTGGCCTTGTTGTTTTGAAAAGACATGATTGCTTTATTGGTACGCTTGAAGTATTATTGTTTTTTATGTCAAATGATAGACTATTGCTTTGAATCACGCGTGTCTTAATATTCATGCCATGATTAGATATATGATCAAGATTATGCTAGGTAGCATTCCACATCAAAAATTATCTTTTTAATCATTTACCTACTCGAGGACGAGCAGGAATTAAGCTTGGGGATGCTGATACGTCTCCGTCGTATCTATAATTTTTGATTGTTCCATGCCAATATTAATCAACTTTTATATACTTTTGGCAACTTTTTATATTATTTTTGGACTAACATATTGATCCAGTGCCCAGTGTCAGTTCCTGTCTGTTCCATGTTTTTTGTTTCGCAGAAACCCAATAACAAACGGAGTCCAAACGGGATAAAAACGAACGGAGAATTATTTTGGAATATTTATGATTTTCTGGAGGAAGAATCAACGTGAAACGGTGTCCGGGGTGGCCACGAGACAGGGGGCGCGCCCTCCCCCCTGGGCGCGGCCTGGGCTCTCGTGGGCCACCCGTAAGGCGGTTGATGCTCTTCTTTTGCCGCAAGAAAGCTAATTTTACGAGAAAAATCTGGGCGAAGGTTTCAATCCAATCGGAGTTACGGATCTCCAGATATAAAGGACACGGTGCCAGGGCAGAATTAGAGAACGCATAAACAGAGAGATAGATCCAATATCGGAGGGGCTCTCGCCCCTCCCACGCCATGGGAGCCTAGGACCAGAGGGGAAACCCTTCTCCCATCTAGGGAGAAGGTCAAGGAAGAAGAAGAAGAAGGGGGGCTCTCTCCCCCTTGCTTCTGGTGACGCCGGAACGCCGCCGGGGGCCATCATCATCACCGTGATCTTCACCAACACCTCCATCATCTTCACCAACATCTCCATCACCTTCCCTTATCTATATCCAGCGGTCCACTCTCCCGCAACCCGCTGTACCCTCTACTTGAACATGGTGCTTTATGCTTCATATTATTTTCCAATGATGTGTTGCCATCCTATGATGTTTGAGTAGATTTCCGTTGTCCTATGGTTGATTGATGAATTGCTATGATAGGTTTGAGTTGCATGTTTTATTATTGGTGCTGTCCTATTGTGCCCTCCGTGTCGCGCAAGCGTGAGGGATTCCCGCTGTAGGGTTTGCAATATGTTTATGATTTTCTTATGGTGGGTTGCGTGAGTGACTGAAACACAAACCCGAGTAAGTAGGTTGTTTGCATATGGGATAAAGGGACTTGATGCTTTAATGCTATGGTTGGGTTTTACCTTAATGAATCTTTAGTAGTTGCGGATGCTTGCTAGAGTTCCAATCATAAGTGCATAGAATTCCAAGTAAGGGATGATATGTTAGCTTATGCCTCTCCCTCAAATAGAATTGCAATAGTGATTACCGGTCTAGTAACGTAGTCAGTTGCTTAGGGACAATTTCACAACTCCTACCACCAATTTTCCACACTCGCTATATTTACTTTATTGCTTCTTTATCTAAACAGCCCCTAGTTTATATTTACACGTTCTTTACTTTCTTGCAAACCTATCCTATCACACCTACAAAGTACTTCTAGTTTCATACTTGTTCTAGGTAAAGTTTAACGTCAAGCTGCGTGCATAGAGTCGTATCAGTGGCCGATAGGACTTGAGAGAGTATTTGTTCTACCTTTAGCTCCTCGTTGGGTTCGGCACTCTTACTTATCGAAAGTGGCTACAACTATCCCGTATACTTGCGGGTCATCAGTGTCCTTGTTTCCTCTTTGGTGCAAAGGGGGCAAGCTCACATGTGGAGTACCGAGGCATCAGGTAAAGGTTGCCATTTCAGTGCAACGAGACCAAGACCAGCGGAGCGGCAGGATGGAGGTCACCGTGGAGCCCAAGTCTGCGTCATCACCAACGCTTTTGGCAGCCGAAGACAAACTTTAGTCAGGATAACTTGTACTAGATGTTCCCCTTCGAAATGGCCATTGTTGGCGCCCTTCCCGCTCAATATTCGGGAAGAGGACCAGGGCCTCTATAAATAGAGCTAGCCACCACCTTAGAGGGAGAGAGAGAGAGAGGAGGTAGAACCCTAGCCAGGAGATAGAACCCTAGAGAGGAGATAGAACCCTAGCCAAAGAGAGAGAGGCGATCAAACTCACCCAAGCAGTTCATCGCACCAGCTCAAGAACACCTCTCGCGAGGCTGTTCTTCCCCTGTACTGTTCATCATCAGCCCCTCAGGCAATCCACCACACCACACACTGGAGTAGGGTATTACACCACAATGGTGGCCCAAACCAGTATAAATCTTGTGTCCCTTGTCTTGTTCATTGTCTTTTGCTTAGATCTCACGAGGCGATCGGACGTAGATCGGTAGGGGAGAGATCTTCATGCGCACCCCAGAGTTCGAACCTTAAGGGTTTGCCGGAACCCAACATCTGACAGTTGTTATATATAGCAGCAACGCACCAGGTTGTAAGCACAGTTCTCGTCATCGAACGAGATATGGACGGACATAAGTTGCCGCTTCAAAAGCCGGTATACTACGTATCCACTGTCCTCACGCCATGCGAATCACGGTACCCACATCAACAGAAGATAGCATACGCGGTCTTCATGGCATCCCGGAAACTACGACATTACTTTCAAGAGTGTTCAATCACGGTGGCCTCTGAAGTAGCACTCAACGACATAATAAATAACCGTGATGCCATAGGCCGGATTGCTAAATGGGCTATTGAGCTCCTCCCGTTCGACATAACATACAAACCACGGTGGGCCATTAAGTCACAAGTACTGGCTGATTTCGTCGCCGAATGGACAGAAGCCAAACACCCTAAAAAGTACGGCGCATACTCCAATTGGATCATGCACTTTGACGGATCTAAGATGTTGGCTGGTCTGGGGGCAGGCGTCGTCCTGACATCCCCCACCGGAGATACAGTACAATACGTACTCCAAATATTATACACAGACTCCAACAACGCAGCAGAATATGAGGCCTTGTTGCATGGTCTCCGGATGGCAATCTCCATGTGTATTCAACGCCTAGAGGTGCGTGGGGATTCGAACCTCGCAATATCTCAAATAAATGGAGACTTTGACGCCAAGGACCCAAAAATGGCGGCTTACCGCAATGCCGTCCTCAAAATGTCAGCTCGGTTCGAGGGGCTCGAATCCCACCATGTGGCCCGAGAAAACAATCAAGCGGTGGATATCCTCGCCCGCATCGGCGCTAAACGTGATCCCGTCCCACCTAATATCTTCTTGGAAAGGCTGCTTAAGCCATCCATGGTGTGGGAAGGGGAGACCGGCAACAACAGTCCGGATCCGGCCACAACACCAGAGCCCAAACACTCTGACATAATCGGAGGCTCCGCCACCGAAATAACACCTTCGGCCCACGTGATTATGGCCGTCATCGCCCCATGGACAGAACCCTTCTTGGCTTACCTAAATAGGCAAGAACTCCCTGAGGACCCAAACGAGGCATGTTGCATTGTGCGAAGGTCTAAAGCCTACAAGGTCGATGAGGGAGAGCTTTATAAGAAAAGCGCTACCGGAGTACTTCAAAGGTGTATCGCCGAAGAGGAAGGACGGTAACTTTTGGCAGAAATTCATGCTGGACTCGACGGCCATCACGCCGCAGCTCGGGCCCTGGTAAGCAAGGCCTTCCGTACAGGTTTCTACTGGCCGACAGCCCGAGCAGACGCACAGGACCTCGTCAAACATTGCATCGGGTGCGAGCTTTTTGCAAACCAAAGCCATATGCCACCTACCACTCTCCAAACAATACCCATTACTTGGCCCTTTGCGGTCTGGGGGCTTGATATGGTCGGACCCCTTAAAGGAGGAAGCCATAAGAAAAGATACCTATTGGTCATGGTGGATAAATTCACCAAATGGATAGAAGCCAAACCAGTTAAAACGGCCGAGTCCGGACCAGTGATAGACTTCATATCCGGGGTTGTACACCGTTATGGTGTCCCCCACAGCATCATCACCGATAACGGCTCGAACTTCACAGCTGACGAGGTAAAAACTTGGTGCGGCAACATGGGCATTAAGCTCGATTATGCCTCCGTCTATCACCTCGAAACAAATGGTCAAGTCAAACGAGAAAATGGTCTTATTATGAGCGGCATTAAACCGAGACTTGTGCGATCCTTGAAAGAATCAGATACGCACTGGGTTGAGGAGCTCGACTCCGTACTATGGGGGCTGCGGACCACGCCGAATCGCACTACCGGATACACACCGTCTTTTATGGTGTACGGCACAGGGGTGGTACTGCCCTGCGACATCATTCATGACTCACCTCGAGTGTGCATGTACGAAGAGAAAGAAACCGAGCTTGATCGGCAGGACAGTTTAGATGCCCTGGAGGAGGAGCATGACGTTGCAAAAGCCCGCTCCGCATTCTATTAGCAACAGGCCCGATGGTATCAAAGCAGGGAAGTACGGCCAAAACTTATAACGTTGGCGAACTCGTTCTACGCCTACCAGAGAAGAAAAAGGACAAGCTCAAGCCCAAATGGGAAGGTCCCTTCATCATCGATAAAGTTCTCACCGGTGGAGCATACCGTCTACGTGATGCATCGGACAATCGACTAGAGCCAAACCCATGGAACGCGGCCAGGCTCCGAAGATTCTACCCTAGTGCCGGACTCTGTGTTCGTCTCCTTACCTCCGCCCTTTTATATATATATCCGCTATCTATCTTTCTTTCTTTCTTCCCTTTTTCTTCATGGCACTAAAAGCCTAAAGTGTGTCTTGACTACACAATCTTGACGCGCCATGCGTGCTCATTATACCTGGGGGCTTCTTATACAGAAGCTTAATATAATTATATTCCGGGCCTTATGCCCCCTGCACATGTGTTACTTTTCCACATGTACCTTTTCTTCGCCATTATATGCATCGATATGACTTAAGTTCTGGCCAAGCTGGGTTGCCTGGCTCTATGCCCTACGTTCCCGTTAATTCGGCTAGGGCATAAGGGGAGCACCTATGCGATTGTTAGTGTCGGGTCAGCCGGATGTGTACCTCAGACTGGGTGCAGCCGAAAGCTAGCGTTCTTAAGGGAATATTCGGTCGTGAACAAAAGATGACTTTTACTTATTGCAATACATGCCCCCAGATGTTTATATCCTGCGTCTCTTCTCACAGTTCGGACATGCACATTAATGCGTGCGTACCCAGGGAAAGGAACCCTTAACGGAACTATTCTCCCTGGAAGATGTTTCTTACTATCCATGTAATATAACATAGCTAGTTGGGTACTTGTCTGTTCAAGCACTTATGACCCCTATGCCTGGTCTCCACGCGTACCCCGGTTTTTACATAACTGAGCGGGTATTCGGATACACTCCGGACTGTCGGGTCCGGAGGTCGAAGCGAAAAGGTCCGCCATGACAAATGATTTACAATCCGGCTAGGGACAAAATATGTCATTTGAAGTACACAGTCACTTAGACTGACTAAATTCTTCTTCTATACCATCCAACAGGCTGTCTAGCCTACAATCATGTTGGGAATACTTTGCGGCTAATTTTACATGGTCATATACCAGACTAACGGGGATCTCCTTCCCATCAGACCCTACAGGTCCGACCTTCGCCATGTGGTTCGGGTCAGCCTTGGTATATCGCGTCTTCACCATGGCCCAGGCTTCCCTTGCACCTTGTCGGCAGGCCGATATCTTCCATAATCACAAGCGCCGCCGCGCTCCCTTGAGCATCTCTACGAGCTCCCCCATGCCTCCTGGCAGGGAGGCAGATGGCCACAAGGCCTGGGCAATGCCCTGCATCACCTGCCGAACTTGTTCATTCATTTGTGGGAGCTCTTGCAGAAGATCGCCCGCAGACCCGGGCATCTCCTCTTCGGGACGACCCGTCAGCATACCTACAGATATAACTCTGTTAGCCGGTTTCCTTGCCGAACTCTATAAAAGTTCGTTCAAGCACTTACTAAACATGCCGCGTCGAAGCCTCTTATTCTCCTTTACGGAGTCAGCAAGTTGGGCCCGAACATCTTTCAGTTCAACGCCCAGCCAGGTATTGGCAGCTTGGAGATCGTTTTTCTCCCGCCTAACCCGCGTAAGCACGCGCTCGCCAGCCTCTAGCTGTTGTTGAGCATGTTGCTCATCCCCTCGCATGATCTTCGGATTCACTCCGGGATTATCTGCAGAATCTATTGTTAGATGTGCATGCATGCCGAATACTATCTGGTACATGTCATTTCATTCTTTTCGATCAAGACAAGTATTACCAGATGGGGCCTTCTTGGACTCCTCCATTCCGCAATCGCGTCTGTAGCTGGGCTTTGCACTCCTCCAGCTCCTGAGACAACTGGGTATTCTTCTCCGTAAGAACCTACGAAAACAACGATCCTTAAATCAATTGTGCCAACTGTTTCAAGTCTCAGGGGCTACTGATATACATAATTATTAGATTTTCTTACCCATATATCCTTTACATACTGGTCCGTGGCTTTGGCAAGACCATTTTGAGCAGCGCGGATGTACGCGTCTCCTGAGTTGAAGGCATCGAACGCCTCTTGACAGAAACAAGCATCGCGGAGTACGGCCCAGCGACTCCTGTGATTCATGGCACTCTCCACTTCGGAATTCGTAGCGGACAGCCTATCCGCATCCTCTGTAGGAGGAACATCCGTGTTGGCCCCACGTTAGCGCTCGCCCCTAAGTTCGGCTCGGAACCCGGCTGCTGGAGGCGTGGCCGGCAGGCTCTCCGGATATGGTCCGGCGAGCGTCTTTTCTGCTAGGAAACATGGACGTATTATATTTTAAAAGACGACAACCATGGAGCGGGGTTCTTTTTCATACCTCTACGACGGCATCTCAGTCCTGACCGCCTTCCTTTTAAGCCTACCCGGCTTCGGTGCCCCTTGTTGGTGAGTCACTGCGGGTTCGGCATGGCGTCCCGAGGACCTGACCAGTCGACCGCAAGAGAAGAGTGTCATCTTAAAGAAGAGCAGAAGAGCAAGCAGATTGAAGATATTACAAGTGTTTCAATACAATGTCGGTTGGCCACCCATGATGAACCAGAGCGCACAGAGAAATACTATTCTTTCCGGTCTCTCCATATGTGGCTCACATGCATTTCGAAACTAAAGTAGGAACATTTAGCTAACCAATTAAACATCTCTCAGTTTTACTAATATCAGCAATAATATTATATATGAATTTTTACAACTAAGCTTGTTTAGCTCGATGGGTGGAGCAGTGCTATTACGACACGAACCACGTAGGATGATTGTGGTCATCATAAAATGGGGAAAACATAAGCATGATCAAGATAGTGTTGACCGTGGCGATTGGGATGGCAGATCTGAAGTCGCAAACCGCAAGAAGGGTACTTAGCAACCGATGTTTGCTTTGAAATAACAACTAAGATTTGGTATGGACAAGAAAGTACGGTCAACAAGTGACAAAGAAATGCAATTATGATGTTCATCTATATGTCGCGACATGCATTTGGAAACTCAAGTGGGACCTTTAGCTAACCAATTAAATGTGTCGCTTAACTAATATCAAGATCATATCACAATCATATTTGAACAACTAAGCTTTCAATTCTAAGTGTTGTGTTGTTTAGCTTGAAGGGTGGAGTAATGCTAGTACGACGTAAAAGCACCTATGGAGATCATAGTAGAGTAGATAAAAGGGGAAAACCCTAAGCATCAAGAGAAAAATCAGGAAAGTGGAACTAGCTGGACCAGTGGATGGCGCACATGCTTTTCAAAACGAATATAGGAACATTAGGTGACCAATTAAACGTTCTCTGTTTTTCGTTATATGAGCATCATATCAGATTCGTATTTGAACACGTAAGCTTTGGGTTGAGGTCTTGAGGAGCAGTACTAGCACGACACGAAGCACCTACGATGATGCTAGTGAATATAAAGGGGGAAACCATAAGCTTTACAAGTATAGTGCCCGTGCCATGGCGGATCTGAAGGCGCAAACCGGACAAAGCTACTTCGCAACCAATGTTTGCTTTCAACTAGCCACTACGATTTGGTACGGACAAGAAAAGTACAGTAAACAAATTACGATCTATTTTCCGAGTGAGATCAATAACTTAAGCACATATGGAAGAGTACCACCTCTCTTGCGACGCCGTGTAGGCCTCTGCTGATACGTTGAGGGTGCTGTGGGTGCAATGGCTGCCGGCGGGGAAGAAGACTTTAGACGGCAGACGGCCGGGTCGGGGGATATATCATGTTGCCGTGGACGAGGCAGTCGTAGGAGCGGCAACGGCAAGGTGGGCGACGGCGCCCATGAAGCGAGAGGAGGCGATGAAAGGATCTTGGTCCAGCGCCGTGGATGAGAGACGTCCATTTCTTGCAGTGGACGACGGGGTAGGGGTAGCGGCTCCGGCAAGGTGGAGGATGGGGTGGCGGACGGAGGAGGCTGGTTGCAGTGCGAAGGTTGTCGTGCCGCTGACGGTGTATGAATGGGGAAATGGAGGGGAGAGGGGGTGATCTCAAACTTTGGGACACGCTTCTCTGAAATGGGGGAAAGTTACGAACTTATCCCCTGTTTAAAATATCAGACATCGCGTCGGTTGGGGATAGGACAGTAATCTCGCATCTCCCAAATATTTGCCGGTAACTATTTCGGGCGAGGAGAGGGTGTTTTGTCATACGGTTGGCGCCCACGGTGTATGAACGGGGCTGACAGGTAGGGCGGTTGTGTCACGTCTGATGGAAGTTACACATTTGCCCCTATTTAAAATATTAGCCTACATCGATTTCGGACTAGGAGAGTTTGTTTAGCTGCCCACTGTGTATGATTGGGGAAATGGAGGAAGAGACACATGTCTTTCGGACGAGCTTGAATCAAATGTGTTTTGCCGCCACGTTTGGCCCACCGTGTCCGAATGGGCTCAGAGGCCATCGTGTCACGTCGATTGAAGTTACTAGTCTACCCCTATCGACAGCGGTGTAAATCCGGTCGATAAGGATGTCAAGTGTCAGGTAGACAGTAATTTCCATCTCGCAAACACTTGCTTCGGGCAGCCCACAAATTATAGTGGGTGTTTAGCCGCTTCGTTCAAAACTTGGGAGAATTAGCATTCACGTTTGCCCTGGGACCTAGCAAACTAAATTCAAATCCAGTTTGTATTCGATTACGAATATCCACAGATAATTATTCGTTTTGTTATTTATTTCTTCAAAACCACAACAAAGATTTATTCCACCTTTATATATGATTATGATTTAGAAATGTCGTGATCTTGAATTCAAGAGGTTGGATACACTCTGATTCAAACAGTTATTTCATCCAATACAATATGCTCACACGAAAAACAGTTCACCTTATGTCAATCATACAAGTATCATGGATTACCTCGCCTAAAAAATTCGGATCATTACAACACATGTACAACATGGAATTCCGGACAACATAGGGGGTCTTGCAACATAATACATTCAGAGACATGACACAACATGCAAGTACAATAATCTAATGACAATTTCAAATGGTATCTAAAAAAGAACCGGGATTACCTTGGGCTTCAGATAGCAGAAACAGCAGGACCTCCTCCGTCTTCAAATACAACAATCTTACTTCCTCCAATTCTTGGGTTGCTTGCATAATGCGTGCCACTAAGTCCGTAATTTCCAGCCTCAAGATAAAGATTACCTCATTCATGGCAGCCACACCATCTCTTTCTGCCTCTAGTAGAGCCTCGAGCACTATAATATATGTGCTCGCATCGCTCTCCGCGGTGTTGCCTCTGAATCGCTACCATCTGGTAACATGGATGGCGCACTGCTACCACAAATAGATTCTGGGGTTGTACATTGTGTCCTAGTGTGAAAGGCATCATTAAAGGTTTCAGATGGACAAAAGTAAGACATAGTTATCGTATGATCCAGCGAAGCTTACATGGTAAACGACGGACGAATTATTGCCGAGCATGGCAAACTATATTTAAATGGTTCAAAGCAGCATCACCGAAAAGAAATTAAAATGATAAGATGAAAGTTGAAAGGAGTGTACAACCGCTATATTTAAGTTGCCAAGGCATCTAAGCAGTTGAAATAATCTGAGAAAGCACTTAACAGTGTGGCCTCATATAAACTACGAAGACAGTCTTGTGATGAAGTTGAGAGGAAAAGTTAAGGACTCAAATGAAATAGGCATGCATTTCTTTACGATAGTACGGCAGTAATCACGACATATTGGCCAACTCAGGTATAACGTAACAACAAACAAGCATTCAATCAAGCAATATAGCAAAGCGGCATAACCGAACTATTTGTAATTCGGTAGGATTACACGTTGAGGGCACAAGCCAAGAAAGCAGCCCACTCGCATTACATTTAACATGTACTAAAACACACCGGCTTACCATATGTTGTGAAGCCTAGCTGCTATTGCAATGTTCTTTGAAGATATAAATCGACATCCCGTGGTTGCAAATCTAGTGGTTGTAGTTTATTCTCGCACCATCTATTTAGGTAAAATTAATTTTAATCGCATGCACTGGTCCGAATTGATCATCAATGGTTCATCTAAACTAATGAAAGAAGGGTGTGTGCATACACGACAATATATCTGCTTCCCTCTATTTTTATGCTTGTTCGAGGTGCCAGCACCAAAAGAACAAATATTTTGCTTGATGGGGTTGGCAGCTCCATTATTAATACAAGCATCAAATTAGTCATGTAACTTGGGAAGATCAAGAACACACAAACAAGTAATGAACAGAGGCTCGGAGCAGTGATGTAATAGCTAGCATCAGAAAATGTAGGGTAAAACGAACAAAAAGCAGCGGAACCACATGCTAGTTTGCTGATGTGTAATTAAGCATAGAGAACATTAAGCAGTATGATGGAACCAACAGGTGGCATCGTAACAAAACTAAAGCATATTAACTATATGTGCACCGGTATGTAATTTAACACATGTAACATGTTCACCGCCGTAAGTATGGCCCTACAGGTGCAAGCGAATAACGCGTCTCATGAAAAACTGAATGATGCCTCAAGAAATTCAAAGGTGCGGTGCTTATGCTAGGAAAGTGAACGTAGGCGCCGGCCGTTGGATAATAGTACCTGATTCTCGGTGGCATATGGGTATCGTTGTCATACTTGATAGCTAAGGATCGTCGATGGTGCTCGTGTCACGGTTGAGTTTGGGCCGGCTGTCGCCGTCGCTGAAGCTGCTCCGGTGCTACGGTTGCGGCGCCTGTCGACATACAAGAAAACTCATTTGTGGTAAGTGAACAGTTGCACGATAAAGAGAAAAACCGAAGGAGTACAAATTGAAATAACCTTATGAGGCTGCGGCATCGGTAAAGCAGGGCCGGTGGAGTTGAATATGGCGTCCGTGGAGCGGGTCCGTGCGATGGACGAAGGCTTGGTAGCGTTGTATAGTGCTTTTGGTGAGGCGGATCTGCATTGCGTCGGACGAGGGCTTGTATGAAGGGCCAGCGAAGGGGCGGACGAGGGAGTCAGTGAAGGGCCTACGCTATGGTGGACGAGGGCGCCAGTTAGCAGATCCGGTGCGGTGGACCATGATGGCGGTCAAGGAGTTCTGGAGCAGTGGACAAGCCAGTCGCTGAAGCGGCTCCGGTGAAGTGGTGAGTTGGCAGTTGGGGATTCCAAGGTGCGGAAGGTAGATCCGGCGGGGTGTGAGGTCCACCGCTGCGGCGGAGGACTAGATTCAGTGGCTTGCCGTGGTTGGGGGGTCGGGGAGGGAAGGGAGGGGCTCGGGGAGGAATGTTGGGGCAAAGAGGGAAAACAATGGAGTTACCAAAGCAGCCCTTTTCCGCTCATGTGGCATGGGTAAAACAGGAATATCGCAGGGCTAAACTTTGGTAGCGTGATATTTCGGCGTGAGCGGAAGTTTGAAAGCTTTTGGCGCCTAAAATTATAAGTATTCTGCTCTCAGACGGCCGACTATGATATCATGGCCGACAATTTGTTTGTTTTGCATAAAAAAATGTGCAAGTTTTGACAATCAGTGTCTCCAACTCGAAACTTAGATTGTCCATTCAATTCAAATATGGATCATTGAGCTACTACAAGCAAATACCATCATACGGTCCAATTCAAATGAAATTCCAAATGTGTTTATCCTAAATATAATGACAAAAGCAAAAATGTGTATGTGTATGAATAAAGTGGATGATTATAAAGTTTGAACATGCCCGTATGTGTATATCTCTAGGTTTGATATATGAATTTGAAATCACGAAATCCCGGCTTAAAAAATGTACCTCCGTTTAAATGAATTACAAAAGCTAATGATAGAGTCGAATTCCAAAATTCCAATCTTAGGTTTGTAATTGGCACATCAAGGTATATCACGCATGTTCAAAAGTATCGTTATCTCATAGTACAAACTGTGAAACAAATGGATCAACCATGAGTGCACAATATCTCAATTACGCTTAAAGTCCCTCAAATATAGACACCTCACACTTTATCTGAAGTCAACCCCCCCCCCCCACCACCACCACCACACACACACACATAGAGAAGTCGTTCTCTCCCCCAAACACCAACACACGAGCATATTAACACCCCTCTCTCTTGTAAAGTCCGGACCCCAACATAGGTCTTTAACACTTTGTCTCTCGGGCATGCACACATCTCTTCCCTCACTCTCTAGGTCTCCCGCTATCTCTCTTACCCAAGCACACGCACTATGTAGAGTGTATATTTCCCATACACACAAAATGTCGCCCCCAAACGTCTATCTCCCTAGTTATGTGGTTCTTGTGCACTCACCTCACACACCACCCCCACTGCAAACAAGCACATTTGTCTCCTTGTGCACCACTCTCCTCTTTCTATCTCTCCCACATGCAGACCCGCCCCAGCTCCTTCCCTGCATACATATATGTCGTGACTCTTTGCATAGCTCCTAATGTATAATCATTCTCGATTTCGCACATTGTTCTCTACACTATCTATTCTAGATCTCTCATGAAGTCCCTATCACACACACGATAACTCGCTTCCCTTGCGTCTCCGTTCATAGGCCAATTTCGGACAACATCAACATTGTCTCCCTATCTATACGCCATTTATGGACACAAACGACACCTCTCGCCCCCTCTCTTCCTCTCTCTCTCGCTCTCTCCGTCGCTAGCTCTCTCTTTCTCTCACTCTCACACCCCTCTCCCACACACACACTCGATGTCTCTTCCAAATAGTCTGCTCCCCCAGCTCGCACCCGTGCTATCCCGCTACTACACATGTCACACCATTCCCCCCTTCCCTTATACTAGGTTTACATCATCAGTGGTCTCTCTATTCCACGTACACTATCTCCCTCTCACACCCAAACGCGTGCACAAACACACACAAACACGCACAAACACCCATTTATCTGGATCCTCATCTCTCCCCATGTCCGCATGTGTATCTCACACACTCACTCTCTAATTATGTATATGTGTCTCCACGTTACACAACTCAAAGCCCCATGTACATGACTCTCTCTATCCTCCACACACATAGACACAAAGAATCTGTTATCATTGCCTCAGTCTCTAACATATCACACACGCACACTGTCTCTCTCTCTCTCGCAAACACGCTCATCAAGGGTTTCCCCGTGAATAACTTACCGTCTATTCATCAACAGTCGTGGCAGTACGGCGAACACGAGACGTGAAAAAGAATAAATCTACACGTGCTTATACCACCTAGTATGACTATACTAGGACTAGAGCAAGCCAAAAAGCGCCGTCACCCCCTCCTTGTCGACGACGGGAAAATATTTGTTTTACACAGTCGAGAAGTCATTGTGCTAAGCCACATGCCGAGGCGTTGAATAGAATGTAGATGCTAGTTTACGGAAGCAAGTATCGATAATACGTTTGTATCTCCATACTTATATTTCTTCTCTTATAAAAAACCGAGGTGGTGATGATGGTACGTGTGCCATCTTGCAATATAGACCGTCCGATCTATATCTGATGGATGGAAATTAAACTAAAAGATACCCGCACCCCTCTCCACATTTGCAGACAAGGCCTTCCCTCGTTCATCCCTATCTCCAACAAACCTCATTGTTGAGCAATTAAGAAAGGAAGCCTCTGGAACAAACTGGCCTGGTGGCCGCTGCCGGCGTTGTCAATCCCCATGCCTCCGCTCAGTCCAACCACCAACCACCACCACACCCCACTCCTCTTCACCTTATCTCATATTTCTCGAGATATCATTAGTTTTTACACATGGGATTACTCCCGCAAGGGTCAATCACAACAAGTGTTTTATAAAAATGCATCTCGATGTTCCGTGCAATGCACGGATCTTGCTAGTACTCCTACACAAGACTAAGTTGGCGATGTTGGTGTGTCTCGCCATCCGTCAAGCTTACGACCATTAGATCTACATCTAACGATTGTGAGGTAAGTTGTTGCCTTTTCTCACCAACATCCCACTTGTCTACCAATTTGCAGAAAAACCCATAATTAGTATCTTAAAACCAACCACATCCCTCCATGACCTCACCAAAGCAGCCCAAGGAATATATTCTAATTGAAACATATGTATATCAAAATTAGAGTGTTTTTGTACCAAGTTTGTGAATAAGTATTATTCTAATTATGATTCGTTGCAACGGACATGAACATTGCTAGTATTTCCAACCATGCATTTTTCCCTAGTATTCCATAGTTTCGAGTTGTCCATCAAGATATTAGTCACTCATGGTTGATATTTACTTTCAATCATGTACACATATGCACTATGTAACTAGCCTTGCTTATTGGCTTCCAAAGCTTAACTTTCACTCCTACTTACAATATGTAGAGTATTTAACAAAAACTACCACTTTCAACTAGCCCTAGGAAGAATCTATTGTACAAAAAATAGCAAAAACATACCCAAAATTTCTTAATCCACGCCAAAAACTACTACCTAGTACTCCTACCGATTAGGTTCGTTTAAACCCATTTATGACAGGGTTGGCCCACACGTCCATGCTGACGAGGCAGCTTAAACCAACACATTTTGTTTTACCGTTGACACGAGGGACCCACATCTGACCTTTTATCATGTTATTCCCCCTCAAATCATTATTTTTCCTGAACATTACTTCAAACAAGATCTTGATGCGTGTTCGTCGGTGGCGCCCGGTGATGAGCAAGTTGGCCGCCGCTCACGGGACGGGCCGGACGCCTCACTGGCCTCCTTGACGGGTTGGCAGGCTGGCCCGACCATGACTCACGGCGAGCAAGCCACCTGGCCGCCTTTCGAGCGAGATGGCTGGCTGAGCACGCAGCGCGGCGAGCAAGCCGCCGCTTGCCGTGCCAATCTAGCTAGCAAACCTTGCATGCAAGCAACTGGATTTGAGCTATCTTGGCTAGCTAGCGGCGCATGAGCACCGGACGGAGGTGGCATCCGGGCTGCCGCAACATGGGCTCCACCGCCGGGCGGTTTTGACCTCGCCTATACGCGGGCGGTAGCTGCGTCCCCATGGCCGAGGATGACTAGGTGGACGGGCGGAGGTAGGAGGTCACTCGAGGATTTTTGTTGGTAAGAGCATGTACAATGGTTGATAAGGTAGTCTTATCTTAAGTCTGCCACGTATGCAATAGGTAGGAGTTACTTGGCATTTAAGTGGATTCTTGAATTATTAGGGGTTTCTTGTAAGGAAATGTACGTACTACTAGCGACAAAAGGCGATTCTAGGTTGCGTTGTACTCCAACGAGTACTACTAGTGGTCGCGGGAGTGTATACCTCGTTTTGTGGGTTCGATCCCGGCCAAACGCACGGCGGCCTTTTTTAAATAGTACTTCTACACTTCATTGCGAGCCATATTTTACGGGTAGTTTGAGTTTTGAAGTCGAAAGGACGTGCGGCCCCACAATCTAGGTGCACCGGACAGCCTAGCCACGTGAACGGGTTTTCCTTCCCAAAGATCATGTGGCTCGCGTGCTCGCCCTAGCCGCACCTCGCTTGCAGCTTCCTCATCAGCTAGTAGCATATTTAAACTAGCGCCTCCCAATTAAGCCCGAGGAGCCGGAAAAGCCTGGCGGGGCATTGGGAACTGTACAATATGGCTCCGTACATAAAGTGCTCTACTACTACTCTGTAGCTTGTGGCGTTGCACGCATGGACTTCACTCCATTATCGGCTCTACTATAAAAGAAATTCCTCTTGACGTGTTTTTTCTAAACGGAGGCAAAAGCTTTGCTTCATCTCATTCATAAAGAAGGAACTAGTACTAACAAAGTTCGACGAGATCCATTACACCTCCACAAATGGAAGCGAAAAGCCTAGTCTCGCTGTATCAAATAACTCAAATGTTCTCGCCTCGCAAAGAACCGTCGCTGATAAACAAGCTGCTAGTGTGTGCGTGAGAGGAGCGGCTGAGTAGGCCAGCTACTCCTACGTGAGAGGAGCGGCTGAATATAGCACCGAGAGTACCCACTAGGCCACTACACAGGTGTACTTCCCTTGCATTGATAGTACAGCGATGGTTCTAGAGAACAGTAGTACCCTCCACTTCCAACCGTAGCTCCTTGGCCCTGAGATTCAAGAGTTCAAAACTGGTGCACTATACTAGACTAGACTAGAAGTACAGTACATCGCACTACTAGTTGAGAAAAGTAGTACTGGTATCGCTTTCTGATGCAATCGTACTCCTCCGTCACATAATGTAAGACGTTTTTGACACTAGTTGGCGTGTACAAAAATGGCAAAAACATACCCAAAATTTCTTAATCCACGCCAAAAACTACTACCTAGTGCCAAAAATTTCTTACTAGTGCTATTATTTACAGTATAATGCAATCCCATAACGTTCCATAATGCTAGTACTAGTAGTAAATAATAGCCTCACCCCTTCGCTGAGGAACAATCTACCGTTGGAAGGGACGAGGCCCTGTGGTTACTACGCTCTTATCTCCTCCTCGCCAGTTCCCCTCCCCCCGAAGAGAAGGCAGTTCGTCGCTGCTCCCATGGATTCGCCAGGCGCTTCTCCTCCTCGTCGGGCTGGGAGACCTTGGACGACGACCCTCTGGGATAAATCGCACGCCGCTCCGACGTCCTCACCGCCGCAAGACTCGGTGCTTCCTGCACCAACTTTTTCAAGACGCTGCTTAAACAGGCTTGGGAAAAGCACATGCTTGTTGGTCTTCCATGCGTCCTCGAGGAGAAGGTTCTTCTATGGGACAATCCTTCAAACAGTCCACAGCTCCCTAGCCATGGTTGCACGTTGACTCCGCTAGAGTTGCCGACGTTGAGAGGTAGTCGGATTTTGTCCGATGAGCAGGTCAGTAATGGAGTTTGATCATGTAGTACTTAGTTATTCCATTTCTATCCCGTAATTTCTCCGCTGCCCACCGTCTTATATATAGGTCTGGGTCGGTGCCAACGAAGATTGGCTTGCATACCTCCGGCCGGATACCACCATCATTTTGCACAACATCCACAAAGAAGGCGGCCGTTCCGTAGAGACCCCTTCTCCACCATTGGGATCGGCCTTCCGGTGGCTGGGCTTGAATACGTATGATGATGCCTACATGAGATTGAAGAAGATAGCAATTGCGGACCCGCCCGACAAAGTGACGCAGCTACGATTTATTACTATCTCATCACGGTGTTCGACATAAGGATTGCCATCAATGCAAGACGCAGTAACGGCAGAGGCTGGCGCATGTTGGCGACAGCAGATTTGTACCCCTACACGTTCGAAGACGTCGTGCGCCATCTAGGCCGCTTCTTCGCGGTGACAAGCCAGGGGACTTGTTTCATCTGGTTGCCATCCTACGGTACGGGAGATTACAAACGGAATGCACAAACCATCATTTGCATCCCTAACGGTACTCCATTATTTTGCAGGGACCAGTCATCCCCCGATCAAAATAAGATCATCGATCCTGGATGTGCATTTGCATCCGCGATTCGGTCTAACCTGGAACCTTGTAGCTGACTTTGGCATATTGGGATCAACTATCTTAGCGGTCGTTACCCATGGTACCACTGATGTGCAACATGGTCACACAATCTACCACGATCGGACCGTCACCATCTACCTGTGTATTCCATTTTTAACCCTCTCGCCTTCTCTTTCATTGTTGTACTAGTAGTATACTTAGTAGTACTAGTAGGAGTACTTTTACCTTGGAGGGCCAGCGTACAGCTAGCTAGGCCCTTGAAGACTTGAACCCACTAGCTGCAACCATTTTTGTTTTTCCATGTCTTACTATGTCATCCATGTAGCCAAGAGTGGCTATATATAATAAGCCGGTTATTTTACTTCCTCTGTACCGGAGTAGTACTATTTGTTGCACAAGACATCGACCGCCATATTTGAGCACAACATTATTATGCATGGACCTTAACTATGTACATCACCATGTGTCCAGATCTGGGATGCCGCGTGTACCAGATGAACGGCGCCGAGTTCGACCCCCGTGATGCTACTTGGGTGCCGAGGAACACTCTTGGAGAGTACTCGCTTTTCATCGGGGATAGCTACCCCATTGTGAAGCGGATGCCACCTTCCGTGCATGACACGGAAGGCCTGCCGTTCATGAAGCATGGTTGTGTATTCATTGCGCACCGCCGGATGAACGACATGCTGGGACACGCTATCCTCGATTTATGCCGCCGGCTTGGATGAGTCTCCATCGTGTGGAACCGGACTAGAAAGCTGCGACAATGATTCCCGTTGCCCACCGCTATGGATCGTGCCATCCATGAAGAACACTGGATCGGACTCGGAGGAGGACATGCATGTAGTCCATCTATAACGTGTAAGTGGAGTACGGTAATTGTGAACGGTAGCGCTGTGAATATATGTAGATTAGTCGTGCACAAATTTATCACATGAATTGGAGATAAACTTGTGTGGCATAATCGGCATTTGTCCTTTAGAATTTATTAATAGTAAATGTGTTATGTGTACGTGCAACTTGTGTGGTTGTTGCACGGGCTCCAACACGCTCTTTTGAGAAAAAAGGTGGCACAGCTTTGGATATACGTGACGATGGCGGCATCATACTGATAGCATCGTTCGCTATAGTTGTAGTACACTCCTACTAGGACGACAACTCCTATAAAACCTTGCGCTTGGCTCTTTGCCTCTTCGGGAGGTTCAACAGTTCGTATTCGTGTGAACCTTGCACTTGGCTCTTCGCCTCTTCGGAAGGTCCAACAATGATGATACTACAGTACAATATGCTTCTGGCAATCTGACACTGATTGAACTGCTGCACGTCCACCGCGAGGGCGAGGGAGAGGGAGAGGGAGGGAGAGGGAGAGGGCATTGTAGTCAAAACCTTCTCCTCGTCCTGCGAACCACCGCGCGCGTGGGCGAGGGAGAGGCGTAGTAACCAAGCTTCTCCTCGTTCGGCGAGTTGATGGGACACATCAAAGGAGTACTAGTACTAGTAGTAGTCCATACTGCATCCTTTCCGATTAATATGGCTTAATTTGAAACGAGAAAAACACACTGGAGGTCAACGTATGTAACAATACGCTCTTTACGATCACTATATATAGTTTTGCGGCGTGGCACTGTGTTGACTGGTTAAATTGTCACCTGGTTTCTGGGTCCCACCGCCGGGCCAAGGTGAGCAAAGAAATCAGTTAAACAAAACTTTACGCAGGCGTGACACGAGTCCAACCCTTGCGCGTGAACTGCCCTGGCTGTGTATGTGAGTGCATGCACGTGTCCTCCCTCGGTCTTCCAACAAAGAGTGTACATCGGCTACAAAACAAAGAGTGTGGTACATAATGTACATCTACACTTCCAATGCATGTAGCCTTTAATCTAAATCGATATTGATTGACTAATGCACCAACTTGTGTTGTAGGTATAGGCTACATGTCTATCCTTAATTACTGACATGCAACAGCCTTCATTTAATCTTCTTATCTCAATGGTCGCATGCACACATAAGTCTGCTACTTTTGGGCGTTAATTATGCCCTTGTCAATGTGTAAATCTCTAAATGTACAGTCTTTCACGGACGTAGGGAGTAGGTTGAGCACTTGAGCGTGAGCTGTGTGTGTTGCGTCGTGTGCTGTGTGCCGCATGGGTGCATGAGTGTTGCGTGCGTCCATGTGTACGTGTGAGTGTTGCATGTTGCATGCATGCATGCATGCATGCATGCATGGGGCTTACTCCCTGCCATTGACATGTTCATATTTCAAGCTTCCTCTGTTCCCTCCATATGGTGATACTCCCTCTGTTCCAAAATAGTACGGAGTAAAAGCCTCCCTCTGTTCCCAAATACGGATTATTTGTCTTTCTACAGATTTCAACAAGTGACTAGGTATGGAGCAAAATGAGTGAAGTGAGCGTAGAGGCATAGGGATACTGTAGAAAGGAAGTCCTCGCGATCCATTATTCCCCATCTCGGTCAGAGAGAACTATTCAACTAGTCTTCACAGTGAAGTGACAATACACGCTACAGCAGATGGGACACGTAATTAATAAGCTGAACCATCGTTTTGTTGTTACTAAATCAGCCTTACCCAAGATCGCCATCATGTTTGCCAAGAGAGCATGCTTCCGCAAGAATACGCCTACGCACCTATGTCCTCCATTAAGCGACATATGGGCCCTCTTGTGGTAGACCCACATGTCATCGGTGTAACTATTTACACTCAAGGACGGTATATCCTGGTAGTAGTACTAGTAGAATTGAGATTTAATGCACTTTCTTCCCGTCTTCCACTCTTCTTCCTCCTCTCTTCTTCTTCCTCCTCTCTTCCCCATCGTCGGGCCGCACACCATTTACCCCGCTCACTTTCGCCGCCGCGCCATCTTCCTTGGTAGCTCAAGGCGTACCATATCCCCCGTTCCTTTGCTTTCGGCCACACGAGGAGAAGCTTCTTCGATCGCCCGCGAATCCACTTCCCTTTGCTCGCAGGCACCGAAAACCCCAATGGCGTAACCGACCGACACGCAGAGTCGCGATTGGAATTCCCTTCCGATGTTCTCTTGGAGCAGATCTGTAGTCGTATGGACCTACTCGGCACCGTCCGTCGGCCGCATGCTCGGTGTCTTTGTACCGTCTACTCGCTCGCAACCGCCGGCTCTTTTCAAGACACCACGCTTTGCGATGCACGATCCTCGCAGGTGGTCCGGACACCAACTTGACGATCCCACGGAGGTTGCCGTGGTGCCCCTCGACATGCTACCACTACCCGTCCACATGTCCTTCATGCGCGGCCACTCTTTGGGGCGGGCATGAAGGCCAACTGGATCGCCCTCATCCACCACACCGTAGTCCGTGGCGTCGTGGATATCTACACCCAGCGAGATCACCCTTCCATCGTTGGATACCGCCGACATCGAGCCTCGCGGCCCGCCGGACACTCCTGCCTACTACGCACGAGACGCGTCAAGCTTTTGGCTCGACCTCTGTTTGCAGAAAGTTGTAATCTGCGAAGTGCCCACACCATCAGAAGACTACATGGATTACAAGCTCATTTCCTTGTTCAACATGGGATTAGTCTATCTGGAATCCGGTCATCATAATCACCACTATACATTGTTACATGATGTTTGAACCATGACATGATGCTAGAATATGAAAGCCATTGGCTTATTTTTTTTAACTTGGGGCATGATTATGACCACGGCACTGCAATTCTTTGTCTATGATATGTGTCACTATTATAATAATCTTAATTCCACACATACTCTGAACATGATTGTTTATTTTTGTCCTTTTGGTCTCCAATTTGAATTGTTGCAGCAGATGCAAATGCGCTGGCCTTCATGATTCCAAGTCATGGAATCATACCAGCCGATGGGTGGTGGTTTATCGCTCGTTCAGCCGACGGCGGTCATTTGATGCTCATTCGCACGTACCAAATTGACCAAACCATTACATCAAACCACATGCAGTACAATGCGTGGGGCGTTCGTGACATTGATGGCTATGGTTGCTTCGTGTTCGAGAAAGATCCCAGCTCCGTTGGGCCAGGC
Source organism: Aegilops bicornis (assembly GCA_021605145.1). NCBI lineage: Eukaryota > Viridiplantae > Streptophyta > Magnoliopsida > Poales > Poaceae > Aegilops > Aegilops bicornis. Next base: position 536,389,425 of record CM038670.1, read on the forward strand.
GTATTCAATTGGAGGCGGGTTTACAGCCTCGGCAACCACTCCTTGTTCCTCGGTCTCAATTGGAGGCGGTGATTACTGTGCTACGCAACTTCCATTCGCGAGGGGGGGCTGTGTTTACACATCATACCATGGGTTTCATGAATCACCAAATCCAGAGATTCGTCGACACAGCTTGTTGCCAGGTAATCTTCAGTGTGTGAAAGGCATCAAGCTTCCATGCGATGGATGGCTTTTGCAAACCCGACATGCGGCAATGTGGTTCATGCCAATAGCAAATATGCACAACTTGATTCGTCGATATCTAGACCGAGCCATGTATTCATTGCTATAGCACGACCCTCTTTTGTTGGATATTATGTCTTGTTGTTAGTTTGAAGCACTCCTCCGGTTTGAAGGATAGATACCTTCACGGGATCAAGTGCATCCTAACTCACTGCGTGGGATGTCTTGATAATGATGATGGAGATCTTTGTCTGAAGCCATATATATATATATATATATATATATATATATATATATATATATATATATATATATATATATCGCTTAGGCTTCAAGTGCGTACTTATTGTTAGTTAAACCTATGTATAAATTGTGACACTAAATACGACTAGTAAGTAGTACAGTAGCAATACTAGTATCGTCGGTCAAATTATTCATCATGTCCACACATTGAATTGGCGTGACAACACGGCTGCGCGTGAGGTGACACAAGAATCGGCGGCGTGTTCAGTATTCGGACTTCAGATTTGGAGTACCACTTATCCGTCGAAATCTTTCATCATTCACTTAAAACAGTCGATTGATCATACATTGAGTACCATATAACTAGAATTACCAATGCAAGTCGAAGAAGGATTGGCGGTTGCATCGCCGGTGGCGTCAAGTTCGATCCCACGGATCGAAGCTGATCGAGCACCTTGAGGCCAAAGTGAGTGCCGATAAAGGCGAGATTTCAGTCTCTCATCGATTTGTTCATACCAACCATCGTCGTGAAAGCATAGCATATGCTATGCCCAACTTCGAGAAACTTCGGGTAAGACACCGATCGGCCGTCTACTTGCACAAACATATTCCTTTGTTTATAGCTCTATTTTTTACATTTAGACATAGACCTGGTGAAGCAATAACAATTTGACAGTTAATAAAAAGTGAAACAAGTGACTGCAACATGCAAAGATGTTATGAAAATGCCAACTGCGTACACTAAAACCTGTATTCCACAATACTGCAGGTATCACACTGAGTGGCCTAAGGAAGCAATCCTTCCAGCGCAATTCCAGGGCGTTCAGAAGGGGCACGTGGATGTGTTGCAAGATACAGTCGGAGTGCGGCATGCACGCGATGTGGCACAAGACCGGCAATACCTTGTCGGTGATGGTCAACAGCCGGCAGATGGGCAGCAAAAAGGTTCTGGTGATGCACACCAATAAGAACTTCGACCAACAGAGGACCAACTGGGTGATGCACCAGTACCACCTTGGGGACCTGGAGCAAGAGAAGGAGCGGGAACTGTTCCTCTGCAAGATTTTCTACCAAACGAACACCAGGGCCAGTAGTAAAAAGATTATAAGTTAGTTAGGTATTGGTAGTTGTACTACCTTTTCATCTGCAAGTTGGTATTGTTGTTAACGATCTTTTGGTATGAACTTTCATTTGCTTCCAACCATCAAGCCGAGGATCGGTGTGGATATAAAGCTGAATCATTTGTTTCGAAACGAATTTTCAGGCACCTGATTTTTATTTGATGGGTAGCATAAGCACCCGCCGTTCGAATTCCCAGTTCTCCAATTTTTTTGAAACAAGTGCATGCACTTATTATCACGATAAAAAACAATATCCGTGTTGCATCCCAGTTATCAGTCTGTAAATGCAGAATTCTCTCGTTTATTGAGCACGTATATTGTTTTTTCAGGTCGAGCAAGTTTCAACTGGGCTGCAGACTGCCCAGGGTTGGTTTTGTTTCTAACAGGCCCAAATTTATGATGACAACGGGCACAAAGATCCAGCAGGTATCTATCGGCCTTTGGCCCACCAAATAAGTTAGTTATATTTTGTCTTACAACATCCGCAGCAGTTTTTCTTGAATCAAACACACAGCCCAGTTCTATTTTCCTCTTGAAACGCATGTCCTACATCCGTTTTCTAATCTCTACCTATAGTTTTATTAGTTCATATACACGTATCATTATATTGAAAACACATGAAATTCCCTTTTCATATTTACATCCTTATTTTTGTTGTTTTTTCCCACCCAAATATTGATTTTTTACCACTGGTTTTCCCTTAAACCAACTCAATTGCCCCACGTCTTATTTTCTCACAAAAACAAAACGATTTTTTGGCAAATCAATAAGTTCTTAATAAAATGTTTATCATTTTGAGATTACAACAGTTCGGACTCCACCGAAATATGCAAAATAAGGTTGAACTTTTTGACTGTGGTCCTCGGCAGAAAATGGGCTATAATAAATTACTTAAGAATTAGCAAATGGGCTGCAAATTATAAAAAATAGCAAATGGGCTTTATGTTGTCTGCCACAGATTTGGAGGCTGACTTGTGGGCCTACCAAGTTCATGCGTACACAAGGTTTCGCAAAAATAAACTTAGTCAGCAATCGACTCTACCAGCGTCAGACCGTTAGATGTCAATCTAATGGCAATCGTCTTCTTGATCCTCTCGATCTTCCCCGCCTCTACCGCCCAAACCAGCTGTCGGAATCACCGCTTCCTGCCTCCCGTGGCGGCGGTCTGCCGGGAAGGCCTCACGGCCCCATCATACTCACATCCCTGGCCTGTCTATCCCTCTACTCACCCACACCTCCTGTTTTTTTCCGGCGACGGCAGCCGAACCAGTCAAACCTCGTACTCTCCACCGCGTGGGCAGCCACTGCCGTGTCTTCCCCGGCTCCGTGTCGTTCCCTTCGTAGGCCTCGTCGTCGTCCACCGCCCTGGTTCTCTCGGCGCGGCGTGGTCAACGATGTCCATCCAACGGCCGTAGTGCTTCTTCAACCTCTGGTCCTCTTGCCCCAGCCGCCCAAAGCAACGCCGGTCGTGCCGCATGCTCCTGCCTCCGTGGCCGGGTCAGGTTGCCGCGAAGGCCTCACCGTCCCCATACTACTCCCACCGCTGGCCAGGCCATCCCTCCACTCACCCACTCCCCCTGTTATTTTGCGGCGATGTCAGCCTCACACTGCAGCCGAACCAGTGAACCCTCGTGCTCCTCTCCGCATGGGCATCCACTGCCGCGTCTTTCCCGGCTCCGCGTCGTCCCCTTCCTAGGCCTCGCCGTCGTCCACCGCCGTGGTGCTCTCGGCGCGGTGTGGTCAATGTGCTCAACGACCGACTTCCATCGGAAGAGTACTATACATGGAGAGGCTAACAGCTGGGTCCACGGCAGTCGCAAGGAAGTGCATCCTTATTACGTGCAAAAAAATTTATTCCTCCACCTGACAGCAGGGACCCACCGGACGGGCCACCAATATTTCGCGGAAAAAATGTTTCCCCCCTGACTGTTGGGACCCACCAGACGGGCCACCGTATTTCACGAAAAAAACGTTTGCCCCTGACTGCTGGGACCCACTTGACGGACCACCGTATTTCATGAAAAAAACGTTCCCCCCGCTGTCAGCTCGGACCCACCGGAAGTGCCTCCTTAGTATGCACAGAAAAATGAATACTCCCCCTGCTAGCTGGGACCCACCATGGTGGGAGGCTGACTTGTGGGCATACTAAGTTGACGGGGACGGAGGGCTTTGTCAACTTAGTCAATATGAACGATTCTAGCTTCAGTGACCGTACGATGTCCATCCAACAGCCGTCGTGCTTCTTCAATCTTTGCTCTTCCTGCTCCAGCCGCTAAAACAAGCGCCGGCGGGACTACCTGCTCCCTCCTCCCCGCGGCCGGCTGTTCTGCCGCGCAGCCCTCACCGCCCCACCGTACTCCCATCGCTGGCCTAGCCATCCCTCTACTCACCCACACCTGCTATTATTCTCCGTGACGGCAGACGAACTAGTAAACCTCAGACAACAGATTCTCCGGCGTGGGAAACAATCGTCGAGTCTTCCTCGCCTCTGCGTCTGCCCCTTCCTAGGCCTCGCTGCCGCCCACCGCCTGGTGCTCTCGGCGCGGCTCGGTCAATATGGTCAACAACCAAATGCATCTCAAGTGGATCAGATGTGGAGAGGCCGATACTGGTCCATCGCCGCACGCAAGGAAATGCCTCCTTATTACGCGCAAAATAATGATTCCTCCACGACATCGGGGACCCACCGAAAGGGCCTCAGATTTCGTGAAAAAAAGCGTTACCGCCGCTGACAGCTCGGACCCACCAGCTATATCTTCGCAGGCAAGGAAGTGCCTCCTTATTACGCACAAAAAATGAATACTCCCCCTATTAGCTGGGACCCAATATAGTGGCAGGCTGACTTGCGGGCCTACTAAGTTGACGGGGACGGAGGGCTTTGTCAACTTAGTCAATATGCACGATTCTAGCTCCAGTGACCGTACGATGTCCATCCAATGGTCGTAGTGCTTCTTCAACCTCTGGTCTTCTTGCTCCAGCCGCCCAAACCAGCGCCGGCCGTGCCTCGTGCTCCTGCCTCCCGTGGCCGTCTGCGATGCGGCGGAGGCGTCACCGCCCCCTACTACTCCCACCGCAGGCCAGGCCATCCCTCTACTCACCCAAACCCCCTGTTATTCTGCGGCGACGGCAGCCTCACACAGCAGTGAACCAGTGAACCCTCGTACTCCTCTACGCGTGGGCATCCACTGCCGCGTCTTCCCCGGCTCTGCGTCGTCCCCTTCCTAGGCCTCGCCGTTGTCCACCGCCCTGGTGCTCTCGGCGCGGCGTGGTCAACGTGGTCAAGGAACGGCTTCCATCGGACGTGGACTGTACGTGGAGAGGCTGACAGCTGGGTCCTGACGCAGCAAGGAAGTGCCTCCTTATTACGTGCAAAATAATTATTCCTCCACCGACAATGGGGACCCACCGGACGGGCCACCGTATTTTGTGAAAAACGTTTCCCCATCGCTGTTGGGACCCACCACTACATCTTCACACGCAAGGAAGTGCGTCCGGCAAAAAAATAATTCGCTCGACATTGCTGGGACCCACCAGCTACATCTTCGCACGCAAGGAAGTGCGTCCGGCAAAAAACAAAATGATTCGCCCCGATCGCTGGGACCCACCAGCTACATCTTCGCAGTAAGGAAGTGCTCGGCGGTCGGGACCCACCTGGTCAAAGCGTACGTAGCGTTTTCATTCTGGTCGACGTGTACGTACATACTGGTCGATGTAGAGGCACGCACGTGTCGTAGTAGAGGTGCGCACTTGTCGTAGTAGAGGCGCGCACGTAGCATGTACACGTACGTACAGCAGCGAGGGTGCAAGAAAGAAAATACGTCCACGTACGTACATATGGGCAGGGTCTCGAACGCCTACTCGCGCATACATACATGGCTGGGTCGGAACGGAGAAACAACATCGTCGTCGTGTTCATGGGGAGCCAACCGGCTGGGTCGGAACGGAATGCGTGGTCGTGTTCATCGGGAGGGCTTGGACGGAACAGACGATGGAAACGAGGCATGGCGTACCGCACGATGGAGGAAACGGACCTCCTACATTCAGAACGGGGTCCTGTTGATCGGGAGGGGTGTGGCGTACCGCAAAACGGAGGAAACGGACCTCCTACGGTCGAAATGGGGGTCCTGTTGATCGGGAGGGGTGTGGCGTACCGCAAAATGGAGGAAACGGACCTCCTACAGTCGAAACGGGGGTCCTGTTGATCGGGAGGGGTGTGGCGTACCACAAAACGGACGAAACGGACCTCCTACGGTCGAAACGGGGGTCCTGTTCATCGGGAGGGGTGTGGCGTACCGCAAAACGGGACTCCATGGGATACTGTTCATCTCCAACGTCGACCTCCTCCAGCCTCCACGGGCTACCGTCGACCTCCTCCAGCCTCCACCGCGCGCTACTCCACCGGCTACTGTTCAACCACCCCTCCATGGGCACCCCTCCACCATCCACTGTTCATCCAGCCCTCCACACCACGGCGTCCTGTTCAACCACCCCTCCACCATCTACTATTCATCCAGCCCTCCTCACCACGGGGTCCTGTTCATCCAGAGGCAACGCCACCGCCAATCGCTCATCCAACCCCCCGCAACGCTCATTGTTCATCCAATCGATTGGCTTGATTAGCAAAGAAGCAACAAAGGAATCGCTCCATCGGGTTGATTAACAGCCATCGATCGATCGCTCGGGTTCAAGAACGTAGAGTTCGCAAAGGCAATCGCCGGGTTCGATTAGATCCCAATGCCTCACTCGGGTTGATTAGAGCCAACGTCGCACACACGCACGCATATGTACGAGAAACGCGCATCGCCGCCCCGACCTCCCACCGTGAATCGCAACTCCCCAAAATTTTCCTCCCCTCGCTTCTACCACGGTTTTTCCGTCATGGATGGCCCAAAGAATGTCATGCAGCTGCGTCTCCGGCCCGCCTGTGACGAAAAGCCCATTTTCTGTCATGATTTTTGTCATAGAAGTAGGAGCCCACCACATCTATGATGATACCAGGTTTTGTCACAATTATCGTCATAGAAGTGACATATGTATGACAAAAAAAATTCGTTCGGCCCAAAATGTCACAGATGTGTCTTTTTTTTGTAGTGCTCATCGTCATTGAAGCCTGGTTCGGTGGCTACTGAGGGAGTCCTAGATTAGGGGGTCCTCGGATAGCCGGACTATATACTTTGGCCGGACTGTTGGACTATGAAGATACAAGATTGAAGACTTCATCCCGTGTCTGGATGGGACTCTCCTTTGCGTGGAAGGCAAGCTTGGCAATTCGGATATGTAGATCTCCTCCCATGTAACCAACTCTGTGTAACCCTAGCCCCCTACAATGTCTACATAAACCGGAGGGTTTAGTCCGTAGGACAAGAACAATCATAATCATAGGCTAGCTTCTAGGGTTTAGCCTCTACGATCTCATGGTAGATCAACTCTTGTAATACTCATATCATCAAGATCAATCAAGGTGAAGTAGGGTATTACCTCCATCGAGAGGGCCGAACCTGGGTAAACAGTGTGTCCCCCGCCTCCTGTTACCATCTGCCTTAGACACACAGTTCGGGACCCCCTACCCGAGATCCGCCGGTTTTGACACCGACAATAGCCACCCCCCACCTGAGGGGGAGCCCGGGTCCCGCCGCCGGTGCCGAACATCGGGAACCGGGTCATGGCAGAGTGGCCAAACATGATGGAGGAGGCTGTGAACATCTCCTCCACAGTCGCAGAACACCGTGCCCTGATGGGCATGGTTTTACAAAGCGTTCGATCTGTTAACAGCACACTGAAAGAAGCATTTGATGGCCTCCTGACAGGCTCTGAGGTAAGCAATGTAATTTTCTCTCTTTATAAGAGTGTACTTCTCTGGACAAGATTTGAGCGATCCTTATATATAGTAGCCCCCGAAACTCTGACAGGTTTTGAAAAAAAACATGTCTGGGGATCGAAGACCATCAAAACAATAGTCTAAATGAGGTGCTTGCTGTATTTTTTGCAGGCCTCAGCGCTGGCGGCTGCCGCCAATGCCGCGGAGCTGGCTGAGATAAATCGGAAGCTCAAGAGCTCCGATGAGGAGCTCGACTTTGTCAACAAGTGGTTTGACGAAGCACAAGGTTAGTCCGTTCGAAACGTCGTTCTTTGATTTTCTTTGTCGAGCAAAGTATTCGGGATTATCCCTGAGCAAGAGGTGATTTGCAGTTGCCGCCGTGGAGGTCGAGGGCCTCAAGGCCAAGCTGCTGAAGGCCAAGAAGGAAGCAGCCGAACAGAAGGCGGCGACCAAAGAGGCAGCCGCCGAACTCACGTTGGTAAAAACCGAGCGCCAGAAGCATGAGGCCGGAGTGGCCGAAGTACAACAAGAGCTCAAGGATGCCATCACTAAATGTGAGGACCTTGAGCAGAAAAATAAGGATCACGCCACCAAGCTGGCGAACATAAAGACGAAGATCCAAGAGGCGCGGCCAGAGACAGGGTGCACCCGGGAGGAGCTCCGACAAGTAAAGCAAATTGCAAATGGTAAGCAGTACTTACTGCAGAGTGTCTTTGGTGGCCATAGATTCGCATTGCTCACCCGGGTCTGGCGTTCCGCAGGCGCGTTTGTGGATCTCCCGAAGAGTGTGGTTGATGCATCAAGGCACTATGCGGCCCAGGAGGGTGACTCCAAACTGAGGCTGTTCTAGGTGTAGTTCCACGCGCCCGAGCACCCTCCCCTCCTCATTAATCAAATAAAGCAATTGATGGAGCTGCACCGTTTGGTGGAGCCGGCCATGAAGAACCTATGTATCCGGCTGTGTGTGGCCCTCCGAGCCCATACCGAGCAGCTATTTGGTTTAGTGGCAAAGCTGTGTGATGCTTCTGCCCGGATTGAGACCGTTAAGTGCTCGCTGTGCATCGAAGGGGCTCAGATGGCGTTCTCGAAGACCATGGTGCGTTGGCCAAAGATCAAACCCGCAGAGATGGCCACTGGACCTCCTCTAGCTGGAAAGGAGCATAGGTTCCCAGAGCAGTACTTCTCCGCCGTGATGGACGGTGCTCGGACAGTAGAGGCACAATGTTCAAAGGATGTACTCCTTGAGTAATTGCATTGTTATGTATTAAACTGTGACGAAACCTGATGCTTTATAATGTAGTGGTGTTTTGTATGGGTTATCATACTTGTGTGTGTTTATGTTAATTTTGACTCCTGTGCGGCCGTTTCATTCTGAAAGTTACCAGTCATCGGCTTCAGCCCCCACGTAGATGCTACGAGGGGTGTTCCATTCTCCACACTGTAACCCTTAGCCGACGTATCGGTGCCCTGAGGCAGTAATGTAGGAGGGAAACAAGGCAATCGGACTATGTGGCTTTATTACTTTGACTTAGCCATAGGAGCTTGACTGCGGGGGCTGGTAACTAGGCCCCAGTGTGGTGAGATGTTCAGTGCACCCGTGGGCCAGGCATCTATCACTTGATCTATTTGAAAACAAATCCTTTGTATTACACAGTACAATCACTAATGATTTTTAGTCTGAAGACTTGTCAACGGATCGCCAACCAGTTCTCACGTATTATGACAGTCAATTTTTGGCTTTCTCCACTGAGGTACTTGACCGGACTAGGTAGAAGTACAATCGCAGTGGTTCTCCCTTTACCTACTTAGCCGAACATGCGAAACGTAAGAAGTTAAGCACAGGAGCAGTGTAACCCAACTATTGACCCAAGACATAATTTGGAACTGATGCATATAATGCAATATCCGAGACACCAAACATAGGTGGAAAAGGGTGCGGACTTGATATATAGGGCAAGTGTCAAGGTCAAGTCCCGGGTCTATATATGAAATCATATGTGCACCATACATAATTAAGATAGAGTCCAAGAGCAGGAAAAAGGAGCATGCAGTATAGATAACTATTAAAGAACCGCAAAAGGTTTTTGCTTTATTTCCAATGAGCTCATGACGTCTAGCCGTACAATTCAAACAGTAGAAACAAAACTTTTGGTGTAGATGGTTTGAACAATAAAAAGCGGAAAAAATTACAAATGAGAAGGTTTACATAGGGCCTTGACATATGGGTTGATACCCTTACTTTGCCCTACTGCGCGTCTAAGCCTTTGCTTCTGTTTGGCGGAGGGACTCCGTGGAAGGGATGGTTATCCGACGACACACCCTTGATAGGGAGCTTCGAGAGGTCGCTGTGTTGTACGGGCTTGATGTCGTATAGGTCCTGGATGGTACCTGTTCATCGTCCGAAGATGCGTTAGTCCATGGTGCGGTTGAACGGAACTCTTGGTGTTTAAGCCCCATAGATGCCCATGGTATTTTGAGCACAAAGTTGTGTTGGTGAGGTACGTAGCATGCCGCCGGGGTGGGCGTGCTATGGGGGGCATATCCCTATGTACGTCAAACGGAGGGAGGATCCTTGGGTGGAGATAAGGCTCGAGATCGTTTGCTTGCCTCGCGCGCCTTGATGGCATGCTGGCACTTCGGCCATTCGGCTCAGATTGGTCTTCGGCCGCCAGGGCCATGGTGAGTTCCTCTGTCCGGAGAGAGCACTCCGTATTTCCATTGACTGTGATGACGCCTCTAGGTCCGGGCATTTTTAATTTGAGGTAGGCATAGTGGGGAACGACGTTGAACCAAGGAAATGTCATTCGGCCTAGGAGGGCGTGATAGCCACTGCAAAAGGGGACGATGTCGAAGATCAAGTCTTCACTCCGGAAGTTGTCCGGAGAGCCGAACACGACCTCTAAGGTATCGGTGCCCGAACAACGAGCTTCAATGCCAGGGATTACCCCCTTGAAGGTGGTATTACTGGGTTTGATCCTTGATGGGTCAATGCCCATTTTCCTTATGGTATCTGCATAGATCAGATTGAGGATGCTGCCTCCGTCCATAAGGTCTCTAGTAAGGTGTTACCCATCGATAATGGGTTCTAGGACCAAGGCCACCGATCCTCTGTGATGGATACTGGTCGGGTGGTCCCTGCGGTCAAAGGTGATCGGACAAGCCGACCATGGATTAAATTTCGGGGCTACCGGCTCGACGGCGTAGACGTCCCGAAGTGCGCGCTTCCTCTCTTTCTTGGGTGTGTGAGTTGTGTAGATCATGATCACTGTTTTGACCTCAGGAGGGAACTATTTCTGGCCTCCATTTTTCGGCCTGCGAGGCTCCCCGCCGTCCTTGCTGCAAGGGCTTTTGCCCGTATCTTCGGCTTTTATCTTGCCAGCCTATTTAATGACCCAACAGTTATGGTTGGTGTGGTTGGCAGGCTTGTCGGGGTGCCATGAATCTCGCATGGACTGTCTAGGATGGCGTCCAACTTGGCAGGCTTTTTCCGCGGACCCGATTTGGAGTTGTGGAATCCGGCGTTTACTGTCATGTCATCAGCATCGGTGCCATTATGCTGACACTTGTTTTTATTACGCCCTGGCTTCCCGTTATCGTCCTGGGCTTCCGAAGTGTCGGGGTCTTCTGGGTTGGTGCTTCTACGAGCCAACCAACTATCTTCACCCGCACAAAAGCAGGTCATGAGTGCGGTAAGAGATGCCATTGTCCTCGGCTTGTCTTGGCCGAGCTGGCGTGTGGGCCATTCATTCCGGATATTATGTTTGAATGCAGCTATGGCTTCGGCGTTCGGACAGTCGACTATTTGGTTCTTTTTGGTCAAGAGCCTATTCTAAAATTGTCAGGCTGACTCGCCGGGCTGTTGGACCACATGGCTTAGATCATCAGCATCCGGAGGCCGGACATAGGTGCCTTGAAAGTTAGCATGGAAAGCGTCCTCGAGCTCTTCCCAGCTCCCTATGGAGTCTTCGGGGAGGCTGTTCAACCAATCCCCGGTTGGTCCTTTGAGCTTTAATGGCAAGTATTTTATGGCGTGGAGATCATCTCCTCGTGCCATATGAATGTGCAGAAGAAAATCTTCAATCCACACAGCCGGGTATATAATCCAGTCGTACGGTTCAATATTTACAAGCTTAAACCCCTCTAGGAATGTGTTGCATCACTTCATTAGTGAAGCACATTGGGTGATCAGTGCCCCTTACGTGGGCTACGTCGCGCTAGAACTCGGCTTCCATCCTGGCCCGGTGTTGCTCCCGAACTCTGTCATTTCGGTCGAGCCATGCATGGCATCCGTCCCGTCTATCGGGAGGGTAGCCTCTTGATCCATAGATAGACCTTTGACTGACCTGTTCTAGTGGCCAGGTCATGTTGTAGGTCGTATTGATATTCTGGCTGCGCCGCCTCCTTGCCTCTTTGGCAAGGGGGGACGGGTGGGAGTTTGCCTTCCCCAGCAGGCCTATCCCGTCCTCGAGGGGGGCGGGCTGGCTAGTTGCCTTGAGTCCGTCTTGGTGGTGCAGGCTCAATGGCCTCGCCATCAAACTATGGCAGCAGCTTCCACTTTGGGTAACTTTTGTTTTGTTGCTCGTAGCCGTACCCTTCTTCGGCTACCAGGACCTTTGTCCATCTATCATTGAGGGTGTCTTGTTAGGCCTTGAGCTGCTGCTGCTTCTTCTTGAGGCTACGTGCGGTGGCAATAAGTTGTCGTATGAACTGCTCCTGATCGAGCGGGTCTTCCGGGACTATGAAGTTCTTGGCTCTAAGGCTAACCTCTGCTACTTCTTGAGCTTGCGTTTTTTCCCTTGAAGAGGAAAGGGTGATACTGCAAAGTAGAGATAAGTATTTCCCTCAGTTAAGAACCAAGGTAACAATCCAGTAGGAGGCACAAGCAAGTCTCCAATATATGCACCTGCACAAACTAACAAACACTTGCACACGACGCGAAAAAGGGATTGTCAATCCCTTCACGGTCATGAACAAGAGTGAGACCTGATAGAGATATGTATAAAAGATAAATAAAAGAGCAAACTAAAGTAAATATAAATAAATTGCAGCAAGGTATTTTGGGGTTTTTGGTTTATAGATTTGAAAATATATGATGGAAAATAGACCCCGGGGCCATAGGTTCACTAGAGGCTTCTCTCTTGAATAAAGCATATAGTGGGTAAACAAATTACTGTTGAGCAATTGATAGAAAATTGCATAATAATGACGATATCTAAGAAAATGATCATGAATATAGGCATCACATCCGTGACAAGTAGACCGACTCCTTCCTGCATCTACTACTATTACTCCACACATCGACCGCTATCCAGCATGCATCTAGAGTATTAAGTTCATAAGAACGGAGTGTTGGGGAACACAGTATTTCAAAAAAAATTCCTACGAACACGCAAGATCTATCAAGATGATGCATAGCAACAAGCGGGAAAAGTGTGTCCACGTACCCTCGTAGACCGAAAGCGGAAGCGTTATATCAACGCGGTTGATGTAGTTGTACGTCTTCACGATCCGACCGATCCTAGCACCGAACGTACGGCACCTCCGTGTTCAGCACACGTTCAGCTCGATGACGTCCCTCGTACTCTTGATCCAGTTGAGGCCGAGGGAGAGTTCCGTCAGCACGACGGCGTGGCGACGGTGATGATGAAGTTATCGGTCCAGGGCTTCGCCTAAGCAATACGACGATATGACTGAGGTGTGTAACTACGGAGGGGGGCACCGCACACGGCTAAGACAAATCTTGAGTACCTTTGGGGTGCCCCCTGGCCACGCATATAAAGGAGGGGAGGGAAGAGGTGGTCGGCCCAAGGGCAGCGCGCCAGGTGTGGGGAATCCTACTAGGACTCCCTAGTCCAAGTAGGATTCCCCTCATCTTTCCTATTCGGAGTACGAGATAAGGAAAGAGAGGGAGAGGGAGAAGGAAAGGGGAGCTGTGCCGCCACCCCTTGTCCAATTCGGTTTGGGCAGGGGGGAGGCGCGCGCCACCCCTTGGCCCTTCTACCCTCTCTCCACTAAAGCCCAATAAGGCCCATTACTTCTCCCGACGAATTCCCGTAACTCTCCGGTACTCCGAGAAATACCCGAATCACTCGGAACCTTTCTGATGTCCGAATATAGCCTTCCAATATATCGATCTTTACGTCTCGACCATTTTGAGACTCTTCGTCATGTCCGTAATCTCATACGGGACTCCGAACAACCTTCGGTACATCAAATCACATAACTCATAATACAAATCGTCATCGAACGTTAAGCGTGTGGACCCTACGGGTTCGAGAACTATGTAAACATGACCGAGACACATCTCCGGTCAATAACCAATAGCAGAACCTGAATGCTCATATTGGCTCCTACATATTCTACGAAGATCTTTATCGGTCAAACCGCATAACAACATACGTTGTTCCCTTTGTCATCGGTATGTTACTTGCCCGAGATTCGATCGTCGGTATCTCAATACGTAGTTCAATCTTGTTACAGGAAAGTCTCTTTACTCGTTCCGTAATACTTCATTCCGCAACTAACTCATTAGTCACATTGCTTGCAAGGCTTATAGTGATGAGCATTACCGAGAGGGCCCAGAGATACCTCTCTAAAACACGGAGTGACAAATCCTAATCTCGATCTATGCCAACCCAACAAACACCTTCGGAGACACTTGTACAACATCTTTATAATCACTCAGTTACGTTGTGATGTTTGATAGCACACAAGGTGTTCCTCTGGTATTCGGGAGTTGCATAATCTCATAGTCAGAGGAACATGTATAAGTCATGAAGAAAGCAGTAGCAATGAAACCATGAACGATCATAATGCTAAGCTAATGAATGGGTCTTGTCGATCACATCATTCTCCTAATGATGTGATCCAGTTCATCAAATGACAACACATGTCTATGGTCAGGAAACTTAACCATCTTTGATTAACGAGCTAGTCTAGTAGAGGCATACTAGGGACACTTTGTTTTGTCTATGTATTCACACATGTATCAAGTTTCCGGTTAATAAAATTATAGCATGAATAATAAACATTTATCATGATATAAGGAAACGTAAATAACAACTTTATTATTGCCTCTAGGGCATATTTCCTTCAGTCTCCCACTTGCACTAGAGTCAATAATCTAGTTCACATCGCCATGTGATTTAACACCAATAGTTCACATCACCATGTGATCAGTTCACATTGCCATGTGACTAATACCTAAAGGGTTTTACTAAGGTGTGATTATGGTTTGCTTGTCAGAGAAGCTTAGTCAATTGGTCTGTCACTTTTAGAGCCGTATGTATTTTGGAAATTTTCTATGTCTACAATGCTCTACATGGAGCTACTCTAGCTAATTGCTCCCACTTTCAATATGTATCCAGATTGAGACTCAGAGTCATCCGGATCGGTGTAAAAGCTTGCATCAACGTAACTCTTTACAACGAACTCTTTATCACCTCCATAACCGAAAAATATTTCCTTAGTCCTCTAAGGATAGTTTTTGACCAATGTCCAGTGATCTACTCCTAGATCACTATTGTACTCCCTTGCCAAACTCAGGGCAGGGTATACAATAGGTCTGGTACATAGCATGGGATAATTTTTAGAACCTATGGTTGAGGCATAGGAAACGACTTTCATTATCTCTCTATCTTCTGTCGTGGTCAGGCTTTGAGTCTTACTCAACTTCACACCTAGCAACACATGCAAGAACTCCTTCTTTGACTGTTCCATTTTGAACTACTTCAAAATCTTGTCAAGGTATGTACTCATTGAAAAAACTTATCAAGCGTCTTGATCTATCTCTATAGATCTTGATGCTCAATATGTAAGCAGCTTCACCGAGGTCTTTTTTGAAAAACTCCTTTCAAACACTCCTTTATGCTTTCCAGAAAATTCTACATTATTTCCGATCAACAATATGTCATTCACATATACTAATCAGAAATGTTGTAGTGCTCCCACTCACTTTCTTGTAAATACAGGCTTCACCGCAAGTCTGTATCTATACCTACTATTAAAGGGAGGTGATATTCTTGGTTTGGTCCCGTTTCAATTAATTTCATGTACGCTATTTTGTTTCGTTGCTGGCCACATGTTTTGGCCCAACGGAGGAAGCCCACCTGATGGCGCTCCATGGCCCAGGTCCGGAGAGCTGGCAAAAAAAGCCGATGGGAGGGTTCCATCTCATAACGTGCCAACCGGCCATGCATAGTTTGTCTAACTGACCCAGCTAGAGATATGAGATTTTTTCCCATTGCAACGCATGAGCCTTTTTGCTAGTAAAACTTATGTGCTTTGATCAACTCATCAAAGCATATATTCCAACTCGGAGATGCTTGCACCAGTCCATAGATGGACTGCTGGAGCTTGCACACTTTGTTAGCACCTTTAAGATTGACAAAACCTTCTTGTTGCATCATATACAACTCTTCTTTAAGAAATCCATTAAGGAATGCAGTTTTGACATCCATTTGCCAGATTTCATAAAATGTGGCAATTGCTAACATGATCCGGACAGACTTAAGCATCGCTACGAGTGAGAAAATCTCATTGTAGTCAACACCATGAACTTGTCGAAAAGCTTTTGCGACAATTCGAGCTTTGTAGATAGTAACACTACTATCAGCATCCGTCTTCCTCTTGAAGATCCATTTATTCTTAATGGCTCACCGATCATCGGGCATGTCAATCAAAGTCCATACTTTGTTCTCATACATCGACCCCATCTCAGATTTCATGGCCTCAAACCATTTCGTGGAATCTGGGCTCATCATCGCTTCCTCATAGTTCGTAGGTTCGTCATGGTCTAGCAACATGACTTCCAGAATAGGACTACCGTGCCACTCTGGTGCGGACCATACTCTGGTTGACCTACGTGGTTCGGTAGTAACTTGATCTGAAGTTTCATGATCATCATCATTAGCTTCCTCACTAATTGGTATAGGAATCACTGGAACTGATTTCTGTGATGAACTACCTTCCAATTCGTGAGAAGGTACAATTACCTCATCAAGTTCTACATTCCTCCCACTCACTTGTTTCGAGAGAAACTTCTTCTCTAGAAATGATCCATCTTAGCAACGCATTTGCCTTCGGATCTGTGATAGAAGGTGTACCCAACTGTCTCCTTTGGGTATCTTATGAAGATGCATTTCTCGATTTGGGTTAGAGCTTATCAGGTTGAAGCTTTTTCACATAAGCATCGCCACCCCAAACTTTAAGAAACGGCAGCTTAGGTTTCTTGCCAAACCATAGTTCATATGGTGTCATCTCAATGGATTTAGATGGTGACCTATTTAACGTGAATACAGCTGTCTCTAATGCATAACCCCAAAACGATAGTGGTAAATCGGTAAGAGACATCATAGATCGCACCATATCTAATAAAGTACGGTTATGACGTTCGTACACACCATTACGCTGTGGTGTTCTAGGTGGCATGAGTTGCGAAACTATTCCACATCGTTTCAAATGAAGACCAAACTCGTAACTCAAATATTCGTCTCCACGATCAGATCATAGAAACTTTATTTTCTTGTTATGATGATTTTCCACTTCACTCTGAAATTCTTTGAACTATTCAAATGTTTCAGACTTATGTTTCATCATGTAGATATACCCATATCTTCTCAAATCATCTGTGAAGGTCAGAAAATAACGATACCCGCCTCGCATACATTAGTATGTATTATTTCCAGTAATTCAGTTCCTCGCTCCATTGTTCCTAGAACGGAGTCTTAGTCATCTTGCCTATGAGGCATGGTTCGCAAGCATCAAGTGAGTCCAAAATCCCATCAGCATGGAGTTTCTTCATGCGCTTTACACCAATATGACCTAAACGGCAGTTCTACAAATATGTTGCACTATCATTATCAACTTTGCATCTTTTGGCATCAATATTATGAATATGTGTATCACTACGATCGAGATTCAATAAACCATTCACCTTGGGTGTATGACCAGAGAAGGTTTTATTCATGTAAACAGAATAACAATTATTCTTTGACTTAAATGAATAACCGTATTGCAATAAACATGATCCAATCATATTATGCTCAACGCAAACACCAAATAACATTTATTTTAGGTTCAACACTAATCCCGAAGGTAAAGGGAGTGTGCGATGGTGATCTTATCAACCTTGGAATCACTTCCAAAACACATCGTCACTTTGCCCTCAACTAGTCTTTGTTCATTTTGTAACTCCTATTTTGAGTTACTAACCATAGCAATTGAACTAGTATCAAATACCCAGGGGCTACTATGAACACTAGTAAAGTACACATCAATAACATGTATATCATATATACTTTTGTTCACTTTGCCATCCTTCTTATCCGCCAAGTATTTGGGGCAATTCTGCTTCCAGTGACCATTTCCTTCGCAGTAGAAGCACTCAGTTTCAGGATTGGGTCTAGCTTTGGGCTTCTTCATGGGAGTGGCAACTTGCTTGCCATTCTTCTTGAAGTTTCCTTTCTTTCCGTTGCCCTTTTAATTGAAACTAGTGGTCTTGTCAACCATCAACGTTTGATTCTTTTCTTGATTTCTACCTTCGTCGATTTCAGCATCACGAAGAGCTCGGGAATCGTTTTCGTCATCCCTTGCATATTATAGTTCATCACAAAGTTCCAGAAACTTGGTGATAGTGACTAGAGAACTCTGTCAATCACTATTTTATCTAGAAGATTAACTCCCACTTGATTCAAGCGATTGTAGTACTCAGACAATCTGAGCACATGCTCACTGATTGAGCTATTCTCCTCCATCTTGTAGGCAAAGTACTTGTCAGAGGTCTCATACCTGTCGACTCGGGCATGAGTCTGAAATACTAATTTCAGCTCTTGGAACATCTTATATGCCTGTATGCGTTCAAAACATTTTTGAAGTCCCGGTTCTAAGCCGTAAAGCATGGCGCACTAAACTATCAAGTAGTTATCATACCGAGCTTTCCAAACGTTCATAACGTCTGTATCTGCTCCTGCAATAGGTCTGTCACATAGCGATGCATCAAGGACATAATTCTTCTGTGCAGCAATGAGGATAATCCTCAGATCATGGACCTAGTCCGCATCATTTCTACTATCAACTTTCAACATAGTTTTTCTCTAGGAACATATCAAAAATAAACGGGGAGCTACATCGCGAGCTATTGACCTACAACATAGTTATGCAAATACTATCAGGACTAAGTTCATGATAAATTAAATTTCAATTAATCATATTACTTAAGAACTCACACTTAGATAGACATCCCTCTAGTCATCTAAATGATCACGTGATCTATATCAACTAAACCATGTCTGATCATCACGTGAGATGGAGAAGTTTTCAATGGTGAACATCACTATGTTGATCATATATACTATATGATTCACGCCGACCTTTCGGTCTCAAAGGTGTTCGAGGCCATATTCCGCCTATGCTAGGCTCGTCCAAGTTTAACCCGAGTATTCTGCGTGTGCAAAACTGGCTTGCACCGTTGTATGTGAACGTAGAGCTTATCACACCCGATCATCATGTAGTGTCTCAAGACGCATTTAACTTTCGCAATGGTGCATACTCGGGAGAACACTTGTACCTTGAAATTTAGTGAGAGATCATCTTATAATGCTACCAATTTAACTAAGCAAAATAAGATGCATAAAGGATAAAATCACATGCAATCAATATAAGTGATATGATATGGCCATCATCATCCTGTGCCTTTGATCTCCATCTCCAAAGCACCGTCATGATCGCCATCGTCACCGGCGCGACACCTTGATCTCCATCGTAGCATCGTTGTCGTCTTGCCAACTATTGCTTCTACGAATATCACTACCGCTTAGTGAGAAAGTAAAAAACAATTACAGGGCGATTGCATTGCATACAATAAAGCGACAACCATATGGCTCCTGCCAGTTGCCGATAACTCTGTTACAAAACATGATCATCTCATACAATAAAATTTAGCATCATGTCTTGACAATATCACATCACAACATGCCCTGCAAAAACAAGTTAGACGTCCTCTACTTTGTTGTTGCAAGTTTTACGTGGCTGCTACGGGCTGAGCAAGAACCGTTCTTACCTACGCATCAAAACCATGTGTTGTTTTAACCTTCAACAAGGACCGGGAGTAGTCACACTCGATTCAACTAAAGTTGGAGAAACTGACACCCGCCAGCCACCTGTGTGCAAAGCACGTCGGTAGGACTAGTCTCGCGTAAGCGTACGCATAATGTCGGTCCGGGCCACTTCATCTAACAATACCGCCGAATCAAAGTATGACATGCAGGTAAGCAGTATGACTATTATCGCCTATAACTCTTTGTGTTCTACTCGTGCATATAACATCTACGCATAGACCTGGCTCGGATGCCACTGTTGGGGAACGCGGTATTTCAAAAAATTTCCTACGAAAACGCAAGATCTATCTAGGAGATGCATAGCAATGAGCGGGAAAAGTGTGTCCACGTACCCTCGTAGACCAAAAGCGTAAGCGTTATATCAACGCAGTTGATGTAGTCGTATGTCTTCACAATCCGACCGATCCTAGCACCGAACGTACGGCACCACCGTGTTCAGCACACGTTCAGCTCGATGACGTCCCTCGTACTCTTGATCCAGTTGAGGCCGAGGGAGAGTTACGTCAGCACGGTGGTGTGGCGACGGTGATGATGAAGTTATCGACGCAGGGCTTCACCTAAGCACCGATATGACCGAGGTGTGTAACTGTGGAGGGGGGCACCACACACGGCTAAGACAAATCTTGAGTACCTTTGGGGTGCCCCCTGGCCACGTATATAAAGGAGGGGAGGGAAGAGGTGGCCGGCCCGAGGGGGGGGCGCCAGGTGTGGGGAATCCTACTAGGACTCCCCAGTCCAAGTAGGATTCTCCTCATCTTTCTTATTCGGAGTACGAGAGAAGGAAAGAGAGGGAGAGGGGGAAGGAAAGGGGGGCCGCGCCGCCACCCCTTGTCCAATTCGGTTTGGGCTGGGGGGGGGGCACGCGCCACCTCTTGGCCCTTCTCCCCTCTCTCCACTAAAGCCCAATAAGGCCCATTACTTCTCGCGGCGAATTCCGGTAACTCTCCGGTACTCCGAAAAATACATGAATCACTCGGAACCTTTTCGATGTCCGAATATAGCCTTCCAATATATCGATCTTTACGTCTCGACCATTTCGAGACTCCTCGTCATGTCCGTGATCTCATACGGAGCTCAAAACAACCTTTGATACATCAAATCACATAACTCATAATGCAAATCATCATCAAACGTTAAGCGTGCGGACCCTACGGGTTCGAGAACTATGTAGACATGACCGTGACACATCTCCGGTCAATAACCAATAGCGGAACCTGGATGCTCATATTGGCTCCTACATATTGTACGAAGATCTTTATCGGTCAAACCGCATAACAACATACGTTGTTCCCTTTGTCATCGGTATGTTACTTGCCCGAGATTCGATCGTCGGTATCTCAATACCTAGTTAAATCTCGTTACCGGCAAGTCTCTTTACTCGTTCTGTAATACTTCATCCCGCAACTAACTCATTAGTCACATTGCTTGCAAGGCTTATAGTGATGAGCATTACCGAGAGGGCCCAGAGATACCTCTCGGAAACACGGAGTGACAAATCCTAATCTCGATCTATGCCAACCCAACAAACACCTTCGGAGACACCTGTAGAGCATCTTTATAATCACCTAGTTACGTTGTGACGTTTGATAGCACACAAGGAGTTCCTCCGGTATTCGGGAGTTGCATAATCTCATAGTCAGAGGAACATGTATAAGTCATGAAGAAAGCAGTATCAATGAAACTGTAACGATCATAATGCTAAGCTAATGAATGGGTCTTGTCCATCACATCATTCTCCTAATGATGTGATCTCGTTCATCAAATGACAACACATGTCTATGGTTAGGAAACTTAACCATCTTTGATTAACGAGCTAGTCTAGTAGAGGCATACTAGGGACACTTTGTTTTGTCTATGTATTCACACATGTATCAAGTTTCCGGTTAATACAATTCTAGCATGAATAATAAACATTTTATCATGATATAAGGAAATATAAATAACAACTTTATTATTGCCTCTAGGGCATATTTCTTTCACGGAGTAACGCCTTAAGCAAGATGACATGATGTAGAGGGAGAAACTCAAGCAATATGATATAAACCCCATTTTTTTTATCCTTGATGGCAACAATATAATACGTGCCTCACTACCTCTACTATGTCACTGGGTGAGGACACCGCAATATTGAACCCAAAACTAAGCACCACTCCCATTGCAAGAAAAACCAATCTAGTTAGCCAAACCAAACCGATAGTTAGAAGAGAAATACAAAGATATCTTAATCATGCATCAAACAGTTCGGAGAAGACTTAAATAATATTCATAGATAATCTGATCATAAATCCATAATTCATTAGTTCTCAACAAACACACTGCAAAAGAAGATTACATCGGATAGAACTTCAAGAACATCGAGGAGAACATTGTATTGAAGATCAAAGAGAGAGAAGAAGCCATCTAGCTACTAGCTATGGACTCGTAGGTCTGTGGTAAACTAGTCACGCTTCATCAGAAGGGCAGCTAGGTTGATGTAGAGGCCCTCCATGATATCCCCTTCCGGCACCAAAAAAGGCCCCAAGTTAGTTTCAATCAAATCATGCAAATTAGAGTCCAAAACAAGAGCAAAAGCGTTAGGAAAAGTAGATACCATGGAGAAGTATCAACTCCCCCAAGCTTAACCCATTGCTTGTCCTCAAGAAATTCAGTTGACAAACTGAAAGTGACAAAGAAAAACTTTTACGAACTCTTTTGTTCTTGTGTTCATATATATATGCTTAAATAATATCCAGGGTTTTAGCAAAGATCATAACTGACCATGCAGAAGATAACTATTAAAAATTATAGTCACTCATATCAATGGCATAATCAACTAGCGAGTAATAACAAAATATTTCAAATGCCAACACTTTGTCAAAACAATCATGATATAATATGGCAATAATGGTATCTCGCTAGCCCTTTCTGAGACCGCAAAACATAAACGCAGAGCACCTCCAAAGTTCAAGCAGCGATTAAAAATTGTAATTCATGGTAGAAAAGATCCAGTCATGATGCACGCAACATTAACTATACACAATGCACGAGGATGACAATTGTGCTCTCATGACTGGTGCTTGTTTGAGAAAGTGATGACTCAATAATAAAAATAAAATAACATAAAAAGTAAATGGATAGGCCCTTTGCAGAGGGAAGAAGGGATTTGCAGAGGTGCCAAAGCTCGAAGCTTAAATCAGAGATAAATATATTTTGAGAGGTGCACCTTTCCTATCAATGTTACGACCATGAGTTTTCAATGTCTACCATGTTAAACAAATTAGTGGCGGTTCCCAAGCAGTAAAAGTAAAGTTTACTCCCCCTCCACCAACAAACACAAGCCATGGCTAGCCGAATCCTCGGGTGCCCTCCATACCAACAACATTTCGGGGGAGTTTTGTTTAATTATTTGTAATTTTTTATCATGGGACCGGGCATCCCGATTACGAGCCCCTCTCGTGCAAGGATGAGTGAATAAACACTCATCATGAGAATAACCCGCTTAGCATGGAAGATACTGACCAGCCCATGTCACTCCATGAGCGGTACTGGCACACAACACAGATGTTCATTTGAATATTTAGAGGTGGCACATGAAAATTTACTTGGAACGGCAGCCTGCATATAGGTAGATATAGTGGACTCATCTATAATAACTTTGGTTTAAGGATTTTGATGTACAAGAAGTATTCCTGCTTAGTACAGGCGAAGGCTAGCAATTAGGTTGAGAAGTGACCAACTAGAGAGCGAAAACGGTCATGATCATGCATTATGAACAATTAACATTGAGTACTAGCATGAGTAGGATATAAACACCATGAACATAAATATCATGGAGGCTATGATGGTTTTGATTTAACTACATGTGTGAACACGTGCCAAGTCAAGCCACTTGAAACATTCAGAGGAGGATACCATATCATCATACTACATCACATCTATTCTAATGCATGTTGATACCCAAGATAAATCATTATCAACTCCTAGCTACTTAAGCATGGCATGAGCAACTATAATCTCTAATTGTCATTACAAACATGTTTAATCAGAATATGCTGAATCATGGATACTGATTTAAACATATTTACAAAAGAAAAAACAAGTTGAGTTCATACCCGCCTTTCCTTGCCTCAGTCACTTCATCATATATCGTCATTATTGCCTTTCACTTGCACGACCGAATGATATGAAAATAATAATAGTGGAAGAGTGCCTCGGACTAAGCTGGAATCTGCAAACATTTTATTTAAAGGAGAAGACAAAATAATATGGCCTCATCGTTAGATCAATAGTAGTGCATGTGAGAGCCACTCAACATTTTCATCGTGGTCTTCCCCTTGGTACGACTTAACAAAAAGAAAAGAATTTTAGAGAAACACACTGAATTTTTTTTGGAGTTTTTAGTTTTTCTTGAAAGGAAACAAATTAAAGAAAGAAAAACAAGAACGAGAAAAACTATTTACACGGGAAAGCTCCCAACAAGAAAAACAAGAAACGAGAAATATTTTTGGGTTTTCTTTTAGTACTATGACTAGTTAAACTAGAAATAAAAACCGAAAAGAAGCAGGAAATGTTTTTGGATTTTCTCAAAGTTTTTCAAACACACAAGAAGAAAGTGAGAAAAATAAAACTAACAAGGATAATACAATGAAAAAGTGTGAACACCGACAACTGAAATGAAGTGTGTGAACATGAACGTAATGTCAGTGGAAATACGTACTGCCCCAAGCTTAGGCTTTTGGCCTAGCTTGGTAATCACCATCCGTAGTAGCCGTCCGGTCCCATGTAAAAGTGTTGCGGCGGCGGCACCTGAGTGTCCCACTCCTGGGGCTCCTCCTTTGTCGCTGCCTGTGTGTTCCGGTAAGTGACAATGTTCACTGGTAGGATGGTGTATCCGTTCCTGGCATGAGAATCAAACAAAGCAGGTGCAGTCAACGGAATAATGTCACGGGTATTCTCACTGAATACCAAGTTATAGCGCAGAGGGTTAAGTGGCTCAATGACATCAAGAAAGTGGTGGTCCGCCATCGACTGGTGATCTAAATAAACTCTAGGCAGCGGAAAATCATGGTGGCGTATCTGAACATTAAAACGTCTCGCTAAGCGAGTGGCATAAATACCACAATGGATTTGACCCTTAGTTCTGTTAGTGTGTAACCGACGTGCAATAATAGACCCTAGGTTATAGGTGTGGTCACTGTGAAGTGCATGGCGTAAAATGGCAAGGTCAGGGGCACTAAGTATACTGCCCTTCTCTCTAGCAGTCAAACACTTCGTGATAAATAAGGCAAAGTAATGCACATAAGGAAACTGCAGACTGGTGGTTGTGGCTTTCGACACGCCCCATCCCTATCCCACTATCAAAGTGAGGAGGAAGTCCTCAAACTCTGCCGGTCTAGGCTCTCGTAACTCCCCATCAGAGGGAATTAAACATATCTCGCAAAATTCAGTGAGCGGTATCTGATGGGTTTTGGAATATAAATTAAACCGCACCGTAAGAGGTTCAAGCCTATTCAGAAAATATTTTTTTGCACAAAGGAGTTCGTGAGGGTGTGGTGTTGGTCAAACTCATCTACAAGGAAGTTGGTAAGTCTAGCATTTGCAATGAATTGCGTGAATTCTTGGTGGAATGCGGCTTATTCCATGAAGGCAATGTGTGGCCATTCGCACGGCCGGACCTCTGTCCATCGCGGAGTGTTGATGTCACCGGCTGATGATTCACCGATGGCTCCCTTGGCATTCTTCTTAGATGAACTCCTTCAAAAAAGGTCCATCTTCCTAAGAGCAAATTTCTGAAATTTTTGAGTCACAAAATTTTGTCTACAAAACTTCACAAGATTGATAGCAACTACTCATATGGATGTCTAGAGGCTATATCAAGCATTCAAAATACTTAGAACTCAAAGAATTCAACATGTAAGCTCATTTACAGCATCACCAAGAGTAGTGAAATACTCATAATATAGACCACTAGAACAAAAACTAATTGGAGAAATGGAGGGGTCACATATCAAGTAGCAAACCCCCAAAACAGTTTTGGAAACAGAGCTTTGAGCAAAGGGATCGAAATTCACGAGTTTGTGAGCAAGAACGCGCGCTAGAGAGAGCTACAAAGATTTTCTCTAGAGGTAGGTGATGAAGTAAGCTAAAGGGATAAGTGAGGGGGGCCTTGTGGGGCCCACTACCCACCAGGGCGCGCCAGGTGGGTGTGGTGCACCCTGGTGCCTAGTGGGCACCAGGGGCACCCCCCATGTGATGTGTTTTGTATCAGAAAATCTTAAATATTCAGAAAAAAATCGTGTCAAAATTCCACGTCATTCTTAGCACTTTTATTTGTGGGCTATTTTTATTGCATGGATAATTCAGAAAACATGATAAACATGACATTTTATTGTATTTAACTAAAAATAACAGAAAATATAAAGTGAGTACATAAGGTTCTCCTACCACTGGTGCGCGTCGGTGCTATACAAACGGTTTTTAACCCCTTTCCGCGACGGCATTTGGAATCGTCACCTAGTGAGTGTGGGCGATAGGAGGGTCCTTCCCACACGACCCAGAAACCGTCAGGGATATGCCCTCCTAGCACACACGCTCGGCAAAATGAGGTCGTGTGCGACCGGCGAGCGCTCAAATATGGAAATACATACAGTACAACTAAAAAATACAATTATACAAGCGAAATTGTTTCAGGTCGCAAGTACATCCCACACAATCAGTCCCCGCTAAACTTTTTCGTTTGTATGTACATCCCACACAATCGCTCCAAGGAAAACGTTTCCGTTCATAGGTACATCACACACAATTTTTCTCTTTAAATTGTTTGTGTTATTGAATGTATCACACACGGTCCGTAGAAGAAACTGTGTGGCAAAGGCTGTCCATCACACATAGTTTTTATGTGGTAAACGTTTTTGCACGGTGTCCTAGCGCAAACAGTTTTCAAGAGAAAGTCGTGTGTGATTGTTCATTGATCCAACACGGTTTATTCCTAGAAACTGTGTGCGTTTCCTGAGGTCATTGCCCACGGTATTTTTTTAATAACCGTTTGCAATAGCAAAACCCAATTAGCAGGCTAATTGCCCTATTATTAATAATCCATTTATTAATCTAATTGACATTCATATTAAGCACATAATATATTTCATTTCCATATTAAGGAAGCCGAATTTCATAATTGAAATACATCAGAGTACAACATGATATAGCTTCAGCACTCAGCTACCCCGTTACACAATCGCATTCAAAGACCAAGTTTCACATGCAACATGTAGAACCTTTCGAAATTAGCATCATAGATGGTATATAGACAGATGCATCTCATCTGGAAAACTGCTGAAGTAGAAGGCGAATATTGAGCCTTCATGCATGTTGAAGGTCTTTGCAACTTTAGGCCAGTGCCTGTGGATGATTGACCGTCCGTCCTTCGTCCTCTTCAGGAACACTTCAATATTGAACTGTGGGTGTTGTATGAAAACCTTCCTTGCCTCCTGGCCATAGAGGTGGTTTGAGAGGTAATCATCAGTGAACTGCTTTGGAAAGGCTTGAAAACAAGGATGTGCATAAATATCTTCTCTATATTGGAAATGGGGTAAAGGAATAAAAAAAGGCAAGGTATAATAGTTAGTACCATCTTGTAGTGAATTGATGTCTTCTTCATTGTGCAGACAAAGATCTTGTTGTTTTTTGTCGCTAATTTCTTTATCCTAACAATCTTTCTGAGTTTCTTGATTTGATTGATATTCATGGACAACTCATTTTACCATATGCAAAAAGGGTCAAACAGTGGGTCAAAACCTCTGACAGCAGGACCTACATGTGCAAGACCAAATTGTTAAAAACCAAAATATTAGAATGGTTCCTGCAATTGCACAATAATGTGTTATTAGACAACGGACCATGCACGTGCTAACCTCTATTGTAAACCTCAGTGCTTCCCATTGTTTCCCTGCAACACATGTAAGGTAGTTAGTCATCAGATTAAGAAGGGTTCGCATGCTATCAGTAAAATATGTTGATGAAAAATAAGCGCATTGCAGATTCATCAGATTAATTCAAGCCACATGGAAAACCCATTTATCCAAACCAAGCATGATTAAGAACTAGGAAATATAGCACTTGCATATGTTTCTCATGTATTAAGTGCAGCCAAATTCGATTTATTCCTCACATGCACAATAATACAAAATTCTACCCACGACAATTGGACACCGCATTGCAGAATTGAACCAAGCAGTTAACTAAACACCACAACAAATGAACCAAACATTAACTGAGCACCACATTGCACAATATAACATACTCCTAATAGAAGATCAGAAAGTTAACCAAACAGTTAACTACAGCCAATTGTAGCAATTGTATTTGTTTCTCATGTATTTACTATAGCCAAATTCAATTTATTCCTCACATGGTATACAATAACAGAATGCACCCACAACTATTGAACATCGCATTGCAGAATTGAACCAAACAGTTAACTAAACACCACAACACAAATGAACCAAACGTTAACTGAGCACCACATTGCACAATGTATAACCAAACCAAGCATGCTTGACAACTTGGAAATATAACAATTGTATTTGTTTCTCATGTATTTTGTAAAGATAAATTTTATTTATTTCTCACATGGAAGACAATACAAAATTGCAGCCTGAAGAATGGAACATCACATTTGCAGAATTGAACCAAACAGTTAACTGATGAAGATGACAACTAATTAACAAAATAGTTAATAAGTGAGCACCACACTGCACGACATATAAAACATATACACTAGAGGAACAGATTGCATGGTAAAATTAGATAGCACAATTCACTAGAATTTGTGAAGGAAAGGCAAGAGAAGCACACGCAACGGGTAAACCAAGCATGCTTAACCGGCGTAGCTAGCAAATGGCAAGGTGCTCCGATCCTCCAAGATCTGGGGGTCAACATGAATGGCAGCCATCGCGACCTCATTCGCGCGTGCGGCCACGATTTGCTTCTCCACTGTGAAATGCTCCTTGAGATCCTAGCTATACTGCGTGCACCATGGCTTAGGGCGGCGCTTATTTGGTGGAGGGGTCGGTGATTTGGGTGGAAGGTGTCACGCTCGGCCGGCGGTCAGGGCATGTGGGATGTGGAAGGAGGAGGACGATGGGGGTCGGGGTGTGGATTACCTTCCTGGATAGACGAGGCCGAGCAGCGTGAAGGAGGGTCGCCGACGAGGAGGCGGCGCTACAAGCAAGAGTGAAGGTTTCAACTTGGAAAGGAAGGAGGAAACATGGAAAATGTGGCTTCTGGTAAGGGGGAGGGGGCGGGAAGGTAGATATTTCCGTGGAAGCCGAAAATTTGGAATCGCTTCAGCGAAAAAAACTGGCGCGCAACATGTCATCAGACACGGTCCCTTATTCAGAACTGTGTATGATATGTGAACATCACAAATGATTCAGATAGCTTAACCCGAGTGTGATGAGTTTGAACGTCAAAAATTTTGGTTCGAATTTCCCTGGTTACAATGGTCATCCACGTCATTACATAATTTGGGTACACAAAGGAGACTACATCACACTCACACTTCTTAATCGAGCAAGTTCAGCAATTAAACAGAGCTAGCTGACCTAAACATTACTCTAACAAATTAAAGACCGGCGCTCTTAATTAAACAAAACAAAGAGGACTACTAAGGCCAGTGCTCGTCGATCTCCGCCGCCTCCAACTCCAGCTCGCGCCCGACGGTCTCCTGGGGAAGGGGCTCCATGGCATCCATCACACCATACTCGGCAAGCATCTCGCCATCCACGTCCGCCATCTCTTTGGAAAAGGCCACCACGAGCTGGGCGTGGGCGAACGCGATCTGGGCTTGGACGGGCTCCGTCATCGCAAGGTATGCGTGGAGGAACGGACGGCTGCTCGAACGCTCTCGACGATTGCAGCTCTTCGGCCGTGGGTTGCCGACCGTTGTCACAGAAGCTTCGTTCGATTTGTGCGGTGACTGCCAGGAGCTGGGCAAGGGAGGCCTCCATAAGGGCTAAGGCTACTGCTGCGGAACGGACAGCTGTTGTGCCGCTCTCGCTAGTTGCTATCCCCGAGGCAGATGTTGCTGCCACCACCTGAGAAGCAACAACAGCCGTTTGGGCTGCCTTTGCCGCCCGGTCGCAGATTGCGGCCGCGCTCATGCACCTTGTTAGCACGCGCATGGCGGCTGCGGCCGTGCTCTCGCCGAAGTGGGCCACCGAAGTTGCCCCTCACGAGGCGGGTCCATGTGCCCATCTTTCACCGGTGACGATTGAACAGTGAAATGATATTTGGGGAGCGAGCCAGTGTGCTTGCGACGCCGGCTGTGGACTATAGCTGACGCACCTTCTCGCATAAGCCATAGGCGTACTATACACCGACGGTGCTCCAGGATATTTTGTGTTGCATCTCACACGGTTGGTGATAATAAACTGTGTGTGATCTACTTGATTTTTCATCTTGATTTGAATTACATAATGGAGTCACAGTGGCAATGGATGGTGTTTGAATTACTAGACCTTTTATCTGGAGTGAACATGCAACTACATGTCTGTCGTAAAAGAATTGGAATTATACAGGGTTCGTTTGAACATTTTATACATTAAATTGGTTTTCTATCCATTTCAGGTGCACAATTCAAAATTAAACTACATGCACATGCTCCGGTGCACCAACATGGGTTGTAAAATCATATATGTGTCCATGGGTTTATGCTTATCTCTCATGCAAGAAATGGGGATGAAATTCAAACACCACGGCACCGTGGCTCTCCGGCAAACGTCAACGTACTTGCTTTTATAATTCTAGTAAATCCAAAATTTGTCCAAAATTCAGAAACTTGGCATGCTATCATGGAGCGGCATCAACATGTCGTGGTAAAAATTATGTCCCATTTGAGGCAGGTTTGGGTATAAGATTCTCATAAACCGGAGCTTCTCACAACAAGTGTGATGGTTTCGGTAGGGGACGTTTCACCTTTCTGGACGAAACGATATCTGTTGCCTCTTCTCGATTTCAATTTTTTTCCTAGTGTCAACATAGAACAACAGGAGTGTTGTGTCAATTTTTGGGATTTTTCGGGGTTCGCTTGGACATTTTTATACATTAACTGAGTTTTCTATGCATTCATGTGCATAATTCAAATTTGAACTACAGGCACATGCTCTAATGCATATAAATTAGTTGAAAATTCAAACCTGTGTCCTTGGTTGCCTGCTTGGG
Organism: Aegilops bicornis; assembly: GCA_021605145.1. Lineage (NCBI taxonomy): Eukaryota > Viridiplantae > Streptophyta > Magnoliopsida > Poales > Poaceae > Aegilops > Aegilops bicornis. The sequence continues at coordinate 536,420,144 of CM038670.1, forward strand.
TCCCATGCAAGAGACGGGAATGAATGTCAAACACCCTGCCACCGTCACTCGGCTGCAAACATTGAGATACCTGGTTTTTAAATTCTAGTAAATCCAAAACTCACCTGAAATTCATGAAACTTGGCGTGCTATCATGGAGCGGCATAGAACAACAGGAGTGTTATGTCAATTTTTGTGATTTTTTGGGGTTCGTTTGGACATTTTTATGCATTAACTGAGTTTTCAATGCATTTATGTTCATAGTTCAAATTTGAACTACATGCACATGCTCCAGTGCATATAAATTGGTTGAAAAATCATTTATGTGTCCTTGGGTGCATGCTTAGGTCCCTTGCAAGAAATGGGAATGAATTTCAAACTCCAGGTCAAGTTTGATTGCCGGCAAAACATTGAGATACTTTATTTTTAAATTCTAGTAAATCCAAAACTCGGCTGAAATTCATGAAACTTGGCATTCTATCATGGAGCGGCATCAACATGCCGTGGTAATTTTTTTGTCCCATTTGGGGCAGGTTTGGGTATATGCTTCTCACAAACCAGAGCTTCTCACAATAAAATCATGATGATTTCGGTAGGGAACGTCCCACCTTTGGGGACGAAACGATATACATTGCCTCTTATTGCTTCCAAATTTTTTTCTCGTGTCAACATAGAACAACAGGAATGTTGTGTCAATTTTTGAGATTTTTCGGGGTTCGTTTGGACATTTTTATGCATTAACTGAGTTTTCAATGCATTTATGTGCATAATTCAAATTTGAACTACATGCACATTCTCCTGTGCATATAAATTGGTTGAAAAATCAAATTTGTGTCCTTGAGTGCATGCTTAGGTCCCGTGCAAGAAATGGGAATGAATTTCAAACACCAGGGCACTGTTGATTGCCGGCAAAACATTGAGATGCCTGGTTTTTAAATTCCAGTAAATCCAAAACTCGTCTGAAATTCATGAAACTTGGCGTGCTATCATGGAGCGGCATCAACATTCCGTGGTAAATTTTTTTGTCCCATTTGGGGCAGGTTTGGATAGATGCTTCTCACAAACCAGAGCTTCTCACAACAAGCATGATGGTTTCGGTAGGGAACGTCCCACCTTTGGGGACGAAATGATATCCATTGCCTCTTATTGCTTTCAAATTTTTTTCTCGTGTCAATATAGAACAACAGGAGTGTTGTGTCAATTTTTGTGATTTTTGGGGTTTGTTTGGACATTTTTGCATTAACTGAGTTTTCAATGCATTTATGTGCATAATTCAAATTTGAACTACATGCACATGCTCTAGTGCATATAAATTGGTTGAAAAAACAAATATGTGTCCTTGGGTGCATGCTTAGGTCCCATACAAGAAATGGGAATGAACTTCAAACACCAGGGCACCGTTGATTGCCGGCAAAACGTTGAGATACTTTATTTTTAAATTCTAGTAAATCCAGAACTCGTCTGAAATTCATGAAACTTGGCATTCTATCATGGAATGGCACCCGACATGCTGTGGTATTTTTCGTGTCCATTTTGAGAGAAGGCGCACTCGAATAATGGCAGCCAACAAAGGCATTTTGAAAAAATAGCTGCCACTTTAATATCTCAAACGTTTGTATAACTCAAACCATGTGCGTTCTGTTAACCATTCACGTGACGCCATGTGTCTTGATTTTAATGGCTGTAGGAGGTGCATGCAGACAGCTGCTTGACCTTGACTGAACGAGAGGCGTGCGAGCACAGTCCTATGCGCAGGCTGACCGAGAGGCGTGCAAGCTGTCCTCGAATGTGTAGGCTCACCGGGAAGCGTGCGAGCTGTACGCTGTGCAGGCTCACTCGGAAGCGAGCCCTTTGACTTCCATGGCCGCCCGCCTTCCTCTCCGTGCGCGCGCCCCCCTCGGCGGCATGGGACGCCGCCGTCGAACACTACCTCTCAGCACTGCTAGCTGCCGTCCTCCCGCGCCCCGATCGTCGACCCCGGGACGACATGATGCAAAGTGAGAGCAGGATTTGTGAATCTCTTCAACGCAAACGGTTCTTTTGGATGACCCGTGTGCAACCACTTACAAACAATTTGGTGCGATTTGCATCTGTCATATTGGGTATGTTACCATCTGTCAAACTGGAAAGATTGACATTTGTTAATCTAGTAACATTGCCATTTGTCAACCTTGTAACATTGCGATTTGTCAAAATATGAAGCTAAAAATCACTAGCAGTATCTAGTTTTTGCAACTAAAATTCAGTAATTAAGCATAGATTTCATTCATAGAATAAGAAGTCGTTCTTAATTTATACAAACATTTCAACTCGATAGCTGAACCGACCAAACTTTTCCCCAATTGTTGCCAACCACGTACTAAAATGGCTAGTTCAATCATATATACTAGCTAATTTTAAGTACGTTGTACAGTTCCACAACATCTATAGTCAGATGAACTGAACAAAATAGCCCATAAATACTACTATTACTACGGAGGGGCTTTGTACTACTTCCGGCTGCCTCTCCTCTACCGAGTGCGCTCAGTAAGAGGCGGAGGAGGAGGAGCCTACCGACGAGCTGGGCAACCGCAATATGGTGCCTGCCACTGTTGCAGCTTCAACGATGCTCACCTCGAATGCCCTCTACTGCTCCAGATGACCCCTCTCAAAGCGGTGGTTCTCCTTGTAGATCTCCTGATTCCTCGCCTCTGAGGTGGCGTTTGCCGCAACCACGGCGGCGGTAAGGCTCTTTGCGTGCTCGACGAGGCGCTCCTCCTCCTCCTGCAGGAACTCGATGTAGCACGCAAGGTTGCTGACGCACGTGCGGGCATCCACCTCCGCCTCCCGCCTTCGAGCGGCGATGGCGGAGCGGGTGATGACCCCAGCGGTTGATGGTGGGCTGGCGGCCAAAGCGGCCGACGATGGGGTGGCGGCCACGACCATCACCTCCCGCCTTTGGGCCGTGGTGGCGGAGTGGGTGATGGCCATAGTGGCCGACAGTGGGGTGGCGGCCACGACGGCCATCTCCCGCCTTCGGGCTGCGGCGGTGGAGCGGGCGATGGCCCTGGCTTTTGACGGTGGTGTGGCGGAAACGGCGGCCGGCAACAGCTGCCGACGGGCATCGCCGGCGGAGCGTGTGGTGGGTGTTTCGCGCACACCCAACAGGGATGCCACGCGCACTACACTACACCGGGGACTGCGCCGCCGCCGCGGTGTAGCCTCCCAGTTGGAGCTGTCCTCTGATGACGGCGGAGTGGCTGAGCGACGACGACGGACCGGTGCCATTGGCGATTGTGGGAGAAGCATACGAGATAAGCTACAGGGAAGGAGGGGAAAATGCGACGCAGGACTCGCCGGCCATGAGGATTTTTATAGCACGCCGGTAAGCATTGGGATTTTGGGGGATTTCACTGAGTCGGGTGGGAATCTTGCGCGGGAACCTGCGAGGTTGCGTGGGAACGGGCTCACCAATGATTCATTAGCGCCACCATTTGGCCAAAAGAACGCCCCCGCGCGCTGCGCAAGCTTGCACTGTAAGCCGTCTGCGGCAGCGGGGTGACAAGACGTGCGAGAGGAGGACGAAAGGCCATGTACACATACGATTAATAAAAAAATGTTTGTGATTTAGTTACCTACTATACCCCCGTCCTGGTTTATAAGTATGATTTAACTAATAAAATATGAATGCATGTCGCCAAAGATTATATAGTTGGGCTCATATTTGAACATAGTTTCCAGTTATATAATTTTTATAACATGCATTAACATTTGTTGGTTAAATTTGAGGGGAAAGTATGGCATAGAATATAAAGGGGACTATAGACTAGACGGAGGTGGTAGCACATGGCCGCTCTCTACGCAGCGACGCAACTGTCGGCCAGCTTGTAGGCGACCATTTCCTGCGTGTTCAACTGCTCTATGTGTGTGGTTGCTTGCGGTTCAGGCGGACACGGCGCGCTCTGCTCTCGCGTCCCTCCGGGTGCTCTGCCCTCGTCCCTCCACACGCGCTGCCAGTGTTTGGGGCCGGCGCATGATCATGCACGTTCGTGTGCATGCAGTTGTGCCGGACGCGGTGCGATGATGCAGTTACCTGCTGCAAAAACTGCCATGCGGACGCGTCGAGAATCCACACCGCCCAGCCCCCTTTTATTCCTGCGGCCATTTACCTTCATCTCTCATCTCACACGACACAATAAGCACACCCACGAGGACACATACAGAGAGGACATCTAGCGGTTCCAATGGAGCTCCCCGTGGCTCCAATGGCGCTCCCAGCGGCCGACGATGACAACGGCGGGCAGTTCACCATGCAACACGTCGAGGACACCCACGTGATGGGGAAGGCTCTCTCGATGGTGTACACGAACGATCCGGTCTCGGTGGAGAGCTCCATCCAAACTATGGAGCAGTTCCTTACCGAGGACAAGTACCAAGTGGTCGGCTTTGACCTCGAGTACACCATGGGTCGTGCCGGGCACGATCAGAAGGTTGCCATCACCCAGTTGTGCGTGCGACTTGATGTCCTCGTCTACCACTACCACCTGGCCACGACACCTTGCGAGCGTTTCTCTAGGTTTATCAACAGCTCCGACTACAGTTTCGCTGCGGTGGACACCACCAACGATCTAAAAGCGCTCAAGGTTTCGGGCTTGAAATGCCCCAATCTTGTCAACATCCAGCGCCACTACAAGGTCCGAGGCAGCGACAAAAACAAACTGAACTCCTGGTTGACCTCGCCTCGGCCATCATCGACCCTACTACATGAAGATGAAGAATGAGAGCAATAAGGACAAGAACGCTGGCACAAAGGTGTGGCATGAGAGACTGGATGAACAACATGTCAAGTGCGTGGCCATGGACGCGCATACAAGCTACTTAGATGTACAGGCGGATCGTTGACATGAGGAATTGTCTTCTTCTTGACCCAGACGAGGGATCAAGCCACATAGCAGTGGTGGGAGCGTCACAAGAAGTAGATGACTAGACGATCGTTTCTCCTACTTTAGAATGCATGCAATTGTTTATTGAGGTGTGTGCGAATGATCTGTATAGTCACTTATGTAATTTGATGTTTATTTCAGTTATATATATACACATGTTATTCTACTGTAGATAGAGTAAATCACACAGCTTATTAGCAGCAATCGTCTGTGTTATTATTGGTCTTCGCACACATTTTTGATTACGGACCTGTTTGCCGTGTATCACACACATCTTGTTCAGTTGCCATTTCCATTGTGTTGCCTAATCACACACAGTTCATCCTAGTGAACTGTATGTTGTATATCGCACATGCCTTCATCTGACTGCCCGTTTCTTTTGTTCCTCCTCATCCCAAACAGTTAATTGAGCTGAACTGTATGCCCTGCATCGCACACGCAACTAAAATCTGAACAGTGTTTGATGCATCTGTCATCGCAAATGTTTTGCACCTTTTGACGGTTTTTTTACACCACCGTTTGCGATTATGGCATCGCACGCAGTTTCGTCAAAGGGTCTCTGATCGTAGTGTCGCGTTTGGACCATCCTGCAGTAGTGTACTAAATTTATCGACCGCATGCCTCTCGAAAATAATCCATTAATAAGGTTGATCAAGTCTTATTAACAACCACTTTCGATTAGCATGAACCCAAAGAATCTTCGTAAAACACTAAGTTACCTCAGTGGGAATATGCATATCCCCAGTAATAAGTATTTCATATTTCTTTTTGGCAATAGGTAGAGGGAGTTGAAAACTTCTAATAGTAATTGTCGGAGACTTTTTAATAACATTAATACCATTCACTTGAAATTGTTTCTTCGGAAAGTGCACCGTATGCTCATTACCATTGATATGGAAAGTGACTTTGCATTTATTGCAATCAATAACAACCCTTGCGGTATTCAAAAAGGGTCTACCAAGGATAATCGACATGTTGTCATCCTCGGGCATCTCAAGTATAACAAAGTCTGTTAAGATAGTAACATTTGCAACCACAACGAGCACATCCTCACAAATACCGATAGGTATCGAAGTTGATTTATCAGCCATTTACAGTGATATTCCAGTAGGTGTGACTTTATTAAAATCAAGTATTTTGTATAAAGAGAAAGGCATAACACTAACACCGGCTCCCAAATCACATAAAGCAGTTTTGACACAATTTATTTTAGTGGAGCACGGTATAGTTGGTATTCCTGGATCCCCTAGTTTCTTAGGTACTCCGCCCTTAGAAGAATAATTAGCAAGCATATTGGAGATTTCAGCTTCATGTATTTTTTTAATTAGTGACAATATCTTTCATGTATTTAGCATAAGGGGCCAATATGAGTCAAACGAGTACGGAAAAAGGCTGGCCTAATCATTTCAGCAAAGTGTTCAAATTCTTCCTCATCCTTTTTCTTAGAGGGTTTAGGTGGAAAGGGCATGGGTTTCTGAACCCCATGGTTCTTTTTCTTTGCCATGTTTTCTAGCAACAAAGTCACTTTTATCATAACGTTTATTTTTAGGTTGTGGGTTATCAAGATCAACAGTTGGTTCTATTTCAACATCACTATCTGGTTCTTTATCATTATCTGACAGAGTATCTACATGACATCATCATTATCATTTTCATTATCACTAGGTGAATGTTCATTACTAGATTGAGTTTCAGCATCAGAAATAGAGACAACATTATTATCTTCAGAAGGGTTTTCTACCTCAGCTTCACTAGGAGTATGCAAAATCATATCATATTTCTTTTCATTTTTATTTTTAGAAGGACTAGGTGCATCAACATTGGTTCTTTGAGAGTCTTGTTCAATTATTTTAGGGGGTCCCTTAGGATAAAGTGGTTCCTGAGTCATTTTACCTCCTCTGGTCATTACTCTAACAGCATGATCATTCATATTATTGTTCATTTCATTAAGAAACTCACTTTGAGACTTGGCAACTTGTTCTAACTGAATTTTAACCATAGAAGCATGTTTTCCTACCCCTCTAACATCATTAGTGATTCTAAATAACAAGTTACTCAGGCGAGCTATCATATCAGAATTCCGTTTCAATTGTTTCATAACATTTGCATTGAAGTGGTCTTGTTTTCTAATGTAGTTTTCAAATTCATATAAGCATTAACTAGGAGGTTTATTATGCGGGATATCACCTTCATCAAATTTCAAAAGAGAATTTACCTCCACCACCTGTGGTGGTGTGTCGAGACCATGTATTTCTTCAATAAGTGGTAAATTCTTAACATCTTCAGCTTTAATACTCTTTTCCTTCATACATTTCTTTGCCTCTAGCATATCTTCAGGACTGAGAAATAAATACCCCTCTTCTTCGGAGTGGGTTTCGGCGGTGGTTCAGGAAGTGTCCAATCATCATAATTCTTCAATAATTCAATAGTTCCTCATCTTGTTCAACAGTTTTTTCCATGAAAACACAACCAGCACAACTATCTAGGTGGTCCCTAGAAGCATCGATTAGCCACTTATAACAGATATCAAGTGATGTCTACTACGCAACCTTCTTGTAGACGTTGTTGGGCCTGCAAGTGCACAGGTTTGTAGGACAGTGGTAAATTTCCCTCAAGTGGATGACCTAAGGTTTATCAATCCGTGGGAGGTGTAGGATGAAGATGGTCTCTCTCAAACAACCCTGCAACCAAATAACAAAGAGTCTCTTGTGTCCCCAACACACCCAATACAATGGTAAATTGTATAGGTGCACTAGTTCGGTGAAGAGATGGTGATACAAGTGCAATATGGATGGTAGATAAAGGTTTTTGTAATCTGAAAATATAAAAACATTAAGGTAACTAACGATAAAAGTGAGCGTAAACAGTATTGCAATGATAGGAAACAAGGCCTAAGGTTCATACTTTCACTAGTGCAAGTTCTCTCAACAATAATAACATAGATAGATCATATAACAAGCCCTCAACATGCAACAAAGAGTCACTCCAAAGCCACTAATAGCAGAGAACAAACGTAGAGATTATGGTAGGGTACGAAACCACCTCAAAGTTATTCTTTGGATCGATCTATTAAAGAGTTCGTACTAGAATAACACCTTAAGACACAAATCAACCAAAACCCTAATGCCACCTAGATACTCCATTGTCACCTCAAGTATCCGTGGGCATGATTATACGATATGCATCACACAATCTCAGATTCATCCAACCAACACAAAGTACTTCAAAGAGTGCCCCAAAAGTTTCTACCGGAGAGTCAAGAAAACGTGTGCCAACCCCTATGCATAGGTTCATGGGCGGAACCCGCATGTTGGTCACCAAAACATACATCAAGTGGCACGTGATATCCCATTGTCACCACAGATAAACACGGCAAGACATACATCAAGTGTTCTCAAATCAAAGACTCAATCCGATAAGATAACTTCAAGAGGGAAACTCAATTCATCACAAGAGAGTAGAGGGGAGAAACATCATAAGATCCAACTATAATAGCAAAGCTCGCGATACATCAAGATCGTGCCATAGAGAGAACACGAGAGAGAGATCAAACACATAGCTATTGGTACATACCCTCAGCCCCGAGGGTGAACTACTCCCTCCTCATCATGGAGAGCGCCGGGATGATGAAGATGGCCACGGTGAGGTTCCCCCCCTCCGTGAGTCTTTGGAACAGGGTCCCGATTGGTTTTTGGTGGCTACAGAGGCTTGCGGCGGCGGAACTCCCGACTATTCTGATATTCGATGTTTTTAGGGTACGTAGGCTTATATAGGCGAAAGAAGTCGGTCGGGAGGTGCTCGAGGGGCCCACGAGACAGGGGGGCGCACCCAGTAGGGGGGGCGCGCCCTCCTATCTTGTGGCCTCCTCGAGGATCTTCTGACGTGAACTCCAAGTCTCCTGGATCATATTCTTCCAAAAAATCACGCTGCTGAAGGTTTCATTCCGTTTGGACTCCGTTTGATACTCCTTTTCCTCGAAATACTGAAACAGGCAATAAAACAGCAATATGGGCTGGGCCTCCGGTTAATAGGTTAGTCCCAAAAGTAATATAAAAGTGTATAATAAAGCCTATAATCATTCAAAACATATAATAAAATAGCATGAATGCTTCATAAATTATAGATACGTTGGAGACGACAAGATCTAAGCTTAATTCCTACTCGCCCCTCGAGTAGGTAAATGATAAAAGAAAGAATTTATGAAGTGTGAATGCTAGAAGGTGCACAAGTTTGATCAATTATAATTTCAATCACCTTTTCTAGCATGATAGTATGTCATAATAGTAGTTCATCTCATAAAACTTCTCACGATAAAGTAACAAGCAATTCACATGTCAAAGCATAGACCATAAACTTTCTTGAAAACTAGCAAACTTCATTCTCAGTCATTCAAACAATTGCAATTCATCTTATTTTCAGGAATATCAAACTCCACATACTCAACTATCATATAGTCTTCTACAATTGCTAACACTCACACAATACTAATGGTTATGGAGTTTCAATCGGACACTGAGAAAGATAGGGGCTTATAGTGTTGCCTCCCAACGTATTCACCTTTGGGTGATGTCAACAATAATAGTTCATGCTAACGTACATCCATCACCTTGACTCTTGCATAAAGTAAAAGACATAAAGTAAAAGATAGGCCCTTCGCAGAGGGAAGCAGATGTTGTCATGCGCTTTTAGGGTTGGATGCACAAAATCTTAATGCGAAAGAACGTCACTTTATATTGCCCCTTGTATATGGACCTTAATTATGCAGTCCGTCGCTTTTATTGCTTCCATAACAAGATCGTACAAAGCTTATTTTCTCCGCACTAATAAGTCATGCATATTTAGAGAGAAATTTTTATTGCTTGCACCGATGACAACTTACTTGAAGGATCTTACTCAATCCATAGGTAGGTATGGTGGACTCTCATGGCAAAACTGGGTTTAAGGATATTTGGAAGCACAAGTAGTATCTCTACTTGGTGCAAGGAATTTTTGTCTAGCATGAGGGGGAAAGGCAAGCTCAACATGTTTGAATGATCCATGACAATATACATTAACTGAGATGTCGGAAAACATAACCCATTACGTTGTATTCCTTGTCCAATATTAACTCTTTAGCATGTCATACTTAATGAGTGCTCCCAACTATAAAAGATGTCTAGGATAGTATATTTATATGTGAAATCTCTCTTCCTTCAATATTCTTTCATGAATTCTTCAAATGACCAATACAACGCTTGCTAACCTTCAATAAATTTACAACATCTACTTCTTAGACGTGAAGTCATTACTCCCCTTGGGATAAGCAAATGAGTCATATATAATTTCAGATTTATGACAATCAACTCATTCAACCATTTACTCATAGGATATAAGTGAAGCACACGAGTAAATGACAAACTACTCCAAAAAGAGATAAGTGAAGATCAATGAGTAGCTAAATAATTATGTAACTATGCGAAGACTCTCTCTCATTTAAGAATTTCAGATCTTGGTATTGTATTCAAACAGCAAGCAAAATAAAATAAAATGACATTGTAAGGATAGCACAACTCATGTTAAGAAGCAAAAACTTAGGCTCAACCGATACTAACCGATAGTTGTTGAAGAAGAAAGGTGGGATGCCTACCGGGGCATCCCCAAGCTTAGATGCTTGAGACTTCTTGAAACATTATCTTGGGGTGCCTTGGGCATCCCCAATCTTGAACTTTTGTGTCTCCTTAATTCCTCTCATATCATGGTTTCTTTATTTCTCAAAAGCTTCATCCACACCAAACTCAACAAGAACTCGTGAGATAGGTTAGTATAAACCAATGCAAAACCTTATCATTTTCTACTGTAACAAATCACTAATATTATTATTCAACATTGCATACTAAATGCCTCTGCATATTTAATACTCATATCCTCAAATATAACCATTAAACAAGCAAACATATGCAAACAATGCAAACATAACAGCAATCTGCCAAAACAGTACAGTCTGTGAAGAATGCAAGAGTATCAATACTTATATAACTCCAAAAATTATGAAATAAAATTCCCACTGTAGTAAATTTATCAGAGCTCATTATGCAAAAAAGTTTCAACATTATATCATGCTCTGACTTTTCTAGGGAATTTTTGCAACAGCGGTAAACTTTCTGTTTTCAAACAGCAACATGTATACTAGCAAAATAAGCATGGTAAAGGCTATCCTTGACAATTTTATTGAAACTAAAGATGCAAAACATTATTCTAAATAACAGCAAGCAAATACTAACAAGATAAAATGACGCTCCAAGCAAAACACATATCATGTGGTGAATAAAAATATAGCTCCAAGTAAAGTTACCGATGAACGAAGATTTAAAGAGGGGATGCCATCCGGGCATCCCCAAGCTTAGGCTCTTGGTTGTCCTTGAATATTACCTTGGGGTTCCTTGGGCATCCCCAAGCTTAGGCTATTGCCACTCCTTATTCCATAGTCCATCGAATCTTTACCCAAAACTTGAAAACTTCACAACACAAAACTTAACAGAAAACTCGTAAGCTCCGTTAGCGAAAAAAATAAAACACCACTTCAAGGTACTGTAATGAACTCATTTTTTATTTATATTGGTGTTAAACCTACTTTATTCCAACTTCTCTATGGTTTATAAACTATTTTACTAGCCATAGATTCATCAAAATAAGCAAACAACACAATGAAAACAGAATCTGTCAAAAATAGAACAGTCTGTAGTAATCTGTAACTAACGCAAACTTCTGGAACTCCAAAAATTCCAAAATAAATTGGTGGACCTGAGGAATTTGTCTAGTAATAATATTCAAAAATAATCAACTAAATAGCACTCTCCAGTAAAAAGTTGAAACTAATCTCGTGAGCGCTAAAGTTTCTGTTTTTTACAGCATGATCATAAAGACTTCACCCAAGTCTTCCCAGAGGTTCTACTTGGCACAAACACTAATTAAAACATAAAACCAAATCTAAACGGAAGCTAGATGGATTATTTATTCCTAAAAAAACCAAAAAGCAAGAAACTAAAATAAAATTGGGTTGCCTCCCAACAAGCGCTATCGTTTAACGCCCCTAGCTAGGCATGATGATTTCAATGATGCTCACATAAAAGATAAGAATTGAAGCATAAAGAGAGCATCATGAAGAATATGACTAGCACATTTAAGTCTAACCCACTTCCTGTGCATAGGGATTTTGTGAGCAAACAACTTATGGGAACAATAATCAACTTGCATGGGAAGGTAAAACAAGCATAACTTCAAGATTTTCAACACATAGAGAGGAAACTTGATATTATTGCAATTCCTACAAGCATATGTTCCTCCCTCATAATAATTTTCAGTAGCATCATGAATGAATTCAACAATATAACCAGCACCTAAAGCATTCTTTTCATGATCTACTTGCATAGAAATTTTATTACTCTCCACATAAGCAAAATTATTTTCATTCGGAATAGTGGGAGTAAACTCAACAAAATAACTATCATATGCTTGAAAATTAAGATCAAGATGCCAAGTTTCATGGTTATCATTATTCTTTATAGCATACGTGTCATCACAATATTTATCATAGATAGGAGGCATGCTTTCATCATAATAAATTTGCTCATCAAAACTTGAGGGACAAAAAATATCATCTTCATCAAACTTAGCTTCCCCAAGCTTGTGGCTTTGCATATCATTAGCATCATGGATATTCAAAGAATTCATACTAACAGCATTGCAATCATGTTCATCATTCACATATATTATGCCAAGCATTCTATGTAATTCTTCTTCTACTACTTTGGCACAATTTTCTTTTCCATCATAGTCACGAAAGACATTAAAAAGACGAAGCGTATGAGACAAACTTAACTCCATTTTTTGTGGTTTTGTTTATAAACTAAACTAGTGATAAAACAAGAAACAAAAAGATTCGATTGCAAGATCTAAAGATATACCTTCAAGCACTCACCTCCCCGGCAACGGCGCCAGAAAAGAGCTTGATGTCTACTACGCAACCTTCTTCTTGTAGACGTTGTTGGGGCTGCAAGTGCACAGGTTTGTAGGACAGTAGCAAATTCCCCTCAAGTGGATGACCTAAGGTTTATCAATCCGTGGGAGGCGTAGGATGAAGATGGTCTCTCTCAAACAACCCTGCAACCAAATAACAAAGAGTCTCTTGTGTCCCCAACACACCCAATACAATGGTAAATTGTATAGGTGCACTAGTTCGGCGAAGAGATGGTGATACGAGTGCAATATGGATGGTAGATAAAGGTTTTTGTAATCTGAATTATAAAAACAGCAAGGTAACTAATGATAAAAGTGAGCGTAAACGGTATTGCAATGATAGGAAACAAGGCCTAAGGTTCATATTTTCACTAGTGCAAGTTCTCTCAACAATAATAACATAGATAGATCATATAACAAGCCCTCAACATGCAACAAAGAGTCACTCCAAAGCCACTAATAGCGGAGAACAAACGCAGAGATTATGGTAGGGTACGAAACCACCTCAAAGTTATTCTTTCGGATCGATCTATTAAAGAGTTCGTACTAGAATAACACCTTAAGACACAAATCAACCAAAACCCTAATATCACCTAGATACTCCATTGTCACCTCAAGTATCCGTGGGCATGATTATACGATATGCATCACGCAATCTCAGATTCATCCAACCAACACAAAGTACTTCAAAGAGTGCCCCAAAAGTTTCTACCGGAGAGTCAAGAAAACGTGTGCCAACCCCTATGCATAGGTTCATGGGCGGAACCCGCAAGTTGGTCACCAAAACATACATCAAGTGCCACGTGATATCCCATTGTCACCACAGATAAACACGGCAAGACATACATCAAGTGTTCTCAAATCAAAGACTCAATCCGATAAGATAACTTCAAGAGGGAAACTCAATTCATCACAAGAGAGTAGAGGGGAGAAACATCATAAGATCCAACTATAATAACAAAGCTCATGATACATCAAGATCGTGCCATAGAGAGAACACGAGAGAAAGAGAGATCAAACACATAGCTACTGGTACATACCCTAAGCCCCGAGGGTGAACTACTCCCTCCTCGTCATGGAGAGCGCCGGGATGATGAAGATGGCCACCGGTGAGGGTTCCCCCCTCTGGCAGGGTGCCAAAACAGGGTCCCAATTGATTTTTGGTGGCTACAGAGGCTTGCGGCGGCGGAACTCCCGATCTATTTTGATATTCGATGTTTTTAGGGTACGGAGGCTTATATAGGCGAAAGAAGTCGGTCGGGAGGTGCTCGAGGGGCCCACGAGACAGGGAGGCGCGCCCAGTAGGGGGGGAGGCGCCCTCCTATCTCGTGGCCTCCTCGAGGATCTTCTGACATGAACTCCAAGTCTCTCGGATCATATTCTTCCAAAAAATCACGCTGCCGAAGGTTTCATGCCGTTTGGACTCCATTTGATATTCCTTTTCCTCGAAATACTGAAACAGGCAATAAAACATCAATATGGGTTGGGCCTCCAGTTAATAGGTTAGTCCCAAAAGTAATATGAAAGTGTATAATAAAGCCCGTAATCATTCGAAACAGATAATAAAATAGCATGAATGCTTCATAAATTATAGATACGTTGGAGACGTATCATCAAGTATTTCATTTTTCTTGAGAGGATGATCAGGCAAATCATTAAGTAATTGGAGAAGCCTCCCCCAAGCTTGTGGGAGACTCTCTTCTTCAATTTGCACAAAGTTAAATATTTCCTATAAGGCAGCTTGTTTCTTGTGAGCAGAAAAATATTTTTCAGAGAAGTAATAAATCATATTCTGGGGACTACACACACAAACAGGAGCAAGAGTATTGTACCATATCTTAGCATCACCCTTTAATGAGAAAGGAAATAATTTAATGATATAATAGTAGCGATCTTTTCCTCATGAGCAAATAGGGTGGCTATATCATTTAATTTAGTAAGATGTGCCACAACAGTTTCAGTTTCATAACCATGGAAAGGACCAGATTCAACCAGAATAATTAACTCTAGGTCGACAAAGAATTCATAATCCTTATCAATAATAAAGATAGGTGAAGTAGCAAACTTAGGATCATATTTCATTCTAGCATTCAAGGATTTTTCTTTCAACTTGCATAAAAATTTCTTAAGATCATCTCTATCCTTACAAGCAAGGGAAGTCTTTAGCTACTTCTACATCCATAACATAGCCCTTAGGTATATCAGGCAATTCTTATCTAGGAGCACTGGTTCCAATAGGTGAGTCAAAATTTTCAGTTTCAATAAATTCATCAACTTTAGTAGTTTTATCAGTTTCAGCACTCTCAATTTCTTTAGCTTTAGCAATTTGTTCATCAAGAAATTCACCTAGTGGCAGAGTATTATCAAGCAAAGTACTAGCATCATGAATAGCATCATTCCTAGCAGAAGTGGCATCATCAATTACTTGCGACATATCAGAATTTATAGCAGGTGGTGGTGTTGCAAGATTACTTAGAACAGCAGGTGAATCAAGTGTAGAGCTAGATAATAGTTCCTTACCTCCCCTCGTCTTAGAGGGAACGATCTTGGTTCTATCATCCTTAAGATTATTCATAGTGTTCAACAGATATAAATCCCAAGTGACTCAACACATATAGCTATGTTACCCGGCAACGACGCCAAAAAAGGTCTTGATAACCCACAAGTATAGGGGATCGCAACAGTTTTCGAGGGTAGAGTATTCAAACCAAATTTATTGATTCGACAAAAGGGGAGCCAAAGAATATTTGTAAGTATTAGCAGTTGAGTTGTCAATTCAACCACACCTGGAGATTAAATATCTGCAGCAAAGTGATCAGTAGCACAGTAGTATGATAATTTGATAGCAGCAGCAATAATAGTATCAGTAATAGTAACGGTAACAGCAGTAGTAATAATTTTGTAGCAGTTGTAACATAGCAATAGTAATAATAACGCAGCAAGAACAATATGTGGAAAGCTTGTAGGCATTGGATTGGTGATTTCGTTGGATGATATTCATCATGTAACAGTCATAACCTAGGACGATATAGAACTAGCTCCAGTTCATCAATATAATGTAGGCGTGTATTCCGTAAATAGACATACGTGCTTATGAAAAAGAACTTGTATGACATCTTTTGTCCTGCCCTCCCGTGTTAGCGGGGTCCATAAGAAAACTAACGGATATTAAGGCCTCCTTTTAATACAGAACCAGAACAAAGCATTAACACATAGTGAATACATGAACTCCTTAAACTACGGTCGTCACCGGAATATATCCCAATTATTGTCACCTTGGGGTTTATGGATCATAACACGTAACATGTGCATATAACTTGCAAGATTGGATCAAGAACATAGATATGATGGTGAAAACATAAATGGTTTAGATCTGAAATCATGGCACTCGGGCTCTAATGACGAGCATTAAGCATAGCAACATCAATCTCAGAACATAGTGAATACTAAGGATCAAGCCTTCGCGGCGAACCTCAACTTCGTCGCCGAGCAGCAGACCCTCTACAAGGCCGCCTGCGCTCAAGCCTCCGCTTGCAACATACAGGCGGCGCAGCCAAACGCGGAGGCGGCGCTGGTTGCGCAGGCGATCGCAAACGAGAACGCCACCAACTATGTGCCCTACGTGCCGACGAACGTTGTTTGGCCGCGATGGTGGGGCGATGAGCGTGTCGGCTCCTCCACTTCCATCGTGGACCTCACGCCTGCTAGTGACAAACAGGTCGCGAACTCCGATGAGGATGAGTAGAGCATGGAAGGCGATGGGGCTCGAGTCCCAAATGGGTCGGTCCGTATCCCGTGTTCTACTCTTCCTCGTCGGCGACCACACATTCACTTTATGGGTCGTATCCCTGGCGCTCATGGATACGACAGATGGAGGAGGCGGTCGCGGAAGGGAACAACAAAGACTTGGACGACGGGTGCCGTCTTAGGCTAGGTTTAGGTCCGGTCCTTTTTTTAATGAAAACTGGTGGAAATGTAATAAGTGTGCTCCCATTTTTATGAAAATATCGACACCCGGCTTAATCCTGATCACATCCTGAGGCAATAATAGAGCGAATAATTAAAAGAGTACTCCACCACAAGCAGTGAAAGCACGCTCATCGAACTCTCACTCGATGGCTTCGTACTTGCTTAGGAAAAGAAAGACGAACCACTCGCAGATGGATTTTTTTCTTCCTATACAACTCACTTTGTCAGTTCACTAATGCCACACATATTCTTGTCATGAAAGAATATATTTCAGATAAAAAACATACTAGCAGATATTCTTGTCATAAAAACGGTTTGCTGGTGAGCATAGGAGATGCCCTTACAAAATTACAAAAGCCAACAGTGGTAGTGGACCACCAAAATTTCGTCAGCAGTACATCACTACCCTCTCGCTCGGAAAAAAATCCTATATGACCTGGTCGTACGCAGCTGAACGGGAGACCCTCTCCCCCGACTGACAGCTGGCAATACGAATCTCAAAGCAACGGCCGTCTCATTCCCCACTTCGTCGTTCCCAAAGCGCGAATCTTGGCCAGTCCGATCTATCCAAAGCTTCCAAACTCCAGCCGCCGGTGTACTCCTCGACGCCGGCCGTGCTCCTGGCGCCTCCACTCGAGGCACGGCTGGTGTATAACGCAAGCTGCATGCACCACTTGGCCGTGGCCATGCTTCTCGCCGGCGGTGGGTCACTCGCTGTTTCTCGGCATCGGGGTTCACTACATGACTCAGCCAGCAAAAAATTGAAAAAAGGCAGCTCTCATTTATTTTTCTGGAATGGAGTTCGTTGCCATGGCCGACTACACAGATCGGCCGCCCTCGACAATACTGTCAGTACCTTGTGCAGTTCGTCGCCATGGCTTACTTCGCGCGTGACGAAGCAGATGCCGCGCGGCCGCCGCCGGCGAGGGGTAGTCCGCGCAGGCACATCGAAGAGGACGGCGTTGTGCCGCACGGCCGCCGCCGGCGAGGGGTCGTCAAATAAAGAACAGATGGGAATCCGGAAGAATAGGGATAACAGAGGCACTGGTGCTTTGAGATTGATGTATACACGTGTCACGAATCGGAGTGGGTCTCGTATGGGGGAGCGTACGACCTGGGTCGTATAAGATTTTTTTCCCTCTCGCTCCCTGCAAAATTTCGAATTGCGTTGCGCTACGCTTGTCGACCAGCGATGCGGCCTGTGGCGAGTCCCGGCGGCGGAAGGAGGATGTCCCCGGGCGAAGAGGCTCTGCGGTCCCTGAAGAGGCCGCACCACCCCGTGGATCCTGGCTCCGGCTCCGACTCCGGCTCCAGCTCCGGCTCGGAATCCGACGGCGATTTCGTCAGGTGCCGCGCGTCTGATTTCGAGCTTTTCCTCTTCGATTCGGTGGCTCACATTTCTAATTCCTTCTTGGTTTAATTCCGTGATGGCTCCTTTTGTGGCGGGCGCAGTGACTTGAGGCAGATCGCGTGCCTACTGCGGTTGATCAAGGGCGGGGCCAACAAGGATCGCCAGAAGATGTGCGAGCAGATCATCGCCAGGTGCGGAGAACAATGTTCTTTCGGTTGCACCTCTGAGTTTTCTCTTATCGCGGTATGTGCTAGCGTGCAAAAAAATTGGGATATGCGTATATGCTACCCTAGCGGCTTCTTCTGATGCATTTCATGCTCGCCGATTTGTTCGGAGAGACTTACAGTTCATGGTCACTGGGAGGGATGTGCAACAAATAATTGTTGCACGTTTGCAATCCTGCAGTGTGTTCAGTCGGCTGATTATATGTGATTAATGCAGGAACTAGGTTCGTTTGGTGGTACCTGTCAGTTTTTGCATATTATGCGGAGCGATATGCGCTGTGAGTGATGTGAGGAAAATGGGCATATTAATTTGATGGGTTCCCGGATTCATGTTTTTTATGTCATGGTGTGGCTTTGTTCGGGTGAGTTGATTTTCAGAACTATGGCTGTCCTGAACATTTCTATAAACTTTTCAGAACTATTACAAAGAATTATTTACACGGGCATCGGCGAGAAAAGGCAGCCAAAAATTATAACATGTGGTCTAACCGGGACTCCACTGACTGCACTGTGAAATTTGAAGCGCATAATGTTGCCGATCATTATTATTTTACCTTTTCCTTACACCGTTTATTCCTTTACTTTTCTCAACCTGACAGTGTTGCAGCCAATATTCAGACTATGCTTGAAGATACCAAGTCCAAGTTTGAGAAGGAAAGGTAACTCGCTTGCTTGTGAACTGTGAAACAATGCCTGCATGAACAATTACGCCTGAAGCCAGTTCTGTCTGAAAAGAAACTTGTTCGTTTTTATTTAGAACGTAGTGTCAGTGTTATATTTGCATGTGCAGGCAGAATTTGCTGAAAGTACTGTCAGGCACTTCGAAAGAGGTATTCAGTTTAGAGTTCTTTCGGATTGTCGACTAACTTTGATTTACCTAAGATTGAAATATGGCATGTGATTTGCACCATTAGCAGTGTGAAAGTTCATTGAACGAAGAGTACACCAAGCTTCAGGAAACATATGAAATGTTCTGTGAAGAAAATGATGCACACTTACGAACCTTCAAAGGTATGTCAAATACGAGCTAGTTGTTATTTTCACAAGTATATCATGTGCTTCTATCCAGATCTATCTAGGATTTTAGGGTGTTGTGCCATGTGATGGTTATTTCTCATTTGGTCTAATCAGCTACTCCGTATGAACTGTGATTCTTATCTTTGGAAAACAATGTTGAGGAATGAATTATACCTGGTTTTGATGCAAACGGAACTACATGACACTTGTATTCAAGCTATGTGTGTTGTTTCTAAATACGCATTGCTTGGCTGCTGCTTGTCAGTGACTCGGCATTATTTGGATGATGTTCCCATAAATGACGTTCCGATCTTACTGATACTGCAAAAAATATTTGTCTCTTATTTGACTTGTTAAATGTCCTGTTATGCAGACCTATTCTCACAAATTGAAGTTGAGAAAAAGAAACTGCGTGAGCAGTATGAATATCAGAGTAAGTAGCCAGAGGGTTTATCATTTCCCTCAGACGGAAATATGCTGCTCTTACACTCAAATACTGGAACAGGGGAGGAGACGGCTACGTTGTCTGAACTTGGTGACACCTTCTTCTCAGAGAAGATAACAAATGCCAAACCATCACTGAAAAGGATGAAGCAGGTGTGGCAAAATTCACAACTGCTTCTATTTCTTAGACTTCGTTTTTAGCTACCCCGTCAGGCCTAAAGCTGAATGACCAGCCAATTTCCTTTGTTCCATGTCTTGAAACACCTCTTCCTGCAAAATAATGGATTCTTTTTTCGCAGGATGACAAGTCTTTCATCATCTTCCGCAAGTCGATTGGTTCACATCTCGAGTGCACATCGGACGATGATTTTGACCTTGATGATGAGTGACGCTGCTTCTCTTCTTGTCCAGCATACTAGTCGTTTGAAGCGACACATAGAAAAGGATTTCGTTATTTTTCTCTTATTTTTCAGGTTTTCTCCGTTAACCAACATGTTAGAGCATCTTAAGGACCTCATGTATAGCCTATAGGTGAGAAGGCTTCACAGTTTGTATTAGGTACATTGCCTCAGACTCTTTTTTTTACATAGGTACATGCCTCGGACTCGTGAAAAGGAAGTGTATCATAAATTTGTCTGCAATGTTGGATTGGCTTGAGAGGTTGGTGTAAAGCCCCAGATTTAAAGCTAGCTTCGACCCAACCTTGTGTTGGATCGGCGAAGGCCATTTACATGTAGCAATTCTTATGTTTTTGTCCTCACTTCTCGCAAAACACTAACCAGAGTTTTCAATGGAACACTTGGGTTTATATGGTAGTAGTATGCAATCACTTGCACGCTAACCAGAGTTTTCAATCGTAACACTTGGTATGCAATCAGTTGAACTAGCAAGTTGGGACTATCCCTGCTATGCTGACACATCCAGAGAAAGACAGGAGAATTTTCCAGGATATTTAAGTTACTAATTCAAGCCACGGTCCTAGAATACAAAAGGCTCTTATTGAAAATTTTGTAAGGATTGAACTAGCCTAAAATTAGTGATAAAAAGTTGGGGTCCCGCCAGGCCTGCAAATTGCAAAACGTGATGAGCTAATACAAAATGAACTTTTTCCTTTTGTGGGAATGAACTTGAAGCACTAAACTCCTCATATGTCTTGGACATCGACACTCAAAAACTGGAAGTGGGCTGCGGCTTGCACCCCTATCTAAAATACCTTTGAAAATCTCCTAAGAAGCCCTTAAAATGGAGATTTGTCGCTGTAACATGATCAAAAGAACCAAAAAGATCATAAGGATTATAATACTCCAAATGACGTTGAGCATGAACATAAACTTTACAATGTCAGTAAATTGACTACTTCCTGAGGTCAAGTTCCCCAGACCCTAGGTCCTCCATGTTCAAGTATGCGACATCGATGCCATCCTTTTCACAAAATAAAACGGTCACAGTTCAATCATCCAACTCTCAGATTCTGAGGTTAGATCACAGTTCAACCAGATGGTACAGGCACTTACGAGATTAGCACCAACGCTGTGCAAAAAGAGCACCGTTAATATTCAGCCATTTTCAGAACACATCGTTCCAATTGACACTATAAATTTTAGATATGTAGCTTGTCATGCCAGACAGAATGACGCTGTCCATGGTCTCCAACATCTTGCGATTGCAGTTCAGATTCTCCTGCTGCTGCTCTGCCAGCGATTTCTCCTCATCTAGTTCATGCTACAAGGTCCGAAAAACAATAAGCGTCAGAGAATGCTTGCATAAATCCACTAATTACTAAGTAATCCGCGAATAAAGCACAGAACAGGAACACACATGTGAAAGATGATTGCCATTGAATTTCAGAACTGAGGGTCTACAAAATGGATTTTACCTCAATTAGTGCAAAGTTCTCCACCTCATGTCTCCTGGAGAGTATCTTTGATTTTTTTAGAATCTCATAATCAGGATCTCTCTGGCCCACCCAGCGAAATTTTAACTTACTCCCAGGTCTCCGGGGGCGATCATTGAACATCTCAGCCGTAGCATGCTTCGCCCTAACAGGCCTTGGAATTCCAGAGATCATAAAAGGGAAGTCATGCAGCATACTGACCACAACTTCAGCATCCTTCTCAGTTTCCATCTCTACTAATGCAGATTGAGGAATATTGTAGGGAATGGTGTAGTTCACAACAAAACTAACCTTTCTGATACTACAAAATTGACTCAAAGCTGTTTTTATGACTGCCTCTGTAGCCTGGTGAGACAAGTTGTCAAGGTATACAGTTCGTTTGACCTTCTCCTCAAACTCCTGATACTGTTTTATGGCTTCCAACTCTGCAGTACTCTTACTTTGATTAGCAGCCTGGCCATCAGAAGTGGAAAGCTTCATTACAGATGTATTCTGGCTGGTGCCGGTAGCCTGCACTGCAGAGGTGCGCGGCTTCTTGCGTGGGGTGATTTTCTTAGCTGCATCAGTTGATCTTTTGCTTGGAGCCTTGTTTCTAGCCACATCAGACAGCTTTTTGGTGGGAATGGTGTGGTTAGCATTTTCAAACACATCAGATTTTATAGCAGTGGTTGACAGGGTCCTGCTTGGGTTGCTCTTAGTCTCTGTAGCCTTGTGAGAGAGGTTGTCAAGATATACAGTTTCCTTCATCTTCTCCTCCAACTCTTGATGCTCCTTTATGACCTCCATGTTTGCAGCACTGGTACTTTGCTCCACAGCCTGGTCAACATAAGCAGAAAGCTTCATTCCAGGGGTCTTCCCGCTGGTACCAGTAGCTTGTGCTGAAGAGGTACACAAACTCTTGTGTGGGGCATTTTTGTTAGCTCGATAAGTTGGTCTATTGCTTGGGCCATTGTTTTTAGCCTCACCAGACAGCATCTTGCTGGGAATGGGATGATTAGCTTCTTCAAACACCTCCTTAGACTTCACAGCGGTGATCGTTTGATTCCAGCTTGGGTTGTTACCCTCTTCATCTGCTACTTTATTGTCAGTATTGTAGAGCAGTTTCTTGCTTGGGTAGTTGCTATGTTCCTCCTCACCCTGCTTTCTAGTTGTTGTAAGGCTCTTGCTTGGGCTGTTGTCAATATGATCTTTAGGCAATTCCTGAAGTTGAAGACGAAGCATCATGCTCGAGATGTTGTTCACCTCTTCACACAGTCCATGTTTAGCAGTGTAACTGCTTGGATCACTTCCTTGCTCTTCAGCAGTGACTCTCAGGTTCATGCTCAGGATGTTGTCATTTGCCTCATCCGGTAGTTTGTTGCCTGAGGTATCGTTCTCAGACTCAGCGGACCGTGTCTTGCTAAAGGTGTTGCTATTGGCCCCATTACAGTGTCCCACTCTTGGGGAGTGGCTGCTTGCCTCACCATGTGCTGGAGTGGTCATCAGATTCTTGCCTTGGTTGTCAGTAATCAATTTGTTGTCCTCAGGATACTGTTTTATGGAATCCAAATCTGCAGCACTCTTACTTTGATTAACAGCCTGACCATCAGAAACGGGAAGCTTCATTCCAAATGCATTCTGGCTGGTATCAGTAGTCTGTAATGCAGAGGTGTGTGGCTTCTTGCGTGGGGTTCTTTTCTTAGCTGGATCAGTTGATCTATTGCTTGGGGCCTTGTTTCTTGCCACATCAGGAAGCTTCTTGCTAGGAATGGTGTGGTTAGCATTTTCAAACATCTCACACTCCATAGCAGTGGTTGACAGGGTCCTGCTTGGGTTGCTCTTAACCTCTGTAGCTTGGTGAGAGAGGTTGTCAAGATTGACAAGAAATACAGTTCGCTTGATCTTCTCCTCAAACTCTTGAAACTCCTTTGTGACCTCCGTGTTCGCAGCATTGGTATTTTGCTCCACAGCCTGGCAAACGGAAGCAGAAAGCTTCATCCCCGGGGTGTTCCGGCTGGTACCAGTAGCCTGTACTGAAGAGGTAGGCAGCCTCTTGTGTGGGGAAATTTGTTTGTCTGGATCAGTTGGTGAATTGCTTGGGGCATTGTTTTCAACCTTCTTGGTGGGAATGTGGTGGTGAGCTTCTTCAACAACATCCTCATACTTCCCAGCGGTGATTGTGAGGTTCCAGCTTCTGCTTTTACCCTCTTCATCTTCTTTGTTGTCAGTATCATAGTGCAGTTTCCTTCTTGGGGAGTTGTTATGTTCCTCATCATTCTGCATTCCGGGGGTTATATCGTTCTTACTTGGGCTGTTGTCTATATGATTTTCAGGTAATTCCTGAACTGGTAGAGGAAGTATCATGATCAAGATATTGTTGTTGGCCTCTTCACATGGTCCCTGTTCAACAGCATAACAGTTTGCATCGCTTGCTTGCTCTTCATCATCGACTCTTAGGTTCTTGCTCAGGGTGCTGTGAGTTGCCTCATCCGGGTGTTTATGGCCTGAGGTATCGCTCTCAGATTCAGCAGACAGTGTCTTGCTCAGGGTGTTCCTACTGCCCTCATCACACAGTCCCATTCTTGGGGAGTGGCTGCTTGCCTCACCCTGTACTGGAGAAGTTATCAGATTCTTGCCTGGTAGAGGAAGTATTGTGCTTAAGATATTGTTGTTGGCCTCTTCATACGGTCCCTGTTTAGCCGCATAACAGTTTGCATCACTTCCTTGCTCTTTATCATTGACTTTTAGGTTCTTGCTCAGGGTGCTGTAAGTTGCCTCATCTGGTTGTTTGTTGCCTGAGGTATCACTCTCAGGTTTAGCAGACAGTTTCTTGCTCAGGGTGTTGCTACTGCCCTCATTACACAGTCCCATTCTTGGGGAATGGCTGCTTGCCTCACCCGTTACTGGAGCAGTTATCAGATTCTTTCCTGGGCTGTCAGTACTCATTTCAGGTACTTCCTTACTTCCGGTTTTGTTAATCCTAGGTACTTTCTTGCTCAGGGTGAGGGAGGCGTCAGGCAACTTCTTCCTCGGTGGTAAACGTATACGTATGATGTTCCATGGACGGTCTCCCTTCCTGTCATCAGTTTCGTTGCTGATTTCAGCAGCCTGGTTTTCTGAGGCGGACATTCCCTTGACACACAAGAAACTCCTGCAGGTTGTGAATAAAATGGCGTGATGAGAATGAACAAGAAAAGTGCTTATAACATCATATGCTGACCATTCGGAATAGAAATCCATTCGAGAGAAAAAATATCAGATGCTGAATTAATAAGGTCCCAGTTGGTTCATCAATTTTAGCACAATGTCAGACTTAATTCATGCTACAATGTAACTGGCCTAACATAGTAACATAGATGTAGCCCTGGCTGCAAACGCACTGCATTAAAACGTCCATGCTAGATGCTAGCCATAGACCAAATCCGAGATGCTTCCAACAGTGTCCCTAAAGCAATTTGGTGACCTGATACATGTTATGCAGAGACAGAAATGCGGATTCACCATTTCACAGAAAATGGTGACACGAGCTCCGGCTATATATATACACAATAAATACAAAATAATGCATATAAAATAATATATTTTCAAGCATATGTTTATGCTAAACGAAGATACTATAAGCCAGAAACATAGAAATTGATCCTTAAACAATCTAGAAGGGGAGGAGAATGAACTGAACAGGGTGGGCAAACCCCGGGCCAGAAACTAAGTGCTTATAAGTTATAACTATCCAAAAAATTATCTCTTGTGAAAGCATAGAAACATATGGCCCGTTTGCACAATAAATGTAGAAGTTAAACTCAATGTTTAACGACCCAATAAGTTAGACGAAAACTACAAGAGTTAATACAGGGATATAAAAGAGTACAAAATAGATGGTTTGGTTCATCTGCTCGTCCCACAACATCAAGTGAGATAGTTAATCACTGAACCAACACCTTCAAGACATCAAAACATGGTAACATTTCTTCATCTTCTGTTCTAAACATGAAACTGGTGATAAAGTGCGTTAGTTTGAGGATTCAATTCAGCGCATATATACAAACGAAAAAAAATAGAAATTATACCTAATACAAACACGTACAGACAGCCGCACGCCTGTGCTTGCAAGGGGGCGACCAGAAGCTTCGCTCGGCGGCGCACCAACGGAGGGGGGAAGAGGAGCCGGCGGTCCGGCGCGGATGTGGGGAGGGGAACGACGCGTAACAGCCGGTAGCGCGAAGGGGGAAGCCGAGGAGGAGCCCGACGGCGATCGTCTGAATCAGCGCCGGAGGCCGAACAGTCAATAGCCGAGGGCGGGAGGGGTGGGGGCGCGCGCAGCACGACGAGGCAGCGCAGGCGGCGGCCGGCCTGGGCGCAGACGCGCAGCACGGCGGCACGGTAGCGAGCAGTTTGCGAATGCAGAACAAGGAGAGGAGAGGCGACGCGTGCGTGCGTGCGCCCGGGCCGTGCTGTCTGCCTTCGCAGTGAGGTATTCGGCAGATCCCGGGCTGATTCTAAAGCCCGTAAACATAGGGTCCAAAAAATACATCAAGGCCCCGGGCCGCGGCCCACGGGAAGGAACTAGTTAACGAGCGTCAGCGAACCCGTCTAGGGCCCAGTTCTTTTGGGCGATTCTTCCAGAATCTTGAGAATTGACCCTCTACCCAACTTCTCCCAGAATCTTGTATCTATATATTTTTTACAATCCTAACTAGCTAGGATTGTAAAAAAAATATGGGTTCAAGATTCTGGGAGAAGCTGGGTGGAGGGTCGATTCTCAAGATTATGGGAGAATCGGCCAAAAGAACTGGGCCTAGAGTGGTTGATGCATGGCATCAAGAACACATAAAATCTCTCCAGAGACCGGACGGGCAGTTAACTGAGGATACGTCAGAGATGAAGGTTTTGACCACAGCCTTTTACCAGGACCTCGTATACATTTGAGGGTGTTCATGATATGAAGCAGTGCTTGAGACAAAGGTCTTACCAAAGTAACGCTAGCAATGAATGATACATTGAATGCTCCATACAGTCAGAAAGAAGTTAAAACAACCTTATTTCATATGTACCTGACTAAAGCACCCGGGTCGGATGGTTTTCCGGCACACTTTTTTCAGCACCATTAGGATACCTGCGGGGATGACGTCACCAAGGCAGTTTTCAGGATTGTAGAAGGCACTGAATTTGCGGAATGCATAAATGAGACGGTCTTGGTATTAATTCCCAAGGTAAAATATCCCACGCTTCTGTCTCAGTTTCTCCCAATAAATTTGTGTAACGTACTGTATAATATTGCTTCGAAGGTTATCCCTAACAGATTGAAGGTAGTTTTACCTGACATTATCTCATAGGAGCAGTCAGCTTTTGTTCCAGGCAGATTGATCACAGATAACATCATAACAGCTTACGAGTGCTTGCATTTTATGAAGAGGAACAAGGCCAAGAAGAATCAGTCATGTGCCCTCAAACTCGACATGATGAAAGCTTATGACAGGGTAGAGTGGCCATATCTCAAAGCCATTATGCTCAAACTGGGGTTCAATACCAGATGGGTAGATATTGCCATGAGCCTGGTTACTACGGTAAATTTCTTTGTTTTGTTCAATGGGAAGAGACTACAACAATTTAAACCTTCACGCGGAATCAGACAAGGGGACCCGATATCTCCATACTTGTTCTTGATAGCAGCAGAGGGCCTTTCGTGCCTTCTGAAATCCAAAAATGAGTCATCCAACTTGAATGGTCTATAGGTTGCTCCTTCAGCGCCACCAGTGAGCCATCTCCTATTCGCTGATGACAGCCTGCTGTTCTTCAAGGCAAATAGTATGGGTGCTAATGAGGTGCACCATGTTCTAGACACATACTACCGGGCAACTGGGCAGCGGATTAATCATGATAAATCATCAATCTATTTCAGCAAAGGGGTACCAGACTCGGTTAGACAAGAGATTAAAAACATCCTCCACGTCCCTAATGAAACCATCAACGAAAAGTACTTGGGAATGCCTTCTGATATTGACAGTTCAAAGAATGGTGCATTTAAATATCCAAAAGACCGACTCTGGAGTAAGGTTCAAGGGTGGATTGAGCGCACTATGTCCACGACTGGAAAAGAGGTGTTGGTCAAGCCTGTTGCCCAGGTTGTACCTGTCTTCTCTATGTCTTGCTTCAAGCTGCCTAGAGGATTGTGTGAACACCTAAATATGCTAATCAGAAAGTTTTGGTGGGGGAGAAAGGAAGGAAAGTGAAAGCCTCATTGGGTCTCATGGAAAACTATGACGCAACCCAAGAGTATGGGAGGTTTGGGTTTCAAAGATTTCGAACTGTTCAACCTAGCAATGCTGGCTAGGCAAGCATGGCAATTGCTACAGAGCCCTGAGTCCCTGAGTGCACGTGTTTTGAAGAGCATTTATTACCCAAACTCCGACATCCTTGAGGCCGAACTTGGAAGTCACCCGAGCCAAGTATGGCGCGCCATAGTTGAAGGCAGGGATACATTAAAGCAAGGTCTGATAAAATGTATTGGCAATGGCGCTACTACTGATATTTGGTCACAGAATTGGTTACCTAGAGAGGAAATGTTCAGACCATACGGAAGTATTGTTCCAAACCCTCCCACTAAAGTGTCCGAGCTCATTAACAATACAACAGCTTCCTGGAATACTCAGCTCCTTCAAGCTACCTTCATACCAATAGATGTTCAGACCATACTCGGAATTCCGTTGTGCACTAGGAATATACCGGACTTTTGGGCATGGCACTTTGAGAAACACGGTTCTTTTTCTGTAAAATCTACATATAACATGCTTGTTGCCACCAAGCATCGAAGGGAGGCATGGCTGGAAGGGACTGTAGGCCCATCAAGCTCCGATGCAGAGGGGAGAGCATGGAAATCGCTTTGGAAGACACAAGTCCCAGGGAAAATCAAAATGTTCTTGTGGAGGCTTTCGAAACACTCATTACCAACTAATGACGTAAGAGCACATCGCCACATGGCTGATTTGGACCAGTGCGGGTTGTGTGGAGCACAGGACTCATGGTGTCATTCTTTGCTTGAGTGCACAACGTCGAGGAGTGTGTGGGCGCTGACGGATGAAGAGATCACACATAAAATCATAGAGAATACAGAACCAAATGCAAAACAGTGGCTGTTTACACTTATGCAGAAGCTTTCACATGACCAGTTTATCCTTATGGTAGTGACGCTTTGGTCTATATGGCATTCACGAAGGAAGGCCATTCATGAATTTATTTTCCAGAGCCCCCAAGAAACACACAGTTTTATAGGCAGATTCATTGCAGACCTGGATATTGTCAGAAATAAGGAGAGAGGCCCGGTGGCAAACGCTACACTACCACGTCAGAATCAGCGCCGACCTGCAAAATACATGTTGATGCAAGAGTGGTAACAAGAAAAGGAGGCTCGGCAGTGGCAGTATGCAGATACGACGGAGGTAACTATATGGGCAACTCGGTGCTAGTAGTCGAAGGAGTTGTAGACCCTGCGACTCTAGAAGCTATAGCTTGCTGGGAAGCTCTCTCCCTAGCACAGGATTTGGGCATCCAGAATTTTGTGGTATCGTCGGATTGTCTGCAAGTGGTATCGGATATCAACAAAAACGCACATGGGACTTATGGCGCAATCATCACCGAAATAAATCTTAGGGCATCTACTTATCACTGTATCTTTTCCTTTGAGAGTCGTGTTGTTAATTATGAAGCACATAGCTTAGCCAAGTTTTCGCTATCTAGGGGTCCGAGTCGTCACGTTTGGTTTGGTGTATCCCATGACCAAAGATGTATCCCACACCATGTGGACTTTGCGGATGAATAAACTTGGTTTTACCCCTAAAAAAAAGAGTTGACGAGCGCCCCTTCGGGAGCCTCGCAACGATCACTTGTGGGTGGGCTGCGAGCCCGCCACTTGGCGTGCTCTCAGCCACCACCACGTGTCGCACTTTGGACGCTCCCTTCGGATTTTTTTGCAAGTGTTTTCAGATTTTAAACCGGTATTTTGCCCGGTTCTTTTCGACCTTTTAGTTTTCTACCAGTCTTCCTTAGCTTTTGGACAAAAAAAATCTCGCAAGAAAAAACACTTTCTTTTGCTTCCATGAGAGGCATGGCCGTTGTCGGTGTCAAAACCGGCGGATCTCGGGTAGGGGGTCCCGAACTGTGCGTCTAGGCGGATGGTAACAGGAGACAAGGGACACGATGTTTTTACCCAGGTTCGGGCCCTCTCGATGGAGGTAAAACACTACTCCTGCTTGATTAAAATTGATGATATGGGTAGTACAAGAGTATATCTACCACGAGATCAGAGAGGCTAAACCCTAGAAGCTAGCCTATGGTATGATTGTTGTTCGTCCTATGGACTAAAACCCTCCGGTTTATATAGGCACGGAAGAGGGTTAGGGTTACACAGAGTCGGTTACAATGGTAGGAGATCTACATATCCGTATCGCCAAGCTTGCCTTCCACGCCCAGGAAATTCCCATCCGGACACGGGACGAAGTCTTCAATCATGTATCTTCATAGTCCAGGAGTCCGGCCAAAGGTCATAGTCCGGCTATCCGGACACCCCCTAATCCAGGACTCCCTGAGCCGTGCCTCTCAGAAACGAAAAAAGACACGTTTTCTGTTTTTTTTTCCTTCCGGAGAGGCACGGTTGTGCTTTCGCAAGAGACACGACCATGCTCTCGGAAACAGAAAAAACGCGTTTTCTGTTTTTTTTCTTTCGCGAGAGGCACGGTTTTGCTTCCGCGAGAGGCACGGTTGTGCTTTTGCGGTGCCTCTCGAAAATGAAAAAATGCATTTTCTATTTTTTCCTTCCGCGAGAGGCACGGTTGTGCTTTCGCGAGAGGCACGGTCGTGCCTCTCAGAAACGAAAAAAATGTGCTTTCTCTTTTTTTCCTTCCGCGAGAGGCACTGTTTTGCCGCGCGAGAGACACGGTTGTGCTCTCACGAGAGGCACAACCATGCCTCTTTCGGAAAGGGAAAAAAACCATGCTCCCGGTTCAGTTTATTCGTTTTTTTGTCCGGCTTTTTCATGAAAAAAAGTTCGTCAAAACCTATCAACATGGAATCTAGTTTTGAAGATCACGAAGCGAGGAATCCAACGATGAAAATGGTTTGAGATTTGGACACATAGTTTAAGAGATAAAACATTTTGAATAAACAGATCTACAAAAAAAGGGAAAACTCCCAGGTTGCGACAAGTAGGTGGGAGTGATCTTTGCAATGAGTACTCCTCAATTAGTGATTTCGTCGTCTAAGGGCGCGACTATGTGTCGGTGGGCTAGGGATCGCCTGCAGGTTTTGGGGCCAAATGAACTTAGGGAGAACACTTTTATGTTGAAATAGTAAAGGGATTATCTTATAATGCTACCGTCGTCCTAAGTGAAATAAGATACATAAAAAGATAAACATCACATGCAATCAAAATATGTGACATGATATAGTCATTATCATCTTGTGTTTTTATCTCCATCTCCAAAGCACCGGCATGATCTTCATCGTCACCGGCATGACACCATGATCTCCATCATCGTGTCATCACGTGGTCGTCTCACCAACTATTGCTAACGACAGCGATAAAGTAAAGCAATTACATGGCGTTATTAGTTGACACACGGGTCCTACAATAAATTAAAGACAACTCTATGGCTCCTGCCGGTTGTCGTACTCATTGACATGCAAGTTGTGAACCTATTATAAAACATGATCATCTCATACATCAACATATATCACATCACGTTTTGGTCATACGACATCACAACATGCCCTACAAAAACAAGTTAGACGTCCTTTACTTGTTGTTGCAATTTTACGTGTTTTCTGTGAGCAACTAGCAAGAACCGTTTACTTCACGCAAAGCCACAACGGTGATAATCAAGTTGCCTTTTAACCTTCTACAAGGACCGCATTTGTCAAATCAGATTCAACTAAAGTAGGAGAGACAGACACCCGCCAGCCATCTTATGCAATATGATAACCCACAAGTATAGGGGATCGTTTGTAGCCTTCTTTGATAAATAAGAGTGTCGAACCCAACGAGGAGCTAAAGGTAGAAAAAATATTCCCTCAAGTTCTATCGACCACCGATACAACTCTACGCACACTTGATGTTTGCTTTACCTAAAACAAGTATGAAACTATTTTGCGAGAATAAAACTACGAGTACTTAAGAGAATAAAACTACGAATAAATTGCAAGGTAATAAAAGTGGATAGCTTTTGTCAACAAGAAAGTCATTTGTCTCTAGGCAATCGATAACAAGTACCGGTAATCATTCTTGTAATTCTACATGAGGGAGAGGCATGAGCTAACATACTTTCTCTACTTGAATCATATGCACTTATGATTGGACCCGTAGCAAGCATCCGCAACTACTAAAGATCATTAAGGTCATGAAACCCAACCATAGCATTAAGTATCAAGTCCTCTTTATCCCATATGCCATAACCCACTTATCCGTGTTTAGGCTGCTTTCATCCCCAGCAACACTGACAATAAGCAAACCATGAACATATTGCAACACCCTACAGCGGGGCCCCCTCACGTTTGCGCGAGATGGAGTGTACCGTAGGACAGCACCATAAATTAAATATACAATCATACCAACCAAGATCACGATTAACCCATAGGACAAAACAGATCTACTCAAACATCATAGGATAACCATAGATCATTGGGAAATAATATATGGAGTTGAGCACCATGTTTAAGTAGAGATTACATGGGGAGAAGAGGTGTTACACCGCTGCATAGAGGGGAGAAAGTTGGTGTTGACAGTAGCAAGGTTGTTGATGTAGATCACCGTCACGATCCTTGCCCGGCGGCACTCCAGCGCCACCGGGAGAGAGAGGGGGAGAGAGCCCCCCTCCTTCTTCATATTCCTTGGCCTCCCCCCTAGATGGGAGGAGAGTTCCCCCTCTAGTCCATGGCCTCCATGGCGGCGGAGGGGCGGGAGCCCCTCCGAGATTGGATCTCCCTCTCTATTCTCTTCTGCTTTATGCTCCCCAGATCTGGCCCTTCACGGTATCTTAAATTCCTGGAGATCCATAACTCTGATTGCGTTCAAATTTTTACAAATTTTTCCATAAATTATCTTTCTTGCGCCAGAAGGCCTCAACCGACGTACGAGGTGAGCACAACCCACCACCGCGCGCTGGAGCCTGGGGCGTGCCCTGGTGTCTTGTCGGCACTGTGGGCCCCCGTTTGCGTTGATTCCAAGTCCCAAAGATCACATATATTCCAAAATAATTCTCCGTAAATTTTTATCGCATTCGGACTTTGTTTGATATATATTTCCTGTGAAACAAAACATGCAAAAAACAGGAACTGGCACTGGGCACTGGATCAATAGGTTAGTCCAATAAATCATATAAATTGTTGCCAAAAATATGTGAAAGTTGTATAATATTGGCATGGAACAATAAAAAATTATAGATACGACAGAGACGTATCAGCATCCCCAAGCTTAATTCATGTTCGTCCTTGAGTAGGTAAATGATAAAAAGGATAATTTTTTATGTGGAATGCTACCTAGCATAAACATGATCATATATCTAGTCATGGCATGAATATTAAGACATACCACCGTAGAGAGAATAATATTTACACAAGTTCAATCTGCTGACGTATTCCGCAGCGTGATGTCACACCACGGCCAAGCCTTTATTCGAATCGTTTTTACTGTCCCACCTCAGCGCGTTTAGCGAGGCGGTTTCCTTGGCACGTCTTGTCAAAGCAGAGATCATGTCCCCTTATTCTGGGATTCTCATTAATACAAAGGCAGTAACCGGCCGTGCTCGTTGCACGCCTCCTCTATCGGCGAGTCCCGAACGATCACGGGAGGGCTCTGGTATTCAACCTCTTTATAAAGAGACCAAGGCCCCACTCCTTTTCTCAATCTCAATTGAATCCGCCCATCGCCTCGAGTTCCAACACCCGAAGCTCCAGATTCAGGCGCTTCGGACCTTCGATGATGTCCGGCTCCGACCTTCAAGGCCGGTGGATGCCTTCCTCCGTCACGGAAGAAGACGTCCTAAAGCTAAGAGATGCCATGTATCTAACCGGCGAAATCTCGCATAGGCTGCCTGCCCAAGGGTAGGTTATTCCCACTCCCAAGCCCAGTGAAAGCATGGTGTTCGCGTCTCACTTCCTTCGGGGGCTAGGCTTCCCAACGGACCCCTTCATGAGGGGGCTCATGTTTTATTACGGGCTGGAATTTCACGACTTGGATCCGGAGTCCATCCTCCACATCTCATCGTTCATCGTCGTATGCGAAGCCTTCCTCCGCATTACCCCTCACTCCGGATTGTTGCTTAAGACCTTCAAGGTGGAGCCAAAGATGATCAAGGGGCAACAGGCAGAGTGCGGAGGGGCTGTCATAAGCAAGAATGCTGACGCTTCATGGCCCAGGGGCTCTTTTCAAGAGGAGCTCAGTCTATGACAACAAGAGTGGTTTTATATCACAGCTCCCAGGGGCACCAAATGGGTGGCGCCACCTGCCTTTCGCTCGGGTCCTCCACCGCGTCAAGGCGTCATGGGTCAATAAAGGGCTTGACTGGGGCCGCCCAAGGACGTGCCCTTGTTGCGTGGGTCAGATTCGAGACCTCCTAGAGAGAGAGAGATCAATCTGGTCGTAGTAACGCAGGTCATGCTGATTCGCTGGCCCCGCCTCGCAAACATCGCCTCCGCCTTTGTGGGAGTTCAATCCGAGGGACCACGAGCTCTCCAACATTTTATGGGCGCAACGCCCATGGAGATGTACAAACTGTTCTTCGGATCACAAGCAATGTGTCCGGACTTGACCGAGGACGCAGGTCTGAGCTGCAATCACCCGGATTCTCAAGTAAGTAGTCTTGTACCCGGACACGCTATCCGTATATTTATCATAAACTTGCCCTTAAAAGAGCTGTCCCTTAAACAGGAGTGGATAGCGAAAGCAAAACTGATCAGGTGTCCGGACCCCTCCCTGAGACCACGCCGGATCCCGTGTTAACCAAGATGCTGGGGGCTGCGCCTTTGGAAGAAGGCGAAGGGGGAACAAGGAAGCTACGCCTCGCGAAGGAGGTTATCAAGAAAGGAGGGATCGAGAATCCCTCCATCCAAGGGGAGAAGAGGACCGCCTTTGAAGATCCGGAGACCAAGGCCTCAAAGCGGGGGAAGAAATCTTCGCCAGAGGGTCCTGCGCCGGGAGATGCCCCGGCCGCACTATTTCCCCAAGGAGATCAGCCCTCCAGCGAGCCGTAAGTAGAGAGGGGAGTTTTAAAATAAGAGACATCCTGTTTTATTTCTGAAGATGACCGAAATTTTACCTTGTAGTTCGGATCTCAGCCCTTCTCAGCAGAGCTCGTCTTCAGGGGATCATCGTCCGGAGATGATGGAGAGCGGAACACCTCGCCAGCCGCCTAGCGAGGCGGACGATCCCGAGGTGTTGTCGCGGAGGGTTTCTCCGAATCCGCCGAGCGGAGGGCGGTCGAGGGCCCCTAAAGCCTCCGTGTCCGCCTATTTAAAAAGGCCATCAGGCGAGTCCGGCACCTCCTGGTGCACGGTCGCAGGAGTTGAAGGATCTGCTCGGGCGAGCGTCTATCTTGGAGGATCACCGTGCATTGATGGGTACGGTTATTGAAAAAATTTCGTCCGCGGAAAGCGGGTTGTACAAGGCTGCCAGGAGTTTACTGATGGGTTTTGAGGTACGTGCAATGATGTACCTTCTGACGGTTCCGCATATATAAGATGCGCCCTGTGTATATAGTAGTCCCTGAGACTCGGTGCGTTGTCAAAAATGACAGCATGCCGAGGATCATAATCCCAGCTATAATATGTCACCCTTCCTATGTAGGTGGCAGAGCGTCCGGTGGCTAGTCGGACTGATGAATTTGCCAAACTAAAGCGGCAACTTGACGTGGCGGATGCCGACATCGCGCTTGTCAATAAGCGGCTTGACAAGTCACAAGGTATGCGGTTTCTCCGCGGACACCCGGTAAGGGAGCTTGATGCCCGTGCCTTACAACATGTATGCTTGATGCAGATGGTGCCGCTGCCATGGAGAACCTTCGGGCGGAGCTTGCCCGAGCCAAGGAGCAGGCCAAAAAAAGTGATGCGACCGCCTTAAAGGCGGCCGAAGAGCTAAAAGTCAACAGCCGCTCATCGCCGGGTTAAGAAGGAAATGGCCGAGATGGCCGTGAAGTTGAAGAGTGCTACCGACCGCTGCGAGCTTCTTGAAAAAGAAGGTCGAGCGGAGCAAGAGGACTGAAGAAGGCCACCACCGAGGCCAAGGATGTTCGCCTGTGATGAGAGCTATGAAGGAGGAGCTACGCCAGTCGGAGATATCACGGCCGGAAAGCCCTTTCTCGCTGCGGAGGAAGTTCACGGATCCTAAATATGCTCGCTTGGACCGGCTGTGGAGTGCGGAGGATGCTTATCTCGACTTGGCGGCGAGTGTTGCGGACGCGTCAACACTTCGGAGATCAAAAGGATCACGAGATGGAAGAGCTTTTTTGGTCGCAGTTCCGTAATCCAGAGCGTCCACTTCCATTAACAGATCGTTTGGCCGAATGGGCGGAGCTGAATAGATTGTCCAGACTTGCCATGAAGGATGTCGTGACTCATTTGTGGCCGAAAAGGCCCGAGCCGAAGAGTTATTTTGGCTTGGTCCAGCAGTTCCTTGGTGCGGTGCCGCATATCAAAGAGATGAGGCGGTCAGCATGCATAGAGGGTGCGCGGATGGCTCTTGCCCGTGTCAAGACATACTGGGCGGAGATGAAGGCCACCGATGTTGCATCCCAAGATTCAGACAGGTTTAGTACTGCCGAGCACTATTTTTAGGAAGTTCTGCAGGGCGCTGCTTAATAGAGACACAAGTGCTCAAGGATATTATGTTCGAATAACATGTATTATTGTGAAACAATGTTTCGATGGAATATAAAAGCTTTTCATACTTGTGCCTTTAAGAATTAAAATACCTCGTGCGGCCGTTAATGTATATGTGTATATAACCCGAAAGATGGCAGTCTTTGCTTTCAGCCCCCACGCATATAATGCGGGGTGTTTGCGTAAAGCGCCTTTTCACACTTGATCCAACGTCTTGGTCCTACAAAGGAGGTGATAGCGCAGCAAACTAGGCAACCGGACTATAATGCTTTATCACTTTCACTTAGCCATAGGAGTTCGACGGTGGGGCTACTATATAGCCCCTAGGGGCACCGCTACCACCCGAATTCGGGCGCCAGATGTGCTCGACCGAAACGGCCCTTCGTCAATGCGGAGGAATTCTAAAGATTCCAGCGGGTCATCGAGTGGTTGACCAGTCTCACGTTATATCATGACAATCAGTTTTCGGCTTTCTCTACTGAGGTGCTCGCCTGGCCGAACCGGGGCACTATCGCAGTAGTTCTCCTGGTGCCGCATTAGCCGATAGAGCGGAATGTAAGGCACCAAAACACAGGAGCCGGGCAAACCCAACATTTGACCAAAGACATGATTCGGAGCTGATGCATATAAGGCCTAACTCGAGACGCCGAACACTCCCTAAGGTATTCGGTCTTTATGAAAACGGGTCGAACAACGCCCTTGGTAATAAGCCCTCGTGTCTAGGGTATCGCCGCAAAATTCCGACGCGTGGCCTATGCCAACACGCCAGCCTCCTCCTCGCTTATAGCAAGAAACCGGGGATGTGTATCAACAAGAGACAGTAAAAAGGTTTACGCAGGGTCTTAATCTGAAAAGAATCCTCCAACGGGTCCCTACCGCACGTCTGCTACCGTGGTTCCATTGTGCCGTATCCTCGACGGGTGTAGCACGGTGTTCATCTCAGAAAAGAGAGGAACTTAGTTGAAAAGATCGTATGTAAAATGTACGTTATATTAAATAAACGAAGTACAATTCAAAAAATGAATAAAATTGAGCTTTATTGTCTCTTGTTGTGCATGCGTGGAGCCCCTTGTACGGGGGTATGCGTCTAGTAAGCCCTTGTATGTTTACGCCGGACTCGGCCAACCGTGTTCGGGGTCTGATGACCTGTCTAAGTGCTTGTATTGGTGAAGCCGGTTTATTGTGTGGCTATAAGGCAACCGCACAATTTTCCGGACTCAAGGAACCCTTGATGTTTCCCTTTAACGAGATGATGCCGCGTGGACCGGGCATTTTAAGTGTAAGAGATGCATAATGCGGTATTGCGTTAAAGCGGGCGAAAGCTTCGTGTCCCAATAGTGCTTGATAGCTACTTGTAAATGGGGTGAGGTGAAAGGTTAACTTTTTGCGCGGAAGTTGTCGGGTGAGCCAACACAACTTCTAGCCGAGAGAGCCCGCATAATGGGCATATGGGCCTGCACTACCCCTTGAAAGGAAGTGTTGTTGTGTAGAAATTTGGTTGGGTCTATCCCCATTTTATGGATTGTGTCACGATATAGCAGGTTTAGATCACCGCCGCCATCCATTAGGACTTGTGTAAATTGGAGTCCGCCACTTATCGGATCTAATATCAAGGCAAGGTAACCTGCATTCCGTATACTTCTAGAGTAATCTGATGGTCGAAGGTGATTGGTTTTAACAACCAAATGGCGGACTCCTCCAGATAGGCCGTATGGCGCTGTACCTCTATGGGCGCTGCTCTATTTTTCCTTTTGTCACGTGAAGTGAGTTTATCGCTTTTGATTTCTTGTGGGAAATTCTTTTGTTTTCCGTGCTCTGCTTGTGGGGTTCGCCATCGCCCTCGCTTGGTGTGTCGAGCCCTTGTGTTCGGCGTTGAGTTTGCGGACTGCTTGAAGACCCAACAATCTCTCGTGGGTATGGTTTGCGTGCTTCCCGAGTACTGTGGATTTGGCATATCTTGTCCAAGATTTTGTTTAAGTTAGATAGCTCGTCCCTGTTATCCTTAAGGGCGGCTTTTATGATTCTCGCCGAGAGCTTTCGAATCCGGCGTTGATCGCCGTGCTTTTCTTGGGCTATTTCCCTTGGTCCGACGGGTCCTTGCTGCGTCGTGGTTTCCGCTTCCATCCCCGACTTGGATGTACTTGGGTCATTGGTATTGCATCTTGCCACCCAACTATCCTCTCCCACGCAAAAAGCGGGTCATGAGGCTTGTTAATGCGGCCATTGTTCTTGGCTTTTCTTGGCCGAGGTGTCACGAGCCATTCGCCCTTGGACGTTGTGTTTGAAAGCTGCTAAGGCTTCAAGGTCCTGGACAATCGACTATTTGGTTCTTTTAGTAAGGAATCTGTTCCAAAATTTCCGGCTAACTCTCCGGGTTGTTGAGTTATGTGACTTAAATCGTCGGCATCCGGAGGTCGGACATAGGTCCCTTGAAAATTTTCCTAAAAAGCATCCTCGAGCTCCTCCCAACTTCCAATGGTGTTTCGAGAAGGCTTTTAAGCCAATGCCGGGCTGGCCCTTTGAGCTTGAGGGTAAGTATTTTATGGCGTGGAGATCATCTCCTCTAGCCATGTGTATGTGGAGGATGTAATCCTCAATCCGCACTCTGTGGTCTGTTGTTCCGTCAGATGCCTCTATGTTTACGGGCTTGAATCCCGCCGAAATTCATAATCCGCACCTCATCGGTGAAACATAGGGGTGTGCAGCACCCCTATATTTAGGTGTACCGTGATGTTCGGGATACTTGATGTGTTGCATTGCTTACTAGAGCTTGCTTTCTTGGCCCGTAGATAGATCTAATCGGGCCATCTTTTTGATGCGAATCCTCGCGGATCGCGTCGCTTGTGTCTTGCGGCGCTGTTTGCCGCTCTCTGTTTGCCATGGGGTCGTCCATCCAACCGGGTGGCCTCCTTGGTTTTTGATTGCGGGGGCTCTACGGCCTCCTCATCAAATTCGGGCAGTAGTTTTCGCTTTGGGTAGTGTAACGCCCGGATAATTAGGCTACAGTAAAACTCTCTTGATGATGCCTTGTCATCTATGTTACTGTTGCTAATTAAGTGGTAGTTCAAAAACATAGCAAATTCAAAAATGAATTAGCGACAAACACCCAAAGTTTTGAAGTCAACACAAAAATGTTGGGGTTGCCAAATATTGCATCGGTAATTATGGTGAAGTAAACACATTTTATAAAATGTCTAA
Source organism: Aegilops bicornis (assembly GCA_021605145.1). NCBI lineage: Eukaryota > Viridiplantae > Streptophyta > Magnoliopsida > Poales > Poaceae > Aegilops > Aegilops bicornis. The sequence goes on from CM038670.1 coordinate 536,459,978, forward strand.
GTAATTTAAAATGAGTTAAAACAGAAAAGAAAATAAATAAAAGAAAGAAAATACAAAGAAAGCAGAAAGCAGAAAAAGAGTAAACCCCCCTCATTGGGCCTCGGCCCACTGCCGAACCAACCAGCTGGCCCACTACTAACCCCCCACTCCACCACCCACTCCACCGACACCCCCCATTCCCCCGAAAATATCACACCCCCCTCTCCCCCAATTGGACCGGGATCGAGAGGAGGAGGACCCCGACGCTGCCCCCCCCCCCCCCGTCGCCGTCCATCGCCGCCAGGACCGCGTCGTCGCCCGGAGCTCGCCGCTCCACGCCGGGACTGCCGCCGCCTCGTCCTCTCCCTCATCGGACCGCCCCCACCTCCCCGAGGCCTTGCCCGTCCCCCCGTGAGCTCCCTTCGCCACCTCCCCTAGGTCGCCGGTCACCTCCTCCCGCCCATGATCGGCCTCGGCGCCACCCCGTCTGGCTCACCGCGCTCCCCTCGGCGCCTGCCACGGGACCGTCCGCCCCGCCTCTCCTTCCCGACCGGCTCCACCACGGACCCGTCGAGCTTCACTGCTGAGCACGCTCGGGCGCCGCGACCTCGCGCGCCCTCTCCTGGTCGCCTCGCCTTCAACCACGGCCTCCCTGTCTCTGCCTTCGTGACCGCCCACGGCGTGCGGCGCGCGCGTCGCCCATCCTTCGCCTCCGCCCGCTTGGCGCCACCCTGCTTCCCGCATCATTCTGCACACGGCAGCCACGCCGATGGCGCCGGCTCCTCCGTGGCCGCCTCTCCACAGAGCCACGGCCGTGGCGCCATGCAGCCATGGCCTCGTGGCCACCTTCTCGGCGCTTGCCGGTCCGCCACACAGGCGTCGCTTCGGGCTGCGCCCGCGCCCGCTAAGCGGCGCCCCATAGGCCCCTGTGCCTATGGCACGTGGAAAAAAATAATAAAAATAATAAAAAAATATATAATTAAAAAATATATTAAATAAATAAATAAATAATAACTAAAATAATTAAAATATTAATTAATTAATTAAGTTAATTAATCCTGATTAGATTAACCTAATCACTAATTAAACTAATTAATCTGTTTTAGCTAATCTTAGTCAATGGCAGTGGGACCCACACGTCAGGTTGACCAAGTCAAGTCTGTTGACTGCTGATGTCAGCATGACATCATGCTGATGTCATTAACTTGTTTTTCGAATTAATTAAATAATTAATTAAATTCTAGAAATTAATAAAATCTTTAGATATTTTAATTATTTTAGTTATTACTTATTTATTTATTTAATATATTTTTTTAATTATATATTTTATTATTATTATTATTTTCTAAAACGTTCCAGGGCGGGCCCCACGTGCCATAGGCACAAGGGTTTATCTGGGCGCCGCTTAGCGAAGGCTGGGCGCAGGACGCTGCCCGAGCGGGCGAGACGCCTGTGTAAAGTGATTCAAGGCGCCGGAGTTAGGTGGCACACGGGCGGTTATGACTGGAAGCGGTATGGGCCACGGGCTGTGGCTCGTGGAGAGGCGGCCGCATGAGGAGCGCTGGGGCCGCGCCATCGCCGTGGGCTGCGCCGTGCAGAGAGGATGCGGGAAGCAGGGTGAGCGCCAAGGGAAGCAGGGGACGGAGGCGAGGGATGGGCGACGAGCAGCGCCGCACGCTGCAGCTGGGCGCGGTGAAGGCAGAGATGGGAGGCCGCGGTTGGAGGCGAGGCGACCAGGGGGAGAGGGCGCGGCCGCGTGAGGTCGCGGGCGCGGCGAGCGCGTGCCCGAGCGCGGTGAAGCTCGACGGGGTCCGGTGGTGGAGCCGGTCGGGGAAGGAGAGGCGGGGCGGACGGTCCGCGCTGGCAGTATGCGGCCGAGGGAGCGCGGTGAGCGCCAGATCGGGTGGCGCCGAGCTGCCGATCATGGGCGGGAGGGCGGTGACCATGGCGACTCAGGAGAGGGGGGCAAGGGGAGCTCACGGGGGGGTGGGAAGTAGGGACAGGCAAGGCTCGGGAAGGTTGGGTCCGATGAGGGAGAGGACGAGGCGGGCGGGGCCTGGCGTGGAGCGGCGAGGTCCGGGCGGCGCTGGTCTCTGGCTGCGACGGACGGGCGACGGGGGCAGTTGGGGTCCTCCTCTCGATCCCGATCCAATCGGGGGAGAGGGGGGTGAGATATTTTCGGGGGAATGGGGGGTGTCGGTGGAGTGGGTGGTGGAGTGGGGGGGTTAGTAGTGGACGGCTGGGCCGGCCTGGTTGGCCCGGTGGCTAGCTGGGCCGAGGCCCAGCGGGGGGTTTACTTTTTTCTTTCTGCTTTCTCGCTTCTTTAGTATATTCTTTCTTTTATTTATTTTCTTTTCTGTTTTAAATAATTATAAATTACTTAGACATTTTATAAAAATGTGTTTACTTCACCATAATTACCGATGCAATATTTGGCAACACCCGAACATTTTTGTGTTGACTTTTGAAAACTTTGGGTGTTTGTCGCTAATTCATTTTTGAATTTGCTATGTTTTTGAACTACCACTTAATTAGCAACAAGAATATAGATGACAAGGCATCATCAAGAGAGTTTTACCAGAGCCTAATTATCCAGCATTACAAATCTCCTCTGATTACAAGAAATCTCGGCCCGAGATTTAGGAGGTAGAAGGAAACAAAGGCGGGTATTCATCACGCAGGCGATCCTCGCTCCTGTGTGGCTTCATCTTCGTAATGGTGCGACCAATCGGACTTTGAGGAACTTGATCGCCTTTCCGGGCGTAGCGACGCTCAGCTTGGTCGAGAATGCGGACCGGATGCTCTTTATAGGAGAGGTCCTGTTGTAATTCGAAAGCACTTCATGGTCCACCGCTCGGATTGGGTCCTTGAAGCAGCGTCGGAGCTGTGACACGTGGAACACATCGTGAACTCCGAGAAAGGTTCGACGGAAGCTCCAGCTTGATATGCCGCTTCCACGCCTTTCCGCATAGTGAATGGGCCAATATAGCGAGGAGCCAGCTTGCCTTGATCCCGAAGCGGTGAGCACCCTTCATTGGTGTAACGCGAAGATAGGCCTTTTTCGCCAAAGTTGATAGACCATGTCTTTATGATGACGGTCATAATTACTCTTTTGACGTGATCGAAAGCAGTCTTGAGATTCTCGCGAATAATGCGCACTTGTTCTTCGCATGTTGGATAATATCCGGACCAAGAGTGGACGCTTCCCCGCTTCGACCAGTTCAGAGGGGTTCGCACTTTCGCCCATATAACACTTCAAGGGGGCCATCTTCGCACTAGCTTGATAGCTATTATTATAAGAGAACTCAAAGATACGGGAGAGATTCCTCCCATTTCTTCAAGGAAATAACACAAGCTCAAGCATGTCTTCGAGAACTTGGTTGACACGCTCAACTTGTTCTTGTGGATCATGGATGAAACGCAGATCGAAAGATAAGTGAGTCCCCATAGCTTCTTGGAAACTTGCCCGTAATCTTGAAGTGAATAAGCCGCCACGGTCCGAATCGATAACCAGTGGAATACCGTGAAGTGAAACAATTTCGGACATATAGAGAGTTGCAAGTCGACTAGCAAAGGATCGCTTTCTTCGACCGCCGTAAAATGTGCAACTTTAGAAAGTCGGTCAACGCATTTACAAGAATAGCATCATTACCTTTCGCGACTTGGGAAACCCAAAGGACGAAGTCCATTTCAACATGGTCCCATTTCCATTCAGGAATAGAGATAGGTTGCAGAGTTCCAGCAGGCCTTTGATGTTCTCGCTTTGATACGACGGCAAACGCCACATTCAAAGAACATAGCGTAGCAATGTCTTGCTTCATATTAGACCACCGTAATCTCGATGGATGCCTTTGGTACATCTTTTGTACTACCAGATGGATACATAGAGGTGTATCATGAGCTTCTTTCATAACCTCCTGAGTCATATTCAGGTTTTCCTTCTTACACGTCACCACTAGGCGTCCTTTGAAGTACAAGGCGCCATCATCAGCAATAGTGAAGAATGAGGGCTTTCCTTCTTTGAGGTCGCGCTTAATCTTGTGGACTTCGGAGTCATATCCCTGTATTGTCTTGATGGAGCTCATGAGATCGGGTTCGACAGCCAGGGTATAGAGGGAACCCTGGGAAACAACACGGAGATTCATCTTGCAAGACTCCTCAGGAGGGGGAGCGAGTGCACCCGGAGGAACAATATGGAGGTTCAGCTTTTCAATTCTTCAACAAGTGAGGGCTGAACCTTGTGAATATGGAGGTGGTTGCAGAAGACTTATGCTCAAGGCATCAGCCATTACATTAGCGTTGCTCGGTGTATAGGAAATACCCAAGTCAAAGTTCCGCACAGCTTCCATCCATCTCTCCGACGGAGGTTCAGGTCCGGCTGAGTAAATGATACTTCAAACTTTGGTGGTCGGTGAAGATCTCGCAACAATTACCGAGAAGGTAATGTCGCCACTACTTCAAAGGCATGAATGACAAAGAAGAAGTTCGAGGTCGTGAACTGGGTAGTTCTCTTCGTGAGGGCTTAATTGCCGAGAGGCATAAGCAACCACTTTGGCGCTCTTGCATTAGGACACAGCCTAATCCTTGACGGGAAGCTGCCGCAAAGAAATGACGTAAGTCCTTCTTAGTATCAGAGGAGCTAGTATCGGGCAGAAGTCAACTTGTCTTTTGAGTGCCCGGAAGCTTTCACGACATTTATCCGCCCATTGGAACTTGACGCCTTATGCAACAAAGTTAGTCGAGGTTCGGCAATCTTGGAGAAGTTCTCGATTAATCGACGGCAATAGTCAAGTAGAACGAGAAAACTTCGACTTTGCTTAACGTTTCTTCGGAGGAGTCCAATCGAGAATAGCTTGAACTCGTTTAGGGTTGACGGCAATACCATCCTTAGAGATGACATGCCCAAGATAGGTTACTTCGGGAAGCCGAATTCACATTTGGAGAACTTGGCATAAAGTTGATGCTCTCGTAGCTTTTCCAAAGACAAGACGAAGATGTTCAAAGATGTTCTTCTTCATTCTTGGAAAATACCAGGATATCATCCAGATAAACCACGACTTTAACTTGTCGAGGTAATCCATGAATATATAGTTCATCACCGAGAGAAGGTGGTCGGAGCATTGGTTGTCGAAGACATGACGGTGTACTCGTATGAACCATAACGAGTCACAAAGGCGGTCTTTGGGATATCCTCTTCGCGAACACGGATCTGGTGGTAACCCAACCTCAAGTCGAGTTTAGAGAACACTGATGAACCAGCCAGTTGATCATACAGATCATTGATCCGAGGAAGAGGATACTTATTCTGAATGGTAGCTTGATTTATAGGACGGTAGTCTTGGACCAATCGGTTTGTCCCATCCTTCTTCTTGACAAAGAGAGAAGGTGCTCCCCAAGGAGAGCAACTTGGGCGAATGAAACCACTTCAAGAGATTTGTCGATTTCCTCCTTGAGCTCAAGGAGTTCATGCGCGCGGCATCTTGTAGGGTCGCTTGGCTATAGGAGTGGTGCTCGGTTTCAAGTCGATGACGAATTCGACAAATTCTAGCAGGGGAATCCTCGGGAGTTCTTCAGAAAGACGCCGAGGAATTCACGCACGATGTGAATGTTTTCAATACCCTCAAGTGGTGCAGCTGCTCAATGCATTCAATGCATAGAGCCTTGCCTCGGCATTTTGCACCAGATGAGCTTGGTAAGTGACTATTTCATCTGAAGGGTGTAGCAGATGGACGGTCTTAGTGGCGCAAACTATAGATGCAGTATGCGCCTTTAACCAATTCATTCCCAAAATGAGGTCAATGCTACAAGACTTCAGTACGATGGGTGAGACAAGGAATTCCAGTCCTTCGATTTCAACGGGGACATCGTTGCAAATCATGGAGGTTCGACATTGGCCCGCAGGGGTGTGTACTAATAGTGAAGCATTCATGTCTTCACATTTAATGTCGTGCAAGCATGCAAAATCTTCTGGCATGAATGAATGTGATGCACCTGTATCAAATAAAATGCATGCTGGTACTGAATTTACGAGGAGTGTACCCATCACAGTAGCAGGCTGGTCTTGAGCTTCGTTCAGATCAACGTGGTTGGCATGAACTCGACCATAAGGCTTGGCATTGTTGTTGCGGGGTTGGTTGCTTCCACGGCCAGTCGCTGGAAGGGCCAGCTGATTCTGGTTCTGGTTGCATTCTCTAGCACGGTGCCCTGGTTGTCCACACCTGAAGCACAAACCATTATTGGGGGTGGGAACAGGAGCTTGGGGTGGTGGAGCTGGAAGCTTTGGCTGCCTAGTTGGAGTAGGCAGACGAGGTGCAGCATAGCTCGCCTTTGGGCAAGGTGCATTCGGTCGGTACATGCCGTTGGGAATCCATATCTTGCGCTCATGCGAGGAAGGGCCCAAGATGAGCCCATGTCACTTGCCATACCGTTAGAGCTCCGTATTCCCGCAAACCAATTTCGACATTGATAGCTTTGTTCACCAAGGTGGCGTAAATCAGCACTGCAGGCACTAGAAGTGCGAGCTTGATGTCAGCTTGAAGGCCGTCACACGGAACTTCTCCCGTCGGCGTGCATCGCTTGCAATGTCCTCTTCAAAGATAGCGAGACAAGTCCAGAACTCTCACGATAAGCTTCAACAGTCTTGTTGCCTTGGATGAGGTTATGGAACTCACGCTTCTTCCGTCCATGACTCCTTGAGGGATGAAGCGGGCACGGAAAGCAGCTTGGAAGTCCGGCCAGTGATGATTGTTCCACTGGCTGAGTACGCCTGTGGCTGTCCCACCATTGAGCTGCGGGTCCCTTCAGGAAGAAGGAAGCAACGGTGACATAGCTGGAAGGGGCTACATCAGCAGACTCCATCTCATAGGTGATGTCACGGAGCTAGTCAACAGCATCTAGGGGCTGGGTTGAGCTGCGGTACACACTTGGGTTGAGGCGCATGAATTCCTGCAGAGTTACTTTGTTTGGCTGCTGGTCCATATTGGGGCGAGGAAACTAAGCCATCATGTTCTCCATGAACTGGCGATTCATCTCAAGCTGTTGGATCATACCAGCCATGTACTCAGGCGGTGGTGGGAAGTTGCCACCACGACCACGACCAAATTGGTCTAACCATCCCGCTAATATAACAGGGGTAGTTCAAAGATTTGAGAAATTTTGCAAAGGACAAGAATCATTCATGATGAAACATGCATAATGAAAACAAAGACGATAGAAACTACATAGTAGTCGGCATATCTTACAAAAGGGATCATGCATAGAGTTCGCACATACGTAGTTCAAGACATAGACTAAGACATCATAGGCGGCACGCAGTTCGCGACGAATGCATCTAACACTTAACAAGCAAGCCTACATCAGTCCCACTCTGCATCATGGAGGTAGTCAGAGCCTAAAGTCGGTAGTGTGGCATCGGGAACTCCACGTCAGCAACCTGGGGTCCGCGAATACTCTGGTGCGGAACCCGACGCCCAAGTGGCAGAAGAGGACCAAGTGCGGGAGAGTAGCCTCCCACCTCTGGCCAACCGACACCCTAGGGCATCACGGTCCTGGCTGGGTAGATCGCAGAGCAGCTGGCTCTCTGGATCGGACAAAGGGGTGCAACAGCGTCGAGAGCACGGTAAAGGTGCCGACGGGTGGTGTACAACTTCGTGGCGAAGAGCTCGGCTAGCTCGATCCAGCCCATCGCGATGCGTAACAAAGTTCGATGGTAGAAGGGCTCTCGGGTGACAGTGGAGTAGGCAGCAGTAGTAACCCTCCTCACCAACATCGATGCGATAGCAATGTGCTCAAGGGGAGGTGTCCAACTCCGATACTCTCCACGAAGACGTGTCGAGCAACATAAGCAGCATCGTGGATCGCCATATCGATAGTCACCCCAACACCATGTGCGGTGTGCAAAGACAAAGAGTGGAGTCATACTCCCGAGAGTAGAGGTGGACGATGGCTCGGCATCGCCTCTGGTTAAAGTCCCGTACTCCTCGAGACGGTGTACTCGTGGTGCCGCCGATAACCCAGATAGGTCATCATCTCCTGCTAGCACCGCAGTGATCTCGAGGCACCAATGGCCGCCGTGGTGGCGCATTTACCTGCCCTCGTGGGTTCCATCCGAAAACAAAGATGTTTCAAAGGAGTCAAATGACAAAGGTGGAAATTGATCAAAATACAATTCCAAGGAATAACTATGGCTTTATCCAACTTTGGGGTGAATGTGGTCACGGGATCCTAGTGTTAGTTAGTAAATCTGCTTAACCCGAGTAGAAGAGAGTTCAGAGTCCCAGAGTAAAGGTCGAGGAGTAAAAGATCCTAGTACCACCCGATGGCGGCGATGGGGCCCGTAAGGCACACAGCCAAGTTAGTAAAAGTTTTTGCAATGTCTAGACTCGACTTCGGCCAAAGAGTGTGGAAGGGGGATTCCTACAGGCAGTCGGCTCTGATACCAACTTGTGATGCCCCCGATTCAATCGTACACTAATCATGCATGCAAATGTGTACGATCAAGATCGTGGACTCACCAAGATATCACAACACAACTCTAAAACATAAATAAGTCATACAAGCATCATAATACAAGCCAGGGGCCTCGAGGGCTCGAATACAAGTGCTCGATCATAGACGAGTCAGCGGAAGCAACAATATCTGAGTACGTATATAAGTTAAACAAGTTTACCTTAAGAAGGCTAGCACAAACCGGGATACAGACGAAGAGGCGCAGGCCTCCTGCTCGGGATCCTCCTAACTACTCCTCGGTCATCGTCCATGGGCTGCACGTAGTAGTAGGCGCCCAAAGGTAGTAGTCGCCATCGACGGTATGCCTGCCTCGGGCTCCATCGTCTGCTGCAAAGAATCGAGTAGAGATAGGGGGAAAAGGGGGAAACAATGCAACCGTGAGTACTAATCCAAAGTACTCGCAAGCAAGGAGCTACACTACATATGCATGGATATATGTGTAAAGGGCCATATCAGTGGACTGAACTGCAGAATGCCATAATAAGAGGGGGATAGCTAGTCTTATCAAAGACTACACTGGGTCACCTTCGCCTTGCAAATGTAGAAGAGGGTAGGTTGAAGTCCTCCAAGTAACATCACATAGCAATAATCCTACCCGGCGATCCCTCCTCGTAACCCTCGATGCAGAGCGACCACCGTTGTATCCGCACTTGGAAGGGTGTGTTTTATTAAGAATCCGGTTCTAATTGTCATAAGGTCAAGGTACAACTCCAAGTCGTCCTGCTATCAAGATCACGGCTATTCAATAGATTAAACTTCACTGCAGGGTGCACCACATAACCCAACACGCTTGATCCCATTTGGCCGACACACTTTTCTCGGTCATGCCCGCCGCAGAAGATCAACACGCCGCAGCCCCACCTAGGCTCAACAGAGAGGTCAAGACGCCGGTCTAAACCTAAGCGCACAGTGGGTCCGGCCCATCGCCTGAGCACACCAGACGCTATGGGCGGCCGAAGGCAGACCTAGCCTAGTGGCGTTCCATCCCAATCCGGCCAGCCGCCGCTCGGGCCGACGCCACGAAGTGCCGGCCGATACCACGACGCCGGATAAACTACTCCCCACGTAGATGGTTAGTGCGTATAGACCAAATGGCCGACTCGGATCAAATACCCAGATCTCGCAAACGTGTTAAGTATCCGCGAACGCCGAACAGGCCAGGTGCCCACCTCTCTCCTAGGCGGTCTCAACCTGCCTGCCGCCTCCGCCACAAAGATCCACTCATGGGTGCTCCACCAACCGAATTCGACTTTGGTCACCACATGTATCATGTATAAGTATATAGTATATACCCGTGATCACCTCCCGAGTGATCACGGCCCGATAGTATAGCACAGCAGACGGACAAGAATGTAGGGCCACAGATGGAAATACTAGAATCCTATACTAGGCATGTAGGATTGCAGCTAAGGTAACAACAGTAGTAACAAGGACAGGCTATGCAAAGAAGATAGGATTAATCGAAAGCGGTAACATGCTACACTACTCTAAGTATAGAGAAGAGTAGGCGATATCCGTGATCAAAGGGGGCTTGCCCGGTTGTTCCGGCAAGAGAGAGGGGGTCACAACTCCGTAGTCGAATCGGGCAAAGCAGATCGCCGGTCTCGTAGTCTACCGGAGAGAAGAGGGGGATGAAACAATGAATACCATGCAAACAGATGCATATCGATGCATGACATGACAAGTAACGATGCTAGGTGTGCCCTAACGTGGTATGAGGTGGTACCGGTTAAGGGGGGAAACATCCGGGAAAATATCCCCGGTGTTTCGTGTTTTCGGGCAGAGGAGTCGGAGGGGGAAAGTTGCGAGTTAGATAGGTTAGGGGTGGCGGATTTAACGGACTGCAGATTCGGATTCATCTCGCTGCTCGAGCAACTTTCATGTTGAAAATATTTTAATCCGAAGTTACGGATTAAAAGATATGATTTTCTAAAGATTTTATTAATTTCTGGAATTTAATTAATTATCTAATTAATTCAAAAACAGGTTAATGACATCAAGCATGATGTCATGTCGACATCAGCTAGTCAACAGAGTTGACTTGGTCAACCTGACGTGTGGGTCCCAATCGCTATCGACTAAGATTAACTAAAACAGCATTAATTAGTTTAATTAGTGATTAGGTTAATCTAATCAGGATTAATTAACTTAATTAATTAATTAATTAATTAATTAATTAATATTTTAATTATTTTAGTTATTATTTATTTAATATTTTTTTAATTATATATATATTTTTTTTTCTAAAACGTTTGTATGGGCCCCACGTGCCATAGGCATGGGGTTTATTGGCGCCGCTTAGCGGGCGCGGGCGCAGGACGCGCCCGAGCGGGCGACGCCTGTGTAAAGCGGATCTGCAAGGCGCCGAGAGGCGGTGGCCACGGCGAGGCCATGGTCGAAGCGGGCGCTACCGTGGCCTGTGGAGAGGCGGTGGAGGAGCGCTGGGGGCGCCATCGGGCCGCGGGTGTGCAGTATAGGATGCGGGAAGAAGAGCGCCATGGGAAGCAGGGGGACGGAGGCGAGGGGATGGGCGACGAGCGCGGCGCCGCACGTCAGGGGCGGTCACGGGCGTGGTGAAGGCATAGACAGGGGAGGCCGTGGTTGGAGGCGAGGCGACCAGGGGGGAGAGGGCGCGGCCGCGGGAGGTCGCAGGCGCGGGCGAAAGCGCAGCGTTCGGGCGCGTGAAGCTCGACGGGTCCGGCAGGAGCCGGGGAAGGAGAGACGGGGCGGACGGTCCGCGCGGCAGGCGCGGTCGAGGGGAGCGCGTGAGCGCCAAGATCGGGTGGCGCCGGAGCGCTGGCCGATCATGGGCGGGAGGGCGATGACCGCGGCGACCTAGGGAGAGGGGCGAAGGGGAGCTCACGGGGGGGGAAGTAGGGACGGGCAGCGGCTCGGGAGGTTGGGGCGGTCCGATGAGGGAGAGGATGAGGCGGCGGCAGTCCCGGGCGTAGCGGCGAAGCTCGGCGGCGGCGCGGTCTCCGGGCGGGCGACGGACAGACGGGGGGCAGCGTGGGGGTCCTCCTCCTCTCGATTCCGTAACTCGGATTAAAATATTTTCAACATGAAAGTTGCTCAGAACGACGAGACGAATCCGGATACGCAGTACGTTCGTCCGCCACACACCCCTAACCTATCGAACTCGCAACTTTCCCCTCCGGCTCCTGCTCAAAACACGAAACACCGGGATATTTTCCCGATGTTTCTTAACCGTACCACCACATAGCACGTTAGGGCACACCTAGCATCGTTACTTGTCATGTCATGCATCGATATGCATCTGTTTACATGGTATTCATTGTTTCATCCCCCTCTTCTCTCCGGTAGACTACAAGACCGACGTTGTGTCGGTGTACTAGAGTAGGGGTACCCTAGTATCCCGAACTCATGCACGGGCAGTTGCAGCACCCCGCGGCAAGGCTTGCCTGGTCACCGCCAAGATCCTCCGTGGTTCCTTTGGAGCCATTCAAGAACAAAGTATTTAACCAAGAAGACAAGGCCCCGCAAGAGGAGCTTGCCGGAAGGCCACTCAAGGCACGCAGAAGACAAGACCCCGCAAGAGGAGCTTGCCGGAAGGCTCGAGAGCGACAAGCCTCCTGGACGCGACAAGGATTCAGCCGCGGCAAGGCACTTGCCGCGGCAGTAACCTCTCTTCATCTCCGCTCCAGCTCATCCACCAACGTGTCACCATGGGACCATTCCATGCGCCACAGTGTCAAGAGGTCATGTGCAGCCAGCGGGAGCAGCGATAAGCGGCGTGACAAGCTTGCCATCGTGGCGAACGGTGGCGCCCCGACGGTCCTCACACTTGTTTAGGCGACAGTGGACGGGCATTTAATGCTTTTGTCCCTTGCCGTCGTGGTTAGGTAGAGTACATCGCATAATCGCTCAAGTAGGTGTACCAACTAATGTTTTTCCATTTGTACCCTCATCTACGTTGCCACCTGTCGGAGCCCCTTTGTGCATATAAAAGGAGGCCCATGCGCAACGTAGAGGGGGTTAGTGAGTCGAGGGGGTTCGAAGACTCTCACGCTAGGTCTAGATTAGCACTGGAGTATATCAGTAGCTCTCGGCTCCCTAGCAAGAACACAATACAAACCGCATAAGCAGCAGTAGGAGTATTATCTCTCCAGAGAGCTCCGGCTGGGTAAACTGCTCGTGTGCTTCGCCTCGATCCGCTCTTCGTGTGATCTCCGCCCCACTCCGAACCAAAAGGGACTCGGTCCGCCGGTCCCATAGGTGTTCGTGGGTCCGATCAGCCTCCCCGACATCTTTGGCGCGCCAGGTAGGGGGCGTCGAGGCTGTGTGAACCTGATCCGGCGTTCACACGAGCAACATCTTCATCATCTTCAACATCTTCATCAACATGCCACCGAAGAAGAAGGCTTCGGCGGCAGCGGAGCCGTCCGCGTCGAACCCACCATCACCGGAGCAAACGGGTGGTGGAGAAGACGCTGGCGGAAGAACGGGCGCCGGCGAAGGAGTTCGTGACGCTGCCAAGTCCAAGGACAGGGCTGCGCAAACCTCGGCGTCCGTACATGTCCCGCGCCCATCTCAGGAGCCGCGGGACCAATAGCATCATGGTATTCACAATACCATACGCTCGTTGGATCAAGACTGAGCTGGAGGGTCTCGAGGCCCTAAAGACCAGCGTGCACGCCAACATGCTGGCACGAGCGAGATACGGTCGCCTGGACGGGATGCTGCTCCTTCTAACATAGTTAGAAGTCCGAGCATATCCCACTCCTCGCACCGTTCACCATTGCCACCCACCACTCCAGCGGAAGCCTTGGCGAGAGCTCAATCGCTCCTCGACGACCCTCCAACAGCCGACAAGGTCGACGAGTGGAGGGCCACCATCCCGCGTCTCATCGGTTTCGCCAACGGCGACGCTCCGCGGCAACCGAGTGCGTCGCTGCGGCGGCAGGAACGCCAAACGCGAGCCGGTGGCGACGAGACCGGTGGGGGTGCAACCACCATGCACTCTCCACCCCGAAGGCCAAGATCGCCGACTCGCAGGATCCATCTCGACAGTGACTCCACTGCGTCATCGGATCCGTGAGCTCATCGCGATCAGCGCCAAGTGCTACACGATCGACAGCAAGAGGACGCTCGAACTTGCATCGAGCGCCGAAGAGAAGCACGACGTCAATCCGACAAGCGCGCTGGGCCCTCTGTTGACATGCACGCGCCAGAGGAACCAGGCGACTTGTCAGACGCGGTAGGTTGCCCTGCGTTCACTCGTGAGCTGCGGCAAGTCCAAAGGCCCAAAGAAGAAGAACTTCAAGCCAGACGCATCGAGAAGTACGACGGCAAGACGCATCCGTCGGAGTTCCTCAACATCTACACCATCGCGGTGCAGGCTGCCGGGGCGAGACGACAAGATCCTTGCCAACTACTTCCCGCTGGTGCTCAAGCCCAACGTCAGGTCCTGGCTCATGCACTTGCCGGACAACTCCATATCTTCTTGGGCAGATCTATGCCATCAGTTTGTCGGCGCCTTCACAGGCGGCCACAAGCCCCATGGCCAAGAAAGCGACCTTCATCTGCTCGCCCAGAAGGAAGGAGAACCCCTGCGCAAGTATATTCAAAGATTCAGCCGTGTGCAGCACAACATCCCAGATGTCCACCCCGCCGCGGTGATCAGCGCGTTCCATCAGAACGTGCGGAACCGCAGGATGCGGGAGGAGATGGCGATGTGCAAGATCAGAGACGTCAGTGAGCTATACACCCTGGCCGACAAGTGCGCACGCGTCTTTGAGGAGGGAGGAGACTCCGGAGAGAATACGAAGCAGGAGGATCTCGACAAGGAGGAGACCGCCTGCAAAGAAGAGCCGGGCGGCGGGCAACAGAAAAAGAAAGGCAGAGATGTGCTAGTCGTCGAGCGGTCCGGCAACGGAGGTGGCGACAAGAACGCCAAGGCTGGTAACTCCGGCAAGGAGGTTGCCGCCGGCACCAACCACCAGCTGTGGCGGCCACCGACAAGCGGGGACGGCTCCGGGAAGCGATCTGCAAGATCCACCGCACCAAGGGTCATGACCTCGAGCTGCAAGAAGGTAGAGCAGCTTGTCGAGCAAATGTAAAGCTGAATACGAGGGACGCGACAAGGAGAAGTCTCAGGAAGGTGCTTTGGAGGAGCCAAGAAGAAACGCCCCGGCCGGGGAGGACGGGGCGCAAGGCCAAGCGGCAAGGAGACAGACCTCCCATGGCCGCGACAAGGATGAAGATGACGACGACGATGAAGATATGGAAGATGACGAGACCGATGAGCAGGAGTTTGAAAGCTACAGAGGTCCTCTGCGTTGACGGAGGTGCTTCCTCGATACTTCCCACCGCCAACTCAAGCAAAGGATGCGGGAAGTTAATGCAAACGAACCATCCGTGAGAGTCACGCAAGCCTCTCGAAATGGTCCAAAGACGCCTATCATCTTTGATATTGAGGACCACCACGATCGCATAATGCGGTCGGGTGCTTGCCGATGTTGGTCTCACCAACTATCCGCAACCTCAAGGTCACCAAGATGCTAGTTGACGGCGGGGCCGGCTTAAACTGATCTCCTCCGCGGTGCTCCGTAAGCTTCAGATCCTCGACAATGAGCTCAAGAGATCGGCACATTCCAAGGAATCAATCCGGGAAGGAGCAAGTCAAGGGGAAGATCATGTTGCGGTAACATTTGGCAGCGAAGCTGAACTTTAGGACTGAGAGGGTCACATTCGACGTTGTTGATTTCCCATTGCCTTACAATGGGATACTTGGCCGCCCAAAGACTCGCTAAGTTCATGGCAGCCTCTCATTATGCATACAACTTACTCAAGATGCCAGGCCCGATAAGCATCATCTCTGTCCCATGGCGACAAGAAGGATGCTCTTATCTGTGCCGACAAGATCTACCGGAAGCGGCAATGCAATGTAAAAGCAAAACACTTGCCGCTGAAGCTCCGGGGAAGAAGACCAAGTCCGCAAGAGCTCTAATGCCCACTCCGGCAAGCGCACCTCTTGAGTGCTGCGCTACCGTCGAGGACGCACCATCGAGCTCCACCGCAAGTGCAAGAAGACGATGGCAGCTCCGCCAAAGACCAAGAAGGTGTCCGCCAAGGAGGACGGCACCGGTGGTACCTTCACCATCGGTGCCTCTCTCGACCCTAAATAGGAAGGCGCTCGTTGCTTTCCTGCGGGCTAACGCCGACGTGTTTGCATGGCAACCGTCGACATCCCCGTGTTCCTGTGAAAGTAATTGAGCACCGCCTTGCCGCTTTGTCCTCGCGCGCCGCCCGTCAAGCGTAAAGTCGAAGCAAGCAAAGGAGCGTCAAGAGTTCATCGCGGAAGAAATCAAGAAATTGGAAGCAGCAGGCCTTGTCAGAAGAGTGCTCCATCCTACGTGGTTGGCCAATCCTGTAGTTGTGCGCAAGGCTAACGGGAAATGGAGGCTTTGTATCGACTTCTGAGATGTCAATAAAGCTTGTCCCAAAGATCCATTTCCCTTGCCGCATCGACCAGATTGTTGACTCCACGATCGGATGTGATTTGCTTTCATTTCTTGATGAATACTCGAGATATCATCAGATCTTCATGGCGTAAGAAGATGAGGAGAAGACCGCATTCATCACCCCATGTGGCACGCATCGCTTTTGTACGGATGCCCTTCGGGTTAAAGAATGCTGGTTCAACGCTTGCAAGGGTAGTTCATGATGCTTTTGAGCCGCAAATGCATGTAAATGTAGAAGCCTACATGGATGACATAGTGGTCAAGAGCAAGGACAAAGCAACTCGGTTCAAGATTTGGATGAGACCTTTGCAAATCTGCAAGATCAACCTCAAGCTCAATCCCGAGAAGTGCGTGTTTGGAGTCCCTTCCGCAAGCTTCTCGGGTTCTTTGTGTCTCGGGAATTGAAGCCAATCTCGACAAGATCAAGGCCATTGAGCAGATTGAAGCACCAAAGCGCGTCAAGGATGTACGAAGACTTGCCGGTTGCGTAGCTGCTCTCAAAGAGTTTATCTCTAGGTCTGCTGAACGCATACCGCCGTTTTCAAGATTTTAAAAGGCAGGTCCAATGAAATGGACTCCTCGAAGCGAAGGCTCGCGCCGCAGGACATAAAGAGGTACCTGTCCTCCACTCCAATACTTGTCGCACCTAAGCCACAAGAGAAGTTGCTGCTATATATAGCGGCAACCAATCAAGTGGTTAGTGCTGCGTTAGTAGCGGAGAGGGAGGCGGATGATGAGCTAGCAACCACGGCAGACACATCCAGCGACAAGCAGGGGGCTTCACCGACAAGCTCTGGTCCCGACAAGGATGAATCTACGCAGACGCATGAGCAGATGCAGAAAAGGATGGTGCAGCGCCCAGTTTACTTTGTCAGTTCCCTTCTGCAGGGGGCTAGATCAAGGTACTCTGGCGTGCAGAAATTGCTGTTCGGCCTTCTCATGGCCTCGAGAAAGCTGCGCCATTACTTTCGTGCACATGAGATCACAGCTTGTCACTCGCTTTCCTGAAGAGGATCTCGCAAAATCCAGAAGCGGTGCAGGATTGTCGAGTGGGCAATCGAACCTGCCGAGCTTTGGCCTCAAGTTTGAAAGCACTTCAACTATCCAAAGCAGAGCATTGGCGGAGTTCATAGCAGAATGGACGCCAACACCAGATGAAGAAATTCCAGAGACGAGCATTCCCATCAAGGAAGCAAGCAAAGAGTGGCTGATGTACTTTGATGGTGCCTTCTCGCTGCAAGGCGCCGGTGTCAAGGTGCTTTGTCGCACCCACCGGAGAGCACCTCAAGCACGTAGTCGGATGCACTTTCCCAAGGAGCAAGCAACAAACAATACCGCAGAGTATGAAGGTTTGCTTGCCGCCCTGTGGATTGCAAGAGACCTTGGGATTAAGAAGCTTATTGTCGGGGTGATTCGCAGCTTGTCGTCCGCCAAGTGAACAAAGATTATCAGAGTCCATTGATGGAAGCCTACGTTGATGAAGTGAGGAAGCTGGAAGAACACTTTAACGGCCTACAAATGGAACATGTTCCAAGAGATCAGAATGATATTGCTGATGGCCTGTCAAAGTGCGCTGCACTTAAGTTGCCCGTGGAACCAGGGATTTTTGTGCTCAAGCTAACTCAGCCAACCGTAACACCATCAATCGGATGTAACAAGAAGAGGAAGTTGATCTCTGGTGACTATTTTCCGGCAGAGCTTCCCGAAGCCGCCGCCAAGAAGGTCCCCAAGATCGACACCAACAGTGCTGAGGGGCAGTCTGCTCCGACAAGCCCCAGGGTTTGTTTCGTTGAAGCAGACGCCCCCGACAAGTTTTGCTCCGGCAAGCTTGCCGGAGAACGTCAAGCTCCGGCTGAGCCGCAAGTTCTTGCCGTGGAAGCTGATGTTCCCGCAGCAGCAGATGTGCCTTTAGTCCTTGTTGTCGAGCCATAGGCTCCAAAGATGGGTGCGGCAGATTGTCCATTTCCTTCAGACAGAGAACTTCGAAGAGCAAGAAGAAGCTGAAAGAGTAGCCCGCAGTCAAGTATGTACCAGTTTGTCGACAAAGACACCTGCATGTATGAGACTCAACGGTGTGAAATTGAAGTGTATTCACCGGAAGACGGACAAAAGCTATTGGCAGAGATACATGGAGGCATATGTGGTCACCACATTGGCGCAGAGCACTTGCCGCAAAGCTTTCCGGCAAGGTTTCTTTTGGCCGACAGCCCTCCGTGATGCAACCGCACAAGTAACCAAGTGTGAAGCATGCCGGTTCCATTCCAAATGCAGACACACCAGCCAGCTCAAGCTCTCCGACGATCCCTTTATCCCGGCCATTTTCGGTCTGGGGCTCGACATCTCGGCCCCTTCCCCGAAGTTTGGGGGCTTTGAGTACTTGTACGTCGCAATCGATAAGTTCACAAAGTGGCCGGAAGTGGAAGCAGTGAGGAAGGTGACAGCACAGTCAGTAGTCAAGTTCTTCAGGTCGTTTGTTTGCCGTTTCGGAATCCCTAACGGGATCATCACCGACAACGGCACACAATTTACGAGTCGCACCTTCATGCAGTACGTCCAAGATCTTGGCGCCAAGGTCTGCTTTATACATTGCTCATCCGAGAAGCAACGGTCAAGCGAGAGGGCGAATGCTCAAGTCTTGCGCGGGCTCAAGACCAGAACTTTCGACTGTGCTGCACAAGTGCGGAAGAAACTGGATTGAGGAGCTGCCGGTGGTTCTTTGGTCGATCAGACGACGCCAAATCGAGCGGTGGCAGACACCTTTTGCTCTAGTCTATGGAGCAGAGGCAGTTCTCCCATGGAACTTCAGATACGGGTCACCTCGAGTACTCGCTATGATGAGCTTGAGCAAGAGCAGCTGCGACAAGATGACGACTACTCCTTGAGGAGGACCGTCCTTGAGCCGTTAGGACGAGCTGCTCGTTACCCAAGAAGCTTTGCGTCGCTACCATAGCCGCAAAGTTAGTGCCAGAAGCCTCGAGGAAGGCGACCTTGTTCTTCGCCGCTCAGTCCGCCAAGAATTCAAACAAGTTGACGCCAAAGTGGGAAGGCCCTTATCGGGTGAAACGAGTCACTAGGGCTCAAGGCGCTGTCCGCTTTGAGACCGAAGATGGCATTCCGTGAGCAACTCCTGGAACATTGAGCATCTTCGTAAGTTTTACCGTGAAGTAGCGATTGCCGGAACCTGTTCCGGCAACCACCTTTTGTACAAGTCTTGCCGATGTTGCATGTAATCCTTTGTACAAAGCCGGGCGCAGATCCCGTGCATAAGTAAAGCTCATGTGTTGCGCACAACTTGTCAAATTCATGCTTTCATCATTTTTTTGCATGTTTTGGCTAACACATTGTGCAGCACCCACACCCGGTAAGCAATATCGAGCCGCTGGGCTCCATAACTTTATTTTCTCTTCTTTCTCTTTTCTCAAAGAAAGGAAGGTTCCCTCGCGCACAAGTTGACCAGGGGGGAAGGAGAAGATAATACTATGGACCAAGCGTTGCTCGAGGAAGTTTCGCCTTATCGGGAAGCAAACGACAGAAAAGCTAAGTTGCCCAAGTTTGAGCAATCAGTTCTTAAATTTTTAATTATCTTCCTCGAACGATAGTACTTTGTATGGAAAACACATGCGCGCGGAGGAACCAACTGCATGACTAGTCGCGCCTTTACTTTGTTTCGAGTCCGCTCAACAACTTAAGTGAGCTGCAACTAGTCGCGACAAGGTTGCTTTGTCGGAGGCACCGCCAAGAGGCCGACGTTCACTTTTCGGTATTTCGCCGCGGCAAAGGTGCTGCACCGACAAGTTCCCTAAAAGCGAGGGGCAAAACGCATTACAAAGGAAGGAATCAAGTAAAGGAAATAACATTGCAATCATCGCCTAAGATAGAGTTATATTACAAAATAGCTTGTCGCAGATCTAATAAATTGTTCTAAACATGATCAACAGCGACAAGGGAAAGATAAAATTGGCGGCCTAGTCTACGCGGTCGCCATCAATCCGCTTGATCTTGCCCACCTTGTCCACAATGGGTGCGACAAGAGCTTTGAGCGCCTCCGCATCGGCATCTGGCGGCAAGGATCTGAGGACGCTGCTGAGGTTGAGGCTCGGATTGCGGAAGGCCACCTTCATCAACACCTTCGGAGGGCTCCTGCACAGATCTGGCGCGATTCCTCGGCTAGCTGCTTTGGGATCTCTTCCCGGAGTCGTTGGAGAGCCGTCACCACGCCCTTGAAGAATAAGCTAAGCTTGGCGCTGGGTTGGAGGTGCTCGTCGGAGGAGTATCCGAGATCCACCATCCCCAGCTCCATCAGCTTGTTGTGGATGGCGGCGGCAGTATCCACGAGACCTTCGGTCCAGTGCTCCACACTCTCCCTCAAGGCGCTCTGGGTGGCAACATCATTCGCCAGCAGCTCCTCGTTGGCCTTGATCTTCTCCAATAGGCCCACCTCCCGCTCCTTGGCGCCGTCCAGCGTCTGCACCAAAGTGGTCAGCTTCAGCTCAAGATCCGCCTTGGAATCCTTGGCGGCGTCGAGCTCCTTGCTCCTATCAGCGAAACGGCCCTGCAGCTCGCCAAGAGTGTAGGCGTCCTTCTCGCGTTCTTGCTTGAGCGCAGCAAGCTCCTCGCCGCTCTTCTCGAGACTGGCCTCCAGCTGCGTCACCTTCATCTCCAACTCTTTCTTGGCGGCCTCGGCGGCTGCGGCAGCATCCTTCGCTTCCTTAAAAGCCCCGCCAAGTGACTCCTCATGGCGACAAGCTCTTCCTCATAGCTGTCAAGATTGATCTTCCGCCGCGCCAACTCGCCTTCTTATGTAGATAGCTTCGGCAGCGAGCCTTTGCTGCTCCTCGACCTCAGCCTTCTCAAGGATGAAGGCTGTGCGCTCTTGACAAAGTCGCCCCGCTCTTCCGCTACGCCCGGAGAGTTTCTTGGTTGGCGCCCGGAGCTCTTCTGCGCTTCTCCATGTCTGCTCCGCCCTCGCGACAAGTGCTTCCGGGACTCCAACTTGGCTTGTCGGGCGCGGTAGAGCGACAATTTTCTTCAGCAGCTGCTCCTCCTCGATCTCGGCCGCTGCTTGGCGCGTCCACCAGCGTCAGCCCAGCAGAGGCGAGCAGCTCTCCATCGAAGGTCTCTCCTTCGACCGGCGCCCTGGAGCTCGACTCCCATGGGAGCTTGATGAAGACGCCGTCGCTGGCGTTCAAGTAGGCGCAGGGCTGGGGCTCTTCGGAGCCTGACACTACGGCAGCGGCGGAGGGATCGGCGGTCGGTGTAGCGCCTGGCGCTCCTGCGGCCCCAGGGCCATCAAGGTCTGTCGCCCGGACCCTCGCCCGGCTTCTGCGGCGGCAACCTCGGTGGCCTCTTCGCCCGCAGGCTCGTCACGGGCTTCTTCTCCCAATGGCGGCTTCGTCGGTGTTGCACAGCGTGCTCCTCGCCGGCGACCTCGGTCTCCATCGGCTCTGTGGCGGACGGATGAAGAAAGTCAAGCAAATATCCAAAGATAGAATCAGAAGACAAACAGAAGAAAACGAGCCCAAGGGAAATTTTCGCGCAAGAGGATTACCTGCAATGGGATCTGCAGCCATGGTCTCGACCACTGGAGGATCACTGGTGCTGTCCCTTGCCGGAGTAGTCTCGCTTGCCGGAGAACGCCCCCTTGCCGGAGGATCCTCCCTTGGCGGCGTAGTCGAAGCAGATAGAATTTCGGGGCGGCTTCCGGCCCTCCCGATGAGGCTGCTCGCTCCTACACAAACCAACAGTCAGATATCAATGAAGAAGGAGCACCCATGCACACCTAACAGTAAGGAGAAAACCGCATACTTACTCTGGGGGCTGTGCTGGGGGCTGCTTTGAAGGAGAGTTGCCTCACCCGGCAAGGTTGTCTCGGACGCGCCTCCTGTTGCCACGGGTGGATCGTCCTCAATGACGACCACCGGGGTCTTGGCTCTCTTCGACGCTCTTTGGGCCAGCGTCCTGAAAAGGAAAGAGTTCAGAACGAAGCAAATCAGATTCAAGATGAAGCAACCCAATTGAAGAAATACAAGCACAATATTGAAGCTTACTCTTCTTCTTCCTCGTCGGAGCTGAGCACGGAGAGATCAAACTCCGGCTCGCCACCAGTGCGACGAGGCGGAGGAGTGGGCTCTCTTGACCGCTTGGCGGAGGTGTCAACGGTGGCCTGGGAGGATCCCGCCCAGCTTGTCGCAGCAGTGGGTGCTCAGCGGCAACATTGCTTGTCCGCGGTGGAGCGCGTCATGTGATGCTGCGGCTGTTGGCCCGTCTGCCGCCCGTCTAAATCTCCGCCTTGCGGACGCCTCTTTGGCGGAGCCGGGGGCTCCGTTTGCGGCAAGCCGGATGGTGGGGAAGAAGCGCCCTCGGCTGGTTCGCCGACTCGCCTCGGGTTCGGCAAGCTCTTCCTCACCGGGCGAACTCCCTTCGCTTCAGCAAGAAGGCTTGCCGCCCGCGCATCTGCCTCCTCCACGGTGTACCCGAAGACGCCAGCGGCAGAAGCTGCTGCCGCCTCCTCCAGCCTGGTGGCAATGCGCTGCATCTCGTCGTCGGTGGTGTCGCGGGTGAGCTTCTTCTGCTCGTCGGGGCGGATCGGCGTTTCTTCCAAGCTGTCGAATTGCCGCACGACGTCGTCCTCAGGCTCTTGCCAGGTTGGAACGATCCCATGAGAATCGCACAACGACATCATGGCACGGATGCGGTCGAGCGCAGAATTGTTGCACAATGGGACGACCCCCCTCGGCAACCTAAACCACTCGGGGTGATCAGGGTCATGCTTGAACAGTTCTAGCAAAGATCGCATCCAACTCCAAGACAGTGAAATTCCAGTTGAGGCCCGGCGCAGCCTCATGATGTCCGCTGCATTTTGGAACTCCCAAGCAGGTCTCCTCCTCTCCTCGCAAGGGAGCGGCGCGGGCGCGAAGGAAATCTGCGCCAATCCGCGCTTACGGTGAGTCCGCAAGCCCGAGGCGCAAGATCCGGTCACAGCAATCTTCAACCTAGCATCTTCCGGGCGCCAAGTTGCTCCAATCGCTGTCACAAGACTATTGGGGCTTGGCGCAGGGCAGTGAAGGGCTGCGGGTTCTCCTCAACGATCCAACACCAATTGGCTCTCCACTCCTCCCATTTGCTGCGGAGCTCTCCTTCCAGATAGGCCTCCTTCTTGCCGACCCTGGAGACCTGTGCAATCCCTCCCAAGAAGCTGCCCCTCTCTCAACGCTGGGCATGAAGAAGTGGCGGAAGAGGGCTATGTTTGGGTGGATCTCGACAAAGTTTTCGCAAAGGTGTGCGAAAACTGCCATGGTCGAAACGGCGTTGGGGGTGAAATCAAGGAGGCGGAACCCGTAGGGTGTTCATGATATCGCAGAAGAATTGAGAAAAGGCGGCAGAGCCCGCAATAGAAGAAAAGCGCAAAGAAAGGGTACCCAGTTGGGGCTAGTTCAAGCGGTGGCGGGAGTACCTTCGCGATGCGCGGATGCGCACGCTGCGTCTCCGTCGACCGTAAGAGGTAGTAACCCTCCCTCAGCTCCTTTGCGTCGAGCTGGGGGAAGAAGATGGCCCGCTCCTTTCGCAGCGCGGCGAGCCGCTGCGCCTCGGCCGATTTCACGCCCTTCCCCTTGTCGGCTTTCGGAGCCATGGCGAAGGCGGTGGAGGAGACCGACGGCGTTGGTGGCGCTGTGGCGAAAGGGGGCGGAGCGCTGCTCTCTTCGCACTAGAGAAGAAGGGGAGCGGCGGTGGTTTTTAGACGAGACAAAGAATGGCGAGGTGGGTGACCTGCCCTGCTTCCCCTGTTTATAAGGAGGGAGACGGGCGGACGTTCCGCTTTTCCTAATAAAGAAACCCCCACGATCTCTCCCACGACGCCACGCTCGACGCGTGCTGTTCGTGGGGACGTGGTGGTCCAGAGCAAGTTACGGCGTGATCAAGGCCGCGTGTGACTGCAGACTGTTTTGGGCGTGGCCCGACAGCGCTTCGGTGTGCCCAGTTCGGGGGCTCCTGTCGGTGTACTAGAGTAGGGGTACCCTAGTATCCCGAACTCATGCACGGGCAGTTGCAGCACCCCGCGGCAAGGCTTGCCTGGTCACCGCCAAGATCCTCCGTGGTTCCTTTGGAGCCATTCAAGAACAAAGTATTTAACCAAGAAGACAAGGCCCCGGCAAGAGGAGCTTGCCGGGAAGGCCACTCAAGGCACGCAGAAGACAAGACCCGGCAAGAGGAGCTTGCCGAAGGCTCGGAGAGGGACAAGCCTCGGACGCGACAAGGATTCGGCCGCGGCAAGGCACTTGCCGCGCATAACCTCTCTTTATCTACGCTCCAGCTCATCCACCAACGTGTCGCCATGGGACCATTCCATGCTTGGCGTGTCAAGAGGCTGTGCAGCCAGCGGTGAGGAGCAGCAATAAGCGCCACGACAAGCTTGCCATCATGGCGAACGGTGGCGCTCTGACGGTCCTGTTACCTTTGTTTAGGCGACAGGACGGGCATTTAATGCTTTTGTCCCTCGCCGTCGTGGTTAGGTAGAGTACACTGCATAATCGTTCAAGTAGGTGTACCAACTACTGTTTTTCCATTTGTACCCTCATCTACGTTGCCACCTGTCGGAGCCCCTTTGTGCATATAAAAGGAGGCCCATGTGCAACGTAGAGGGGGTTAGAGAGTCGAGGAGGTTCGAAGACTCTCACGCTAGGTCTCGTTAGCAGCTGGAGTATACTGTAGCTCTCAGCGCTCCCTAGCAAGAACACAATACAAACCAGACAAGCAGCAGTAGGAGTATTATCTCTCCGGAGAGCTCCGGCTGGGTAACCGCTTCGTGCTTCGCCTCGATCCGCTCTTCGTGCGATCTCCGCCCCACTCCGAACCAAAAGGGACTCGGTCCGCCGGTCCCATAGGTGTTCGTGGGTCCGATCAGCCTCCCCGACACGCTGCTGTTGCCCAGTTCGACTACGGAGTTGACGACCCCTCTCTCTTGCCAGAACAACCAGGCAAGCCCCCCCTTTGATCACCAGATATCGCCTACTCTTCTCTATACTGCTTGCATTAGAGTAGTGTAGCATGTTACCGCTTTGATTAATCCTATATCGCTGCATAGCCTGTCCTTGCTACTACTGTTGTTACCTTTTACCGCAATCCTACATGCTTAGTATAGGATGCTAGTATTTCCATCTGTGGCCCTACATTCTTGTCCGTCTCTGTGCTATATTATCGGGCCGTGATCACTCGGGAGGTGATCACGGGTATATACTATATACTTATACATGATACATGTGGTGACCAAAGTCGGTCGGCCGGTGGAGCACCCGCGAGTGGATCTTTGTATGGAGCGACAGGCAGGTTGAGACCGCCTAGGAGAGAGGTGGGCCTGGCCTGCTCGGGCGTTCGCGGATACTTAACACGCTTAACGAGATCCGGGTATTTGATCCGAGTCTGGCCATTTGGTCTATACGCACTAACCATCTACGCGGGAGTAGTTATGGGTATCTCGGCGTCGTGGTATCAGCCGAAGCACTTCGTGACGCCAGCGACTGAGCGGCGCGCGCCGGATTGGACTGGAATGCCACTAGGCTAGGTCTGCTTCCGGCCGCGTTCGCAACGTGCAGGTGTGTGCTTTCAGGCGATGGGCCTGCACTTCAGGCGCTTAGGTTTAGACCGGCGTCTTGACCTCTCGTTGAGCCTAGGTGGGGCTGCGACGTGTTGATCTTCCGCGGCCGGGCATGACCCAGAAAAGTGTGTCCGGCCAAATGGGATCAAGCGTGTTGGGTTATGTGGTGCACCCCTGCAGGGAAGTTTAATCTATTCGAATAGCCGTGATCTTCGGTAACAGGACGACTTGGAGTTGTACCTTGACCTTATGACAACTAGAACCGGATTCTTAATAAAACACACCCTTCCAAGTGCCAGATACAACCGGTGGTCGCTCTCTCTCAGGGTTACGAGGAGGGGATCGCCGGGTAGGATTATTGCTATGTGATGTTACTTGGAGGACTTCAACCTACCCTCTTCTACCTGTTGCAAGACGAAGGTGACCAGAAGCATAGTCTTCGATAAGACTAGCTATCCCCCTCTTATTACGGCATTCTCGCAGTTCACCCATCGATATGGCCCTTTACACATATATCCATGCATATGTAGTGTAGCTCCTTGCTTTGCAGTACTTTGGATGAGTACTCACGGTTGCATTGTTTCCTTTTCCCCTATCTCTACTCGATTGCTGCAACTGACGATGGAGCCTGTGGAGCTGACGCCACCGTCGATGACGACTACTACACTGGAGGCGCCTACTACTACGTCTAGTCCGCGGACGACGACCAGGAGTAGTTAGGAGGATACCAGGCAGGAGGCCTGCGCCTCTTTTGATCTGTATCCCAGTTTGTGCTAGCCTTCTTAAGGCAAACTTGTTTAACTTATGTCTGTACTCAGATATTGTTGCTTCCGCTGACTCGTCTATGATCGAAAGCACTTGTATTCGAGCCCTCGAGGCCCTGGCTTGTATTATGATGCTTGTATGACTTATTTATGTTTTAGAGTTGTGTTGTGATATCTTCCGTGAGTCTCGATCTTGATCGCATACATTTGCGTGCATGATTAGTGTCACGATTGAATCGGGGCGCCATGTAGTAACTCTTTGTTCGGCGATCGTCGCCGTATTTGTCTCGGTGTTGAGTACTTTTCTCCATCTCGATTCTGAGTGCATCTTCCGCTGTTTTGAGCTTCCGCTTACGCTTTTTTAGGCTACGTGCGGTGGTGACGAGCCTTTTGTGGAGGTTCTTCTGCTTCCAAAGAACTTGTCCGGCGTGAGATCGTCCGGACTGTTATCTTCGCCGGGACGGGTTGTTTATCCAGGTTGTTCTGTTCGGACGGTTGCTCGATAGCATGTTAAATGCGTCCATCGGTTCATACTGCTCCATGGCTGGGTCTGTATGGCTGTTGTCTTTGTCGAGGCGGGACTTTGAGCGGCGCTTACGTCGCCGTTTTGACTGCTCTTCGAGGGAATGATCCTTCGTAGCGTCCCGTTGTTCCTCGTCGTCGCTTCCTTTAGGTGTATCCACCATGTATACATCGTGAGATGAGGTGGTTCTTCAGTGCCCTATAGGTGCTAGTTCATGTTCCTCTCCTACATCGTCGTCCATACCGTCGATGTCTTGAGTCGAAGTCGAGCATGTCGGTTAAATCATCGACAGTGGCTACGAAGTGGGTGGTGGGTGGGCATTGAATTTCTTCGTCGTCCGCGTCCCAACCTTGCTGACCGTAGTCCGGCCAGGGCTCTCCTGATAAAAAGAGAGACTTTAGTGAATTCAGGATGTCGCCAAAGGGCGAGTTCTGAAAGATGTCCACGGCGGTGAACTCCATGATCGGCGCCCAATCGGATTCGACTGGCAGGGGCGCGGAAGGTTCGGAGTTCGGAGAGGAGTCCGACACCTTGGAGTCACGAGCTCCGCAAAGGACAGGGTAGGTGTACGGCTCAACCGCCGTAGAGATCGCAGCCCCCGAGGCGGTGTCCAGCCACCCGTCCTCGATCGGCATGATCGGCTCGAGCTAAGGGTCGAGCAGACATCTTTGACCTCAGGACACCGCTCGCGGCAGAGCTAGATCATGCCCTCGTGATGGCGGGCGCTTGGCTGTGGCTTGAAACCCGTCGAAGATCAAGTCTCCGCAGACGCCACCGTAGTTCAAACTTCCAAATCTAACACGATGGCCGTGGGCATAGCTTTCAATCTGCTCCGGATGGCTGCTTAATTGCCCGCATGCAAAGCCGCCGAATACGAAGATCTTTCCAGGGAGAAAAGTCTCACCCTGGACCGCATCATCGTTGATGATCGGAGGAGCCATCGGGCCTAAGGATGATGACACAGAGGAACTCTCAATGAAAGCACCAATGTCGGTGTCAAAACCGGCGGATCTCGGGTAGGGGTCCCGAACTGTGCGTCTAGGCGGATGGTAACAGGAGACAAGGGACACGATGTTTTTACCCAGGTTCGGGCCCTCTCGATGGAGGTAAAACCCTACTCCTGCTTGATTAATATTGATGATATGGGCAGTACAAGAGTATATCTACCACGAGATCAGAGAGGCTAAACCCTAGAAGCTAGCCTATGGTATGATTGTTGTTAGATCCCTACGGACTAAAACCCTCCGGTTTATATAGGCACCAAAGAGGGTTAAGGTTACAGAGTCGGTTATAATGGTAGGAGACCTACATATCCAGACGCCAAGCTTGCCTTCCACGCCAAGGAAAGTCCCATCCGGACACGGGACGAAGTCTTCAATCTTGTATCTTCATAGTCCAGGAGTCCGGCCAAAGGTCATAGTCCGGCTATCCGGACACCCCCTAATCAAGGACTCCCTGAGCCGTGCCTCTCAGAAACGAAAAAAGACACTTTTTCTGTTTTTTCCCTTCCGGAGAGGCACGGTTGTGCTTTCGCAAGAGACACGACCATGCTCTCGGAAACAGAAAGAACGCGTTTTCTGTTTTTTTTTCTTTCGCGAGAGGCACGGTTTTGCTTCCGCGAGAGGCACGGTTGTGCTTTTGCTGAGCCTCTCGAAAATGAAAAAAAATGCATTTTCTATTTTTTTCCTTCCGCCAGAGGCGCGGTTGTGCTTTCGCGAGAGGCACGGTCGTGCCTCTCAGAAACGAAAAAAATGCGCTTTCTCTTTTTTTCCTTCCGCGAGAGGCACTGTTTTGCCGCGCGAGAGACACAACCATGCCTCTTTCGGAAAGGGAAAAAAACCATGCTCCCGGTTCAGTTTATTCGTTTTTTTTTGTCCGGCTTTTTCATGAAAAAAGTTCGTCAAAACCTATCAACATGGAATCTAGTTTTGAAGATCACGAAGCGAGGAATCCAACGATGAAAATGGTTTGAGATTTGGACACATGGTTTAAGAGATAAAACATTTTGAATAAATAGATCTACGAAAAAAGGGAAAACTCCCAGGTTGCGACAAGTAGGTGGGAGTGATCTTTGCAATGAGTACTCCTCAATTAGTGA
This sequence comes from Aegilops bicornis, assembly GCA_021605145.1. Classification (NCBI taxonomy): domain Eukaryota; kingdom Viridiplantae; phylum Streptophyta; class Magnoliopsida; order Poales; family Poaceae; genus Aegilops; species Aegilops bicornis. Next base: position 536,488,926 of record CM038670.1, read on the forward strand.
TTTCGTCGTCAAGGGCGCGACTATGTGTCGGTGGGCTAGGGATCGCCTGCAGGTTTTGGGCCAGCGAACTTAGGGAGAACACTTTTATGTTGAAATAGTAAAGGGATTATCTTATAATTCTACCGTCGTCCTAAGTGAAATAAGATACATAAAAAGATAAACATCACATGCAATCAAAATATGTGACATGATATAGTCATTATCATCTTGTGTTTTTATCTCCATTTCCAAAGCACCGGCATGATCTTCATCGTCACCGGCATGACACCATGATCTCCATCATCGTGTCATCACGTGGTCGTCTCACCAACTATTGCTAACGCATAGCGATAAAGTAAAGCAATTACATGGCGTTATTAGTTGACACACGGGTCCTACAATAAATTAAAGACAACTCTATGGCTCCTGCCGGTTGTCGTACTCATTGACATGCAAGTTGTGAACCTATTATAAAACATGATCATCTCATACATCAACATATATCACATCACGTTTTGGTCATACCACATCACAACATGCCCTACAAAAACAAGTTAGACGTCCTTTACTTGTTGTTGCAATTTTTACGTGTTTTCTGTGAGCAACTAGCAAGAACCATTCTTACCTACGCAAAGCCACAACGGTGATAATCAAGTTGCCTTTTAACCTTCTACAAGGACCGCATTTGTCAAATCAGATTCAACTAAAGTAGGGGAGACAGACACCTGCCAGCCATCTTATGCAATATGATAACCCACAAGTATAGGTGATCGTTTGTAGCCTTCTTCGGTAAATAAGAGTGTCGAACCCAACGAGGATCTAAAGGTAGAAAAAATATTCCCTCAATTTCTATCGACCACCAATACAACTCTACGCACACTTGATGTTTGCTTTACCTAAAACAAGTATGAAACTATTTTGCGAGAATAAAACTACAAGTACTTTGCGAGAATAAAACTATGAATAAATTGCAAGGTAATAAAAGTGGATAGCTTTTGTCAACAAGAAAGTCATTTTTCTCTAGGCAATCGATAACAAGTACCGGTAATCATTCTTGTAATTCTACATGAGAGAGAGGCATGAGCTAACATACTTTCTCTACTTGAATCATATGCACTTATGATTGGACCCCTAGCAAGCATCCACAACTACTAAAGATCATTAAGGTCGTGAAACCCAACCATAGCATTAAGTATCAAGTCCTCTTTATCCCATATGCCATAACCCACTTATCCGTGTTTAGGCTGTTGTCATCCCCAGCAACACTGACAATAAGCAAACCATGAACATATTGCAACACCCTACAGGGGCCCCTCACGCTTATGCTGAGATGTAGGTACCGTGAGACAGCACCATAAATAAAATATACAATCATACCAACCAAGATCACGATTAACCCATAGGACAAAATAGATCTACTCAAACATCATAGGATAACCATAGATCATTGGGAAATAATATATGGAGTTGAGCACCATGTTTAAGTAGAGATTACAGCGGGGAGAAGAGGTGTTACACCGCTGCATAGAGGGGGAGAAAGTTGGTGTTGACAGTAGCAAGGTTGTTGATGTAGATCACCGTCACGATCCTTGCCCGGCGGCACTCCAGCGCCACCGGGAGAGAGAGGGGGAGAGAGCCCCCCTCCTGCTTCATATTCCTTGGCCTCCCCCCTAGATGGGAGGAGAGTTCCCCCTCTGGTCCATGGCCTCCATGGCGGCGGAGGGGCGGGAGCCCCTCCGAGATTGGATCTCCCTCTCTATTCTCTTCTGTTTTGCGTTCCCCAGATCTGGCCCTTCACGGTATCTTAAATTCCTGGAGATCCATAACTCTGATTGCGTTCAAATTTTTGCAAATTTTTCCCTAAATTATCTTTCTTGCGCCAGAAGGCCCCAACCGACGTACGAGGTGAGCACAACCCACCACTGCTACTTGGAGCCTGGGCGTGCCACAGTGTCTTGTCGGCATCAGGGCCCCCGCTTATGCTGATTCCAAGTCCCAAAGATCACATATATTCCAAAATAATTCTCCGTAAATTTTTATCGCATTTGGACTTTGTTTGATATATATTTCCTGCGAAACAAAACATGCAAAAAACAGGAGCTGGCACTGGGCACTGGATCAATAGGTTAGTCCAATAAATCATATAAATTGTTGCCAAAAATATGTGAAAGTTGTATAATATTGGCATGGAACAATAAAAAATTATAGATACGACAGAGACGTATCAGCATCCCCAAGCTTAATTCCTGTTCGTCCTCGAGTAGGTAAATGATAAAAAGGATAATTTTTTATCTGGAATGCTACCTAGCATAAACATGATCATATATCTAGTCATGGCATGAATATTAAGACATAAGTGATTCAAAGCAATAGTCTATAATTTGACATAAAGACATCAATACTCAGGCATCCCAACAAACAATTATGTCTTTCAAAATATCAACGCTAAAGAAAGCTATCCCGACAAAATCATATAGTCTTGTCATGATTTGTCTTCTTAACACAAAGTATTTATCATGCACAACCCCGATGACAAGCCAAGCAATTGGTTCATCCTTTCTAACGCGCTTCAGCTTTTTCAACCCTCACATAATACATGAGCGCAAGCCATGGATATAGCACTATGGGTGGAATAGAATATGATGATAGGGGTAAATATAGAGAAGACAAAAAGTAAGAAAGTCTCACATCGACGCGGCTAACCAACGGGCTATGGAGATGCCCAACGATTGATATCAATGCGAGGAGTAGGGATTTCCATGCAACGAATGCGCTAAGAGCTATAAGCGTATGAAAGCTCAATATGAAAACTAAGTGGGTGTGCATCTAATCCTATAATGAAAAATCCCCACTAGTATATGAAAGTGACAACATAGGAGACTCTCCATATGAAAAACATGGTGCTACTTTGAAGCACAAGAGTGAAACTAGCATGCCCCTTCTCTCTTTAATTCTTATTTTTTTTTCTTTTTTCTTTTCTTTTTCTCTCATTGTCCGGAGTCTCATCCCGACTTGTGGGGGAATCATAGTCTCCATCATCCTTTCCTCACTGGGGCAATGCTCTAAAAATGAATAATGATGATCATCACACTTCTATCTACTTATAACTCAAAAGAAATAAAAATTACAACTCGATACCTATGACAAAGTATGACTCTATATGTATGCCTCTAGCAATGTATCAGGATGTGCAATGATCTAGCGTAACATATATAAAAAAATGATTAACGGTGGCTGAGCCACAACTACTATGTTAGCTATATGATCATGCAAAGCAATATGACAATGAATGCTCTGTCACAGCCTGATTTTTGGCCCTTTCTTTTTCTTTTGTTTTTCTGAGATTTTTTGCTTGAGTTTTCTTTTTCCGTGGCTGTGTGGTCTGGAAATTGAAGAAGATGGCCTCTTCTTTCTTTCTAGAGTGGCTTTTCATCCTCATATCCATCCCAAGACCTTGCCATTTACATCTTGGACCAAAACCTAATATTCTTTTGCTTGGGAATATTTCCTTTTTCTATTAAAGGAATAACCCTATCTTCCCTAGGTTGTGAAGCAACCTATATTTCCATCACTCCTAAAATTCCCAAATAATTCTCATAATTTTTTTTGGGTCATATCTTTCTCAAATATGGTAAAATATTTCATTGGTCATGTTTCCCATCATGCTCAATTAATTACTTTCCTATTCTGTCCTGAATGGCAAATTGTGAAGCAAGTGCCATTTATATTTTCCCAATTGACCCCAAACTATTTGGACACCTTTTCATGTCCAAATAATTGCCTCATGACAAATTTCAACTTAATTTGCCTAGTAAATATTCCTGAGCAATTTTTCAAAGTTCCTGTCTGAGGGAATTGGTTGTGAAGGAAGTACTAGCTAGGTTAATCCAATTGAGTTGATATTTTTGCATGATCTTTCATTTTATCAAATCAAAGACCTCCTCAAGAGATGAGCTCATGTAATGCATCCATGTGAGCTGAGCATCAATTCTTTGGTTTTGTCCAAATTTTCAGTTAATGAAGAAAGTATATTTTATCTTGCTCCATTATGTCTGAAAATTTTCCTAGGCCTTCTCCTACCTATATAACCTATCTCCACAAGATTTGGGATCATTTCATCTAGCCATTTTCCCTCAGGGTTTTTCCCAATTTTCTGGACAGGGAGGATAGCTATGAAGGAAGTACCATTTTGGCTTGGCCAAATGGCATGAAATCATTATGGCAATCTCTTATGCCCAAATCATCTTGCCATGTTCATTTTTAGCTCAAATGGTTACTCCTAGTGAGTGCCACTTCATCATTTTGATTCTGGACCAATTTAAGCAGTTGTGAAGCAACTATATTAAATCTTGGTCCATTTCCTTCCAAACTTCACAGGACTGTAGTCCTTCCTAATCTAAACCTCCCAGACATCAAGCTTAGTCCTTAATCTCAGTAGTTTGATCACCAAGATGTGGCCAAGTTTGCAACAGCAAACTTGTCGAGCTTGTATCCCTCTGCTCACTACACTTCTGCTCGTTCCATCACCTCATTCTTAATGAGCCTTGGAAGTACTAGCCACTAGACAAGTTTTGCCAGCCCATTGTGTCCTCCCCGTGACTTGTCGCATGGTGACCGCATGTATTTTTGCCCGTGCACGCGCTCTGGATGCAGCAAACGCGCTCTGGCTCCATCTTGGCGCTGTGCTCGTTCGTTCTCCGCTCGTCTCGACCCGAAGCCTTGTCCAGTAGCCTCCTCGTGATTGACTGTGTCGCCCTGAGACCTTGCCCCCTCCATCTTCTTCCCCAGTGAGCCGTTCCCGTCGCCGAACAGTGAGCATCCATGGGAGCGCTGTAGTTGACCGGCTCTGTCCGCGCCTCAGCCGTTTCCTCCCCGTGCTCCCTTGGCCGCCTCTGCCCCCGTGAGCTCTCCCCTGTGCCTTCCCATCATCTACCTCCGAGCTCGAGCGTGCGCACACGCGTCAGCGGCGCCGGCCACGCGTCTGCGGCGACGCCAGCGCAACAGTCCATTCCCTCGCTTATATAAGGCCATCCCGAGGCCATTTCCCTTCACCACTCGACCTCACGCACTCCTAGCTGCCTCCCCGACCACCCAAACGAGCTCAAAGAGCTCTCTGGTTCCCTCCATGGACGTCGTGCCCGCATCGGCCTCAGCCTAAATTCACTCAATGCCGAGCCCATCCCTCCTTCCTTTCCACCTCCAGAAGCCCTCCACCAATCCCGTAGCCACCCCAGCATCTTTTCCCCTCATCCGGTGGCCTCTGGCTGCGGGCTCTGCAACGGCCGGAGACGCCGTCCGCCCCGGCCCAAGGAGTGCCTGCCTCCTTCATCTTCGAAGCTCGTGAACACCATGGATGGATGCGCTGCTCCTCCCTGAGCATGCCGGTGGGCAGAACTCCGCGAGAGGTGGCTGGAGCCGCCGGTGGTGGTCGTTGGGGAGGTCAGCCTCGCCTATTCCTCGCGCCTCGTCGAGTTGGAGAAGAAGAAGGAGCGGAGGAGAGAGAGGAAGGAGTGGGACCCGCCCGTCAGCGACTCTAGCACCCAGCGCCGCCTCTGCTGATGTGGTTAAGTGGAGGCGTACTCCAGAGAGTACGTCTTTGCTTAACGAAAACGTATTCAGCTTCTTCATCGGGCGAAAATACGCTTACTCTGCAGGGAAGCGTATTCCCTGAAAGGTGTGTTCTGTTTTTCCTGTTAAGGGCCTGTTTGTGATGATTTTATTACTAATAAGTGCCTGACAGAAAAACAACTATATCTTTTTACTCCCAACTCCAAATGAGGTGATTCCAAAGCCCACTTCTTCGTCTCGTCGAGCCCGTTCTGTTGGTGTCATTTTCACTATGGTTTGACATACTAGAAATGACCATCTTACCCTTGCCCCTAATCAGCCCCCTCCGAGAGAGTACCCTTTCCTGCGAATCTTTCTGCGGCTTCACCGCACTTCTCCTCGGAGCTTTCTTCATCCCCAGGCAAGCCACAACCACCATTTGCATGATAGCCATGAAGTAGCATTGGTTTTCAACTTGAATCTTTCATAACTGTCTGTTTGTTTTGCTACTGCTGTCGTTATTTCGATTATGCTTATGGATCAGTGGTTACCATCGTGCTATGTTTCTTGCACTCTGTTATTTTCTTCATGCTATTATTACTTTATTGGCCATGTTTGGTAGTAGTACATATTGGTGATGGTCTTCGGTGCATGACTATTGTCTGTTCCGAGTACCATTGTTATGCCTGTTCTTTTGCACCCAGTTGGTTAAATGCTTGCATGGTAGTTTTATCGTTATATTATTCTATGGTATTTATTGTTGATGCTAGTGGTCATGTTATGCTATGAGTAGTGCTATACGTGTGATATTCATGCTTATCATTATGCCATGCTCAGTTGGATATGATTCATTGTTGATATGGTTGGTAGATATGTTGCACCCCCATGTCTATATCATTCTCATTCATTGTAATTGCATCATGTTATTTTGTCATGACTCAGCATATTGCATTCACGTTTAACCGGATTAAATTGAACTTGAACAACTGTTGGCTGAGTCATGGTGCCACCATATCGAGCTGACCAGTGCAACCATGCTTACCTTTATGGGAGGTCCTAGCTGGGTCTATTGGCATGCCTCTCGCCGATGCCTCCAACGAGGGAAGGTTATGCGCGGGCGCTACCCTGATCAGGTAGGACAGCATAAGCTTTGTGTGCCCGTTGTTGAGTATGGATACTTGTCCCCGTTTGGGACCGTTTTGCCACGACAGTGGCCGTTGGTGCCTTTGGTAGGCACGGGGCCACCCAGGACTTAGCCCAAAGGGGAGTTGGTCGGAGTGGCCGGGAGAGTGTCATGGCAGTAGGTCGGTTTTGTTGGAACGCCATTGGTCCACCCGAATGGGAGTGCGAGGCCATGGGTTCTGTGGTGTGGGTAGAGTGTACTAACCTCTACATAGTGTGTGTGTTAAATCTATCGATAGCCGTGCCCACGGATAAGGGCCCAGTTCGTAGTCGGTCACACTATGGGTCAACATTAATAAAAATATTTTGCTTAATAACACCCTGGTTCGATGATGAAAGAAGTTGGTTGATATTTATGTGATCGTGAGAGGATCACTGTGGTATCGAGGATACCGTGTTGTGGATATTCATGGTGTTATGCGAGAGTCAAGGGTAAAAGTCAAGCTCCTTGTGGTCATGAATGATTACTGTGGTATTGTTAATACCAAGCTTGATTAGATGCTGAGATGATCATGTGATGTCCGTGATGGTAAGTTTGTGCAGGTGAGGGTTACGAGGTAACCCGAGCAGAGTAAGTTGGTGCATGATAGTGTCATCATGTTGCATGCTAGTATTATCATGTTCATATGTTCATGCCATGCTCGTATTGTTCTAGCTGTATCATCTTGTTCATGCTATGATTGATCTAATAGTATCATGTTAATCCTTGTTAACCAGTAATTGCCATGTTGTTGTCTGTCTTGATTGCTTTGGTTGCTGTGAGCTTGCAAGTACATTCAATGTACTGACCTGGCGTGTCATGCCAGTTTGCAGGTCATGCCGGATTTGATTGCTTGTTTGCCGTGGATCCCTTGTTTGCGAGCTAGGATAAGCGTTCCAGCCAGAGTCCCTACGGAGTGGAGTTCATCACCGTCGTCGTTGTTCCGCTGCTAGAGTTATTCTGCTGCTTTGTGTTGTTCTGCTGCTTGCATGGAGCAACCGTGGCACGTATAGTTTCGCCGTGCCGATGTAACCCCCTTGTACCCATATAGATTGTAATAAAGAGCTGATTTGTTCTATGCTAAGCAGTGCCGTATTCCAGAAGACTTCTCCTCGATCTTTGAGCCAAGGTGCCACATGCTCAAGTCATCAAAACGGAAGCGGTGGAAGTTGCATGGCAATATATCTCAGAATGGCTATGGAAAGGCCATAATAGGTAGGTATGGTGGTTGTTTTGGGGAAGATATAATAAGGCTTATGTGTGATAGAGTGTATCATATCATCGGGTTTGATGCACCTGCAAAGTTTGCACCGACTCTCGAGGTGAGAAAGGGCAATGCACAATACCGTAGAGGCTAGCAAATTGCGGAAAGGTAAGAGTGCGTATAATCCATGGATTCACATTAGTCATAAAGAACTCGTATACTTATTGCAAAAGTTTTTTAGCCCTCGAAGCAAAGTACTACTACGCATGCCCTTAGGGGGATAGATTGGTAGGAAAAGACCATCGCTCGTCCCCGACCGCCACTCATAAGGAAGACAATCAATAATAAATCATGCTCCAACTTCATAGCATAACGAGAGACTATACGTGCATGCTTCGGGAATCACAAACCTTACCACCAATATTCTTGCTAAACACAACCATTTACTAGTACCTCCCACATACTCCATCTCTATATCGCAAAACTATTGCAAGGAATCAAACATATCATATTCAGTGATCCACAAGTTTTATGTAGGATTTCATGACTAACCATGCAAATGACCAATTCCTTTTGACTCTTGTAGGACCTTCAAGTATGTCTGGAGGGGGGGGGGGTGATTAGACTACTTGACCGATTAAAAACCTAACCTTTTCCCAATTTTAGACTTTGGCAGATTTTAGGACCTTCAAGTATGTCATCATTGAAGCCTGGTTCAGGCGCTACTGAGGGAGTTCTGGACTAGGGGGTGTCCGGATAGCCGAACTATCATCATCGGCCGGACTCCAAGACTATGAATATACAAGATTGAAGACTTCGTCCCGTGTCCGGATGGGACTTTCCTTGGCGTGGAAGGCAAGCTTGGCGATACAGATATGTAGATATCCTACCATTGTAACCGACTCTGTGTAACCCTAACCCTATCCGGTGTCTATATAAACCGGAGGGTTTTAGTCCGTAGGACGAACAACAATCATACCATAGGCTAGCTTCTAGGGTTTAGCCTCTTTGATCTCGTGGTAGATCCACTCTTGTAACACACATCATCAATATTAATCAAGCAGGACATAGGGTTTTACCTCCATCAAGAGGGCCCGAACCTGGGTAAAACATCGTGTCCCTTGTCTCCTGTTACCATCCGCCTAGACGCACAGTTCGGGACCCCCTACCCGAGATCCGCCGGTTTTGACACCGACAGTCGTGGTTCCGATAGGTGGTGCTATCGTACATCCACGTTGATGGAGACTTCAACCCATGAAGGATAACGGTTGCACGAGTCCACGGAGGGATCCACCCACGAAGGGTCCACGAAGAAGCAACCTTGTCTATCCCACCATGGTCGTCGCCCACGAAGGACTTGCCTCACTAGCGGTAGATCTTCACGAAGTAGGCGATCTCCTTGCCCTTACAAACTCCTTGGTTCAACTCCACAATCTTGTCGAGGCTCCCAAGTGACACCTAGCCAATCTAGGAGACACCACTCTCCAAGAAGTAACAAATGGTGTGTTGATGATGAACTCCTTGCTCTTGTGCTTCAAATGATAGTCTCCCCAACACTCAACTCTCTCTCACAGGATTTGGATTTGGTGGAAAGAATATTTGAGTGGAAAGCAACTTGGGGAAGGCTAGAGATCAAGATTCATGTGGTTGGAATGGAATATCTTGGCCTCAACACATGAGTAGGTGGTTCTCTCTCAAGCTGGTAAGTTGGAAGTGTAGGTTTGTTCTGATGGCTCTCTCCACGAATGAAGAGGAGGTGGAGGGGTATATATAGCCTCCACAAAAAATCTAACCGTTACACACAATTTACCAAACTCGGTGGGACCGAATCAACAAACTCGGTCGGAATTCAGTAAACCTAGTGACTGTTAGGGTTTTCGGTGGATCGACATGCAACTCGGTAGGACCGATATGGTTAGGGTTAGGGCATAACGTAATCTCGGTGAGACCGATTACACAAACTCGGTGAGACCGATTTTGGTAATTAGCTAACCAGAGAGTTGGTCGTGTAAACTTCGGTGGGACCGATTCGCTCTTTCGGTGAGACCGAGAAGTTAGAAAGGGAAACAGAGAGTTTACATTGCAATCTCGGTGGGACCGATCGCTCACTTCGGTTAGACCGAAACGTTACGAAGGGAAACAGAGAGATTACAATCCCATCTCGGTGAGACCGAGATCCCTATCGGTGAAACCGATTTGCCTAGGGTTTGTGGCAGTGGCTATGACATTTGAACTTGGTGGCGCGGATAGAAAGAATCGGTGGGGCCGAGTTTGACTTTAGGTTTAGGTCATATGTGGATGTGAGTAAGTAGTGAAGGGTTTTGGAGCATATCACTAAGCACATGAAGCAAGAGGCTCATTAAGCAACACCTTATCCCTCCTTGATAGTATTGGCTTTTCCTATAGACTCAATGTGATCTTGGATCACTAAAATGTAAAATGTAGAGTCTTGAGCTTTTGAGCTTGATCCAATCCTTTGTCCTTAATATTTTGAGGGATCCACTTTCATCATCCATGCCATGCCATTCATTGAGCTTTCTGAAATATTTGTCTTGGAATAGCATTAGCTCAATGAGCTATATGTTGTTATGAATTACCAAAACCACCTAGGGATAGTTGTACTTTCAATCTCCCCTTTTTGGTAATTGATGACAACATATAGATCAAAGCTTCGACAAATGATAATAAGATTGAAAAACATCGTTGCTTTGAGAAGTATGTGATAAGCAAGAGCTCCACCTAAATTTTTGCATATTTTAAGATTTGCTTTGGACTGCAAATGCACAAGGACTTAGGCTCATGGGTTACTCTTCCATGTCACATACATCTTGGTGGAGCGCTCAAAATAATAAAGATTGAATACATGCACTCATCACCAAGCAAAGCGAATGATCATATAAGGGTAAGTAAGATAATATCATAACAAGCATAAGTGTAGCTTATGATCAAACACATGATCATCAATGTCTCACAAGTAATAGCATAGTATCTCAAGCAATCAAAAGCAAACAAAGTTCAACCAAGAAGACAAGAGAGAACAAAAGCAAACTCTCTCTCTCTCTCGAAGCCCTATGATCTATACATTTTCTCCCCTTTGGCAACAAGTTACCAAAAAGTTCCTAGAAAATTCATAGGACTATATCGTCTCTCAGGCTTGGTCTTCTGTTGGTGGCGTAGAGATGGCTCCTTGGACGAAGACTTGAGTTGATGTGGAAGGAGCTGAAGGAGTTGGTGCTGGAGATGGTTGCGTTGGAGCTGTAGCTGGTGCAGATGAAGTGACTCTGGTGTTTGGTACTGGCTCTGTAGCTGATCTCTGAGCTCGAGGCACTCTGGCAAATGCATCAGTTGTTGTCCTGCCCTTCCTCTCCTGCATGTCATCCTGTAGCTGCTCCACAACTGACTGAATCTCAGTTACTTTGACATCAAGATCATATAATTTTTGTTCCATGATTCTTTCCAGGCTCTCCTGGTTTTGAGTTAGGGTGGCCAACCCCTTCTCAATCCGCAGAGTTTATGCTATCAAGTAACCAAGCAGGTCCTGCTTGTTCTTCAAAAAGTACTCAGATGCCTCTGCTAGAGTTGGCATCTTGGCAGCCTTCTCTTTCCTTGCTTTCTCCTTCTTCTCTTGAGCTTGTACTGATGATGGTTCATTCTCAGTCATGACAACTTGATTGTCCTCAAAGTCAGGATAGAGAACTAAGTGTTCCTTATCCAACAGATACTTCCCTGTGCCCATCTTTGAGTTAATCAACTCATGAATTTGTGGGGCATATCCACAGCTTCTCTTTTGGTCTGCTGCTGTCCTCTTGATAGTTTCAACTATGAGGCTCATGACCTTGAATTTCTGGGGCACATCAAAAATGTGAAGCAAATTGATTGCATGCCCTCTGATCATGTTGTGGTCACCTGATTTGGGCAACAGAGTGTGCCTTAGGATCCAGTTGATTGTTGGCAGCCCTGACAGAAGAAAATGAACTGATCCAAACTTGAAAGTCTCAAGTGCTTCATCTGGGATCTCCTTGTACATCTGCGACATAGAGTTATGATCCATCTTCTTCTTGGCATAAACGTCCAAGTCATCTTCACTCTCCTTTGGGGCATTGATCAGACTTGCCCATTCCTCAATGGTTGATTGGTATCTCGTTCCTTCAGACATCCAAACTATCCTGCCATCTGGATAGAAATGTGCTGTGGAGTAGAATTGCATAATGAGCTCGTCATTCCAGTTTGTGAGCTTATGCCCAACAAAATCTGCAACTCCACATGCCTTTGAAGCTGTCATACACTCAGGATAGTGTTCTTCATTTTCCTGTATGTAGTTCCAGTCGACCCACCTCATATCACACACTATGGGCTTTTTGTCCAACAAGATGGTCTCATAGAAGTCCTACTGCTCCTTGGTGTGGAACCTGTAATCTACAGCAGTCCTTCTCCTGGTGGCATATGGATCTGACTCTCTCCATAGCCTCAACCCTAAGTCTCTCACGATCTTCATGTTTTCAGCCACAGGATGAGCATCATTGTGGTCTGGAATCTTGGGTTTGAGCTTCCTTAGGACTTTCCCTTCATCATCTTCCTCGGCAGCAACATCGTGCACTTTGGGGCCTTGTTCTTTCAGCAATGGTATACTCCTCGGTATTCCTCTTAGGTGCACTCTTGGGCTTGGAGGCAGCTTTGGGTGCTTCTTTGGGCTTTGAAGTTGCAGCCTCGACTTTATAGCATCACCCATCAGCTTTTGTGCCTTGGGTGCTGGTGCAGCAACCTCTTCTTCTTCCTCTTCTTCCATCATGGAAGGCTTTCCTATTACTCCGCCATGGTCTTCTTGACCCTTTCCTTCCTTTTCTTTCCTTCAGAAAGGTGCTCTTTGGGTTGGGATTCCAAAGAAGCTTGAGTGGAGACTCTGGCTTTGGACATTGGTTGTCTTCCTGCAGGCCTTTTGATCTTCATCCCTGGCTTTACTGCAGTTGAGCTATGCTCCTTCTTGAGCACTTTCTTCTTTGAAATAGCCTCATCCTCAAGTGCCACATAATCCTCATCCTCAGACTCTGAGGTTTTCTTCTTCCTTGTCCTAGTGGCAGCTTTGGGCAAATTGCTGGGAATGCTTCTGCTCCCCTCATCTGAGCTGCTAGAGGGACTAGTGCCCTCACTCATGTGAATCTGCTCTTCTGACTTGTTCTGGCTGTCACTTTGGTCTGACATGCTGCACACACTGTCTGCTGACCCTGTGAATAGTTATAGATGAGGTAGAGTGGATGAGCATCACAAAGAGCAGAGATTTTTGCAAAAGAATGATTCAAAAAACTTAGTTTTAGTTCTCCATAGAAAGCATTTCGGATCTACCGATTTTCAAACTCGGTGATACCGAAGCAGTTTTGGAACCTAAACTAGTGAACTCGGTCAGACCGAGTCACAGTTCGGTGGCACCGAGACTGCTAGGGTTTCACAAAGTTTTAAAATCGGTCACACCGATTTGTAATTCTCGGTCAGACCGAGAGTTACTAGTGCAATGGCGTTAGCCAAATCGGTGGGACCGAGTTTTTCAACTCAGTGGGTCCGAGATGGTTTCATGGAAACTCTAACCTAAATTTTTGAATCACATCTATCCTAAGGATTGTTTTGACTGGATAGAGGTGCTTCAATTGTGGCAAGAAGCATTATGAACACAATGTGCTGAGAATCAGACGAGGATAGCACTGTGATCGAGTTCATACCCTAGTTCGGCGGTGAACTCGCTACGGCGGCAACGGCGGAGATGAAATCCGTTGACGGCGGCGGAGACCAGCGACAGGAGGCGGCTGGCGACGAAGTCGACGATCCGGAGACCTAGTAGGCAGAGCGAGCTATGTGCGGGCGAAGAGTTTCGGAGAAAGTTTTCCAAAATTTGCCCATGAGAATATATAGCTATTAATCGTCGGTGTGACCGAAGTGGAACAAGCTGGGTGGCACCGAGATGCATAACTGATAACAGTTACAACAACTCGGTGTGACCGAAGTTCAAATCGGTTGCACCGAGATGAAAACATAGATCGACTTAGTGATCTCGGTATGACCGAAAGGAATGAATCGGTCAGACCGAAAATCACAAAGAAGTTTTGGAAGTTTTAAGTCTATGACGAATCGGGGACTCCGAGTGCTCCTCACACAGAGTGGTTGGAATCTGACTTGATCAAATTTTGTGATGTAGCATGAATAGAGTTTGAGACGAGAAAAGCATATATAGCTAGAGAAGGTTCTTAGGCATTCTTGTCCATCCACTTGGCCAAAGAAGAAGAAACCAATCAATCAAAACAACAAGTGGATGTCCTCGAATGAGTAAAATATGCAACCAACATGCTCACACAATAAAATGACAAATAAAATATGTGACAAAGCATGCACAACCAATTCTAGCATCTATCAAACAATTGGTGATGACTAGGTCATCTATATATGAGTATATTGACTTAGGAGTCAAATGAGAACATTTGATCATAGGTCATACTCATCGCTTAAGCTCAAGTGGGGTTACCACTTTTACATAAAGCATTTATGTGTTCACATCATTAGAGTTGCTTTGACTCAATTCTTAGAGTTAAGCTCCCCCTAGATGTGAGATCCCCCCTTAGAGGGATGAACTAACCTTGGGTTTTGTCAATGATGACTTCATGTACATATTGAAGATGTGGATGCTCAATGTTGATGTAGATCATTTGGAGCAAACCTTTGGAGTGAGTTGCACTTTCAATACCTACATGGGTTAGTCCCACAAGGAACAAACAAGAATATCCATAGACATAGAGTGATGCATTCACAAAATGATGTCCATGAAAACATTAGGTTACCTTGTCCCTTGCCTTACCAACATGAGGGTTTGTGACTCCTTGAACTAGTGCAAGATATGGTAGATGATTGCGCTTGTCCTTGCCATAATGATATGAGTGAAGAATGTTGGCGGAGTCACCCTCAAGAACTCTCTAGTTCTTCTTCTTCGGGATCCACATCATCTTGATGGGAATCCTTGGTGTAGTAGTTGTACTTGATGAAGTAGAACTTGACGTAGTCTTGGGAACCCACTTGACCAAGGCCTTAGGTGCTTCTTCAAATACATCAATCTCCTCTTGAAGCTTGTCCTTGCCTTTGTTCTTGTGGTCTTGTGGTGGAAGATCATCTTGTGCTTGTGTTCCCTTGAGGGAAGTAGGATCATACTTCTCTTGTTGAGGAACAAACTTCGTCTTGGGGTATTGATCTTCTTCTCACTCAACTCCATTGGCATTGAACTTTCGTTCAAAACCAACACCTTGATTCTTCCAAAGGCCTTCCTTGCTTGCATACAATTTCCTCGAATTGCTTACTCCCGGCAAGGCTCTTGTATACACCTTTCTCTATAATTCCTTTCAATAAGCTGTTTTCTTGCTCAAGTGTAACTTGGCTAAGAGAATCATTAGTGGAATCAAGAGAACTACTAGAAGCAACAATATTGGATTTAGCATTGTTATTGTTACTACTAGAGGAAGAATCTTTCTTGTTCTTGTTATCTTGGACTTGACTTGAGGCATGTAAGTAGATAAGAGTAAACGCTTGGCAATGTAAGAAGAACTTTTCTTTCGGAGATCATCATTGATTGCTTTTAGGAACTCATGCTCTTGCTCAAGATTGAGCTTTTCAAAGCGTAACTTCTCATGAGCCCTTAAAAGTTCTCGATGATCTTCGAAGATAGTTTCATGAGCTAACTTAAGAGTGTTTAGTTCTTTAGTTAGAAGCTCAATCTTCTGCTTATCATTGTCATTCGTTTCATCTTGATTAGCATGATTAATTGACGTATCATCATAGTATTCATCACTAGAGTTGTCAACAAGTAAATCATCAACACCTATCAAGTCATCTTCATCACTATTAAAATCAACATACTCGGGATGTGTTACCTTAGGACCTTTGGCCATGAAGCATCTTCCAATTCCTTCATTTGGTAAATCATATATGTCGTAGGAGTTGGTTGACACAAGTGCTAGACCGGTAACACCTTCATCTTGAGTGTATTCGGAGTCGGAGTGATAGCTTCTCTCGGAGTGATTGTCGGAGTCGGAGCCGGATACCCATTCACCAACGTGAGCTTGATGTCTTCGTTTTGTGTAGCTCTTTGATGATTTGTCCTTCCTTTCCGAATCCTTGCTTCTCCGTGAGGGTCTTGTTCATAACGATCATCTCTACTCCTTCTCTCTCTTGGTGGTGATTCTTCTCTTCTACTTCTTGTCTTGGGAGAATCTTCTCTTATTTTGTAGGGTGCCGTACACTCATTGGAATAGTGTCCGGGTCTCCCACAATTGTAGCAGTTTCGCTCTCGACTAGAAGATCTTTTGTCATTGTAGGACCTTGACTTAGAGCTTCTTTCTTTGCTTCTACTCTTGTAGAATTTGTTGAAGTTCTTCACCATTAAGCTCAATTCTTCATTGAAGGTTTGTTTCTCACTTGATGATGTGGGGATTCACATGAGGCTTTGTAAGCACCACTTGACTTGTTGTGAAGTTCCTCCTTATCCTTGAGTGACATCTAATGAGCAACAATTCTTCCAATGACTTCCGTTGGCTTGAGATCTTTGTAATTTGGCATCATTTGGATCAATGTGCACACGGTATCCTATTTTCCATCCAATGCTCTTAGGATCTTCTTGATGATGAATCTGTCGGTCATTTCATCACTTCCTAAGCCGCAATCTCATTTGTGATAAGAGCAAGCCTAGAGTACATTTCAGTGACACCTTCACCATCCTTCATTTTGAACTTGTCAAGCTGACTTTGGAGCACATCCAACTTGGATTCCTTGACAGAGTCGGTACCTTCATGCATATCAATCAAAGTATCCCAAATTTCCTTTGCATTCTCAAGATGGCTGATTTTGTTGAATTCTTCGGGGCACAAGCTATTGAAGAGGATATCACAAGCTTGAGCGTTGTATTGCAGCATCTTCAACTCTTCCGCGCTAGCTTCACGGTTCAGTTCTCTCCCATCAAAGAATTCACCTTGCAAGCCAATACACACAATAGCCCAAACGGCGGGGTTATGTCCGAGAATATGCATTTTCATCTTATGCTTCCAACTAGCAAAATTAGTGCCATCAAAGTAAGGACCTCTACGGTGATAATTTCCCTCGCTAGACGCCATACTCTCCTAGGTTGTGAAACCAAGTCTATGACCACCAAAAGCTATGGAAATCAAAGCAAATGGAGACCAAAGCTTTGATACCACATATAGGACCTTGAAGTATGTCTAGAGGGGGGTGATTAGACTACTTGACCGATTAAAAACCTAACCTTTTCCCAATTTTAGACTTTGGAATATTTTAGCTATCTTTGAACAAGTCAAGCAATCTTCACACAATTCAAGCAAGCATGCAAAGAGTATATAGGCAGCGGAAATTAAAGCATGCAACTTGCAAGAATGTAAAGGGAAGGGTTTGGAGGATTCAAACACAATTGGAGACACGGATGTTTTTGTCGTGGTTCCGATAGGTGGTGCTATCGTACATCCATGTTGATGGAGACTTCAACCCACGAAGGGTAACGGTTGCACGAGTCCACGGAGGGATCCACTCACGAAGGGTCCACGAAGAAGCAACCTTGTCTATCCCACCATGGTCGTCGCCCACGAAGGACTTGCCTCACTAGCGGTATATCTTCACGAAGTAGGCGATCTCCTTGCCCTTACAAACTCCTTGGTTCAACTCCACAATCTTGTCGGAAGCTCCCAAGTGACACCTAGCCAATCTAGGAGACACCACTCTCCAAGAAGTAACAAATGGTGTGTTGATGATGAACTCCTTGCTCTTGTGCTTCAAATGACACTCTCCCCAACACTCAACTCTCTCTCACAGGATTTGGATTTGGTGGAAAGAATATTTGAGTGGAAAGCAACTTGGGGAAGGCTAGAGATCAAGATTCATGTGGTTGGGATGGAATATCTTGGCCTCAACACATGAGTAGGTGGTTCTCTCGTAACTGGTAAGTTGGAAGTGTAGGTTTGTTCGATGGCTCTCTCCACGAATGAAGAGGAGGTGGAGGGGTATATATAGCCTCCACACAAAATCTAACCGTTACACACAATTTACCAAACTCGGTGGGACCGAATCAACAAACTCGGTCGGACCGATTCAAGAAACCTAGTGACCGTTAGGGTTTTCGTGGCAATCGACATGCAACTCGGTAGGACCGATATGGTTAGGGTTAGGGCATAACGTAATCTCGGTGAGACTGATTACACAAACTCAGGTGAGACCGATTTTGGTAATTAGCTAACCAGAGAGTTGGTCGTAAACTCGGTGGGACTGATTCGCTTTTCGGTGAGACCGAAAAGTTACGAAAGGGAAACAAAGAGTTTACATTGCAATCTCGGTGGGACCGATCGCTCACTTCGGTTAGACCGAAACGTTATGAAGGGAAACAGAGAGATTACAATCCCATCTCGGTGAGACCGAGATCCCTATCAGTGAAACCGATTTGCCTAGGGTTTGTGGCAGTGGCTATGACATTTGAACTTGGTGGTGCCGGATAGAAAGAATCGGTGGGGCCGAGTTTGACTTTAGGTTTAGGTCATATGTGGATGTGAGAAAGTAGTGGAGGGTTTTGGAGCATATCACTAAGCA
Organism: Aegilops bicornis; assembly: GCA_021605145.1. Classification (NCBI taxonomy): domain Eukaryota; kingdom Viridiplantae; phylum Streptophyta; class Magnoliopsida; order Poales; family Poaceae; genus Aegilops; species Aegilops bicornis. The sequence goes on from CM038670.1 coordinate 536,507,432, forward strand.
CATGAAGCAAGAGGCTCATTAAGCAACACCTCATCCCTCCTTGATAGTATTGGCTTTTCCTATAGACTCAATGTGATCTTGGATCACTAAAATGTAAAATGTAGAGTCTTGAGCTTTTGAGCTTGAGCCAATCCTTTGTCCTTAATATTTTGAGGGATCCATTTTCATCATCCATGCCATGCCATTCATTGAGCTTTCCTGAAATATTTGTCTTGGAATAGCATTAGCTCAATGAGCTATATGTTGTTATGAATTACCAAAACCACCTAGGGATAATTGCACTTTATTATATATAGTAATCTGAACATTCACCATACTTATGGTACTCCAAAAATTCTGAAAATTTAGGAAAAATAAAAAAATTGCATAGCAAGACTGTACAAAAAGTTTCAGAAGCTTTCGACGTTCCAGTAAAAAATGTAAAATCGCGCACTATAGCTAAAGTTTCTATTTTTGCACCGCACATACCAACAAACAATCTACTCATCATAAAGGCAAATCTTGGCACAATAATTTTACAATACAATGGATTTGTACAAGGGGATAAATATTTTTGTTGAAAAATTTCTGTAATTAAGATTCACAAAGTTTCCATGGGCATGAACAAAGTTCAAGGCTAGCTCCCACTTTCACAATGCTCGTCCCTCTCACTTTCACTTTTCTTTTTTGTGAAGTTTTAAGTTCCCCTCTATATTTTTTTTATTTTTAAACTTTATAAAAGCACTCAACAGAAATAAACGACTCTCTAAAACTTCCGGGTTGTCTCCCTAGCAGCGCTTTCTTTAAAGCCATTAAGCTAGGCATAAAGTGCTCAAGTAATGGATCAACCCGGACCAAGGTATATCAAAGCTAATTTTAATTAGCAATGATTTGGCATTTAGTAGTGAGCACAAAGCAACATATATCATCCAATGACGAAGTCTAACTCTCTTCCTATGCATCGACATGTCATACAAGAACAATTCATGCACATCAAGTAAAGGCCAATACATAGCATAAGCAGTTTCTTGCAATTTTATCGTGTTGGAAACATAGAGAGGCGGAGATATAGTTCATCTCTCATAATAATTGCAAGTAGGAGCAGCAAGCACAAGCATATTATATTCATCAAAATCATCATGTCAACGGTAAAAGGCAACCCATCAATGTAATCCTTAGTAAGTGCAAACTTCTCCGATATAGTGTAGTTGGGAGAACCCAAAAAGATAATAGGACTATCATGTGTGGGTGCAATAGTAACAATTTCATTTTTAACATATGGGACAATAGAAAGTGTTGGGGAACGTAGTAATTCAAAAAAAATCCTACGATCACGCAAGATCTATCTAGGAGAAGCATAGAAACGAGCGGGGACAGTGTATCCACGTACCCTCGTAGACCGAAAGCGGAAGCGTTTAGTAACTCGGTTGATGTAGTCGAACATCTTCACAATCCAACCGATCCAAGTACCGAACGTACGACACCTCCGTGTTCAGCACACGTTTAGCACGATGACGTCCCTCGAGCTCTTGATCCAGTTGAGGACGAGGGAGAGTTTCATCAGCACGACGGCGTGGCGACGGTGATGATGAAGTTACCGGCGCAGGGCTTCGCCTAAGCACTACGACGATATGACCGAGGTGTTAAACTGTGGAGGGGGGCACCGCACATGGCTAAGAGATTGTCTGTTGTGTTTTGGGGTGCCCCCTGGCCACGTATATAAAGGAGGGGGAGGAGGAGGCCGGCCAAGGGGGAGGCGCGCCATGGTGGGAGTCCTACTAGGACTCCAAACCTAGCAGGATTCGGCCCCCACTTTCCTTCCAACAGAGAGGGGGAAAGGGGAAAGGCGGGAGAGGGAGAAGGAAAGAGGGGGGCCGCATCCCCTCCCCTTGTCCAATTCAGATTGGGGCCAGGGGGGCGCGCCCCACTTCCGTGGCCTGCCTCCTCTCCTCCACTATGGCCCATTAGGCCCAATAACTTTCCCGCGGGGTTCCGATAGCCTCCCTGTACTCCGATAAATCCCCAAACCTTATCGAAACCATTCCGATGTCCATATATAACCTTCCAATATATGAATATTTACATCTCGACCATTTCGAGACTCCTCGTCATGTCTGTGATCTCATCCGGGACTCTGAACAAACTTCGGTCATCAAATCACATAACTCATAATACAAATCGTCATCGAACGTTAAGCGTGCGGACCCTATGGGTTCGAGAACTATGTAGACATGACCGAGACACATTTCTGGTCAATAACCAATACCAGAACCTGGATGCTCATATTGGCTCCTACATATTCTACAACAATCTTTATCGGTCAAACCTCATAACAACATACGTCATTCCCTTTGTCATCAGTATGTTATTTGACCGAGATTCGATCATGGGTATCCTCATACCTAGTTCAATCTCGTTACCAGCAAGTATCTTTACTCGTTCTATAATGCATCATCCCGTAACTAACTCATTAGTCACATTGCTTGCAAGGCTTATAGTGATGTGCATTACCGAGAGGGCCCAGAGATACCTCTCAGATACTCGGAGTGACAAATCCTAATCTCGATCTATGCCAACTCAAAAAATACCATTGACGACCCACAAGTATAGGGGATCTATCGTAGTCCTTTCGATAAGTAAGAGTGTCGAACCCAACGAGGAGCAGAAGGAAATGATAAGCGGTTTTCAGCAAGGTGTTCTTTGCAAGCACTGAAATTATCGGTAATAGATAGTTTTGTGATAAGGTAATTTGTAATGGGTAACAAGTAACAAGTGTAAATAAAGTGCAGCAAGATGGCCCAATCCTTTTTGTAGCAAAGGACAAGCCTGGACAAACTCTTATATATAGAAAAGCGGTCCCGAGGACACATGGGAATTATCGTCAAGCTAGTTTTCATCACGCTCATATGATTCACGCGTTATTTTGATAATTTGGTATGTGGGCGGACCGGTGCTTGGGTGCTGCCCTTTCTTGGACAAACATCCCACTTATGATTAACCCCTATTGCAAGCATCCGCAACTACAAAAGAAGTATTAAGGTAAACCTAACCATAGCATGAAACATATGGATCCAAATCAGCCCTTACGGCTAACGCACAAACTAGGGTTTAAGCTTCTGTCACGCTAGCAACCCATCATCTACTTATTACTTCCCAATGCCTTCCTCTAGGCCCAAACAATGGTGAAGTGTCATTTAGTCAACGTACACATAACACCACTAGAGGAAAGACAACATACATCTCATCAAAATATCGAACGAATACCAAATTCACATGACTACTTATAGCAAGACTTCACTCATGTCCTCAGGAACAAACGTAACTACTCACAAATCATATTCATGTTCATAATTAGAGGAGTATTAATATGCATAATGGATCTGAACATATGATCTTCCACCAAATAAACCAACTAGCATCAACTACAAGGAGTAATCAACACTACTAGCAACCCATGTGTACCAATCTGAGGCTTTGGGACAAAGATTGGATACAAGAGATGAACTAGGGTTTGAGAGGAGATGGTGCTGGTGAAGATGTTGATGGAGATTGACCCCCTCCCGATGAGAGGATCTTTGGTGACGACGATGGCGATGATTTCCCCTCTAGGAGGGAAGTTTCCCCGGCAGAACAGCTCTACCGGAGCCCTAGATTGGTTCCGCAAGGTTCCGCCTCGTGGCGGTGGTGTTTCGTCACTAAAGATTTCTTACGATTTTTTCTCGAACGAAAGACTTCATATAGCAGAAGATGGGCACCGGAGGCCTGCCAGGGGACCCACGAGGCAGGGGGCGTGCCCAGGGCCTAGGGCGCGCCCCCACCCTCGTGGCCAGGGTGTGGGCCCCCTTTGGTATTTTCTTCACTCAGTACTTTTTATTAATTCTAAAAATGACTTCCGTGAAGTTTCAGGACTTTTGGAGCTGTGCAGAATGGGTCTCTAATATTTGCTCCTTTTCCAGCCCAGAATTCGCGCTGGCGGCATTCTCCCTCTTCATGTAAACCTTGTAAAATAAGAGATAATAGGCATAAGTATTGTGACATAACGTGTAATAACAACCCATAATGCAATAAATATCGATATAAAAGCATGGTGCAAAATGGACGTATCAACTCCCCCAAGCTTAGACCTCGCTTGTCCTCAAGCGGAAGCCGATAACGATAAATATGTCCACATGTTTAGAGATAGAGGTGTCAATAAAATAGAATACGGACATGAGGGCATCATGATCATTCTTATAACAGAAACATATATGGATATTGTCATATTATTTATTATGCGCAAGTAATAATCTATTCACAACGTGAAGTATGAATCAGAAACTTCATTGAGAACCAACAAACTATAATCTCAGTCATTGAAGCAATTGCAATTTATCATAACATCGGAAAGAGTCAATATAAGAGCTTTTCAGCAAGTCCACATACTCAACTATCATTTAGTCTTTCACAATTGCTAACACTCTCGCAATACTTGTGGGTATGGAGTTTTAATCAGACACGGAGAAAGATAGGGGCTTATTGTGTTGCCTCCCAACCTTTTACCTCAAGGGTAATGTCAACAATAATAATTCATGCTAACTTACATCCAATTGGATATATATATCAGGATCTTTCCAACACAAGGTGCTTGCCAAAGGATAAAATGTAAACAGGAAAGGTGAAGATCACCATGACTCTTGCATAAGGTAAAAGTAAAAGATAGGCCCTTCGCAGAGGGAAGCAGAGGTTGTCATGTGCTTTATGGTTGGATGCACGAAATCTTAATGCAAAAGAACGTCACTTTATATTGCCACTTGTGATATGGACCTTTATTATGTAGTCCGTCGCTTTTATTTCTTCCACATCACAAGATCGTATAAATCTTATTTTCTTCACACTAATAAATCATACATATTTAGAAAGCAATTTTTATTGCAAGCAACATGAAAACTTACTTGAAGGATCTTACTCAATCCATAGGTAGATATGGTGGACTCTCATGGCAAAACTGGGTTTAAGGATATTCGAAAGCACAAGTAGTATCTCTACTTGGTGCAAAGAATTTGGCTAGGATGAGAGGGAAAGGCAAGCTCAACATGTTGGATGATCCATGACAATATACTTTATTTCAGATATAAGAAAACATAACCCATTACGTTGTCTTCCTTGTCCAACATCAACTCTTTTAGCATGTCATACTTTAATGAGTGCTCACAATCATAAAAGATGTCCAAGATAGTATATTTATATGTGAAAACCTCTCTTTCTTTATTACTTCCTATTAATTGCAACGATGACCAAAACTATGTTTGTCAACTCTCAACAACTTTTAATCATCATACTCTTTATATGTGAAGTCATTATTTCTTTTTATTCTTTCTTTTTCTTTAATTCCCTCACGATAATACCAAGATAATCAAGCCCTTGACTCAACACTAATCTTTATTATATATAGCTCACGGGCTCGATTACATAGAAGGGTCAAGAAGCAAAACTCAAAACTAAATCATACTAAAACTTTATTCTACTAGATCAAGATATTACCAAAAGGATCGAACTAAGAAAAGTGATAAAGATAGGAGTGTGATAGTGATACGATATCGGAGCACCTCCCCCAAGCTTGGCAGTTGCCAAGGGGAGTGCCATACCCATGTGATTATGTCTCCTTCCTCGGAAGTTGTGGTGATGGGATTGTTGATGAAGTAGGCTTGTAGTCCATCTTCCAAGGCATAGGCTCACCATCATAGAAGGATGATTGAGTCTCCGGGATCCTTAAATCTGCAGCCAAACTCATCCTCTTGAATCTATATTCATACTCACAGTTTTGGTTTTGCAGGTCATAGATCTGGGCTTGGAGGTGCTCGATTTTCTCATGAAGCTTGAAGATGGCCTCCCCAATGTCCTTGGCGTCCAGCTTGTGGTTGTTGGTGAACTCCATAATCATTATGTGACTGGAGTCAAGTCCGCGCTCCACCATCTCCTGACACTTGAAAACTTGTTGCTCCATTGCCTTGAGCCTTGTCTCCACGCTTCCGGTCCTCCTTGGTCCCTCAACATCGCGGATGTGCAGCACCTTCTCACGCATCTCAATGGTTTGAGGATGTTGCAGCACTTCCGCAAGGTATGGGTTGATGACCTTCTCGAAGAACTTGTCCTTGGGGGCACTTGGAGACGTCATGGTGATCTAGATCTGTTAGAAAAATAGCTCGAAACAAGAAAAGAGGATAATTGCGTGGTACGGTGGTCCAAACCTTCAGGAGATTATATAATGAATTTTCACCGACCAAAAGAAGTATCGTGCAAGAAAACAGAGTCCGGAAAGCGCACGGGGTGCTCACGAGGCAGGGGGCGCACCCAGGGGGTAGGGCGCGCCCTCCACCCTCATGGATGCCTCGTGTCCTTCCCGGAATACTTCTTATTTTCCTATTTTTCTAAATATTCCAAAACGGAGAAAAATTGCCATTAGAACTGTTTTGGAGTCGGTTTGCTTACCGTACCACATACCTATTCCTTTTCGGAGTCTGAAACGTTCTGGAAAGTGTCTCTTATGTATTCCTCCGGTGTTACGGTTTTAATAACATTAGTTTCAATATTTATAGGATTACCTGAGATATAATGTTTGATTCTTTGACCGTTCACCACCTTCGGATTTGTGCCTTTGAAGTTGTTGATTTTTATGGCACCGGAACGATAGACCTCCTTGATAACGTAAGGACCTTCCCATTTAGAGAGAAGTTTTCCTGCAAAAAATCTTAAACGAGAGTTGAATAGCAACACATAATTGCCTACATTAAACTCATGCTTTTGTATCCTTTTGTCATGCCATCTTTTAACTTTTTCTTTAAACAGTTTGGCATTCTCATAAGCCTGGGTTCTCCATTCATCAAGTGAGCTAATGTCAAATAACCTCTTCTCACCGGCAAGTTTGAAATCATAGTTGAGCTCTTTAATGGCCCAATATGCCTTACGTTCTAGTTCGAGAGGTAAGTGACATGCTTTCCCATAGACCATTTTATACGGAGACATACCCATAAGATCTTTATATGCAGTTCTATAGGCCCATAATGCATCATCAAGTTTGGACCAATTCTTTCTAGATCTATTAACAGTCTTTTGCAAAATTAATTTGACTTCTCTATTACTCAATTCTACTTAACCACTGGGTTATATGGAGATGCAATTCTATGATTAACATCATACTTAGCAAGCATTTTATGGAAGGCACCATGAATAAAATGTGAACCACCATCACTCATTAAGTATCTAGGGACTCCAAACCTCGGAAAAATAACTTCTTTAAGCATCTTAATAGAAGTGTTATGATCATCACTACTAGTTGGAATAGCTTCTACCCACTTAGTAACGTAATCAACAACAACTAAAATATGTGTATACCCATTAGAGGAAGGAAACGATCCCATATAATCAAAGCCCCAAACATCGAATGGTTCAATAACGAGTGAATAATTCATAGGCATTTCTTGATGACTACTAATATTACCAATTCTTTGACATTCATCACAAGACAAGACAAACTTACGGGCATCTTTGAAGAGAGTAGGCCAATAAAAACCGGATTGCAATACCTTATGTGCAGTTCTATCTCCAGCGTGGTGTCCTCCATAAGCTTCGGAGTGACACTTGAGTAGGATATGTTCCTGTTCATGCACATGTATACAATGTCTGATAACACCATCTACTCCTTCTTTATAAAGGTGTGGGTCATCCCAGAAGTAATGTCTCAAATCATAGAAAAACTTTTTCTTTTGCTGGTATGTGAAACTAGGTGGTATGAATTTAGCAACAATGTAATTAGCATAATCAGCATACCAAGGAGCAGCACAAGAAGCATTTATGACATTTAATTGTTCATCAGGAAAGCTATCATCAATAGGTAGTGGGTCATCAAGAACATTCTCTAACCTTGATAAGTTGTCTGCAACGGGGTTCTCAGCTCCCTTTCTATCAATAATATGCAAATCAAATTCTTGTAGTAGGAGAACCCATCTAATAAGCCTAGGTTTAGCATCTTTCTTTTCCATAAGATATTTAATAGCAGCATGATCAGCGTGAATAGTTACTTTAGAATCAAAAATATAAGGTCTGAACTTATCACAAGCAAATACAACTGCTAAGAATTCCTTTTCAATAGTAGCATAATTTCTCTGGGCATTGTCTAGAGTTTTACTAGCATATTAAATGACATTTAATTTCTTATCAACTCTTTGTCCTAGAACAACACCTACAACATAATCACTACCATCACACATAATTTCAAAGGGTAAATTCCAATCAGGTGGATGAACAATAGGTCCAGAAATTAAGGCTTTCTTAAGTATTTCAAATGCTTCCACACAACCATCATCAAAAACAAAAGGTATATCTTTTTGTAATAGATTAGTCAGAGGCCGGGAAATTTTTGAGGAGTCCTTAATGAACCTCCTATAAAAACCAGCATGACCAAGGAAACTTATTATACCTTTGATGTCCTTGGGACACGACATCTTTTAAATAGCATCAACTTTAGCTTTGTCAACTTCAATACCTCTTTCAGAAATTTTATGCCCCAAGACAATACCTTCATTAACCATAAAGTGGAACTTCTCCCAATTCAAGACAAGGTTAGTTTCTTCACATCTCTGCAAAACTCGATCAAGGTTGCTCAAGCAATCATCAAAAGAGGATCCATAAATAGAGAAATCATCCATGAAAACCTCACAAATCTTTTCACAAAAGTCAGAGAATATAGCCATCATGCATCTTTGAAAGGTAGCAGGTGCATTACATAAACCAAAAGGCATATGTCTATAAGCAAAGGTACCGAAAGGGCAAGTAAAAGTGGTATTTTATTGATCATCAGCTGACACAGGTATTTGAGAGAAACCAGAGTAACCGTCTATAAAGCAAAAATGTGTATGTTTGGATAATCTTTATAGCATTTGATCAATGAATGGCAAAGGGTAATGATCTTTTTTAGTAGATTTATTTAATTTGCAGAAATCAATCACCATCCTATAACCTGTAATAATTCTGTGCAAAATCAATTCATCTTTATCATTAGGAACGACAGTAATACCTCCCTTCTTAGGGACACAATGAACATGACTTACCCACTGACTATCAGCAACAGGATAAATTATACCTGCTTCAAGGAGCTTTAATATTTCCTTTCTTACCACTTCTTTCATCTTAGGATTTAACCGTCGTTGGCGATCAATAACTGGTTTGGCGTCTTTCTCCAAATTTATTTTGTGTTGACATCGAGTGGGACTAATGCCCTTAAGATCATCAGGAGTATATCCAATAGCGGTGTCGGGGAGGCTGATCGGACCCACGAACACCTATGGGGCCGGCGGACCGGGCCCCTTTTGGTTCGGAGGGGGGCGGAGATCGCACGAAGAGCGGATCGAGGCGAACACGAGCAGTTTTACCCAGCTTCGGAGCTCTCCGGAGAGATAACAATCCTACTGCTGCATGTATGATTTGTATTGTGTTCTTGCTAGGGAGCGATGAGAGCTACAAGACCTAGCGTGAGTGTTCTCTAGTTATGTTGGAATCGAACCGAACTGAACCCCCTCTACGTTGCGCATGGGCCTCCTTTTATATGCACAAAGGGGCTCCGACAGGTGGCGACGTAGATGAGGGTACAAATGGAAAAATAGTAGTTGGTACACCTACTTGAACAGTGTACAGTGTACTCTACCTAACTCTGACGGCAAGGGACAAAAGCATTAAATGCCCGTCCCTGTCGCCTAAATAGTGCAACAGGGACCGTCAGGAGCGCCACCGTTCGCCACGATGGCAAGCTTGTCAGTGCCGCTTATCGCTGCTCCCCGCTGGCTGCACAGCCTCTTGACACGCTGCTGCATGGAATGGTCCCATGGCGACACGTTGGTGGATGAGCTGGAGCGGAGATGAAGAGAGGTTTCTGCCGGCAAGTGCCTTGCCGCTGCTGAATCCTTTGTCGCGTCCGAGGAGGCTTGTCGCCTTCGAGCCTTCCCGGCAAGCTCCTCTTGCCGGGGTCTTGTCTTCTGCGTGCCTTGAGTGGCCTTCCCGGCAAGCTCCTCTTGCCGGGGCCTTGTCTTCTTGGTTAAATACTTTGTTCTTGAGTGGCTCCAAAGGAACCGCGGAGGATCTTGGCGGTGATCAGGCAAGCCTTGCCGCGGGGTGCTGCAACTGCCCGTGCACGAGTTCGGGATACTAGGGTACCCCTACTCTAGTACACAGACAGGAGCCCCCGGGCCTGGGCTGCACACGGTGCCGAAGCGCTGTCGGGCCAGGCTTAAAACAAGGCATCGGGCACACGCGCCTTGATCACGCCTGCATCTCTGTTTCGACCCACCACGCCCCCACAAACAGCACGCGCCGAACGTGGGCGCCGTGGGAGAGATCGTGGGGGTTTCTTTATTAGGAAAAGCGAACGCCCACCCCTCTCCCTCCTTATAAACAGGGGAAACAGGGGCAGGTCGCCCACCTCGCCATTGCTGTCTCGCCTCGAAAACCACCGCCGCTCCCCTTCTTCTCTAGTGTGAAGAGAGCAGCGCTCCACCCCTTTCACCACAAAGGTTATCAACGCTGTCGGTCTCCTCCACCGCCTCCGCCATGGCTCCGAAAGCCGACAAGGGGAAGGGCGTGAAGTCGGCCGAGGCGCAGCGGCTCGCGGCGCTGCGAAAGGAGCGGGCCATCTTCTCCCCCCAGCTCGACGCAAAGGAGCTGAGGGAGGGTTACTACCTCTTCTGGTCGACGGAGACGCGTGCGCATCCGCGCACGAAGGTACTCCCCGCCACCGCTTCGGAACTAGCCCCAACTGGGTACCCTTTCTTTGCGCTTTTCTTCTATTGCGGGCTCTGCCCGCCCTTTTCCGAATTCTTCTGCGATGTCATGAACACCTACGGGCTTCGCCTCCTTGATTTCACCCCCAATGCTGTCCTGACCATGGCAGTTTTCGCACACCTTTGCGAAAACTTTGTCGGGATTCACCCAAACACAGCCCTCTTCCGCCACTTCTTCATGCCCCGCGTTGAGAGAGGGGAGCAGCTTGCCGGAGGGATTGCTTGGGTCTCCAGGATCGGCAAGAAAGAAGCTTATCTGGAAGGAGAGTTCCGTAGTAAATGGGAGGAGTGGAGAGCCAATTGGTGTTGGATCGTTGAGGAGAACCCGCAGCCCTTCACTGCCCTGCGCCAAACCCCAATAGTGCGCGGCAACGATTGGAGCAACTTGGCACCGGAAGATGCTAGGTTGAAGATTGCTATGACCCGGATCCTGCGCCTCAGGCTTGCCGGACTCACTGTAGGCGCAGATTTCCTTCGCCGCCGCATCGCTCCCTTGCAGGAGAGGAGGAGACCTGCTTGGGAGTTCCAAAACGCAGCGGACATCATGAGGCTGCGCCCGGGCCTCAACTGGAATTTCACTATCTTGGAGTTGGATGCGATGCTGCTAGAACTGTTCAAGCATGACCCCGATCACCCCGAGTGGTTTAGGTTGTCGATGGGGGTCGTCCCATTGTGCAACAATTCTGCGCCGACCGCATCCGTGCCATGATGCCGCGCAGCGATTCTCATGGGATCGTTCCAACTCGCAAGAGCTCATGGACGACGTCGTGCGGCAATTCTTCGACAGCTTGGAAGAAATGCCGATCCGCCCGACGAAAGCAGAAGAAGCTCACCCGCTGACACCACACCGACGACGAGATGCAGCCAGATTGCACCAAGTCGGGAGGAGGCGGCAAAGATTGCACCGGGCGTCTTTTGGGTACACCGTGGAGGAGGCAGATGCAGCAGAGGCGGCAAGCCTTGCCGAGCGAAGGGAGTTCGCGGTGAGGAAGAGCTTGCGAACCCGAGGCCGAGTCGAGCGAACCAGCCGAGGGTGCTCCTTCCCCACCATCCAAATAAGCTTGCCGCAACGGAGCCCCCTGCCCGCTTAAAGAGGCGCCTCCGCAAGGCCGGAGATTTAGACGGGCGGCATACGGCTAACAGCCGCACAAGGCGACGCGCTTATCAAGGCAAGCAATGTTGCCGCGGGAGCACCCCACACTGCTGCGACAACTAGGGCGGGATCCTCCCAGGCCACCGCCGACACCTCCGCCAAGCGGTCAAGAGAGCCCACTCCTCCGCCTCGTCACACTGGAGGCGAGCCGGAGTTTGATTTCTCTGCGCTCAGCTCCGACGAGGAAGAAGAAGAGTAAGCTTCAATATTGTGCTTGTATTTCTTCAATTTTGTTGCTTCATCTTGAATCTGATTTGCTTGCTTCAACTCTTTCCTTTTCGTGACGCCGCCCAGAGCGTCGAAGAGAGACAAGACCCCGGCAATTGTCCTCGAGGACGAACCCACCGCGACGGCAGGAGGCGCGTCCGAGACAACCTTGCCGGGTGAGGCAACTCTCCTTCAAAGCAGCCCCCAGCGCAGCCCCCAGCGTAAGTATATGGTCTACTTCTTGCTGTTCGGCGTGCATGGGTGCTTTTTCCTTTGCTGATATCTGACTGTTGACTTGTGTAGAAGCAGAGCAGCCTCCTTCTGCTTCGAATACGCCGCCAAGGGTGGATTCCCGGCAAGGGAGCGCTCCCGGTAAAGGAGCCTTCTCCAAAGAAGGGAACCTTCTCCGCAAGGGAGCCTTCTTCAAGGGGCAGCTCTCCGCAAGGGACGGCACCAGCGATCCCTTGGCGGCGGAGACCATGACCGCAGCTCCCGGCGCAGTAACCTTCTTGCTGAGTACTTCCCTTGTGTTTTTCTTCTGATTCTATCTTTGGATATTTGCTTGACTTTCTTCATCCGTCCGCCATAGAGCCGATGGAGACCGAGGTCGCCGGCGAGGAGGACGCGCGCTGCAACACTGACGAAGCCGCCACCGTGGGAGAAGAAGCCGGCGCTGACGAGCCTGCCGGCGAAGAGGCCACCGAGGCTGCCGCCGCAGGTTGCCGAGGGGTCTGGCGATCGTGACCGACGGCCCCGAGGCCGCAGGAGCGTAAGCGCCACATCGACCGCCGATTCCCCTGGCCGTCAGAAGGCCAGTTCAAGAGCCCCACCGCGCTTACTTGAAGGCCGGCGACGGCGTTTTCATCAAGCTCCCATGGGAGTCGAGCTCAGGCGCCGCGAAGGAGAAACCTTCGATGAAGAGCTGCTCGCCTCCATTGGCCGACACCGGTGGACGCGCAAGTAGCAGAAGGGCGAAGTCCGAGGAGGAGCAGCCGAAGAAGCTGTTGTCGCTCTACCGCTACCGACAAGCCAAGTTGGAGTCCCGGGAAGCACTTGTCGCGAGGGCGGGAGCGGAACATGGAGAAGCGCTGCAGAAGAGCTCCGGGCGCCAACCAAGAAACTCTCCTAACGTAGCGTAAGAGCGGGAGCGACTTTGTCAAGAGCGCACATCCTTCATCCTTGAGAAGGCCGAGGTCGAGGAGCAGCAAAGGCTCGCTGCCGAGAAGCTATCTGCAAGAAGAAGGCGAGTTGGCGCAGCGGAAGATCAATCTTGACAGCTATGAGGAAGAGCTTGTCGCGCGCGAGGAGTCACTTGGCGGGGCTTTTAAGGAAGCGGGCGATGCCGCCGCAGCCGCCGAGGCCACCAAGAAAGAGTTGGAGACGAAGGTGACGCAGCCGGAGGCCGCCTGTAAGAGCGGCGAGGAGCTTGCCGCGCTCAAGCACGAGCGAGAAGGACGCCTACACTCTTGGCGAGCTGCAGGCCGCCTCGCCGATAGGGAGCAAGGAGCTCGACGCCGCCAAGGATTCCAAGGCAGATCTTGAGTCAAGCCGCCACTGATCTAGACGCTGGACGGCGCCAAGGAGCGGGAGGTGGGCCTATTGGAGAAGGTCAAGGCCAACGAGGAGCTGCTGGCGAATGCTGTTGCCACCCAGAGCGCCTTGAGGGTGAGTGTGGAGCACTGGACCGAAGGTCTCGTGGATATCGCTGCCGCCATCCACAGCCGAGTTGATGGAGCTGGGATGGTGGATCTTGGATACTCCTCCGACGAGCACCTCCAACCCAGCGCCAAGCTTAGCTTATTCTTCAAGGAGTGGTGACGGCTCTCCAGTGACTCGGGAAGAGGTCCCAAAGCAGCTGGCCGAGGAATCACGCCAGATCTGTGCAGGAGCCCTCCAGAAGGTGTTGATGAAGGTGGCCTTCCGCAATCCAGGCCTCAACCTCAACGGCGTCCTCAGATCTTTGCCGCCAGATGCCGATGTGGAGGCGCTCAAAGCCCTTGTCGCACCCATTGTGGACAAGGTGGGCAAGATCAAGCGGGTTGATGGCGACCGCGTAGACTAGGCCGCCAATTTTATCTTTCCCTTGTCGCTGATCATGTTTAGAACAATTTATTAGATCTGCGACAAGCTATTTTGTAATATAACTCTATCTTAGGCGATGATTGCAATGTTATTTCCTTTACTTGATTCCTTCCTTTGTACATTTTTGCCCTACGCTTTTAGGGAACTTGTCGGTGCAGGCACCTTTGTCATGAAAGCGCCGAGTGCGGAACGTCAAGGCTTCTGGCGGTGCCGCCTCCGACAAGCAACCTTGTCGTGGCTAGCTGCAGCTCACTTAAGTTGTTGAGCGGACTCAAACAAAGTAAGGGCGCGATTAGCTCAGAGTTGGTTCCTCCGCCGCACAGGTTTTCCATACAAAGTACTATCGCTCGAGGAAGATAACTTAAAAATTTAAGAACTGATTGCTCAAACTTGGGCAACTTAGCTTTTCCGTCGCTTTGCTTCCCGATATATGAAACTTCCTCGAGCAACGCTTGGTCCATAGTATTATCTTCTCCTTCCCCTGGTTAACTTGTGCGGCGAGGGAACCTTCCTTTCTTTGAGAAAAGAGAAAGAAGAGAAAATAAAGTTATGGAGCCCAAATGACTCGATATTGCTTACGGGTGTGGGTGCGGCACAAAGTGTTAGCCAAAACATGCAATAAAATGATGAAAGCACGAATTTGACAAGTTGTGCAACACATGAGCTTTACTTATGCACGGGATCTGCGCGGGCTTCGCATAAAGGATTACATGCAACATCGGCAAGACTTGTTAAAGGTGGTTGCTTAACAGGTTCCGCAACCGCGCTTCTGAGTAAAACTTACGAAGATGCTCAATGTTCCAGGAGTTGCTCACCGAATGCCATCTTCGGTCTCAAAGCGACAGCGCCGGGTCTTGTGACTCGTTTCACCCGATAAGGGCCTTCCCACTTCGGTGTCAACTTGTTTGAATTCTTGGCGGACTGAACGCGCCGAAGAACAAGGTCGCCTTCCTCGAGGCTTCTGGCACTAACTTTGCGGCTATGGTAGCGATGCAAAGCTTGCTGGTAACGAGCAGCTCGTACAGCGGCCTAAAGATGGTCATCCTCAAGGAGCAGCGCGTCATCTTGTCACAGCTGCTCTTGCTCAAGCTCATCATAAGCGAGTACTCGAGGTGACCCGTATACGAGTTCCGTGGGGAGAACTGCCTCTGCTCCATAGACTAGAGCAAAAGGTGTACGCCGGTGGCTCGATTTGGCGTCGTCTGATCGACCAAAGAACCACCGCAGCTCCTCAATCCAGCTTTCTTCCACACTTGTGCACCCCGTCGAAAGTTCTCGGTCTTGAGCCCGCGCAACACTTCAAAGATTTGCCCTCTCGCTTGACCGTTGCTTCTCGGATGAGCAATGTATAAAGGCAGACCTTGGCGCCAAGATCTTGGACGTCTTGCATGAAGGTGCGACTCAGAATTGTGTGCCGTTGTCGGTGATGATCCTGTTAGGGATTCCAAACGGCAAACAATCGACTGAAGAACTTGATCACGTTGTCTTGTCACCTTCCTCATCGCTTCCACTTCCGGCCACTTTGTGAACTTGTCGATCGCGACGCATAAGTACTCAAAGCCCCGACAGCTTCGAGGAAAGGGGCCGAGGATGTCGAGCCCTGCACGAAAATGGCCAGGATAAAGGGATCGTCTGGAGAGCTTGAGCTGGCCGGGTGTATCTGCTTGGAATGGAACTGGCATGCTTCACACTTGGTTACTTGTGCGGTTGCATCTCGGAGGGCTGTCGGCGAAGAAACCTTGCCGGAAAGCTTTGCGGCAAGTGCTCGCGCCAATGTGGTGACCACATCTGCCTCCATGTATCTTCGCCAACAGCTTTTGTCCGTCTTCGGTGAATCACTTCAATTTCACACCGTTGATTCTCCTTCCGCATGCAGGTGTCTTTGTCGACAAACTGGTACATACTTGACTGCCGGGCTACTCTTTCCGCTTCTTCTTGCACTTCGGGAAGTTCTCCTGTCTGAAGGAAATGGACAATCTGCTGCGCCAAAGATGTCGGGGAGGCTGATCGGACCCACGAACACCTATGGGGCCGGCGGACCGGGCCCCTTTTGGCTCGGAGGGGGGCGGAGATCGCACGAAGAGCGGATCGAGGCGAAGCACACGAGCAGTTTTACCCAGCTTCGGAGCTCTCCGGAGAGATAACACTCCTACTGCTGCATGTATGATTTGTATTGTGTTCTTGCTAGGGAGCGATGAGAGCTACAAGACCTAGCGTGAGTGTTCTCTAGTTACGTTGGAATCGAACCGAACTGAACCCCCTCTACATTGCGCATGGGCCTCCTTTTATATGCACAAAGGGGCTCCGACAGGTGGCGACGTAGATGAGGGTACAAATGGAAATAAAGTAGTTGGTACACCTACTTGAACAAAGGTATGATGTACTCTACCTAACTCGACGGCAAGGGACAAAAGCATTAAATGCCCGTCCCTCGTCGCCAAACAAAGGCAACAGGGACCGTCAGGAGCGCCACCGTTCGCCACGATGGAAAGCTTGTCAGCGCCGCTTATCGCTGCTCCCCGCTGGCTGCACAACCTCTTGACACGCACGCATGGAATGGTCCCATGGCGACACGTTGGTGGATGAGCTGGAGCGGAGATGAAGAGAGGTTGCCTGCCGCGGCAAGTGCCTTGCCGCGGCTGAATCCTTGTCGCGTCCGGAGGCTTGTCGCTCTCGGAGCCTTCCCGGCAAGCTCCTCTTGCCGGGGTCTTGTCTTCTGTGTGCCTTGAGTGGCCTTCCGGCAAGCTCCTCTTGCCGGGCCTTGTCTTCTTGGTTAAATACTTTGTTCTTGAATGGCTCCAAAGGAACCACGGAGGATCTTAGCGGTGACCGTGCAAGCCTTGCCGCTGGGTGTCAAGAATCGCCTGCGGCACGAGTTCGGGATACTAGGGTACCCCTACTCTAGTACACCGACAAGCGGCTCGGTGTTTATTCAGAGTTTTCAATAATTTCTCTTCTTCATGCTCTGAAAGGTTAGCACTAATAATAATAGGATATATCTTGTTTTCATCAAGATAAGCATATTTAAGAGTATTAGGTAAAGGTTTAAGCTCAAACACGGGATCACCCTTGGGTGGAGGAGGATCCCCTAGGATTTCAACAGGCAAGTTGTGTTTCAGAATAGGTCCCTGTTTAAAGAATACTTCATCTATTTCCTTTCTTTCATTCATAAACGTATCATTTTCATGGTCGAGCAATATTGTTCTAAAGGATCACTAGGAGGCACGGCAATAGAAGACATACCAATAATTTCATCTTTACTAGGCAATTCCTCATCACGGGGTTGTCTACTAAATTTAGCAAAATTAAACTCATGAGACATATCACCCAAACCAATAGTAACAACATCCTTTTCGCAGTCTATCCTAGCATTAACAGTGTTTAAGAAGGGTCTACCAAATATAATGGGACAAAAGCTATCTTGTGGGGAACCAAGAACAAGAAAATCGGCAGGATATTTAACCTTCCCACACAAGACTTCAACATCTCTAACAATCCCAATCGGTGAAATAGTATCTCTATTGGCAAGCTTAATTGTAACATCAATTTCTTCTATCTCAAAGACGTGCAATATCATGCATAATTTCTTTGTATAAGGAATGGGGTATTGCACTTGCACCGCACCCATATCACACAAGCCATGATAACAATGATCTCCTATTTTAACAGAAATAACAGGCATGCCTACCACAGGTCTATGTTTATCTTTAGCACCAGGTTAGCAATTCTAGCAGTCTCATCATAGAAGTAAATAACATGCCCATCGATATTATCAGCCAAGAGATCTTTAACCATAGAAATTTTAGGTTCAACTTTAACTTGCTCAGGGGGTTTGTGTGTCCTAATATTACTTTTGTTGACTAAAGTTGAAGCTTTAGCACAATCCTTTATTCTAACAGGGAAAGGTGGTTTCTCAATATAAGTAGTAGGAACGACAGGATCATTATAAGTGATAGTCTTTTCTTCAACTTTAATAGGTGCAACTACTTTTACTTCAATGGAAGGATTATATTTGAACCACTTCTCCTTAGGGAGATTAACATGAGTATCAAAGGATTCACAGAAAGAAGGTACTATCTCAAAGTCAAGTCCATATTTAGTGCTAAATTCACGGAAAACATCGGTATCCATAAAAGATTTAACACAATCAAACTTAGGTGTTATACCTGACTCCTTACCTTCGTCGAGGTCCCAATCTTCAGAGTTGCATTTAATTCTTTCCAATAAATCCCATTTGAATTCAATAGTCTTCATCATAAAAGAGCCAGTACAAGAAGTATCGAGCATGGAGCGATTATTGAGATAAAGCCGATCATAATTTTTTTGAATAATCATTTATCTTGAGAGCTCATGATTGGGGCATGTATATAACATTGACTTAAGCCTCCCCCAAGCTTGAGCGATGCTTTCTCCTTCGCGAGGCCAAAAATTATATATATAATTACGATCATGATGAACAAGATGCATAGGACAAAACTTATGATGAAATTCCAATTTCAATCGTTTGTAGTTCCATGATCCCATATCATCGCATAGCCTATACCATGTCAATGCCTCTCCCTTAAAATATAAAGGGAAAACCTTCTTCTTGATAACATCCTCGGGCATACCTGCAAGCTTAAATAATCCACAAACTTCATCCACATAGATTAGGTGTAAATCGGGATGCAATGTTCCATCTCCTGCAAAAGGATTAGCTAGCAGTTTCTCTATCATGCCCGAAGGATTTTCAAAGTAAACATTTTCAGTAGGTTCAGTAGGTTGAGGAGCAACTCTTTGCTCTACTGTTCGGGGTGAAGATACGCCGAACAAGCCCCTCAAAGGATTATGTTCCATAGTAACAAGTGGCAGTAAATTTCAGCACACTATATAAATTTTTCCTTACCAAATTCCACCTACCAAAGGCGCTTCACTCTCCGGCAACAGCGCCAGAAAAGAGTCTTGATGACCCACAAGTATAGGGGATCTATCGTAGTCCTTTCGATAAGTAAGAGTGTCGAACCCAATGAGGAGCAGAAGGAAATGATAAGCGGTTTTCAGCAAGGTGTTCTCTGCAAGCACTGAAATTATCGGTAACAGATAGTTTTGTGATAAGGTAATTTGTAACGGGTAACAAGTAACAAGTGTAAATAAAGTGCAGCAAGATGGCCCAATCCTTTTTGTAGCATAGGACAAGCCTGGAAAAACTCTTATATAGAGAAAAGCGCTCCCGAGGACACATGGGAATTATCGTCAAGCTAGTTTTCATCACGCTCATATGATTCGTTAGTTACTTTGATAATTTGGTATGTGGGTGGACGGTGCTTGGGTGCTGCCCTTTCTTGTACAAGCATCCTACTTATGATTAACCCCTATTGCAAGCATCCGCAACTACAAAAGAAGTATTAAGGTAAACCTAACCATAGCATGAAACATATGGATCCAAATCAGCCCCTTACGAAGCAACGCATAAACCATGGCTTAAGCTTCTGTCACTCTAGCAACCCATCATCTACTTATTACTTCCCAATGCCTTCCTCTAGGCCCAAACAATGGTGAAGTGTCATGTAGTCAACGTTCACATAACACCACTAGAGGAAAGACAACATTAATCTCATCAAAATATCAAACGAATACCAAATTCACATGACTACTTATAGCAAGACTTCACCCATGTCCTTAGGAACAAATGTAACTACTCACAAATCATATTCATGTTCACAATCAGAGGAGTATTAATATGCATAATGGATCTGAACATATGATCTTCCACCAAATAAACCAACTAGCAACCCATAGGTACCAATCTGAGGCTTTGGGACAAAGAGTGGATACAAGAGATGAACTAGGGTTTGAGAGGAGATGGTGCTGGTGAAGATGTTGATGAAGATTGACCCCCTCCCAATGAGAGGATTGTTGGTGATGACAATGGCGATGATTTCCCCCTCCCGGAGGGAAGTTTCCCTGGCAGAACAGCTCTCCTGGAGCCCTAGATTGGTTCCGCCAAGGTTCCGCCTCGTGGCGGCGTTGTTTCGTCACGAAAGCTTTCTTATGAGTTTTCCCGGATGAAAGACTTCATATAGCAGAAGATGGGCACCAGAGGCCTGCCAGGGGGCCCACGAGGCAGGGGGCGTGCCCCCACTCTCGTGGCCAGGGTATGAGCCCCCTCTGGTATTTTCTTCGCTCAATATTTTTTATTAATTCCAAAAATGACTTCCGTGAAGTTTCAGGACTTTTGGAGCTGTACAAAATAGGTCTCTAATATTTGCTCCTTTTCCAGCCCAGAATTCCAGCTGCCGGCATTCTCCCTCTTCATGTAAACCTTGTAAAATAAGAGAGAATAGGCATCAGTATTGTGACATAACGTGTAATAACAGCCCATAATGCAATAAATATCGATATAAAAGCCTGATGCAAAATGGACGTATCAACCATCATAGACACCTGTAGAGCATCTTTATAATCACCAAGATATGTTGTGACGTTTGATAGCAAAGTGTTCCTCCGGTATTCGGGAGTTGCATAATCTCATAGTCAGAGGAATATGTATAAGTCATGAAGAAAGCAATAGCAATAAAACTAAACGATCATTATGCTAAGCCAACAGATGGGTCTTGTCCATCACATTTCTCTAATGATGTGATCCCGTTCATCAAATAACAACACATGTCTATGGTTAGCAAACTTAACCATCTTTGATTAACGAGCTAGTCAAGTAGAGGCATACTAGCACTACAAAAAAAATACACTTCCGTCATGATATGTGTTTGTCACAGTAGGTCGCGTTTTTTGTCATGCATGTACATCCATGACGATTTTATGAGAGAATCAAGATAGTCATACTGTCTTTGTCGTAGAAGTGTTCCATGACATTACGAAAATTATCATCACGGAAGTGTCCACTTCCATGACGATAAATCGCGCGTCACAGAAGTGCTTTCGTCAAGGGTGACCGACACGTGGCATCCATCGTAACGGAACATCGTTAAGCTATCGGGTCGGCTTTTGGACCCGATAACCTGTTAACAGCCCCGACCAATGGGGATTTTCCACGTGTAAAATCATCATTGGCTGGAGGAAACACGTGTCGGCTCATCGTTGGGACAGATGTCATCCACTCACTGGATGTATACGCCTATGATACGTCGACACGTGGCACGGCCCAACAGAGGCCCATTCTCGTGAAAAGGCCGCCCGTTTGACTTGGTCAAAAGGTGGCGGGCGGCCCATGGAAAGCCCGTTAACGCCGCCATTCAAGCATATAGCCCATTTATAGCCCGCTAACCCAAGGCCTGTTACGCCCTATTCGATTTAGGCCCGATGAGCGTCATCCGGGCCATCCAATATGACTCCACCCGTTTTCGCCGGCCCATGTATGGCCCATGACGTCTTCGGCCCATATGAAGCCCTATGTAACTCTTGGCCTATTAACGGCTTGTGGTGGCGGCCCGCAATGAACGGTGTATCACTTTACACCCATTAACGGCCCGTGGTGAAATCGGCCCGTAGTGAATAAAGGTATCACTTTATACCCATTAAGGCCCGTTATTCGATTGGGCGTTTCAGCCCATGTTATCTTTTGGCCTTCTGAGCCCATTTATTCTTGGGCTCATTTCGACGATTCGTTTACTTACGTCCCGTTCTATCATTTTACGCTTGTGGGCCAAATTCAGCCCGTGGTTACAGTCGGCCCGTTTGTGGTCCGTTAATACGTTGGGCCGTTTTCATAGCGTCATCAAATACGCCCTCTTAACGATGGCCCGTTATGGTCGGCCCATGAACGGGTGATTCCAACTCTAGCTCGTTTACAGCGATAATGCGGCCTGTTATTGGCCCATGTTTGGCCAATCGATCATACGGCCCGTATAAGGCCCATTGATGATACGGCCCGTAGAAGGCCCATTGTTTCTACGGCCCATAGAAGGCCCATTGTTTCTATGGCCTGTAGAAGGCCTACTGTTTCTACGGCCCGTAGAAGGCCCACTGTTTCTATGGCCCGTAGGAGGCCTAGTGTCACTACAGTAAATATTAGCCCATGGTTATTGTGGCCTAGTTTTAAAAAATAGGTTATTGCAGCCACTAGCAAACCGCGGAAAAAGAACTGCACTAACTACAAGCAAACAAAAAAACAAGACAACAAGGAAATAAATAAGCAAGCAACTTAAGCTAGGCTATCACGGCTATTACACATATTACATCCACTGGGCATCAAAGTTCGCCACCAGTGCAAATATAGGGAACAAAGCAGCATATCATATACACGGGTTGTCAAAGTTGGCGACCAGCGCAAATAAACGCCGCAAAGACAAAACAAATCCAGAATCTGAAACCACTTCGTAAGATCTCAAGAAACAATATCCGGGACCCATAATGTCGGCAAGATGTCGAGCAAGCTTATTAACTTTCTCTTGTTTGGCGCTTAAATCCTCCAAATAACTTGCTGTTGCACCAGAAAATATGCATCTGAATTCTGCAGGACTTCCTCGGTCCTTCACTTCGTCAGAGCACATCCGATCGATGTCTTTCAACTTGAAGTTGAGACTCAAGAAGACGAATCGATTCAGCAGCGAGTTCAAGAGCTTGTGCCAAAGAGTGGCCAAGAATTCGAACACTACATCAAGACATGACTTTTGGGTTCCCTCACCGTCGTCAAGATAGTTTTTATCAGCTTTCTTGGAGACCAACAAGGATGTCTCACTATCTTGAACCTTATCGCATTACTTCCTTTACCATTGGATAACGTGGTAATCGTTCTCCAATATTTTATCCGCATTCTAAAAGAGAAACAAGGTAAACATCACATGTTTACTATGTTGTATATGAAACTCATTTTGGTAAATGAGTTCGGTAGTAAAGTGGACAGGATAACGCATGAAACAAACATATATCTATGTACCATGGTCACTTTATGGTCTATATCATTCTAGTTTTTGTTGTCAAATCAAGATAGAGACACGATTCAAATAATATGTGTTCAAGACAAAGCAGAATAGACAGAATATAAGTGTGGGTAACTATAGAGCAATAACAACACTTGTAATGTGCATGACATGAGAACATAACTGTTTATTCAATTGAAACTGAAATCAACATAGAGCAGGTTACAACAAAGAAACCAGCTTAAAGAAACAGGTTTAAAACATACATTGGCGCCATTGGAGTTTCAATTCCATCCTTCAAATTTGAAAATAGTTGGTATGAGTAAATACATGAATGCAACAAAGAAAGGAGTATGAACCATAGCTACGTAACGACACGAGAACAAATCTTCTTCTCCTTTAAGCGTTGAGTTGGGATTCAGAGTGGTGGTCCTCGTGCTTTGGGCACTGCAGTTCCCTTACTAACCGCCGTGTTTGGGTGCTCTGTAGTGGAGACGGTCTTTGTGTCAACTGGAACTGGGTTACTATCTACCGGGTTGGGGTTAGAAGGGGTGTAGCTGGTTCTTCCGTCCAACCGGATAGGGGTACAATCATGCGAGTCCGGGTTATGTGTGGTGGATCTGGTCCTTGGGCAAGTACAACCGTGGTTCTATCTGCATCAACTGGTAGCACTATCTTTCTCAAGACCGTGTTGTTACTCCTTAGATACCGCCATCACGCTCTCCAATTCAAATGGTCGATAAACAAGAAAAGTAATTGAAAGTATAGACATTGTATGATAGACAGGTGCAATGGATAGTGGGGAATAAAAGAGGGCATGAAATAATTCATATTTATGTTGTCTAACCAAACAGGATAGCATGACACAATTTCACATATATGATGGCTAACTAAACAGGATAGCATGACACAATTTCACATTATGATGGCTAACTGAAAAGATGGAAAGACATAGTTCAAAATATGAGACTATGTAAGCAGGATGACATGACATAACTACATAATGTGTTTATTAAATAGGTTGGCATGCCATAATTCACATACATTCACGGATAGAATGCCATAATTCAAAATATGATGACTGTAAACACTAAACAGGATGAGATGATATAACTATATGATGTCTTTATTAAATGGGTTGCCATGCCATAATTCAGATAGATGATGTGTATGTACTATGTAAACATGATGGCATGATACAATTCAAATATATGATTTATATTTTAAGCAAGTAAGCAGATGGCAATCCATATATGATGTAAAAACTAAGCAATGCAAGACAACATGCATGACATGGGTAATATAACCCTGCCAAGTTTGAGAATATACCTCAGGGGGGAAATAGGACTGGTCATCAGTCTCTGAATCCTCCTCTGAGGAGCTCTCTATAACCAAAGAAGATGTCTCGCTGAAGTGTAGCATTGTCTGCTCACGAATACCTTGTTTTCACTCCAGAATACTTCCATCACCGCTTTAAATGGCTGATGCACAGGAAGAGTAGTTGAATATACAAACGTTGTTAAACAAATGGAACACGTAATACAAAAAATGATAGCATGATATAATTCACATACATGATGATTGGCTAAACAGCATGGCATTGCATAATTCACATATATAATGCCTTTGCAACAAGATAGCATTGTATAATTCACATATATAATGTCTTGCAACAAGATGGCAATGCATAATTCATATATATGGTAATTAGACACTAAACAGGTGGCATTCACACAAAGCATGTCTAAACTAATCAAACGACATAGCAATGCGAGACACCATACGCACGATATGAGCAACATAAACCTGCCAAGTTAGAGCATACACCTCGGGGGGGGGGGGATAGGACTGGTCATCTGCCTCTCAATCCTCCTATGAGGAGCTATCCGTAACCAATGAGATATGCGCTTCGTCAGATAGCATAGTCTCGCTCAAGACCTTGTTTTCACTCCGAATTTGCCATCACCGTGTCAAATGGCTGATGCACACGAAGAGCGATTGAATGTACTAACATTGTTGACAAATGTAATATGTAACGCAAAAAAAGGATGGCCTGATATAATTTACATATAAGATAAGCTGGCTAAGCAGGATGGCATTGCAAAATTCACATATATGATGCTGGCTAAACAAGATGGCGTTGCATAATTCACATAAACGATGAATAAACTAAACAGATGGCATTCACGCAAATGATGTCTAAACTAAGCAGATGACATATTTGATGTATAAAGTAAGCAATGCAAGACACCATATGCATGATATAACCAACATCAAGATGCCAAGTTAGAGCGAAGACCTCGGGGGTAAATAGGAGTTGTCTTCTCCTACGAATCCCCCTCGTAATGTATATCTTCCTCTCGATTACAATCCGAAATGCGTGGAGGGGGGCTGCCTTTGCACCTACCATGGAGCGACATCTGCATGAAATTTTATTGCCACGCAAGGCTCGTCTCTTTTGCTCTACATGTTGAGTTCCATTGTTTACAATAACTGCCATGCATAGGAATAAAACATAGTGAGATTATGTAAGGAGTGCATGCACAAATCCAGAGTGATGGTAGCAACCTGTGGATACACCCAAAACCAATAATAGCAGCCAGATAATGGCTTCAGTTAAAAAATACAGATAATGGCTTCTTTACTGTTTGTTTCCCACCCAACATAAAACTCATAGTAGATACCGGAGATTAACCAGATAGTCAAGTCTCTGTGTTCCAGTGTCATCCCTGGATCAGTAATGCTGACACACACAGTACTCGAAGGATTTATAACAGAGTAGCAATCACACACTTATTACATCAAACGTCTCAGAAGAGATCTTATTACAATAATATGGCTTAAGGCCATCTAATGCGATAACAGCGGAAGGCTTGGAAGATAAAGTGAGTCCATCAAATCCAACGGCATAGCTGAGCTGCACGGCAACTACCTAACGAACCTTACTCCTCATCTGAAAAGTCTGCAACATAATACGTTGCAGCCCGAGAACGGGTCAGCACATGGAATATGCTGGCAATATAACACAACAGAGCAAGAACAGAATAATGCTATCACTACATGCATATTTGGCTGGTGGAAAGCTCTATGGTTATAGTTTTGCGAAAAGAATTTTTTTCCCTACAACAAAGGAATAGATTTTAATTTAACTATGATGGTGGTTGAAACATTGAGAAGGTATAACCCCAACTCAATCCCAATTAAAGTAGTTAACAACCCAACAAAATAAATTAAGAGTGATGAGATACATGTGATAACTCAAGTACTAGATACTCAAAATTGTCCATAACCGGGGACACGGCTAACCATGATTAGATTGTACACTGCAGAGGTTTATGACTTTTCCCCACAAGACTCGACCGCCTCCGTTGATTTCTCGCACTACATGGTGTTTGAGAAAGCGGATGATCGAGACACGATCTTCGTAAACATTAACTCTCTACTCCGGGTAGACCATACCAAACCTACAAAACCCACTACCTGCTGATCTACCTCTTCAAGAGCTTCACGTAACTTACTCAACTATGCTAGAGCCAGTAGTAGCTTGTGGCTGCACACAGAAGTTTCTAGCATGAATAATCTCAGTTCCCTTTGAGCCTGGGTGGAGGTCCATAGGAAGATCATACGGGCCCCGGGATTTCCAAAAATAAAACACACAACACTAGGTTCCCCAAGTGCCTCAATCCACCCAGATGTGTATTAAAGTTGCCACCTTAAGTTGGACCATTAATTAACAATCTCACATCTGTCATGGATTCACTCAAACCCAACCACGTCTACGAGCATAGCATAGCAATATATGCAACACGTAGAAGTAACTCCCAAGGGTTTGATAGTAACAGGGCAATAGGTTCTACCTCAACAACTACTTCCCAACCCACAAGTTAATGACATCCTAATCATGCAATGTTTGAGGATTGAGCTAATGCATAAAAACTGGGTATGAAAAGAGTATGATCAAAGTGTTACTTGCCTTGCTGACGATCCGCGAATCCTAGAGACTCGTAGCAACACACTTCGCACTCCGGGAATTCTATCGCAAGCAAACAATACATACATAAGCAACAAGCAAAGATGCACAAGCAAAACTCAACTAAAAAAGGTTGACCCGAAAGTTCAACTTAAGAACTCCGGTTTGCAAAAAGAATCAAACCAAACGGAACAACGAAACTCAAACGGCGAAAGAAACAAGATCCGTTTACTAATCTGAACTAGGGTCAAATTTTAGAGTATCAAAATCTTGTGTAAGTTGTTTAAACAGAAAGAGGGCCTCGAGACGAAGATCTAGGCGCTTGAATCGCCTGATTCCGACTAACAAGCAAAAAGATAAACAGAAACTAAGATCGGATCTGAAATCATGACCAGAAAAATCGCGGAATAAATCCAAGAAAATGAAAAACTGATGAACAGACTAACGAACGAACGTTCGTTATCTGGATCTAAACGAAGAACGCGTTCGTTAAAACGAACAAACGAGCGGACGCTCGCTAATTAAATCAATTGGAGAAAAACCGATCTATTTAAAGAAACGAAAACCTAGGGTTTTCTAAAAAAACGAGTTGTTTTCTTTAAAAAAAACCGGGGCGGCTACCTCGGCTCGGCTCGTGAGACTCGTGGCAGCGGTGGGGCGTGGGGTGGCGGGTGACAACGGCAGCGGCAATGACGACGGAGGCTGACGGCGGTGGCTCGAGGCGTGGGCGGCGGCGACTTGGGCCTGTGGGGTGGCGGTATTTAAGGGGAGGCGGCGGCTTGGGAAGGGGGCAAGGCGTGGCGGCGGGAGTCCGGCTCGGACTTGGAGTCCGGGTCGGCGGCGGGCGCAGGCTTGTGAGGCGGCGGGCTGGCCCAGTTGGCTCGGGCCTCGGCTTGCTGGGAAACTTTTTTAAATAATTCCATGACAGAAAAAAATCATAAAAAAAAAAATAAAAATCTAAAAATGCCAAAACAAATTTTCACAGTCTAAATGAAATATTTAGAACGAGATGAACATTTTCTTGGCCCTAAAATGCAATTTTGAAAAACGTGCAATTTTTCTAATGCAAATAAAATCCAAATAAACTCAAATAAAATCCAACAAATGATTTTAACATTTTTCCTCCAATATTTCAGTTGTTTTGGAGAAGTCACATTATCTCCTCTCATATATTTTTTTATTATGAAATATTTTTCGAGAGAGAAAAATAATTAAAATCAAAAGTCCTCGTTTTCGCTATTTGATAAAAATCAAATATGAAAACCGGAAAATCCCCAACTCTCTCCGAGGGTCCTTGAGTTGCTTAGGATTTAGAGGATTGCTGAACGAAGATGCAATAAAATATGATATGCATGGATGACCTATGTATAACATACCAAATTGAAAATTTGGGATGTTACAAACATAACCCACTTAAGATGAATATCGCCCTCGAGATTCGGTTGGCTAGAAAATAGGTGCGGTGGTCTTTGCGAAGATCATCCTCTCGTTCCCGTGTGGCTTCCTCCTCGGTATGGTGGCTCCAATCGAACTTTGCAAAACTTGATAACCTTCTTTGAGTGACTCGGCCGGGCAAAGTCAAGAACCTTCACCGGCTTCTCCTCATAAGTCAAATCACTTGTCAGCTGAATTGCCTCCAAGGGCCTTTGTATCTCTTAATGGTATATCGGCCATCTCAAAGATGAAACTTCTTCACCGTGAGACGCGTGGAACACATCGTGAACTCCTGACAATCCTTCTGGTAATTCCAGCTTGTAGGAAACTTCTCCCATCCGTTCCAAAACACGGTACGGTCCTACAAATCTCGGAGCTAATTTTCCCTTAAATCCAAAACGTTTCACTCCTCGCAAGGGTGATACTCGCAGATATGCTCTGTCTCCAATCTCATAAGTTACCTCCTTGCGTTTTGTGTCCGTGATAACTCTTTCCGCCTGGGGTGAGCAATCTTGATGTCATCACGGATCAGTTTAACCTTCTCCTCCGACTCTTTGATCAAATCTGGTCCAAACAACTGCCGGTCTCCTACATCATCCCACATCAGCGGTGTTCTACATCTGCGTCCATACAGAGCTTCAAATGGTGCCATCTTCAAACTGGCCTGGTAGCTATTGTTGTAGGAGAAGTCTGCGTAAGGTAAATTGTCATTCCAACTAGATCCATAATCTAATGCACAGGCTCTCAACATATCCTCCAGAATCTGGTTGACTCTCGGTCCATCCATCCGCTTCACGGGTGAAATGTTGTACTGAACTCCAATCTCGTACCCAAGGTCTGGTGTAACTGATGCCAAAACTTTGAAGTAAACTGTGTTCCTCTATCTGATACGATGGTCCACCGAACTCCATGCAAACATACGAACATGGACATATATATCTTGGCCAACTTTGCACTTGTATAAGTTGTTTTCACTGGGATGAAGTGAGCCACTTTGGTCAAGCGATCCACTACTACCCATATTGAGTCATATCCTGCCTTGGTTCTGGGTAGTCCGGTGATAAAGTCCATGCCAAGTTTATCCCACTTACATTCGGGTATTGGCATAGGTTGTAACAGTCCTGCTGGCTTCTGATGCTCTGCCTTCACTCTCTGACATACATCACATACAGCTACATACTCGGCAATATCCTTCTTCATACCAGTCCACCAGAAATGTTCTTTTAAGTCCAAATACATCTTGGTGTTTCTGGGGTGTATCGAGTATGGTGAGTCATGAGCCTCCTGAAGTATTAACTTCCTGATCTCTGGGTTATTGGGCACATAAACTTGGTCCTCAAACCATAAGGTATCTTGCTCATCCTCGCGAAAACCTTTGGCCTTTCCTTTGCTCATCTTCTCCTTTATCTTAGCAATCTCTTTGTCCTCCTTCTGAGCTTCTCGAATCTTGTCCAACAATGTAGGCTGAACTTCCATTGTTGCAATGAAACCTCTTGGAACAATCTCCAACCGAAGTTCCATGATATCCTCAGCTAACTCCTTCGGCAATCCCTTACTTTCAAGTATATTGGCATAACTCTTCCGGCTCAAAGCATCTGCTACGACATTGGCCTTTACGGGATGATAGTGTAGCTTCATATTGTAATCCTTTATAAGCTCCAACCATCTCCTCTGTATAAGGTTCAACTCCTTCTGTGTGAAAATGTACTTCAAACTCTTATGATCCGTGTACACATCACAACGGTTCCCGATAAGGTAATGTCTCCAGGTCTTTAATGCATGCACTACGGCTGCTAGCTCCAAATCATGCGTAGCATAGTTCAACTCATGGGGGTTCAGTTGTCGTGAGGCATACGAAACAACCTTTCTGTCCTGCATAAGCACACATCCAAGTCCCAAGCGTGAGGCGTCACAATACACTTGAAACTCCTTATGTATATCTGGCAGTGTTAGCACTGGGCTGTAGTCAAACGCTTTCTTCAACTCCACGAAAACTTGCCTCGCAATCTTCTGTCCATTTAAACTTAGTATCCTTCTTCAAAGAACTCGGTCATTGGCTTTGCAATCTTGGAGAAATTCTCAATGAATCTCCGATAATATCCCATGAGTCCAAGGAAATGCGGATCTCGCCAACCAAGTGGGTGCCAACCATTCAAAGGACCGGACCTTCTTTGGGGTCCTTTGCTATACCTTCTCCTAATATAACATGCCCAAGAAATCCAACTTTCTTCAACCAAAATTCGCACTTGCTGAACTTGGCGTATAACTGGTGTTCCCTGAGTTTCACGAGAACTAAACGCAAATGCTCCTTGTGCTCCTCTTCGTTCTTCGAGTATACTCCACAACAAACTTGTCCAAATACTCCATGAACACCTTGTTCATCATGCTCATGAAATAGGCAGGGGCGTTAGTCAGTCCAAACGACATGACCGTATACTCGTATAATCCATACCGCGTGGTGAATGCTGTCTTTGGTATATCCTTCTCTCGAATCTTCAATTGATGGTATCCCGATCATAGATCGATCTTTGAAAACACCTTAGCTCCTTGCAGCTGATCAAACAGATCATTGATCATCGGTAGTGGATACTTGTTCTTTATCGTTACTTCATTCAAGGCTTGGTAATCAACAACCATCCTCAGGGATTTATCCTTCTTCTCGACCAACAGTACTGGAGCTCCCCAAGGTGATGAACTCCTTCTAATATAACCTTTCTCCAACAACTCCTTGATCAGTTTCTTAATTTCTTCCAGATCATTCACGGGCATCCGATAGGGTCTCTTGGATATTGGTCCTGTACCTGGCAATAGCTCTATCAAAAACTCGATGGCATGCCTGGTAACTCCTCTGGGAAAACATCTGGGTAATCCTTTACTACAGGCACTTCCTCCTGAACAATTCCTATGAGGGCATTCACTTGGCTCCTCCTAGGCACATGCCTAGATAGATACTTAATCCTTTTTCCCTCCGGGGTGGTAAGATAAATTGATTTGCTAGCACAGTCAATGCTTCCTCCATACTTTGACATCCAGTCCATGCCTAATATCACATCCAATCCTTGTGACTCCAAGATAATTAGGTCAGACGGAAAAACATGTGTGCCAATGGTTAGGGGTATCTGGTTGCACCATCGGCTAGCCATATACTCTGCTCCACGCGAGCTCACTAAAAGAGGAGTCCTAAGGGTTTGGGTTGGTAGCTTAAACTTATCCACAAATCCCCTTGATATGTATGAATGCGATGCACCAGTATCGAAAAGAACAAGAGCGGTAAATGACTTAACCAAAAACTTACCTATTATCGCGTCCGGCTGCTCTTCAACCTCCTCCACGTTAATGTGGTTCACTTGTCCTTTGTTGAATGGATTGGGCTTCTTCCCAACGCTCCCATTTCCGTTTCCATTCCTTCCTTCAGCGCAATCATTGGCATAGTGCCCTGTCTTCCCGCACTTGAAGCAAGTAACTTGACTTAGGTCTCTTTTGGCGGGTGTAGCTGGGTTGGAGCTGTTCTGATTGTTATTAACTCCGTTCCCATTTCCATTCTTAGCACCATTGTGGTTATGCGATCCTCCTCCAGTGTGGTTGTGACCTCCATGATTATGAACAAGTCCTCCCGAGTTCGGGGCTAAGCGGGGCTTCTGTTGAGCTCCTGAATTATACTTCCCTTGTCCATACTTCCTTTTACGGATCTCAATCTGCTGCTGCTTCCCTTCAATCATAAGGGCCTTGTCTACCAACTCCTGGTAGTTGTTGAAAGTTGCCACCATCAACTGCATGATCATCTCATCATTCAGCCCTTCCATAAACTTCTCCTACTTCGCGGCATCTGTGGCCACGTCATCAGGGGCATAGCGTGATAACTTGCTAAACTCATCCACGTACTGAGCCACGGTATGGTTCCCCTGGCGTAAGTTGCGAAACTTGCGCTTCTTCATCTGCATGGCTCCAGTTGAGACATGGGCTGTGCGAAAAGCTTGCTGAAACTGGTCCCAAGTAACATTGGCTATGGGAAAAGTAGTCGTGTAATTCTCCCACCATGAGGCTGCTGGTCCATCCAATTGATGTGCGGCAAAGCGCACCTTCTCAGCATCGGTGCAACCTGTGATGGTCAACTCCCTTCCAATACGGCGTAGGCAATCATCAGCAACTATTGGCTTGGTGCTACTGGAAAACACCGGCGGCTGTAACCTCAGGAAACGGGCTAGATTGTCCACTGGCGGCGGGTTGTTGTTGTTGTTGTTGTTGTTGTTGTTGTTGTTGTTGTTGTTGTTGTTGTTGTTGTTGCCCTGGTTCTAAACTAGCAGTTGCATCAAAGCATTCTGCTGCTGGATCAACTGGGTGAGCTCCGGTGGGAAAGCAAAACCGGTGTCACGCCCTGAGGCATCCGATGGGTTTAGATGGAAGAGATTAGAATAGAAAAAAAGGTCTAATGAGAAAACACTACCCATATGCACATGAGGCAAACACAATCATTTCACTCAATCAATCAAGCAAGGGCATACAAATGGTCTAGGACTATCGCAAAAGTGCTCAACTACTATTGGATACATGGGGGAAATACTACTAATATATGGTGGTCATCTAGAAATTTTGAGCGGTGGAAGACTCCATGATGTCTGCTCCAGCTTCGTCTTCGTAGTCATCATCACTTGGATCGGAATCGGTGTCGTCGATGATGATGTAGTTGTCCAGGCAAGTGGGGTCATTGTCTTCTTCTTCCAGTGCTGGTCCTCCCATGAATACTCCGATCTTCTTAACTAGGTCGTCGTTCTTATCCAGTAGTGTCTTGATTTCCTCCTCATATCCATCGCGTGTAAACTTGAGTTCTTCCTCCAGCTCGATGATCCTGGTCTTCGCCTTCTTCAACTCCATCATGTATGTGCACATCTGGTTCTCCTGACGTCGAATGTGCGGGTTTAGCTCTGGATGAAAGCTGCAATGGATCTATCCTTCTTGGTGCCGACATTTCCCATTGCTCATCTCGGCGCCCACATATTTGATAGATGGTGTCCTTAAGCTCCCTGTTGTAGACTTCTCCAATGCGTCCCATGGTAATGTGGGCTGCCATGCTCTTGCCTAGGCTCCAGGTGGGTGCTTTGAAAGAAAATTCTATGGGCTTAGAAGTTGGCGAGAACGTCCTTCCTGGAACTTGTACTTGAATCATCCAGCGCTCCTCTTCTGTTAAGGTGGCGTTGTACGTCCCGGTGAAGCTTGGTATTCCAATGTTCAAGTACTTAGTGACTTCCTTCAAGTGGCGTCCAAAAGGTGTGTCTTCATCCGGTTGTGCAAACTTGTTCTTCATCTCCGTCATCCTAAAGAGTGGAAAAATGGAGAGGAGTCAGAAATGAGTAGAGAGGAGTGGCCTATGGTTTATCTTAGTGGTCATGTCCTACACTTAGCGTGTGCTCCATGAACACCTTGTTCATCATGCTCATGAAATAGGCAGGGGCGTTAGTCAGTCCAAACGACATGACCGTATACTCGTATAATCCATACCGCGTGGTGAATGCTGTCTTTGGTATATCCTTCTCTCGAATCTTCAATTGATGGTATCCCGATCATAGATCGATCTTTGAAAACACCTTAGCTCCTTGCAGCTGATCAAACAGATCATTGATCATCGGTAGTGGATACTTGTTCTTTATCGTTACTTCATTCAAGGCTTGGTAATCAACAACCATCCTCAGGGATTTATCCTTCTTCTCGACCAACAGTACTGGAGCTCCCCAAGGTGATGAACTCCTTCTAATATAACCTTTCTCCAACAACTCCTTGATCAGTTTCTTAATTTCTTCCAGATCATTCACGGGCATCCGATAGGCTGAACTCCGGTTTGCAAAAAGAATCAAACCAAACGGAACAACGAAACTCAAACGGCGAAAGAAACAAGATCCGTTTACTAATCTGAACTAGGGTCAAATTTTACAGTATCAAAATCTTGTTTAAGTTGTTTAAACAAAAAGAGGGTCTCGAGACGAAGATCTAGGCGCTTGAATCGTCTTATTTCGACTAACGAGCGAAAAGATAAACAAAAACTAAGATCGGATCTGAAATCGCGACTAGAAAAATCGCGGAATAAATCCGAGAAAAAGAAAAACTGACGAACAGACTAACGGACGAACGTTCGTTATCTAGATCTAAACGAAGAACGCGTTCGTTAAAACGAACGAACGAGCGAACGCTCGCTAATTAAATAAACCGGAGAAAAAACGATCTATTAAAAAAACAAAAACCTAGGGTTTTCTAAAAAAAACTGAACGGTTTTCTTTAGAAAACCGGGGCGGTGGGGCGGCTACCTCGGCTCGGCTCGTGGCAAGCCAGCGGCGTGGGGTGGCGGGGTGACGACGGAGGCATGGCTGCGGGCTCGAGGCGGGCGGGTGAGTCCGCTCGGACTTGGAGTCCGTGTCTGGGCGGCAGGCTTGCTGGGAGGCGGCGGCGTGCGGGCTTGGCTGCCTGGCTGGCCTTAGCCCAGTCGGTATGGAATTTTTAATAATTCCGCCGACAGAAAAAAAATCCTATAAAATAAAATAAAAATCTAAAAATGCCAAAACAATTTTTCACCGTCTAAATGAAATATTTAGAACGAGATGAACATTTTCTTGGCCCTAAAATGCAATTTTGAAAACGTGCAATTTTTCTAATGCAAATAAAATCCAAATAAACTCAGATAAAATCCAACAAATGATTTTAACATTTTTCCTCCAATATTTCAATTGTTTTGGAGAAGTCATATTATCTCCTCTCATATATTTTTTTATTATGAAATATTTTTCCGGAGAGAAAAATAATTAAAATCGAAAGTCCTCGTTTTTGCTATTTGATAAAAATCAAATATGAAAACCGGAAAATCCCCAACTCTCTCCGAGGGTCCTTGAGTTGCTTAGGATTTGGAGGATTGCGGAACGAAGATGCAATAAAATACGATATGCATGGATGAGCTATGTATAACATTCCAAATTGAAAATTTGGGATGTTACAGAAGAGGACGATAAAGTACCATGTAGTATTAAGCGATGCATAACGTAAGCAGACACGAAAGAGTGCGACCTCTCTTGCGGACCCGTGTAGTCCTCGAGGTCATCTGCTCGGTTGATGATGGTAATGCAGTTTTCATGGCTCAACAAGGGGAAGAAGATATGAGGCTGACGAAGATACCTGAGGCCGGATCCGCCGTGGCCGGACCCTTCTGTCGTTGGAGCAAATGAGCTGGGTGTACGACAAGTAGCAGAGCGGGACAAACCATGCAAGGTTTTCTTTGACAACTATCTGTAAGAGAAGTAATTCTGTAAGTGCTCGTTTGAGTTGGAGGATTCCAACAATGCAGGGATAGGAAATAGACATGAATAGGATTGGAATGCACGTGCAAAACAGAGAATTTAAAAACACAGGATTTCTGCCAATCTGGGTGTTTGATTCACAACAATTGGAAGATCACAGGATGCAAAGAAGCATGGTGAGATAAAGTCAAACCACAAGAAAATGTACGGTTATAATGCTATTATGCTACTATCTCTTAGTCTTCTGCTTCATGAATAGGATTTGAAAAGGAGGACACGTGAAAATTAATTCCTACGTTTTTTTATTTCAAGGAGACACTAAAGGAACAAATCCGTGTGCTCAGTGGACAATATATATATATATATATATATAACATGTAGAGTAAAAAAGAGATGCAACAAGTGTACAACCTCTTTGGCGAAGCCATGTCGATCTCAGCGTGATTGGGTTGGCCGGTGAGGATGCTCCGCTGACTTTCTTTGTCGGAGGAAGGGAAGAAGATCTTTGGC
This sequence comes from Aegilops bicornis, assembly GCA_021605145.1. Taxonomy (NCBI): domain Eukaryota; kingdom Viridiplantae; phylum Streptophyta; class Magnoliopsida; order Poales; family Poaceae; genus Aegilops; species Aegilops bicornis. The sequence goes on from CM038670.1 coordinate 536,543,710, forward strand.
GCTGGAGATGGAGCTCGAGGTATCGCCTCCGCTGTGATGGAGGGTTTCGTCGTTGGAGCAGCTCCGGTGAGTTGTACGACGCCTTGAAATTTGAAGCCGGACAAGAGAGACAACGAACAACGTTAACCTGAGTGGAATTCTAATAGCATATCCAATACATGACGTAAAATACATAACCACAAAGTGCTAGATGTAAAATACATCAGCCGCTCATCTCTGAACTTAACTGTCGAAACTGAACTTAACCGAAACTGAATTTTGGCCGATTGTGAAACTGAATTTTGCTGTCGAAACTAAACGCACTAGCAAGGTGAGGCTACACGTCAGTCGACTGACTTTTTCATCTCTGGTCAGTCGATTTTGCAGCCGTTGGATACGAAATCAAGGGCCCACGGTTCATCTTCAACCTCCACCCCCCTGAGCCGCCAGCCACCACCGGCCAAACAACAGCTCGCCGCCATGCTGCAAGGCGCACCGCCCGCCATTTAAACACCCCCCACCGCCGGTCTGCCGCCGCCCCGGCCATCCCTCTAGCCCCCCACGTGCCGAGATTTTTCTTCGGCGATCCCCACGCCACCGCCCCGCCAATGCCCCGCAACCGCCGACAACCACCGCCCCCATCCTGAACCCTAAGATAGATAGTGGGGTACCTCTCCGGCGAGCCCCCCTCCCCGCTGCGGTTGGTTCTTCCTTCACCCCGACGAGCCCCCCCCCCCCTAAAAATCGACTGACCCAAAAGTCGATTCAGTCGACTGAAGTGTAGCTAAATTGGAGTAGCATCGCAAGCAAGAGCAAGAGCAGCAACGTGAGCAAGAGAAATAGCAAGAGCCGACCAGGCAGGGGACCGAGAGCAAGAGCAGAGCAGCAGTGCGAGCGAGAGCTAAAGCAGCAGCAGCTCCATCGACGGCGTGGACGCCGCCGAGGGAGCGACGTCGTGGAGGAAGTGGCCGGCGATGCCGCCGTGGATGGAGCCGCGCCGTGTCAGCTCGGGACCGAGCGCCGGCAGCACCGTGAGATCGAATCAAGAAGAAAATGCGGCAATTAGTGTAAAACCTCTTTGGTGGCGCCAATTAGGCCGCAGCTTCATCCGAGGAAACGGTGATGATGATGCTCTTCCGGTGGTGCAGGTGAAGACGGCGGTGTGGGAATGGAGGTGGTTCGAAAGACGAGGGGAACATCGGGGCAGCTCCTTGGAGGTGGAGGACGGGGTGGCTGAACCGGCGGGAAGATGAGATCGACAACGGATCCTCATCCGGTATGGTGGATGAGGGACGTCGAGGTGTTGCTGTGGATGACGTTGTCGGGAAGAGGCTCCGGCTGGGTGGCGGACGGAGCAGGGTGTGGGGTATCGTCGCGGGTTTTCGCGGCCTCGGTGTACGAATGGGTGGGCGGATTGGATGGCAGTGGGGAACCATGGCTTGGAGACGCGCTTGTCCTAAATGTGGGGTAAGTTACGAAAGTACCCCCCACCGATTTGAGGCGGTTCTTTCGGTTCAGGGGTACCACGGGCATTTCGCGTGTCGGGATTTCACAGGAGGTGGGAGTTTTCGCGTGCGTTGTAATTTTGGAATAGCAAGGCGCAGGTTGAGATGGAGGGAGTTGTCGGAGCACAACGAGACAAAGATATATCTTAAATATTTCGGGCTAACAAGGCGCGGGTTGAAATTTCCGGACAAGCCTAACGTGTACTGTACCAAATCAATGCGCACTACAAATGTCATTCAAAACTTTGAAGTCATGTTATGTTCAATTAAAATATTCCGCTACGTGTATAATGCATGAAACCTACTACTCAAACAAACGTTTTAGTGCATTCCAAACGTATATACTACCGCTTCAATATGAACTAAATTTGAATTCGTTTCTCTATTTTAATAAGATCTACAGTAATGATTGTTGTGAAGTCAAAGCATTTGAATTCGTTTCTCTATTTTAATAAGATCTACAATCATCATTATTGTCAAGTTAAACCATCGTTTGTGTATTATCTTCACAGCACACCACATGATTAGTCTCGAGTTACGTATGAACTATGTGTACTATATGAACTCGAACTAGATTTTTTGAATACACTTTATTTTGATTTCAAATCACATTCATTTCTAGCTCTAGCTAGATCTTCATAATCTAAACCATGTCTCATATGTATAATGTGTTTATCACATTATGTATGGTGCCCCGCCTCACGCCTACAAGTATTTAGATGTGAGTTGCAAACACCACACATTACCACAAATTCAAATAAAATGTGAGAATGTTCGATATATAGTATTGTTTAGATTGTTTGATATTTAGTTGTAAGCTGCAAACCCCGCACATTATCACAAATTCAAATAAAATGTGAGATTGTTTGATGTATGGTATGGTTTAGATTGTTCGGCATTTAGTTGTGAGTTGCAAACGCCATGCATTATCACATTTTGGTATAACACGTGCACAGCACATGTATCACCGCTATATTCATGCATGCAATGTTTAAAACACTATGATCTCCTGTTCAAATATATGAATCCACTTTCATATCAAATTATGATCTTTGTTAGTCTCTTACACCCACACAATCCTCTAACCTTTGTAGCTACCACTAACTTTCTCTCGTGCATGCACACGCCCTCCTCGCCCTACCCTCCGCATTCTATCCACCGGGCACATTCATTTTTTCTTTAGGTCGCTTTTCCCAGTCTCCACAACTCCTTTCCGACACACACCGATCTATAAACCTCTCCAGTGATGCCTGCCTACAACATACACACACACCTTCAATCTCCTCCTTTATGTGTCCTTGCCTCGTGTCTCTCATACTGGAGACACACGTGTAAACTCTCGCCTCTTTTCATCGATCTCACAACAGACACCTCCTCCCCTATATAGCTAGTAGTTGGGCCTCTCGCACCACCTCCTAGCTCCATTCTCTCTGTCTATCCGTCTCGCTGGGCCTTATTTTCCTCTAACAAATGGACGTACACCGACCGGTCTCTCGCTATGCATATAGCTAGCTAGGTCCTTATAACTCGTTTTTACCCACACATCGATCGATCTACCTCATTAGTTGTGTCTCTCCCTTCCTCCAACAAAAAACAATTGATCTACCGATCTAGTTAGGTTTTCTTACCAAACACATGGTTCCCCTTCATCATCCATGGATGTGTCCCGACAGATCTATCACGCACAGGCACACACAGAAACACATCCCCACTCTTATTGATAACATTGCAGTTCGACCCTCAATTTGTCTAGTAGGCCTCTCCCACCATCTCCGAGAAGCAACTCCATCACCCATCCAGCACTCTACCCCTCTCCCTCCCTCTCCCTCCCTCTCTCTCTCCTCTCACTCTCTCTCCCCCATCATATTTCCCGTCCTTGAGTTATGTATGGATTTCGACCGATCTCCCTCAAGACATAGCTGGGTCTCTCCTTCTCAACACATATACGAAGTCGTTTCTACCTTTATTTTTTGGCCTCTCCCTACCCCTCCCCCCACCCCCCCCCCCCACACACACACCGATACATCGAGCGCTCTAGTCATGTCTCCCTGCCACACACAAACTTGACATGTGCCCTCTAACGTTCCGGTAGGCCAGTCGCCCTATATCTTTGACTTGCACACACACACAATTTCGATGGCTCTCTTCATCGATCTCGCACCCACCCACTTGATCCTCTCTTCGACTCTATCGATAGCTACCTCCCTCTCTTCTCGTGGATTGCCCGACCCTCTATGTATGATATGGATAGGCCTCCATTTCACCCACATTGCATGCAAAATTTTGTTTGAGATGTCATCGACACATATTCCCACAAATAATTCACGAAATCAACCCCCCCCCCATCCTCACCCCCCCCCACAAAACAAAAAACACACACCAACCCGGTTGGGATCACACACACACACCCACGGAGGTGGGGGACGTGCACGAAGAGAAGAGGTGCATGCACGACGACGCATTCTGCCTCTTTCCCAACCACACCTGCGGGTACACGGTGGAGCTCAATTCTGTACGAAAAAGGAAGCCCACATGGTAATTTGTCACGTGTACTGGTTGTCCACTTGGTGGAGGGAGGATCGTCTACCACGGGTGAAAAAACAAATTGCGACTTGACGTGTTATGTTAAAAAAAGAGGCAAACCATGTGGGGCCTACCTTAGAGGCAAGACTTTTGATGTGTCCCGTCCAACTCATGAACGAGGAGAAGCTTGCTTAGTACACCGTCTCCCCCGCCCACGAGCGCGGTGGCTCACAGGATGAGGTGAAGCTTGCTCCGCCTTATGCCCGCTCCCTCGCCCATGCGCGGTGGCTCGCAGGACGAGGAGAAAAAATTACTACTCCCTCTGTTTATTCCTCGTCCCTACTACCTTGGTTATAAAGATTATATCATATTGTTTGGAATATATATATGTCCTTTAGTAGATTTCAATATGAACTACTAGTACATACTCCAAACACTGATGTATATAGACGTATTTTAGAGTGTAGATTCACTCATTTTGCTCCGTATGTAGCACTCTCCTCGACCCTCGCCCACGTGGTGGACGTGTAGCAATTCATTCGGTCTCATATAGCCAGAACGATATATACTGCACTACCATTATTGCTCGACTTCCCGAAGAGGCGAAGAACCAATCGCAAGGTTAATATTTTGGAGATGCCAAGCGCAAGGTTATAGGAGAACGAGTAGTAGGTGCCGCGTCATTTATAAATAAAGTTTTTTTCTTTAGTGGCACGTACGCAATATGATAGGTTCATATGGAGAGAAAAGGAAACCGCTCCACTATATACATAGTCAGGACGGGCCAGCATGCACGGTTGCTTGCTGGGGTAGCTCTCTTCACACTCTCTCGCACAAAACGACTTTGGCCACATCTCTAACATCCTGGTGGATCACGTCCGCTTGGGGAAGGGGTGGATGCTTAGTGTAGATGCGGTGGCCGTCGCTGACGGCGAAAACCCACTATCGGCACGTCCCGATCAGGGGTTCCCGCCGTTCTCTCTCACAAAGCCGGTGAGGTTGCCTTCGTCCCTTGCTCACTGCCGTGACGTGGGCAGTTGTCGCCTCCCACCGCCCTCCTCAAGGTTGAGCTACGTCCCTCAGGTACAACTCCCTTTACAGCCGGCTTGCACCACTGCTCCAGCTGCCCACATCACTCCATGTGGATATTTCTCTACTTCTTTGCCCCGCACATACCTCTACCGCTTCTACGCATCAGATTTGTGATGAGTTTATGTCTCATAAACTAGTCCCGATAATCTTATTCTAATCACGCTTCTTCAATTTCTTTGCCATGTGGATGCTCATCTCAATTTTGGTGAAACTGCACAAAATGATCCGACGGTCAAAAGGTTGCAAACTTTATTTATTAGGAAGCTCGAACATTGCCAAAGAAATTGAAGGCTGGTCGTGGTTCACAGTTCAAGGGCTAGGGACTGCATGGATCGCTTTTTTCTTTAGCTGCCTGCTCCAAAATAAGTGTCAACTTTAGTAGTAGTACAACTTTGTACTAAAGTTCGCACAAAGTTGAGACACTTATTTTGGAACGGAGGGAGTACATATTTGCTATGATCATCAATCATTGAGATGCAATAGCATGCATGTTAGTCTCCTTTGTATTTGATGAAATGTTGCAACGGGCAACCTTGGACGCAAGATACATGTAATGAAGTTGGAAGCTTCATAGCATTGTACAAATTTATCTCGCTAATAAATTACAGTACGTACTATACTAGTACTTCCTCCGTTCCTAAATATAAGTCTTTGTAGAGATTTCACCATGAACCACATGCGGATGTATATAGATGCATTTTAAGTGTAGATTCATTCATTTTGTTCCATATGTAGTTCACCTAGTGGAATCTCTACAAAGACTTTTCTACTAGTAATAGCTAGCCCCCACTACTAGGAATTCTCTATCCTCTCCTTGAGCCACATCATCAAAATTGATGTAGCCATTAGATGAAGTAAATCAGTCCATAATAGCCGTCTGATCTAGACGTTGAGAGGCTCCGCACTAAGCCACATGCAAGCATGCAGAAATACCGTGGCACATGCATGTGAGTGGGTTTTAAATCACATCAACATGTTTGCATGCAAGCATGCACCGGTAGCATGCATGTAAGTGAGCTTTTAAGTCCCATTAACACGCCAAAAGAAAAATATAATCCCATTATGCAGTAGGAGTTGGATGATTTTTTTCCTTACGTGGGATGATCTAAATGATGATGGGAGTTTATTTAGTTCGGCTACCACATTTGTCGTGTGGTTATAGAGTTTTTTAGTTCTATGAAATCGATAATTTTGCGCAGAGAGATATACCGCTGTTCCGCGGCAACGCGCGGGGACTCATCTAGTAATATTTAGGAACAGAGGGAGTACTATGTAAAGAGTTCGGTGTCGCACGGTGATAGTGTGAGGTGGGCCATGTAATCACTAAGCCTGCGTGTTTTCACTGCTCTTGCACTCCTCCGCTGTATTATGGAGAAAATTGTAATCTAGTACACCGAAAGTGTGGGACATCCAGCAGTCCTACCACCTCAGTAATAAAGACCAATGAGCCGTCAAATCACATAGACCCAGCAGTAAGTTGGACGGACGAAGCAACCATCACTCTTGCGCCAGTGAGAGGTCGCGTCCGCTCTGCCCGGGCATGAATGCGGCACCGATTCTTTGGAGCGGCGCTGACCGTTTCGGGCGGGAAGCGCGCGCGGGTGATGGAGGGGCTTTGGGTGGGCCAGGCTGGTCAGGAGCGGGCGTGGCAGCTGTCCGCATGTCCCTACCGGACACGCCCAGAAATGAGAGGATGCACCGACTCTCACGACTAAAATCGCACGCTACACACCATCTCTCTGTATGAGTAGGTCAATCTGTCGCACTCTCTAACACACACATGCTGTTAAACACACACACGCACCTTGGTCCCGTTGCACCTTCTAACGTGACTTATTACACCTAGACGGAGGGAGTAGTAAGTATACGAGATACGGTGGCACACTGACTTAAGTCGAATACAAGTGCCCAAAATTTGTGTGCATGTTATAATAAGGATTCACTTAAAATAGTACGTGAGCGTAACAGAGGGATCAATTGGACGGTGTTCCCGAGCAAGATGGCGAGATGTGTGAGGTAAGATACACCGCTAGCGCTTTTAATTTTCTTACTAATTTGTTTGTTTCACCCTCTGACTGGTGGGACCCAACGTACTACGTGGAGAGAGGTAAGGTGACTAAGGCTGCATTATTTCTGCACCACTGTGGATAGTCTTACCACCAAAGCCACATGACACGATTATGATCGAAATCCCAATGTATCTCACACACACAGACAAAAACACGGCATGCTTGTCACACGAATGCAGGAATATATAAAAGTTTATTTCCTCTCGTTGAACATGACGGGAGGGTTGTGTAGCTGGTTAGCCTGTTCGCTCATCAAACTTGAGGTCTCGGGTTCGATAACTACACTTGAGCATAATCCTTGCCAGGAGGATTCTTTGACTGGTCAAAATGTTTTCTAGGGTTTGCACGCTTCACACTCTCTCTCCAGTATATATATACACGCTGGAGCCTCAGTGCTTGTTGTTGCTCTCTTCACACTCTCTCGCCTTCTCCCGCTGGAGCCTCAGCGCTTGTAGTTGCTCTCTTCACACTCTCTCGCCCTCTCCAGATCTAAACAAGACTTTGTTGGCCTCTCTCTCTTCCCTCGCTGCTTCTCAAAGAGCCGGCAGGATCCGTCCACCGGGAAGGGAAGGAGGCTTAACGCTGTCGCCGTCGGCGAGGGAGGGAATCCACTACCGGCGCAGCTGTTCACTTTCCACCCAAAGAGCGGGCGCTGGAGGGCCTCCGACCCCTTCTTCTTCACCGTCGTCCCGTCGCCCACCGAACCACGCCCCAAGAACCTTAAGGTATAATTTACTTACTCCACATGCATTGCTCTAGCTGCATGTATACCATGAATCTAGGATGTGGTTCAAAGAGGAAAGGAGTGGGGGAAAGTAGTGGGAAAAGTTGTATATATAGCATGAATCTAGGATGTGGTTCAAAGAGGAAATGAAGGGGGAAAGTTGTATAGCATGAATCTAGGGCGTGGTTCAAAGAGGAAAGGAATGTGGGAAAGTTGTGGGGAAAGTTGTATCGCATAAATCTAGGACGTGGTTCAAAGAGGAAAGGAAGGGGCGAAAGTACTAGTTCAAAAAGGAAAGGAAGGGACAAGGCTGTAGAGTTTGAGCAGGAATAGATTTGTTGCGCTCACATAGGGAAAGGTGTCTAAAGATAACAAAATGGGGACCAACACAAATATGCTCCTTGGTTGTTTGTTCTTTGTTGCAACAGACTGTGCATGACCACAGTACATCGGTAGATGCACATGGTGTCAAAAGGCCCACTATCCCGTGCAACTCATTAGCTGTTGTTAATCTAAGGCCCTGTTTGGTTAAAACTCCTAGTCCCTACCTGCTTGGTTCCAGGGACTAAACATGGACTAGAGGTTATTAAATGACATGCTAAAAGACCATGTTACCCCTAGTAATGAATTAATAGAAACAAGGTGCGATGCGTGGCAGGGGCAACTGTTGGAAAAAGTCCCAAAAAGACTCCCTCGGGGTCTTCTTTCTTTAGTCCCAAATGCCCACTTTTAGTCCCTAAAAGTCCCTCCTGTATGGTTTAGATGGGACTAACACAGAGTTTTTTTAGTCCCTACACCAAAATGTGTCTATAAACAAACACCCTATAATAATGCCGCTGGAAAATTGATGCAATGCCACCGTTAAAAGCAAATTACATGTTTAACGAATTTTATTGTTAATGTAATCTCTATGTTAATATTAATCAATGCCCCCGTTTGAGAAATGCTACTGTCTTGCTTTCTTTCCCATTTAGATAAGGTAGATGCTTCTTTTTGTTGTCTTCTGTGTCATCCACCGTTATTGACCACTAATTGTTTCCTTTGCACCTCTGTGTAAACAGGGTTATCTACTTCACCTTGTTGCCATTGTGACCTTTTGTTGCACTGCACAAAACACTTTTGTTTTAAGAGTGTTTTGTGCAATTCAACCAAAATGTCACACCGACAACGTTGCATGATTACTTGATCTTAGTGGAACTGCACAAGAGGAGATCTTACTTCCTATCCGTTAAGGCGAATTTGGTTAAGATCTTCTTCTTGTGAGTTGTTTGAATTCCGCATCATGATAGGTCAGTACTAGCCTTCTTTCACATGATTCTGCAGTGTGCTTTCATATGTTGTGCTACTTGTACGATAATGTTGCTTGATTTTAGTGAACTGCACAAATGGAGACAAGACTTCCAATCTGTATGTGCACCGTAATATCCCATTGAGGTAAGATAAGGATATTTCACAACTGTTGGTCTGTATTTTACCACTTTCATCAGAAAATTAAGTTTAGTACTATACTTGTGCTCCCTAATTGACATGCCAAATCTTACATTGAAGGCGAAGTTTGTCTGTTATTGAACCAAGTGATGAAGGGGAAGAACAAGCGGAAGAAAAACAAAAATCAACTCTCAGTGCTGTAATGAAGTTAATCGAACTGTGATGACACAAGTAATGATATAGTTTTGCATCTTAATTTATTGCTATGGCTGGAACGAGCAATTGTTTTGCCACTGATTTGATGCCATACGTAATTATCTCTACTTGTGCGTAACAGGATCTTCTTTGAAGATACCATATATTTTAGTGGAACTGCACAAGAAGATGTTGGAAACATTTAACTAATCGAGGAGTATATAGTAAGAATGGCCACCCCCATAGATAGCAACAGATGGTTCCGGAGAAGTGCTTCATCTGTATGCTCTACACAAACAGCCTCCTGACAAAGGTTGGTACTCGCCCATTGATTTCATCCATATGATTGAGCTTTGTCATCTCTATTGGTGTTGTGCTACTGTTTAGACACTGTCATGAAAAAGTGGTATTATCCTTGAGAAGTGCTTCATCTGCTTGTTTTAAATATTTCCTTTCCTTTTTTCGAGCAAACAGGGATGCTAGCATTTAGTAGTCCTCTTGTCTTTGCACAACAGGATCATCTTTCTCCGAAGAAGAATATGGAGTACGTGAAGTGACTAGTTCCGATTATGCCAGGATGAAGAAGCACTGTCTATCTTCTCATCAGAAGGAGCAGTTGAAGGATGGTTACATTACTCCCCATAAGACCAAACTAACTTCAGCTCAGAAGGACTGACAAATCTCCATTTTTTTGTGATGCGCGAGTACAATGTTGTTCTAGAATTCTTTCTGGTGAGTTCCATTTTTCTAAAAGTGTGCTCTACATGGACCATGTATGTGCCTGTTGAAACTGTCAAATCATAGTACAGTTTGCTTTATACTAATCACTTTTCTGTATTTGTGCAAACAGGGGTGCTCAGCTTGATTTCAATGGGAACTGCACAAAATGTTCATGAATACATAGAATCATTCATTTCCACTACAAGAAAGGAGGTAACGATAAGTTCAAGGCATTGCAACATATAAGGGCGAAATCATACAAGCTACGCGCGAATTTGGTTGATTTTGGTGGAACTGCACAAAAAGAACAACTGGTTTATTTAGCACGAGGTGCCATGTCAATGTCCGAACTGATGGCAAACCCCGCCCATTCCACAATCGTAGGCATTTGATATTTTGGAATGGGACAACCTTGTCAAATTTTGCTCATTGATTTTAGCAAGACATGCGTTTGATATTTTCGAATGCGACGCCCTTTCTTTGTCGCCAGCGTCGATCAATTTTTTTCTTTATTCTTTAGTTGTGAAGTAAATATTGCCTCTGACATGTGAGTAGCTGAGATGCATAATCATCGATTGTTTTGAATGTTTTCTATGAATTGCCAGGCCTGTGTGTTTGATTGCAATGTACAGAAACACTAAAAAGCTGCTCAAACTCTTTGTACTCCTTCTATTCCTTTTTACTTCGCACATTGTGAAAGTGCATACTTTTTTGTATAAGATTGGTCAAAGTAGAGATATTTTGACTGCAGTCAAAACTTGTATGCAGACTAGAAAGGACCGGAGGGAGTACATGTGAAACTGCTGCAAACGAGGGATCACCCTGGGAATAATGCTAGTACGTATTGTTTTGCATGTTCATCCAATGCCAGTTGATACAGGAATTGAACTAATCGAAATAAATTCATTAATACACGGTCGGATTTCATATAAACATGCCGGATTTCATTACATTTCATACATTCTTCAACTAAAAAGGTGCGCTGGAGGTATAATTAATTAACCGAAGTTACCCACTGTGTCCCGCCGAGCAGAAAGCTAGTGACTTAACTTGTGTGTAGCAGAATCGACATGTGGACTGTTGGGCCCACGTGTCAGTCAGCCAACTGCACCAGCAGTTAAGTAGAAGCAGCGTTCTTCTCCAGCCCAGCTCTCCAACTAGACGTCGCCGCCAAGAAGCTAACTGGCCGTCAATGGTCAACCCGCCAAGCTTGGCTTCAATCGGAGGGTAGCAGCGGTGGCCTTACTTGGACCCGAGCGGCGGCGACCTACCGTGTTCTACTCTTCCTTGTTTTCTATGTGACGCGGCCTCGTTGGCAGCGGGGAGGAACCTCGGCGGAGCCGGCGATATCCTCTGTCTCGTTGCCGGCGGGCGGCACCTCAGCGGAGCAGTGGAAATCCTCCCCCATGTTGCCGGCAGGGTGGGGCCTCAGCTGAGCCGGTGATGTCCTCTGCCTCGTCGACGCCAGCGGAGTAGGGACTCGTCGGAGCCGGCATCGTCCTCTGCCTCGTCCTCGGTCTCGCCAAACAGCGCCTTGCCCGCTTCATCGCCCTCTTTGCTAGCCTCTTTCTAGGCGGCCGCAGCCTTCACCACCCACATGCGGTACCGCTAGCGCTCGAGGCGACCCTTGCGGTCGAAGCGGTACGAGTCGAGTAGCGCCTCCTGCTCCGCCAGCTCCGCGGCGATCTGCTCCTCCGCCTGCAGGTGCTCCTGCGGCATTGGCCTGCGCCTCCCGGAATCGCTTCCTCACGACCGCCTCACCCTGTCTATATATTGGGCACGGCCTCACCGATGGTCATGGTGCAATGCACCGGCGAGGATGGCGCGGAGGAGGGGGTTGGCGCTGGATCGTTGACTACCATGTTCTCCATTGGGACGTCGTCGTCCTCCGGTTGCCTGTCGGCCAGCCGGTCGGCAGCAATGGCTGCCATCTCCTTGTGGTCCGTCGTCCGCCAGTCCCGAAGAGTGCTGGAGCGCGAGGAAGCCATGATGGGGCAGTACTGGTCTGGACAGGAGAAAGGGAACGGATGCGGATGACTGCGACTATGGACGACGCAACAGTTTATATAGCAATGGTGGGCGGGCGGAGGGACGGACGTGTGGCGCCGGAGTAGCCGCCTCGGCAACCGCGTATCATTAATGTGTGCGGCAGATGGACGGACGGACGACACTTGTGTCATTTGAAGACGGAGCAATTGCCTGCACCGGGAAGCGGGGCGGGCGGCGCTGACTGTTTCGGGCGGAAAGCGCGCGCGGGCGAGGAGATGACTTTACTCGGAGAGGATGACAATAGGGACCCACCAGGTCCATAGCCTCACGTACGTAAGTGCCTCCTTATTATATATATATATATATATATAACTATAATTTATTTTGCTTCCTCCTGGTTTCCTAACATCACGGTCCCACACCATTGTCAACCTCCTGGAGTAGTCAACAAACGAGAGAATTGCACAAGAAGCGGCCGGCTTTGGGACCAAGTAGCTCGAAAGTGATTTGTGCAGAGTTTTTTGATGTTTAGCCCAGATATTAATTTTTCTCCTCTGAACAACATCGAAAACATCGCTGCAGGTATTAACTTGGCGTCAGTGGCCCGTCTAGCCCAAATCCGTATATCCAGCCCGGATATTAATTTTTTGAAGCTGAAAATGGCTAGCCCAGCTATACTTTTTTAGGAATACCTGTGCAAGGTCAAGTTGTTATTCTCCTCACTTGGCTGCAAATCTTTCCTAGGAGGGATGCATTAGGCTTAACAAGAAAATGGGCTGTAAGAAATAATAAATTGGATGTAATTGTAAAAACTGGCAAGAACTATAAAAATGCACCAAACACGTGATTACTTTATAAATTATTATTTTTGGATATTGAAAATTTTAATTTCATTAATTGTTGCTTGGCGCTTAATGTTTCTTTGGATTTTACGTAATATAAATTTATATTGAAATTGTATTTAATCGACTAGAAATTTCGGGATAAAATATTTCGGATCCCATCAAAATGTGGGAAATTTTATTGAATTCTGTTTTGAACGGTTGGTTGAAATGGGCTGTACTTTTAACAAACTATAAATGGGCTGTAGTAAATTCCATTAGGATTCAAAAATGGGCTACACATTCTTACAAATCTCAAATGGGCTATAAGTTCTCTGCCACGCACTTCTGGCCTTACTAAGTTGACGCGTCACCTAAAAAAATAGAGTTGACGCGTATGCGAGGCTTTGTCAACTTATAGTCAACACACGGTTCTATCAACAGTGGCCGTTGGATGTCCATCCAACGGATGCCGTGCTTCTTCTTTAATCTCGGATACTCTAGCTTCACCCGCCCAAAAAAATGATTCCTCCCCCTAACATCTGGGGCGCACCGTTTCGGAAGCTGGCCCGTGGGCCTACTAAGTTGACGTACCAAGGGATTTGTCAACTTAGTCAATATAAACGATTCTAGCTGCAGTGACCGTACGATGTCCATCCAACGGCCGTCATGCTTCTTCAACCTCTGGTCTTCTTGCTCCAGCCGCCCAAAGAAGCGCCGGTCGTGCCGCCTGCTCCTCGCCTCCGTGGCGGTTGTCTTTGCGCGGAGGCCTCACCGCCCCCTACTACTCCCACCGCTGGCAAGGCCATCCCTCCACTCACCCACACCCCCTGTTATTCTGCGGCGAAGGCAGCGCAGCCGAACCAGTGAACCCTCGTACTCCTCTCCGTGTGTGCATCCACTACCGCGTCTTCCCCGGCTCCGCATCGTCCCCTTCCTAGGCCTCGCCGTCATCCACCGCCATGGTGCTCTCGGCGCGGCGTGGTCAACGTGGTCAAGGAACGACTTCCATCGGACGTGGATCAGACGTGGAGAGGCCGATACCGGGTCCATGGCAGCCGCAAGGAAGTGCCTCCTTATTACGCTGTAATAATTATTCCTCCACTGACGGCGGGGGACCCACCGGACGGGCCACCGATTTCGCGAAAAAATGATTCGCCCCATTGCTGGGACCCATGAGCTACATCTTCGCACGCAAGGAAGTTCGTCCGGGAAAAAAACGATTCGCCCCCCTGACTGCTGGGACCCACCAGCTACATCTTTGCAAGCAAGGAAGTGCGTCCGAAAAAAAATGATTCACCCCCCGACTGCTGGGACCCACATGCTACACCATCGCACGCAAGGAAGTGTGTCCGGGCAAAAAAAAATGATTCGCCCCCCTGACTGCTGGGACCTAGCAGCTACACCTTCGCACGCAAGGAAGTGCGTCCGGGCAAAAAAAACCAAAACGATTCGCCCCCCTGACTGCTGGGACCCACCAGCTACATCTTCGCACGCAAGGAAGTGCGTCCGGGCAAAAAAAACGATTCGCCCCTGACTGCTGGGACCCACCGGCTACATCTTCGCACGCAAGGAAGTGCGTCCGGGCAAAAAAAATAATTCGCACCCCTGACTGCTGGGACCCACCAGCTACATCTTCACATGCAAGGAAGTGCCTGACAGTCGGGACCCACCTGGTCGAAGCGTACGTAGCGTTGTCATTCTGGTCGCGAACGTGTAATGCATATACCGGTCGTTGTAGAGGCGCGCACGTGTCGTAGTAGAGGCGCGCATGTAGCATGTACACGTACGTACAACGGCCAGGGTGCAAGAAAGAAAATAGGGCCACATATGTGTACATACGGGCAGGGTCTCGAACGCCTACTCGCGCATACGTACGGACATGGTTCGTGTACATGGCTGGGTCGGAACAGAAAAACAACGTAGTCGGTGTGTTCATGGGGAGGCAACAGAGTGCGTCGTGTTCATGGGGAGGCAAAGGAATGCGTCGTGTTCATCGGGAGGCAACGGAACGTGTGGGAGCCAATCGGCTTGGACGGAACAGGCGATGGAAACGAGGCCTGGCGTACCGCACAACGAAGGAAACGGACCTCCTACGCTCGAACGGGTCCTGTTGATCGGGAGGGGTGTGGCGTGCCATAAAACGGAGGAAACGGACCTCCCACGGTGAAAACGGGGGTCCTGTTGATCGGGAGGGTGTGGCGTGCCGCAAAAGCGGATTTAAACGGACCTCCTACGGTCAAAACGGGGTCTGTTGATCGGGAGGGGTGTGGCGTACCGCAAATCGGATGAAACGGACTTCTATTAGAGTGCTACGGTCGAAACGGGGTCCTGTTCATCAGGAGGGGTGTGGCGTACTGCAAAACGGGACTCCACGGGATACTGTTCATCTCCACCGTCGACCTCCTCCAGCCTCCACGGGCTACCGTCGATCTCCTCCAACCTCCACGGGCTCCTGTTCATCCAGCCTCCACCACGCGCTACTCCACCGGCCTCTTGTTCAACCACACCTCCACGGGCACCCCTCCACCGCTTCATCGCTCATCCAGCCCTCCACACCACGGGTCCTGTTCAACCACCCTCCACGGCCACCCTCCACCATCTACTGTTCATCCAGCCCTCCACACCACGGGTCCTGTTCATCCATAGGCAACGCCACCGCCACTCGCTCATCCAACCCCCGCAACGCCACTATTCATCCCAGAGGCATCGATCGGCTTGATTAGCAGCAGAGCGGCGAATCGCTTGATCGGGTTCGATTAACAGCCATCGATCGATCGCCGGGTTCGAGAACGCGTAACTGCGATTACAATCGCCGGGTTCAATTAGAGCCCAACGCCGCTCGGGTTGATTAGAGCCAACGCCGCACACACGCTGCGTGTCACGAGAGAAACGCAGCATCACTCAGCCCCGACCTCCCACCGTAACCGCAACTCCCGAAATTTTCCTCGCCTCGCTTCTACCACGGTTTTTCCGTCATGGACGGCCCAAAGAATGTCATGCAAGCTGCGTCTCCGGCCCGCCCAGGATGAAAAACCCATTTTCTGTCATGATTTTTTGCCATAGAAGTAGGAGCCCACCACATCTATGATGATACTGGGTTTTGTCACAATTATCGTCATAGAAGTGTCATATGAATGACAGGAAAAAAATTCGTTCGACCCAAAATGTCACCGGATGCGTCTTTTTTTGTAGTGTAGGGACACTCTGTTTGTCTATGTATTCACACATGTACTAAGTTTCCGGTTAATACAATTCTAGCATGAATAATAAACATTTATCATGATATAAGTAAATATAAATAACAACTTTATTATTTCCTCTAGGGCATATTTCCTTCAGTCTCCCACTTGCACTAGAGTCAATAATCTAGATTACATAGTAATGATTCTAGCACCCATGGAGTCTTGGTGCTGATCATGTTTTGCTCGTGGAAGAGGCTTATTCAATGGGTCTGCAACATTCAGATATGTTGCAAATCTATGTCTCCCTCCTTGACTTGATCGCAGATGGAATTGGAGCGTCTCTTGATGTGTTTGGTTCTCTTGTGAAATATGGATTCCTTCACCAAGGCAATTGCACCAGTATTGTCACAAAAGATTTTCATTGTACCCGATATACTAGGTATTACACCTAGATCAGATATGAACTCCTTCATCCAGACTCCTTCATTTGCTGCTTCCGAAGCAGTTATGTAGTCCGCTTCACACGTAGATCTGATACGTCTCCAACGTATCTATAATTTTTGATTGCTCCATGCTATATTATCTATTGTTTTGGACCATATTGGGCTTTATTTTCCACTTTTATATTACTTTTGGGACTAACCTATTAACCGGAGGCCCAGCCCAGAATTGCTGTTTTTTGCCTATTTCAGTGTTTTGAAAAAACGGAATATCAAACGGAGTCCAAACGGAATGAAACCTTCGGGAACGTGATTTTCTCATCAGATATGATCCATGAGACTTGGACCCTCGATCAAGAAAGGAGGGAGGCGGCTGTCACGCCCAATATGCGACCCTATCCAAAAGGAACTCGACGGTCCCACCAAGGATAGACCCGCATATTGAAACGCTTTTGCAAGGTGGATATCATTACATCAACATTACATAATAGTGGGCATACATACAAGACATACAATGTCACAAGAATACATCAACATCATATACAAGAGATCAACATCCGACTACGGATGGAACATAAACAGAAGCTCAAACGACATCCACCCTGCTAGCCCAGGCTGCCGACCTAGAACCTATCCCCTGATCGAAGAAGAAGCAGAAGAAGAACTCCAATACAAGCAAACATCGCTCGCACGTCATGATCATCGCAAACCTGTACTTGCAACTGGTGGTGTAGTAATATGTGAGCCACGAGGACTCAGCAATCCCATTACCATGGGTACCAAGACTAGCAAAGCTTAAGTAGGAAAGGAAGGGATAAAGTGGTGAGGTTGCAGCAGCGGCTAATCATGATATGGTGGCTAACATACGCAAATGAGAGCAAGAAGAGGAACAAAGGAACGGTCGTCAACTAGTAATGATCAAGAAGTGATCCTGAACTCCTACTTACGTCAGACATAACCCAGAAACCGTGTTCTCCTCTCGATCAACCCCGAAAAGAGACACTCACGGTTACGCACACGGTTGGTGTATTTTAGAAGAGTTTGCTTCAAGTTTACTACAACCGGGTATTAACAAATTCTCATCTGCCACATAACCGCGGGCACGGCTCTCAAAAGTTTAAACCCTGCAGGGGTGTCCCAACTTAGCCCATGATAAGCTCTCGCGATCAACGAAGGATATTCCTTCTCCCCGGGAAGACCCGACCAGTCTCGGAATCCCGGCTACAAGACATTTTGACAGCAATAAAACAAGATCAGCAAAGCCGCCCGATGCGCCGACAATCCCGATAGGAGCTGCACATATCTCGTTCCCAGGGCAACACCGGATGAGACTAGCTACGAGTAAAACCAGACCTCGAGTTGCTCCGAGGGGGGCCCACAGGTAGCTCGGTTCAGGCCAGCACTTGGAGAAGCACTGGCCCGGGGGGCTAAAATAAAGATGACCCTTGGGCTCCGGAAACCCAAGGGAAAAAGGGGTAGGTGAGGCAAATGGTAAAACCAATGTTGGGCCTTGCTGGAGGAGTCTTATTCAAAGCGAACTGTCAAGGGGGTCCTATAAATCACCCGACCGCGTTAGGGACGCAAAATCCAGGAACATAACACCGATATGACGGAAACTAGGGCGGCAAGAGTGGAACAAAACACCAGGCATAAGGCCGAGCCTTCCACCCTTTACCAAGTATATAGATGCATTAAGTAAATAAGATATATTGTGATATCCCAACAAGTAAACATGTTCCACCAAGGAACAACATCTCCATGTTCCAACAAGGAACAAACTTCATCTTCACCTGCAACTAGCAACGCTATAAGAGGGGCTGAGCAAAGCGGTAACATAGCCAAATAACGGTTTGCTAGGAAGGGTGAAAAAGGTTAGAGGCTGACATGGCAATTTGGGATGGCTTGATAAACAGGTAATAGGTAGCGCAGCATAGCACTAGAACGAAGCAACTAGCATAGCAATGATAGTAATGAGATCCAGGTTAGCGGTCATCTTGCCTGAAATCCCGTAAGGAAGAAGAACGAGTCCATGAAGAAGATGAAGCCACGAAGACGAACCAAGCGTAGACGAACGAATCCTCACGATCGCAACGAAACAGGAACTAACAAGAAGAAGCACACAACATAGTAAACACACCACACATGAACAAGGCATGATGCACAACAAGCATGATGCATGACAAATCTAGATGAGGCTACTCATGGCAAGATATGATGCAAACAAGAGCAACACATCAAAGCAAGTTTAAATGAGGCCGGAAACAACATGTGACAATACCGGTAAGTCCTCATATGCAAATTTCAAAATTGGTCCAGATCTGAATTAACTTTATGTTCAATTTGTTAAAAAGCAATTTAAAATGCACCAAGATGATCTACACGAAATTCTAGTCAAGTTACATATAAAGTTCATTAGATTTGGAGCTACGGCCTAGAAGATATGAGCAAAACAAGATAAGCATGGCATTGATGCAAAATGCATACCAACATCAAGCAAACACCTCAAAACAAGGATGCAACATGATAATATGAAGCTACATGCAAAATCAATCAAGTTTCATATAGAGCACACTCAAAACGAAGCAACGGTTCAACACATACACATGAAACAAGTTTAAAGGACAAGCTGTCCAAAACAGCAACTAGGCATATTGCAAGCATCAAAACAACATGCTAAAGCACCTTAACATAATAACAAAAGGCATGGGAATGATTTAATGGTAAATCATGACAAAACATGAACACTGAGCTATCTCCAGAAATCACTATAACATGCTCAAACACACATGGCAAGATTGCAAATAATAACAGTTTCAGACTTTAGGAGAAATAACATCAGGTTGCAATGTTTAGAGCTATCAAACAACATGCTACACGAACTTATCATGGCAACCAAAGGCATGGCATGAATCTACTAAATTCATAGAACAAAAGTCCTTTACTGACCATGAGCCAAAAAGGATCAGAAAATATGATGGCACCCATGTAAACATGGCAAGTTATATTACCGATTGATACGTGGCAGGAACAACAATAAGTAGGCATGTTGGTGAGCATGAACCACTCACCACAGAGCAATACATGGCATGGCAAGGCAACTCACAGTAAGAAGACATGGCACAGAAGCTATACATGGCAAGAACAACATCATATCATACACGGATCAACTACAACAATCTTGGCAAAATTGAATAACATGTAAACAATCTGCCAGGAAACATTTTATAGCAAAAGTAGAGCTTGATTGACTCAAGTTATGGCACTCCATAATTTCAAACAAGGGCATGGATGGACAGAGAATAACCATATGTTCAAAACATCCTTACTGAAGTATCTCAAAATAAGCATGGATCTCTCTGTAGCATCAAGTTAACATGGCATAAAAATATCAGCAAAACAGGGGCTGAAATCAGCAACATCATGAAGCCTAGTTCGCATGCTTGTGCTAGTGACCACAGAGATCACAAAAAAACATGGCATACACCCCTGTAAAGATGGCATGGCATATTACAAAACACATGTAGGACTAAAGTTCATAGGATGCACACATCAATCATGGCAAAAATGACAAAAGTGCATGTTCTGATAAGAATCTGAAACTAACATCACATAGCCCTCTTCTAACAGCATTTTGGGCATCAAGATGAACTCAAATGAAAATGATGCAATGAGACTAAATGATGTACTCATCGAGGCGAACAATTTGACATATTACACGCACGAAACGGAGTAATATGCAGAGAGTTATGGCATGATGAAAATGGCATGAAAATATGCAAAAACCGGGGACTTGGAGGAAATCGGGGCAACCTCGAGATCTAGGGTTTGCACGTGGATCGAGGCGGGCCGAGGTCTCGCCGGAGCTACGGCCGGAGGGGGCGGCGAGAGGCTCCGGCGGAGGCTCGTCGGCAACGGGCGGCGGCCGGAGGCGGCGAAGGCGGCGACGGAGGAGGCGGAGGGCGGCGGCAAGGGGCGCGGCGACGGCGGGCCGCGGATGGCGAGGAGGCGGCGCGATCCGCGCCGCGCATCGGGCGGCCGGGAGGCTCATGGCGGCGGCGGCCGGGCGCTGCCGGGCGGTGCCGGCTGGGCGAGGCGGCGGCGGCGCATGGCCCCGCCACGGCCTGGGCTGGCCGGGTTCTCGGGCGGCGAGACGGGCGGCGGGCGGTGATGTGGCGGCGGCGGATTGGTCCGGCGCGGTGGGGCGGACATGTCCGGTGCGGGGACATTTTGTCCGGTGGCGCGAGGTAGGAGGAGCTAGGGTTTCATCCGCGAAAATTTCGGGGGAGGCACATATTTATAGGTAGAGGGAGCTAGGAGAGTCCAAATAAGGAGCGGTTTTCGGCCACGCGATCGTGATCGAACGACCGAGAGCATGGAGAGGAGTTAGATGGGTTTTGGGCCAGTTTGGAAGGGTGTTGGGCTGCAAAGAGAAAGAGGCTTTGCGGTTACCCGGTTAACCGTTGGAGTACCAAACGACCTCCAAATGGCACGAAACTTGACAGGCGGTCTACCGGTGGTATACCAAGGCCGCTTGACAAACCTCGGTCCATTCCGAGACCGTTCAACACCCGCACATGAAAAGAGGCAAAAAGGGGCGCCGGGAGACATAGGAGCGCCGGATGCAAAACGGACAACAGGGAAAATGCTCGGATGCATGAGACGAACACGTATGCAAAATGAAATGCACATGATGACATGATATGAAATGTAGATGATGACATGGCAAAGTGCAACACGCAAGCACATGACATGGCAAAGACGGCGAATAACTGACGGACACCTGGCGCATCGAACTGGAGGCGTTACAACACTCCTCCACTAACAAGAGATCTCGTCCCGAGATCTTAGGACCGAGACGGAAGGGAAAATGGATGAGGTGAAACAAAAACTCAAGAGAAGAAGCAAAGAATCGAGAGCACTCGAGAGGAGAGAGGAATGACGAGAATGACAAGAATCGAAAGCTCACGGGATCAAGATAGACTATGAAACCACTCGTTCTAACCGGAGTGGTTAGAATGAGAAAAGAAACGAATAAGACTGAAACGATTTAGGTAGCACTCCGGCTGAAAATGGAAAGATTAGAACATGAACTTCAGAGATGGAATGACTCCTGATGAAGACATGACACAAAACCTCCGGAAAGAATTGAAGGAGTTGAATGAAAAGAACGGATAAGAATATGACAACTTGTGCCACGAATGAAATAGAAAGCAACCTTAGAAGAAAAGATTGACTGGAGTTGTTGAGAAAATTCAACAACGAAAAGAATAAGCTTGTCGTGGACTTATGGATAACATCTCAGAAATTATGAGGTGATAACCAGCCGCAAACGGAAATGATTGAATAGCTGAGAAGACCGAAGGAATGCAAAACTCCACTTTCCAAGAAAATGAAGAATTAATTGCACTTCGAGATGCGAGAAGAAAAGATACTTGAACTCCACCAACAAAATCTTGATGAACTCTTGAAGAATGAATTAAATCATGAAGAACCACCATGAAGAACTCCGGTAACAAAAGGATGATGAGATAGAAATGAAGGATGAAAAGAATAAGATTAAGCCTTGCGATGATTTAGATGGATGTTCCGACGAAATGTCTGAGGAAAATTTGAACTCCGGAAAAGAAAAGATGAAAACACTTGGAACTAGAATTTATTCAGCAAGGACAAACTCCGAAGAAAAGGGATTACTCACTTGGATGAAATAAGAATAAGATTTATTGCATGCTTATCCTTCATCAAATTAAATTGATGACCAACAATGGATTTTGCATATTACTTATTCTTCTTGAAAAAGAATTGAGAAGTGGCATATCGCAAACTTGAGAAGGACTTCATGAATCACCGGTAGGATTGGAAAGAACGAACGGATTAATATGATAAACAAGGAAAAGAATCTGAAAGAACCACAGTTAGAAATGAAAATGAACGAAGAGAAGAGAACGAATCGTCGGAAAGAATTAGCAATCACGAAGATACTTGAGGGAAAATTAGAGACAAGAGAACGAAGAGATCGCGAACTGATTGACGAATGCTTGAATGAAGCACCGGAAGAATATTGAGATGAACGAAGATGAAAACTTGGAACGAAGAAATATTCTGAAAAGATGGCCTCCGGATGATTGAGACGGAGAGTAACTCCTGAAATACTTCGGATGGGTAAGAAAAGAATCTCTAACAAACGGAATAATTCGAGAGGATAGCATGAAGCTAGAACCACGAATCTTCGGGAGAACGGACAAGATTTAGAGGAAAAAAATTCTCTTCAATCTTCAAATGATGAGGAGAAACACCACCAAAATTAATGAGATACTCCGGTAGAATGAAAAGCAGAGGTTGATTCAACAATGAAATGGTTTGAAATCGATCTTGAAAAGGCATCTGACTGATGAAATTCATTCTTACGTCAAACTTCAAAAGGAATTTGAGAATAACTCCGGAATAATTAGAAGAGTCAGGTAAGATCCTGGGAAAGACCTGTGGGTTAGGGCCCACTGAAGAGAAAAAAACACTGTTGGAAAGGGATGTTGAACAGATAGATGATGCACCGGAACAATTGAAATATTTGAAAGAGGTGACAACCTCGAATTAATTAGAACACAGACGAATCTCCTGGTATGTCTTCCAAACTCCGGAATGATAAACTGGCAAGAGGCGAACGAGCAAAGAGAACACTTCGAAGGAAAAGAATATGATTAACCCGAAAAACTCGAATTGAGTCCACCGGAGAAGAAAGAGAGATGAAGAATGTCGAACAAAAGCGAGAATTCGCGGTTGAGATAATTGAGGGAAGATCAAGAGGCTCCACACGAATGAAATTGATGTTCGAAATAGACTCAGGCTCCGGGAAGAAAAAGGGTGGGAGGGCGGGAAAACAAAATCAACTGGAAGGGGAAAAACCGATGAATAACTTGAAGAGAAAAAACACCGGTTGAAATCATTGAGGAAAGAAAGCAAAGACTTCGCACAAGTAGGATCGATACTCAATTACGGACTCCGGTTCCGAGAAGAAGAAGGGTGGGCGGGTGGGAAAATAAGACAACTGAGGATTGAACTTGCAAAACAAAGAGGGTCGAATCACCATGACGAGAAATGCACGGATGCAAAGAGTCGAGGAACAACGATCGAAAAACTAACCACGTGATCCTAAAGAAAAAATTTGAAGGGGAAGAGAAGTAATTCAAAACACCTACGTCAAGATTCCTTACCAGAGCGATGAAGGGGCTGAGGAGTAAAAAGAATACCTACTCTCCGATATAACTAGACTCAGAAATCAGTTTTCTTCTAGACTCGACAACGGCCAAACTACACGATCAATCAAGGGGGCTCCTAGGGTCGGTCGAGGCTCTGATACCAACTTGTCACGCCCAATATGCGACCCTATCCAAAAGGAACTCGACGGTCCCACCAAGGATAGACCCGCATATTGAAACGCTTTTGCAAGGTGGATATCATTACATGAACATTACATAATAGTGGGGATACATACAAGACATACAATGTCACAAGAATACATCAACATCATATACAAGAGATCAACATCCGACTACGGATGGAACATAAACAGAAGCTCAAACGACATCCACCCTGCTAGCCCATCTTGCCGACACGGAACCTATCCTCGATCGAAGAAGAAGCGTAAGAAGAACTCCAATACAAGCAAACATCGCTCTCACGTCATGATCATCACAAACCTGTACCTGCAACTGGTGGTGTAGTAATCTGTGAGCCACGAGGACTCAGAAATCCCATTACCATGGGTATCAAGACTAGCAAAGCTTAAGTAGGAAAGGAAGGGATAAAGTGGTGAGGTTGCAGCAGCGGCTAATCATGATATGGTGGCTAACATACGCAAATGAGAGCGAGAAGAGGAACAAAGGAACGATCATCAACTAGTAATGATCAAGAAGTGATCCTGAACTCCTACTTACGTAAGACATAACCCAGAAACCGTGTTCTCCTCTCGATCAACCCCGAAAAGAGACACTCACGGTTACGCACACGGTTGGTGTATTTTAGAAGAGTTTGCTTCAAGTTTACTACAACCGGATATTAACAAATTCCCATCTGCCACATAACCGCGGGCATGGCTCTCAAAAGTTTATACCTGCAGGGTGTCCCAACTTAGCCCATGATAAGCTCTCGCGATCAACGAAGGATATTCCTTCTTCCCGGAAGACCCAATCAGTCTCGGAATCCGGCTACAAGACACTTCGACGGCAATAAAACAAGACCAGCAAAAGCCGCCCGATGCGCCCGACAATCCCGATAGGAGCTGCACATATCTCGTTCTCGTGGCAACACCGGATGAGACTAGCTACGAGTAAAACCAGACCTCGAGTTGCTCCGAGGGGCCCACAGAAGCTTCGGTTCAGGCCAGCACTTGAGAAGCAATCGCCCGGGGGGCTAAAATAAAGATGACCCTTGGGCTCCTAAACCCAAGGGAAAAAGGGGTAGGTGAGGCAAATGGTAAAACCAATGTTGGGCCTTCTTTGGAGGAGTCTTATTCAAAGCGAACTGTCAAGGGGGTCCCATAAATCACCCGACCGCGTTAGGGACGCAAAATCCGGGAACATAACACCGATATGACGGAAACTAGGGCGGCAAGAGTGGAAAAAAACACTAGGCATAAGGCCGAGCCTTCCACCCTTTACCAAGTATATAGATGCATTAAGTAAATAAGATATATTGTGATATCCCAACAAGTAAACATGTTCCACCAAGGAACAACATCTCCATGTTCCAACAAGGAACAAACTTCATCTTCACCTGCAACTAGCAACGCTATAAGAGGGGCTGAGCAAAGCGGTAACATAGCCAAACAACGGTTTGCTAGGAAGGGTGCAAAAGGTTAGAGGCTGACATGGCAATTTGGGATGGATTGATAAACAGGTAATAGGTAGCGCAGCATAGCGCTAGAACGAAGCAACTAGCATAGCAATGATAGTAATGAGATCCAGGGTAGCGGTCATCTTGCCTGAAATCCCGCAAGGAAGAAGAACGAGTCCATGAAGAAGATGAAGCCACGAAGATTTAACCAAGCGTGAGCGAACGAATCCTCACGATCGCAACGAAACAGGAACTAACAAGAAGAAGCACACAACATAGTAAACACACCACACATGAACAAGGCATGATGCACAACAAGCATGATGGATGACAAATCTAGATGAGGCTACTCATGGCAAGATATGATGCAAACAAGAGCAACACATCAAAGCAAGTTTAAATGAGGCCGGAAACAACATGTGACAATACCGGTAAGTCCTCATATGCAAATTTCGAAATTGGTCCAGATCTGAATTAACTTTATGTTCAAGTTGTTAAACAGCAATTTAAAATGCACCAAGATGATCTACACGAAATTCTAGTCAAGTTACGTATAAAGTTCATTAGATTTCGAGCTACGGCCTAGAAGATATGAGCAAAACAAGATAAGCATGGCATTGATGCAAAATGCATACCAACATCAAGCAAACACCTCAAAACAAGGATGCAACATGATAATATGAAGCTACATGCAAAATCAATCAAGTTTCATATAGAGCACACTCAAAACGAAGCAACGGTTCAACACATACACATGAAACAAGTTTAAAGGACAAGCTATCCAAAACAGCAACTAGGCATATTGCAAGCATCAAAACAACATGCTACAGCACCTTAACATAATAACAAAAGGCATGGATATAACATCAGGTTGCAATGTTTAGAGCTATCAAACAACATGCTACACGAACTTATCATGGCAAACAAAGGCATGGCATGAATCTACTAAATGCATAGAACAAAAGTCCTTTACTGACCATGAGCCAAAAAGGATCAGAAAATATGATGGCACCCATGTAAACATGGCAAGTTATATTACCGATTCATACGTGGCAGGAACAACAATAAGTAGGCATGTTGGTGAGCTTGAACCACTCACCACAGAGCAATACATGGCATGGAAAGGCAACTCACAGTAATAAGACATGGCATAGAAGCTATAAATGGCAAGAACAACATCATATCATACACGGATCAACTACAACAACCTTGGCAAAATTGAATAACATGTAAACAATCTGCCAGGAAACATTTTATAGCAAAAGTAGAGCTTGATTGACTCAAGCTATGGCACTCCATAATTTCAAACAAGGGCACGGATGGACAGAGAGTAACCATATGTTCAAAACATCCTTACTGAAGTATCTCAAAATAAGCATGGATCTCTCTGTAGCATCAAGTTAACATGGCATAAAAATATCAGCAAAACAGGGGCTGAAATCAGCAACATCATGAAGCCTAGTTCGCATGCTTGTGCTAGTCACCACAGAGATCACAAAAAACATGGCATACACCCCTGTAAAGATGGCATGGAATATTACAAAACACATGTAGGACTCAAGTTCATAGGATGCACACATCAATCATGGCAAAAATGACAAAAGTGCATGTTCTGATAAGAATCTAAAACTAACATCACATAGCCCTCTTCTAACAGCATTTCGGGCATCAAGATGAACTCAAATGAAAATGATGCAATGAGACTAAATGATGTACTCATGGAGGCGAACGATTTGACATATTACAGGCACGAAACGTAGCAATATGCAGAGAGTTATGGCATGATGAAAATGGCATGAAAATATGCAAAAACCGGGGACTTAGAGGAAATCGGAGCAACCTCGAGATCTAGGGTTTGCACGTGGATCGAGGCGGGCCGAAGCTCTCGCCGGAGCTGCGGCCGGAGGGGCGGCGAGGGCTCGGCGGAGGCTCGCTGGCGACGGGCGGCAGCCGGAGGCGGCGAAGGCGGCGACGGAGGAGGCGGAGGAGGCGCGCTGGGCGCGGCGGCGGGCGGCGGATGGCGGAGGCGGCGCGATCAAGCGCCGCGATCGGGCGGCCGGGAGGGCTCTGCTGGCGGCCGGGCGGGCGCTTGCCGGGCGGTGCTGGCGGAGGCGGCGCGGCGAGGTCAAGTGAGGCGGGCGGCGGCGGGCCCCGGCCGGATCTGGCACAATTTCTCGGGCGGGCGGAGACGGCGGCGGTGGGCGACGTGGCGGCGGCGGATTGGTCCGGCGCGGTGGGGCGGACATGTCCGGTGCGGGGACATTTTGTCCGGTGGCGCGAGGTAGGAGGAGCTAGGGTTTCATCCGCGAAAATTTCGGGGGAGGCACATATTTATAGGTAGAGGGAGCTAGGAGAGTCCAAATGAGGAGCGGTTTTCGGCCACGCGATCGTGATCGAACGACCGAGAGCATGGAGAGGAGTTAGATGGGTTTTGGGCCAGTTTGGAAGGGTGTTGGGCTGCAAAGAGAAAGAGGCTGCGGTTATTTGCTTAACTGTTGGAGTACCAAACGACCTCCAAATGGCACGAAACTTGACAGGCGGTCTACCGGTGGTATACCAAGGCCGCTTGACAAACCTCGGTCCATTCCGAGACCGTTCAACACCCACACACGAAAAGATGCAAAAAGGGGCGCCGGGCGACATAGGAGCGCCGAATTGCAAAACGGACAACGGGGAAAATGCTCGGATGCATGAGACGAACACGTATGCAAAATGAAATGCACATGATGACATGATATGAAATGTAGATGATGACATGGCAAAGTGCAACACGCAAGCACATGACATGGCAAAGACGGCGAATAATCGACGGACACCGGCGCGATCGAATCCGGGCGTTACGGCCACGAGGTGGAGGGCGCGCCCCTAGGGCGCACCCGCCTCGTGGGCCCCAAGCTCCACCGACGTACTCCTTCTTCCTATATATACCTACGCACTTCCCCAACAGATCGAGCACGGAGCCAAAAACCTAATTCCACCGCCGCAACTTTCTCGTATCCCCGAGATCCCATCTTGGGGCATGTTCCGGAGCTCCGCCGGAAGGGGAATCCACCACAGAGGGCTTCTACATCATCATCATAGCCTCTCCGATGAAGTGTGAGTAGTTTACTTCAGACTTTCGGGTCCATAGTTAGTAGCTAGATGGCTTCTTCTCTTTTGGATCTCAATACAATGTTCTCCCCTCTCTCGTGGAGATCTATTCGATGTAATCTTCTTTTGCGGTGTGTTTGTTGAGATCGATGAATTGTGGGTTTATGATCAAGATTATCTATGAGCAATATTTGAATCTTCTCTGAATTATTTTATGTATGATTGGTTATCTTTGCAAGTCTCTTCGAATTATCCATTTGGTTTGGCCAACTAGATTGGTAGTTCTTGCAACGGGAGAGGTGCTTAGCTTCGGGTTCAATCTTGCGGTGTCCTTTCCCAGTGACAGTAGGGGCAGCAAGGCACGTATTGTATTGTTGCCATCGAGGATAACAAGATGGGGTTTTTATCATATTGCATGAATTTATGCCTCTACATCATGTCATCTTGCTTAAGGCGTTACTGCTTTTCATTAAATTAATACTCTAGATGCATGTTGGATAGCGGTCGATGAGTGGAGTAATAGTAGTAGATGCAGGCAGGAGTCGGTCTACTTGTCTCGGACGTGATGCCTATATACATGATCATACCTAGATATTCTCATAACTATGCTCAATTCTGTTAATTGCTCAACAGTAATTCGTTCGCCCACTGTAAAATGCTTATGCTCTTGAGAGAAGCCACTAGTGAAATCTATGGCCCCCAGGTCTATTCTCATCATATTAATCTTCCTACGCTTTTTTGTCTCTTTGCTTTTACTTTGCCTTTTATTTTACTTTGCATCTTTATACCAAAAATACCAAAAATATTATTTATCATCTCTATCAGATCTCAATCTCGTAAGTGACCACGAAGGGATTGACAACCCCTTGTCGCGTTGGTTGCGATGAGTTATTTGCTTTGTGCAGGTACGAGGGACTCGCGCGTAGCCTCCTACTGGATTGATACCTTGGTTCTCAAAAACTGAGGGAAATACTTACGCTACTCTGCTGCATCATCCTCTCCTATTCGGGGAAAACCAACGCAAGCTCAAGACGTAGCAAGATCCCGCCACGATGCTCTACTTGGAACTGCACCAACTGACAGCTCCACTATTGAATATAGATATGTATCCGGTTTGTGACTTAGAGTCATCTGGATCAGTGTCAAAGCTTGCATCGACGTAACCATTTACGACGAGCTCTTCGTCACCTCCATAAACAAGAAACATATCCTTAGTCCTTTTGAGGTATTTCAGGATGTTCTTGACCGCTGTCCAGTGATCCACTCCTGGATTACATTGGTACCTCCCTGCTAAACTTATAGCAAGGCACACATTAGGTCTAGTAGACAACATTGCATACATGATAGAACCTATGGCTGAGGCATAGGGAATGACCTTCATTTTCTCTCTATCTTCTGCAGTGGTCGGGCATTGAGTCTGACTCAATTTCACACCTTGTAACATAGGCAAGAACCATTTCTTTGACTGATCCATTTTGAACTTCTTCAAAACTTTATCAAGGTATGTGCTTTGTGAAAGTCCAATTAAGCGTCTTGATCTATCTCTATAGATCTTGATGCCCAATATATAAGCAGCTTCACCGAGGTCTTTCATTGAAAAATTCTTATTCAAGTATCCTTTTATGCTATCCAGAAATTCTGTATTATTTCCAATCAATAATATGTCATCCACATATAATATTAGAAATGCTACAGAGCTCCCACTCACTTTCCTGTAAATACAGGCTTCTCCAAAAGTCTGTATAAAACCATATGCTTTGATCGCACTATCAAAGCGTATATTCCAACTCCGAGATGGTTGCACCAGTCCATAAATGGATCGCTGGAGCTTGCACACTTTGTTAGCACCTTTAGGATCGACAGAACCTTATGGTTGCATCATATACAACTCTTCTTTAAGATATCCATTAAGGAATGCAGTTTTGGCATCCATTTGCCAAATTTCATAATCATAAAATGCGGCAATTGCTAACATGATTCGGACAGACTTAAGCATCGCTACGGGTGAGAATGTCTCATCGTAGTCAACTCCTTGAACTTGTCGAAAACCTTTCACAACAATTCGAGCTTTGTAGACAATAACATTACCGTCAATGTAGTCTTCTTCTTGAAGATCCATTTATTCTCTATGGCTTGCCGATCATCAGGCAATTCAACCAAAGTTCACACTTGTTCCCATACATGGATCCCATCTCAGATTTCATGGCCTCAAGCCATTTCGCGGAATCTGGGCTCATCATCGCTTCCTCATAGTTCGTAGGTTCGTCATGATCAAGTAACATGACCTCCAGAACAGGATTACCGAACCACCCCGGTGCGGATCATACTCTGCTTGACCTACGAGGTTCAGTAGTAACTTGATCAGAAGTTTCATGATCATCATCATTAGCTTCCTCACTGATTGGTGTAGGAATCACTGGAACTGATTTCTGTGATGTACTACTTTCCAATTTGGGAGAAGGTACAATTACCTCATCAAGTTCTACTTTCCTCCCACTCACTTCTTTCGAGAGAAACTCTTTATCTAGAAAGGATCCATTCTTAGCAACGAATATCTTGCCTACGGATCAGTGATAGAAGGTGTACCCAATAGTCTCCTTTGGGTATTCTATGAAGACACATTTCTCCGATTTGGGTTCGAGCTTATTAGGTTGAAGTTTTTTCACAATCACAGCCCCAAACTTTAAGAAACGACAGCTTAGGTTTCTTGCTAAACCACAGTTCATATGGTGTTGTCTCAACGGATTTAGATGGTGCCCTATTTAATGTGAATGCAGCCGTCTCTAATGCATAACTCCAAAATGATAGCGGTAAATCAGTAAGAGACATCATAGATCGCACCATATCTAATAAAGTACGGTTACGACGTTCGGACACACCATTACGCTGTGGTGTTCCAGGTGGCGTGAGTTGCGAAAATATTCCACATTGGTTCAAATGAAGACCAAACTCATAACTCAAATATTCACCTCCATGATCAGATCATAGAAACTTTATTTTCTTGTTACGATGATTTTCCACTTCACTCTGAAATTCTTTGAACTTTTCAAATGTTTCAAACTTATGTTTCATCAAGTAGATATACCCATATCTGCTCAAATCGTATGTGAAGGTCAGAAAATAACGATACTCGCCGTGAGCCTCAACACTCATCGGACCGCACACATCAGGATGTATTATTTCCAACAAGTCAGTTGCTCGCTCCATTGTTCCGGAGAACGGAGTTTTAGTCATCTTGCCCATGAGGCATGGTTCGCAAGCATCAAGTGATTCCAAAAGCCCATCGGCATGGAGTTTTGATGTCTACTACGCAACCTTCTTCTTGTAGACGTTGTTGGGCCTCCAAGTGCAGAGGTTTGTAGGAGTAGCAAATTTCCCTCAAGTGGATGACCTAAGGTTTATCAATCCGTGGGAGGTGTAGGATGAAGATGGTCTCTCTCAAGCAACCCTGCAACCAAATAACAAAGAGTCTCTTGTGTCCCCAACACACCCAATACAATGGTAAATTGTATAGGTGCACTAGTTCGGCGAAGAGATGTTGATACAAGTGCAATATGGATGGTAGATATAGGTTTTTGTAATTTGAAATATATAAACAGCAAGGTAACTAATGATAAAAGTGAGCGTAAATGGTATTGCAATGCTAGGAAACAAGGCCTAGGGTTCATACTTTCACTAGTGCAAGTTCTCTCAACAATAATACCATAATTGGATCATATAACTATCCCTCAACATGTAACAAAGAGTCACTCCAAAGTCACTAATAGTGGAGAACAAACGAAGAGATTATGGTAGGGTACGAAACCACCTCAAACTTATTCTTTCCAATCAATCCGTTGGGCTATTCCTATAAGTGTCACAAACAGCCCTAGAGTTCGTACAAGAATAACACCTTAAGATACAAATCAACCAAAACCCTAATGCACCTAGATACTCCAATGTCACCTCAAGTATCCGTGGGTATGATTATATGATATGCATCACACAATCTCAGATTCATCTATTCAACCAACACATAGAACCTCAAAGAGTGCCCCAAAGTTTCTACCAGAGAATCAAGACGAAAACGTGTGCCAAACCCTATGCATAGGTTCATGGGCGGAACCCGCAAGTTGATCACCAAAACATACATCAAGTGAATCACGTGATATCCCATTGTCACCGCAGATACGCACGGCAAGACATACATCAAGTGTTCTCGGATCATTAAAGACTCAATCCAATAAGATTAATTCAAAGGGAAAACTCAATCCATTACAAGAGAGTAGAGGGGGAGAAGCAACATAAGATCCAACTATAATAGCAAAGCTCACGATACATCAAGATCGTGCCAAATCAAGAACACGAGAGAGAGAGATCAAACACATAGCTACTGGTACATACCCTCAGCCCCAAATGTGAACTACTTCCTCCTCGTCATGGAGAGCGTCGGGATGATGAAGATGGCCACCGGTGAGGGATTCCCCCTCCGGCAGGGTGCCGGAACAGGGTCCCGATTGGTTTTTGGTGGCTACAGAGGCTTGCAGCGGCGGAACTCTCGATCTATTCTGTTCCCCAAAGTTCTTAGGGTATATGGGAATATATAGGTGAAATAAGTACGCCAGGGAAGCCATGAGGGGCCCACGAGGGTGGAGGGCGCTCCCGGGGGGGGGGGGGTGGGCGCGCCCCCTGCCTCGTGCCTTCCTTGTTGCTTCCTTGACGTGGAATCCAAGTCCCCCGGATTGCTTTCCTTCCAAAAATAACTTCTCCAGAAGGTTTCATTCCGTTTCGACTCCGTTTGATATTCCTTTTCTTCAAACACCGAAACAAGGGAAAAACAGAACTGCACTGGGCTCTGGGTCAATAGGTTAGTCCCAAAAATAATATAAAAGTGCACAATAAAGCCCATTAAACATCCAAGATGGATAATATAATAGCATGAATACTTCATAAATTATAGATATGTTGGAGACGACAAGCATCCCCAAGATTAATTCCTGCTCATTCCTCGAGTAGGTAAATGATAAAAGAAATAATTTATGAAGTGTGAATGCTAGCAGGTGCATAAGTTTGATCAATGATAATTTGAATCACCTTTTCTAGCATCATTATATGTCATAACAGTAGCTCATATCATAAAACTTTGCATGATCAAGTAACAAACTATTCACATGTTAAAGTATAGATCATAAACCTTCTTGAAAACTAACAAACTATGTTCTCAGTCATCAAACAATTGCAATTCATCTTACTTTCAGGAAGAGTCTATGTCAGAGCTTTGATTCGGCAAACTTCACATACTCAACTATCATTTAGTCTTCCATGATTGCTACCACTCAAAGCATATTTTTAGAACAAATAGTATTCATTTAACACAGAGAAAGATAGGGGCTTAATGTTTCGCCTCCCAACCTTTTACCTCAAGGGTAATGTCAACAATAATAATTCATGCTCAAATATATTTGAATGGCCATATATGCCTAGATCTTTCCATCACATGATGCTTGCCAACTAAAGAGTAGGTTGGAATGAGAAGGAATACTATTGACTCTTGCATAAAAGTAAAAGATAGGCCCTTCGCAGAGGGAAGCAGGGATTTGCAGAGGTGCCAGAGCTCGAAGCAAAAATAGAGATGAAAATAATTTTGAGAGGTATGCTTTCATTGTCAACATAACGACCAAGAGTTCCCAATATCTTCCATACTACATACATTATAGGCGGTCCCAAACAGAAAGGTAAAGACTTTTACTCCCCCTCCACCAACAATCATCAATCCATGGCTTGCCCGAAACAACGGGTGCCTCCAACTAACATCAATCATGGGGGAGTTTTGTTTGCAATTATTTTTTATTTGATTTCGATCTTTTGATCATGTGACTGGGCATCCCAGTTACCAGCCATTTTCTCGTGAATGATGAGCGGAGTCCACTCATCGTGAGAACAACCCACCTAGCATGGAAGATACTGCTAACCCCTAGTCGCTACATGAGCGATTCGGGCATACAAAACAGATTATTATTTGAAGGTTTAGAGTTTGGCACATGCAAATTTACTTGGAACGGCAGGTAAATACCGCATATAGGTAGATATGGTGGACACTCATGGAAGAAACTTGGTTCAAGGAATTTGGATGCACAAGCAGTATTCCCGCTTAGTACAGTTATTTTGGCTAGCAAAGGATTCTAATAGCAAGCACCACATGTTAGAGGATCCAAAACAATATAACTTATACAAATATACCCAAGCATAACTCATTATGTTGTCTTCCTTGTCCAACTTCAACTAATTTTCTCAGGTTTAAAAATAATTAATGGGGATCACAATCATAGAAGATGTCCAAGATAGTATATTTATATGTGAAATCTCTCTTCCGTCAATATTCTTTCATGAATTGTTCAAGTGACCAATACAATGTTTACTAACATCCAATAAATTTACCACCTCTACTTCTTATATGTGGAGTCATTACTCCCCATGGGAAAAGCATATGAAACATATCTAATTTCAGATCTATGACGTTCAAATCATTCAACCATTTACTCATAGGATATAAGTGAAGCACACGAGTAAATGAACAACTACTCCAAAAAGATATAAGTGAATATCAATGAGTAGTTAAATAATTATGCAACTATGTGAAGACTCTCCCATTTAAGAATTTCAGATCTTGGTATTTTATTTCAACAGCAAGCAAAGCAAAAGAAAATTAAATGACGCTCCAAGCAAATCACATATCATGTGGTGAATAAAAATATAGTTCCAAGTAAAGTTACCGATGAACGAAGACGAAAGAGGGGATGCCATCCGGGGCATCCCCAAGCTTAGGCTCTTGGTTGTCCTTGAATATTACCTTGGGGTGCCTTGGGCATCCCCAAGCTTAGGCTCTTTCCACTCCTTATTCCATAGTCCATCAAATCTTTACCCAAAATTTGAAAACTTCAAAACACAAAACTTAACAGAAAATCTCATGAGCTCCGTTAGCGAAAGAAAAAAAAACACCACTTCAAGGTACTGTAATGAACTCATTATTTATTTATATTGGTGTTAAACCTAATTTATTCCAACTTCTCTATGGTTTATAAACTATTTTACTAGCCAAAGAGTCATCAAAATAAGCAAACAACACACGAAAAACAGAATCTGTCAAAAACAGAAAAGTCTGTAGTAATCTGTAACTAACGCAAACTTATGGAACTCCAAAAATTCTAAAATAAATTGAGGGACCTGAGGAATTTGTCTAGTAATCGTCTGCAAAAAGAATCAACTAAATACCACTCTCCAGTAAAAAGTTTTAACTAATCTCGTGAGCGCTAAAGTTTCTGTTTTTTTACAGCATGATCATAAAGACTTCACCCAAGTTTTCCCAAAGGTTCTACTTGGCACAAACACTAATTAAACACAAAACCACATCTAAACTGAATCTAGATGGATTATTTATTCCTAAACAGAACAAAAAAGCAAGAAACTAAAATAAAATGGGGTTGCCTCCCAACAAGCGCTAACGTTTAACGCCCCTAGCTAGGCATGACGATTTCAATGATGCTCACATAAAAGGTAAGAATTGAAACATAAAGAGAGCATCATGAAGAATATGACTAGCACATTTAAGTCTATCCCACTTCCTATGCATAGGTATTTTGTGAGCAAACAACTTATGGGAACAATAATCAACTAGCATAGGAAGGCAAAACAAGCATTACTTCAAAACTTTAAGCACATAGAGAGGAAACTTGATATTATTGCAACTCCTACAAGCATATGTTCCTCCTCATACTAATTTTCAGTAGCATCATGAATGAATTCAACAATATAACCAGCACCTAAAGCATTCTTTTCATGATCTACTTGCATAGAAATTTTATTACTCTCCACATAAGCAAATTTATTCTCATTCGGAATAGTGGGAGTATCATAAGAGACTTGAATACTATAAATTGTTTCCACATTAAAAGAGTTATGTTCAGAAAAAGGGTAATCATAATCATGACAAGTTTTATAAATATAATCATCACTACTTTTTATAGCATAAGTTTCATCACAATAATCATCATAAGTAGCAACTTTGTTCTCCTCATAATCAATTGAAACCTCTTCCGAAATAGTGGATTCGTCACTAAATAAAGTTATGACCTCTCCAAATCCACTTTCATAATTATCATAATAAGATTCAACATCCTCCAAAATAACGGGATAATTACTTCCTAAAGTTGACACTCTTCCAAACCCACTTTCATCAATATAATCATCATAAGTAGGAGGCATGCTATCATCATTATAAATTTGCATATCAAAACTTGGGAGACTAAAAATATCATCTTCATTAAACGTAGCATCCCAAAGCTTGGGACAAACATTAATTGCAGCAAATATATTCTCAAAAACATCATCTTCATCAAACATAGCATCCCCAAGCTTGGGCCTTTTCATATCATAAGCATAATCACTCTCATCATTAATAGTATGGATAGCACCAATAGTATAGCAATTATCTTATCCTTCCAAGCAAGTGCCAAAAAGATTTTCAAGATCATAAGAAGTATTATTATCTTCCCAATCATAATCATCACAACAAGCAATAGGCATAATGAGATCATCATCAAGTGCATCATCTTCCACAATTATCTTTGATTCATTTTCATGAGGCACAACAATAATAGGAGCAACATTATTTGGGAGAGATATCTTTTTACCTCTCTTCCTTTTTCTTTTCTTCTTCTTCACCACATCATGTGTGGGTTCAATCCTCTTTTTGGAGCTCCTTACTAATGAGACTGGTTGAATAGAAGGCTCCTCCTCGTTACCTGATTCATCATAAGAAATAATAGGAGGATATTGGGAAGTCTCTTCCCTTTCGTCAGTATTCTCTTCATCCTATATTTGTTTTATTTTCTTTATGTAATTGGCAATATAAGGATTTTCAATGCAATTCACCACACAATACATATAAATTTCCTCTAGATCAAATTCAAGAAGTTTATAACGGGCAAATTTTGGAAGATAATTAGTCATACATTTCATTTCTTCGTAGCTCATAAGCAAACTAAGTTCATTATAATGTGCAAGGGAAATCAAGTCATCACAATTTTTGGACACGATTAGATCATGAAACAATTTGCATCGGATAGTTAAATGACCCGTGCTCATTGCAAAGTTCACAAGTACGGCCAAGAAAAATTAAATTTTCAGCACAAACATCTAGCCTTTCTTGCAACAATTTAATTTCTAAATGCTTATGCCTCTTGAAATATCTATCTTCCCAATTTGGTGTGTACTTGCAAACCCAATACACTCCACAAAAATCGACATGCTTATAAGAGATATTTTCATCATGACTAGTGCAATCATCATGAGTACCATGGATATTCAAGGATTTCATACTAGCAACATTGCAATCATGCTCATCATTCAAAGATTTAGTGCCAAACATTTTAATGCATTCTTCTTCTAACACCTTGGCACAATTTTCCTTCCCATCCTACTCATGAAAGATATTAAAAAGATGAAGCGTATGAGGTAAACTCAATTCCATTTTTTTTGTAGTTTTATTTGATAAACTAAAATAGTGCTAAAACAAGAAACAAAAAGATTCGATTGCAAGATCTAAAGATATACCTTCAAGCACTCACCTCCCCGGCAACGGCGCCAGAATCTGCTTGATGTCTACTATGCAACCTTCTTCTTGTAGACGTTGTTGGGCCCCCAAGTGCAGAGGTTTGTAGGACAGTAGCAAATTTCCCTCAAGTGGATGACCTAAGGTTTATCAATCCGTGGGAGGCGTAGGATGAAGATGGTCTCTCTCAAGCAACCCTGCAACCAAATAACAAAGAGTCTCTTGTGTCCCCAACACACCCAATACAATGGTAAATTGTATAGGTGCACTAGTTCGGCGAAGAGATGGTGATACAAGTGCAATATGGATGGTAGATATAGGTTTTTGTAATCTAAAAATATAAAAACAGCAAGGTAACTAATGATAAAAGTGAGCGTAAACGGTATTGCAATGCTAGGAAACAAGGCCTAGGGTTACTTTCACTAGTGCAAGTTCTCTCAACAATAATAACATAATTGGATCATATAACTATCCCTCAACATGCAATAAAGAGTCACTCCAAAGTTACTAATAGTGGAGAACAAACGAAGAGATTATGGTAGGTGCAGAAACCACCTCAAGGTTATTCTTTCCAATCAATCCGTTGGGCTATTCCTATAAGTGTCACAAACAGCCCTAGAGTTCGTACTAGAATAACACCTTAAGACACAAATCAACCAAAACCCTAATGTCACCTAGATACTCCAATGTCACCTCAAGTATCCGTGGGTATGATTATACGATATGCATCACACAATCTCAGATTCATCTATTCAACCAACACAAAGAACCTCAAAGAGTGCCCCAAAGTTTCTACCAGAAAATCAAGACGAAAATGTGTGCCAACCCCTCTGCATAGGTTCATGGGTGGAACCCGCAAGCTGATCACCAGAACATACATCAAGTGAATCACATGATATCCCATTGTCACCACAGATACGCACGGCAAGACATACATCAAGTGTTCTCTAATCATTAAAGACTCAA
Source organism: Aegilops bicornis (assembly GCA_021605145.1). Lineage (NCBI taxonomy): Eukaryota > Viridiplantae > Streptophyta > Magnoliopsida > Poales > Poaceae > Aegilops > Aegilops bicornis. The sequence goes on from CM038670.1 coordinate 536,582,854, forward strand.
TCCGATAAGATTACTTCAAAGGGAAAACTCAATCCATTACAAGAGAGTAGAGGGGGAGAAGCAACATAAGATCCAACTATAATAGAAAAGCTCGCAATACATCAAGATCGTGCCAAGTCAAGAACACGAGAGAGAGAGAGAGAGAGATCAAACACATAGCTACTGGTACATACCCTCAGCCCCAAGGGTGAACTACTCCCTCCTCGTCATGGAGAGCGCCGGGATGATGAAGATGGCCACCGGTGAGGGATTCCCCCTCCAGCAGGGTGCCGGAACAGGGTCTCGATTGGTTTTTGGTGGTTAAAGAGGCTTGCGGCGGTGGAACTCTTGATCTATTCTGTTCCCCGAAGTTTTTAGGGTATATGGGAATATGTAGGTGAAAGAAGTACGTCATGTAAGCCACGAGGGGCCCACGAGGGTGGAGGGCGCGCCCAGGGGGGTGGGCGCGCCCCCCTGCCTCGTGCCTTCCTCGTTGCTTCCTTGACGTGGACTCTAAGTCCCCCAGTTTGCTTTCCTTCCAAAAGTAACTTCTCCAGAAGGTTTCATTCCGTTTCGACTCCGTTTGATATTCCTTTTCTTCGAAACACTGAAACAAGGGAAAAAACAGGAACTGGCACTGGGCTCTGGGTCAATAGGTTAGTCCCAAAAATAATATAAAAGTGCATAATAAAGCCCATTAAACATCCAAGATGGATAAGATAATAGCATGAATACTTCATAAATTATAGATACGTTGGGGACGTATCAAGTTTCTTCATGCGCTTTACACCAATATGGCCTAAAGGGCAGTGCCACAAATAAGTTACACTATCATTATTAACCTTGCATCTTTTGGCTTCAATATTATGAATATGTGTATCACTACAATCTAGATTCAACAAAAATAGACCACTCATCAAGGGTGCATGACCATATAAAAGATATTAATCATATAAATAGAACAACCATTATTATCTGATTTAAATGAATAACCGTCTCTGTCGGGGAGGCTGATCTGGCCCACGAACACCTATGGGACCGGCGGACCGAGCCCCTTTCGGTTCGGCGGGGAGCGGAGGTCGCACGAAGAGCAGATCGAGGCGAAGCGCACGAGAGGTTTACCCAGCTTCGGAGCTCTCCGGAGAGATAACACTCCTACTGCTGCATGTCTAGGTGTATTGCGTTCTTGCTCAGGAGCGCTGAGTGCTACAGTACACACGAGCTGCTAACGAGACTGAGCGAGGAGAGAACTGACCGACCCCCTCCTACGTTGCGCATGGGCCTCCTTCTATATGCTCAAGGGGTCTCCGACAGGTGGCAACGTAGACAAGGGTACAAATGGAAAAGTAGTGGTCGGTACACCTACTTGTACAGTGTACAGTGTACCATACCTAACCATGACGGCAGGGGACAAAGGCATTAAATGCCCGTCTAGTCGCCCTAATAAAGGCAAACAGGGACCGTCAGTGCGCCACCGTTCGCCACGATGGCAAACTTGCTGCTGCCGCTTGCCACCTCAAGACCGCTGGCTGCACAGCCTCGCCACGCTGCTTGGAAAGGTCCTGCGACATGTTAGTGGATGTGCTGGAGCGTAGGTACCGAGAGGTAGTCTGCCGCGGCAAGCGCCTTTGCCGCGGTTGTTGTCTTGTCGCGCCCGGAAGCCTGTCGCCGCTGGGCCTTCCCGCAAGCTCCTCTTGCCGGGCCTTGTCTTGTATGTGCCTTGGGTGGCCTTCCGGCAAGCTCCTCTTGCCGGGCCTCGTCTCCTTGGCTTGAATACTTTGTTCTTGAATGGCTCCAAAGGAACCACGGAGGATCTTGGCGGTCGCCTGGCAAGCCTTGCCGCGGGGTGCTGCAACTGCCTGTGCACGAGTTCGGGATACTAGGGTACCCCTACTCTAGTACACCGACAGGAGCCCCCGGGCCTGGGCCACACACGGTGCCGAGCGCTGTTGGGCCAGGCACAAAACAGGGCATGGGCACACGCGGCCCGGGTCACACCATAACTCAACCCGGACCCACCACGCCCCCCGCGAACGGCACGCATCGACTGCGGCGTCGTGTGAGAGATCGTGGGCGAGATCGTGGGGGTTTCTTTATTCGGAAAATCGGAACATCTGCCCCCTCCCTCTTTATAAGCAGGGGAAACAGGGGCACGTCGCCTACCTTGCCAGTTGCTGTCCCATCGAAAAACCACCGCTGCTCCCCCCTTCTCTTCTCAAGGTTGAAGAGAGCGATTCACTTCGCCCCGTCGCCACCAGCACCACCAATCGCCGTCGACCTCCTCCACCGCCTCCGCCATGGGCCCGAAAGCCGATAAGGGGAAGGTCGTGAAGTCGGCCGAGGCGCAGCGGCTTGCGGGGCTGCGGAAGGAGCGGGCCATCTTCCCCCCTCAGCTCGCCGTGAGGGAGCTGAGGGAGAACTACTACATCTTCTGGTCGACGGAGACGCAGGCGCATCCGCGCACGAAGGTACTCCCCGCCGCTGCTGCGGAACTGGCCCCGATGGGGTATCCCTTCTTCACGCTCTTCTTCTACTGCGGGCTCTGCCCGCCTTTCTCTGAGTTCTTTTACGACATCATGAACACCTACGGGTTCCGCCTCCTTGATTTCACCCCCAACGCCGTTCTGACCATGGCGGTTTCGCACATCTCTGCGAAAACTTTGTCGGAGTCCACCCAAATGTAGCTCTTTTCCGTCACTTCTTTTTACCCCGTGTGGAGAGAGGAGAGCCCCTTGCCGGAGTAATTGCTTGGATCTCCAGGGTCGGCAAGAAGGAGGCCTATCTGGAGGGAGAGCTCCATAGCAAATGGGAGGAATGGAGGGCAGATTGGTGCTGGATTGTCGAGGAAAACCCGCAGCCCTTTACCGCCCAAATACTAAACCCGAGTGGTCTGGCAATGATTGGAGTAATCTGGCCCCGGAGGACGCTAGGCTGAAGATCGCAGTCACCCGAATCCTTCGCCTCAGACTTGCCGGACTCACCGTAGGCACGGTTGGCGCGGACTTTCTTCGCCACAGACGCCTTTGCAGGAGAGAAGGAGACCTGCTCGGGAATTTCAGAACGCATCGATATCATGAGGCTGCGCCTGGCCTCAACTTCAATCGCACCGTCTTGGAGCTTGACGCGATGCTCTTAGAGCTGTTCAAGCCCGATCCCGATCATCCGAGATGTTTAGGTTGCCGAGGGGCATCGTTCATTGTGCAACAATTTCGCTTGACCGCATCCGTGCAATGATGCCGTCGTGCGACTCACATGGAATTGTCCCAACTTGGCAAGAGCCGGCAGATGACATCGTGCGGCAGTTCTTTGACAATCTGTTGGAAATGCCGGTCCGCCCCGACGAGCAGAGGGGCCTCACCCGCGACACCACAGACGATGAGATGCAGCGCATCGCCACCAGGCTGGAAGAGGCGGCGGCAGTACGCTGCTGGGCGAGTTTGGCTTCACTGTGGAGGAGGCAGAGGCAGCCGAGGCGGCAAGCCTTGTCGAGCGAAAGGAGTTTGCCAGCGAGGAGGAGCTTGCCGAGCCTGAAGCCGAGTCGAGCGAACCCGCCGAGGGCGCATCCTCCCCGCCTCCAAGCAGCTCGCCGCGAGCGGAGCCACCAGCTCCACCAAGAAGGCTTCTTCGCAAGGCCGGAGACGCAGCGGGGCGGCAGACGGGCCAACAGCCGCGCGACGCGCTCCACCGCGGCAAGCACTGTTGCCGCGTGAGCACCTCACGCCGCTGCGGCAACTGGAGCAGGGCCCTCGCAGGCCACCGGTCCCGCTCCCGCCAAGCGTCCAAGGGAACCCACTCCTCCGCCTCGTCGTACTGGAGGCGGGCCAGAATTCGACCTCTCCGCGCTCAGCTCCGACGAGGAAGAAGAAGAGTAAGATTCCTTGTTGTACTTGTAATTCTTCGATTTGTTGCTTTGTCTTGTATCTGATTTGCTTTACTCTGAATCCATTCCTTTTCAGGACGCTGGCCCGGAGAATGTCGAAGAGAGCCAAGACCCCGGTGGTTGTCATCGAGGACGAACCCATCGCGATGACAGGAGGCGCGTCCGAGACCACCTTGCCGGATGAGGCAACTCTTCTCCAAAGCAGCCCAAGAGCCCCCAGCAGTAAGTATATGGTCTACTTCTTGCTATTCGGCGTGCATGGGTGCTTTTTCCTTGCTGATATCTGACTGTTGATTTGTGTAGGAGCAGAGCAGCCTCCTTCTGCTTCGACTACACCGCCAAGGGTGGATTCCCCGGTAAGGGAGCGTTCTCCGGCAAGGGGGACTTCTCCGGCAAGGGGCAGCTCTCCGGCAAGGGACGGCACCAGCGATCCCTTGGCGGCGGAGACCATGACCGCAGCCCCGGCGCAGTAACCTTCTTGCCCGAGTACTTCCCTTGTGTTTTTCTTCTTCCGATTTTGTCTTTGAATATTTGCTTGACTCTCTTCATCCGTCCGCCACAGAGCCAATGGAGACCAAGGTCGCCGGGCGAGGAGGATGTCTTGGCAACACCGATGAAGCCGCCGCCGTGGAAGAAGAAGCCGGCGCCGACGAGCTCGCCGGGCGAAGAGGCCGCTGGCCGCCGCAGAAGCCGGGCGAGGGGTCCGCGATCGTGACCGACGCACCGAGGCCGCAGGAGCGCCAGGCGCTACACCGACCGCCGATCCCTCCGCCGCTGCTGCAGCGTCAGGCTCCGAAGAGCCCCAGCCCGGCGCCTACTTGAAGGTCGGCGATGGCGTCTTCATCAAGCTCCCATGGGAGTCGAGCTCCAGGGCGCCGGCCGAAAGGAGAAACCTTCGATGAAGAACTGCTCGCCTCCGCTGGGCTGACGCTAGTCGACGCGCCAAGCAGCAGCAGCGGCGAGCCTGAGGAGGAGCAGCTGCTGCGGAAGTTGCTGTCGCTCTACCGCGCCCGACAAGCCAAGCTGGAATCCCGGGAAGCGCTTGTCGCGAAGGCGGGAGCAGACATTGAGAAGCGCACTGAGGAGCTCCGGGGCCGCAACCAGGAAGCTCTCCGGTCCTTGGCGGAGGAGCGGGAGCAACTCGCCGAGGAGTGCAAGGCCTTCATCCTCGAGAAGGCTGAAGCTGAGGAGGAACAGTGGCTTGCCGCCGAGAAGCTGTCTGCGCAGGAAGGCGAGCTGCCGCAGCGGAAGGTTAACCTTGACAGCCACGAGGAGGATCTTGCCATGCGCGAGCAAACATTTGGCGGGGCTCTCAAGGAAGCAAAGGATGCTTGCATTGCCGAGGCCGCCAAGAAGGAGCTGGAGACGAAGGTGGCGCAGTTGGAGGCCAGCTTAAAGAAGAGTGGCGAGGAGCTTGCTGCACTCAAGCACGAGCGCGAGAAGGACGCCTACACTCTTGGCGAGCTGCAGGGCCGTCTCGCCGAGAGGAGCAAGGAGCTCAGCGCCGCCAGGGACTCCAATGCAGATCTTGAGTTGAAGCTAACTACTTTGACTCAGGCGCTGGACGGCGCCAGGGAGCAGGAGGCGGCCTTGAAGGAGAAGATCAAGGCCGACGAGGGGCTGCTGGCGAGTGCTGTTGCCGCCCAGAGTGCCTTGAGGGAGAACGTGGATCACTGGACCGAGGGTCTCGTGGATACTGCTGCAGCCATCCACAGGGAGTTGATGGAGCTGGGGATGGTGGATCTTGGATATTCCTCTGACGTGCACCTCCAACCCCGCGCCAATCTAAGCTTGTTCTTCAAGGGCGTGGTGAAGGCCCTCCAGCGACTCCGGGAAGAAGTCCCAAAGCAGCTGGCCGAGGGGTCGCGCCAGATCTGCGCGGGAGCTCTCCAGAAGGTGTTGATGAAGGTGGCCTTTCGCAACCCAGGCCTCAACCTCACCAACGTCCTCAAGTCCCTTCCGCCGGATGCTGATGTGGAGGTGCTCAAGACCCTTGTCGCACCCATTGTGGACAGGGTGAGTGGAATCAAGAGGGTTGAGGGCGATCGCGTAGATTAGGCCGCCCGTTTTCTCTTTTTCTCTTGCCGCTGCTGGTCGTGTCATAGGAACAATCCATTAGGGCTGCGGCAAGCTATCTTGTAATATAACTCTATTTTGGGTATCAATTGCTATGTTATTTCCTTTACTTGATTCCTTCCTTTGTATGTTTTTGCCCCACGCTGGAACTTGTCGGCGCTGGCACTGAGCCATGAAAGCGCTGAAAAGTGGACGTCAAGATTTCGGCCGGGCGGTGCCGTTTCCGACAAGCAACCTTGTCGCAACTAGTCGCAGCGCACTTAGGTTGTTGAGCGGACTCGAAACAAAGTAAGGGCGCAACTAGCTACGAGTTGGTTCCTCTGCGCACAGGTTTTCCATACAAAGTACAGTCGTTCGAGGAAGATAACTTAAAAAATTTTAAAACTGATTGCTCAAACTTTGGCAACTTAGCTTTTCTGTCGTTTGCTTCCCGGTAAGGCTAGACTTCCTTGAGCGACGCTTGGTCCACACCATTATCTTCTCCTTTCCCCCCGGCAAACTTGTGTGTGAGGGAACCTTCCTTTCTTTGAGAAAGAGAAAGAAGAGAAAATAAAGATAAGGAGCCTTATGGCTCGTTATTACTTACCAGGGGTACGTGCTGCACAAAGTGTCAGATAACGCATGCAAAATAGGAGTAAAAAGCATGAAATTGACAAGGTGTGCGAAGCACGCTAGCTTTACTTATGCATCGGGTCTGCGCTCGCTTTGTACAAAGGATTACATGCAACAATGGCAAGACTTGTACAAAAGGTGGTTGCCGGAACAGGTTCCGCAACCGCTTCTACGGGTAAAACTTACGAAGATGCTCAATGTTCCAGAGTTTCTCACCGAATGCCATCTTCGGTCTCAAAGCGGACAGCGCCAGGCCTAGTGACTCGTTTCACCCGATAAGGGCCTTCCCACTTTGGCGTCAACTTGTTGGAATTCTTGGCGGACTGAACGCGTCGAAGAACAAGGTCGCCTTCCTCGAGACTTCTGGCATTGACTTTGCGGCTATGGTAGCGGCGCAAAGCTTGCGGTACCGAGCAGCTCAGACAAAGACTCGAAGACGATCTTCCTCAAGGAGCAAAGGCGTCATCTTGTCGCAGCTGCTCTTGCTCAAGCTCATCATAAGCGAGCACTCGAGGCGATCCGTATCACGAAGTTCCGTGGGGAGAACTGCCTCTGCTCCATAGACTAGAGCGAAACGTGTATGCGGCGGTGGCTCGATTTGGCGTCGTCCTGATCGACCAAAGAACCACCGGCAACTCCTCAATCCAGTTTCTTCCGCACTTGTGCAGCCTGTCGAAAGTTCTGGTCTTGAGCCCGCGTAGCACTTCAGCATTTGCCCTCTCCGCTTGACCGTTGCTTCTCGGATGAGCAATGTAAGCGGCACCTTGGCGCCAAGATCTTGGACGTCTTGCATGAAGGTGCGGCTTGTGAATTGCGTGTCGTTGTCGGTGATGATCCTGTTAGGGATTCAAACGGCAAACAATCGACTGAAGAACTTGACCGCTGGCGGCTGTCACCTTCCTCATCGCTTCTACTTCCGGCCACTTTGTGAACTTGTCGATTGCAACATACAAGTACTCAAAGCCCCGACAGCTTCGGGAAAAGGGCCGAGGATGTCGAGCCCCAGATCAAAATGGCCAGGATAAAGGGATCGCCTGGAGAGCTTGAGCTGGCTGGTGTATCTGCTTGGAATGGAACCGCACGCTTCACACTTGGTTACTTGTGCAGTTGCATCCTGGAGGGCTGTCGGCCAAAAGAAACCTTGCCGGAATGCTTTGCCGGCAAGTGCTCTCGCGCCAATGTGGTGACCACATATGCCTCCATGTATCTCTGCCAACAGCCGTTGTCCATCTTCCCGGTGAATACACTTCAATTTCACACCGTTGAGTCTTCTTACATGCAGTGTCTTTGTCGACAAACTGGTACATACTTGACTGCCGGGCTACTCTTTCCGCTTCTTCTTGCTCTTCGGGAAGTTCTCCTGTCTGAAGGAAATGGACAATCTGATGCGCCCATGCTGGAGCTTGCGGCTCGACAACAAGGACTAAAGGCACATCTGTTGCTGCGGGAACATCAACTTCCACGATTAGAGCCTGCGGCTCAGCCGGAGCTTGACGTTCCCCGGCAAGCTTGTCGGAGCAAAACTTGTCGGGAGCGTCTGCTTCAACGAAACAAACCCTGGGGCTTGTCGGAGCAGACTGCTCCTCAAGATCGTTGGTGTCGATCTTTGGGACCTTCTTGGCGGAGGCTTCGGGAAGCTCTGCCGGTAAGTATTCACGAGTGATCAACTTCCTCTTCTTGCTCTGTCCGCTTGATGGTGTTACATACGGTTGAGTCAGCTTGAGCACAAAAATCCTGGTTCCATTGTGTAACTTAAGTGCGGCGCACTTTGGCGAACCATCGGCGGTGTCGCTCGAGCCCTTGGAATATATTCCATTTGTAGGCCGTCAAAGTGTTCTTCTAGCTTCCTCACTTCATCAACATAAGCTTCCATCAATGGACTCTGATAATTCTTGTTCACTTGGCGGATGACAAGCTATGAGTCACCCCTGACAATGAGCTTCTTGATCCCAAGGTCTACTGCGATCCTGAGACCGGCAAGCAAACCTTCATACTCTGCAGTATTGTTTGTAGGTTGCTCCTTGGGAAAGTGCATCTGGACCACGTACTTGAGGTGCTCTCCGGTGGGTGCGACAAGTAGCATGCTCAAGACCGGCGCCTTTGCAGCGAGAAGGCACCATCAAAGTACATCAGCCACTCTTTGCTTGCTTCCTTGACGGGATGCTCGTTTCGAATTTCTTCATCCGGTGTTGGCGCCCATTCTGCTATGAACTCTGCCAATGCTCGCTTTGAATAGTTGAAGTGCTCTCAAACTTGATGCCAAAGCTTGACAGTTCCAAAGTGCCCACTCGACAATCCTGCTGTTGCCTCTGGATTTTGCAAGATCCTCTTCAGCGGAAAACGGGTGACAACTGTGATCTCATGTGCCTGAAAGTAATGGCGCAGCTTTCTCGAGGCCATGAGGAGGCCGAAAAGCAATTTTTGCACACCAGAGTACCTTGACCTAGCCCCCTGCAGAAGGGAACTGACAAAGTAAACTGGGCGATGCGCCATCCTTTTCTGCATCTTCCCATGTGTCTGCGCAGATCCATCCTTGTCGGGACCAGAGCTTGCCGGCGAAGCCCCCGCTTGTCACCGGATGCATCTCGCCATGGTTGCTAGCTCATCATCCGCCTCCCTCTCCGCTACTAACGCAGCACTAACCACTTGATTGGTTGCCGCTATATATAGCAACAACTTCTCTTGTGGCCTAGGTGCGACAAGTGTTGGAGTGGAGGATGTATCTCTTCAAGTCTGCAGGCGCAGCCTCCGCTTCGAGTCCATTGCATCGGACCTGCCTTCTTCAAAATTTTGAAGAATGGCGGTATGCCGCCAGCAGATCTAGAGATAAACCTGCTGAGAGCAGCTACGCGAACCGCAAGTCTTCGCACATACTTGACGCGCTTTGGTGCTTCAATCCGCTCAATGGCCTTGATCTTGTCGGGATTGGCTTCAATTCCCCGCTGAGACCACGAAGAACCCGAGAAGCTTGCGGAAGGGACTCGAACACGCACTTCTCGGGTTGAGCTTGAGGTTGATCTTGCGCAGATTTGTAAAGGTTTCGTCTAAATCTTGAATCAGAGTTGCCTTGTCCTTGCTTTTGACCACTATGTCATCCATGTATGCTTCCACATTTCTGTGCATTTGCGGCTCAAAAGCGTCATGAACTACTCTTGCAAACGTTGAACTAGCATTCTTTAACTCGAAGGGCATCCGTACAAAACAGTATGTGCCACATGGGGTGATGAATGCGGTCTTCTCCTCATCCTCTTCTGCCAGGAAGATCTGATGATATCCTGAGTATGCATCCAGAAATGAAAGCAAATCACATCTAGCCGTGGAGTCAACAATCTGGTCGATGCGCGGCAAGGGAAATGGGTCTTTGGGACAAGCTTTATTGACATCTGTAAAGTCGATACAAAGCCTCCATTTCCCGTTAGCCTTGCGTACAACTACAGGATTGGCCAACCACGTAGGATGGAGCACTCCTCTGAAAAGGCCTGCTGCTTCCAGTTTCTTGATTTCTTCCGCGATGAACTCTTGACGCCCACCGCTTGCTTCCCGACTTTCGCTTGACGGGCCGCGCATGAGGACAAACGGCAAGATGGTGCTCAATTACTTTCCTGGGAACACTGGGATGTCGACGGTGTCCATGCAAACACGCCGACGTTCGCCAGAGAAAGCAACGAGCGCGCTTCTTCCTATTTAGGATCGAGAGGCAATCGATGGTGAAGGTACCACCGGTGCCGCCCTCCTTGGCGGACACCCTCTTGGTCTCTCGTGGAGCTGCCATCGTTTTTACACTTGCCGGTGGAGCTCGATGGTGCGTCCTCGACGGTAGCGCAGCACTCAAGAGGTGCGCTTGCCGGAGTGGGCATCGAGCTCTTGCCGGACTTGGTCTTCTTCTTCCCCGGAGCTTCAGCGGCAAGTGGCTTGCAATCTGGTACCGCCGCTTCCCGATAGATCTTGTCGGCACAGATAAGAGCATCCTTCTTGTCGCCAGGGACAGAGATGACACTTATCGGGCCCGCATCTTCAAAGATGTTGTAGGCGTAGTGAGAGGCCGCCATGAATTTGGCAAGTCTTTGGATTTGCCAAGTATTCCATTGTAAGGCAATGGAAAGTCAGCAACATCAAAGGTGACCCTCTCAGCCCTGAAGTTCAACTTGTCGCCAAATGTCACCGCAACGTGATCTTTCCTTCGCTTGCTCCTTCCCGGATTGATTCCTTGAAAAGTGCCGGTCTCTTGGAGCTCGCCATCGTGGATCCGGAGTTTCGGAGCACCGCGGAGGAGATCAGATTCAAGCCGCCCCGCCGTCAACTAACATCTTGGTGACCTTGAGGTTGCGGATAGTTGGTGAAACCAACATCGGCAAGCACCGATCCGCTTGATTACCACGATCGGGGTGGTCCTCAATATCAAAGATGATAGGCGTCTTGGACCATTTCAGAGGCTTGCGTGACTTGATGGATGGTTCTATCGCATTGACTTCCCGCATCCACCGCTTGAGTTGGCGGTGTGAAGTATGCGCAGAAGCACCGCCGGCCAACGCAGGACCTCTGTGGCTTTTTGGAACTCCCGCTCATCGGCCTCGCCATCATCCATGTCCTTGTCATCGCTGCTGCCGTTGCCCTTGTCGCGCCGCTGGGAGGCATGTCTCCTTGCCGCCGCTTGGCCTTGCTGGCGCGCCTCCCCCGCCGGGACGCTTTCTTGCTAGCTCCTCTAGCACCTTCCCTGGCCTTCTCCTTGTCACGTCGTTCAGATTCAGCCTTCGCTGCTCGACAAGCTGCTCGACCTTCTTGCAGCTCGAGGTCATGACCCTTGGTGCGGTGGATCTTGCAAGATCGCTTGCCGGAGTCCCTGCTTGTCGGCGGCTGCCACAGATCGGGGGCTTGGTGCCAGCGGCAACCTCCTTGCCGGAGCTACCAGCCTTGGCTTTCTTGGCGCCACCTCCGTCACGGACTGCTCAACAACGAGTACATCTCTGCCTTTCTTCTTTACATTGCCCCGCCGCTCTTCTTTGCCGGGCGGTCTCCTCACTATCGATCCTCCCGCTTCAAGATTCTCTCCGGGAGTCTCCTCCCTCCTCAAAGACGCGGCACACTTGTCAGCCTGTGGCATATAGCTCATCGACGTCTTCGATCTTGCACATCTCCATCTCCTCCGCATCATGCGGTTTCGCGACGTTCGATGGAACGCTACCGATCACCGCGTAGGGTGGACATCCGGGATGTTGTGCCGTACATGGCTGAATCTTTGAATATACTTGCAGGGGCTCTCCTTCCTTCCGGGCGCAGCAGATGAAGGTCGCTTTCTTGTCCATGGGGCTTATGGTCACCTGTAAAAGGCGCCGACAAACTGATGGCATAGATCTGCCCAAGAAGATATGGAGTTGTCCGCAAGTGCATGAGCCAGGATCTCGACATTGGGCTTGAGCACCAGCGGGAAGTAGTTGGCAAGGATCTTGTCGTCTCGCCCCGCAGCTCGCACCGCGATGGTGTAGATGCCGAGGAACTCCGACGATAGCGTCTTGCCGTCGCATTTCTGCACGTCGGCTTGAAGTTTTTCTTGTCGGGCCATCGGACTTGCCGCAGCTCACGCAGTGAACGCAGGGCAACCTACCGCGTCACGGCAAGTCGCCTGGTTCCTCCGGCGTGCATGTCGACAGAGGGCCCAGCGCGCTTGTCGGATTGACGCCGCTTCTCTTCGGGCGCTGGCGCGAGTTCGAGCGTCTTCTTCTTGCCGTCGATCGTAGAACTTGGCGCTGATCGCGACGAGCTCTCGGATCCGGCGACGCGGTGGAGTCGCTGTCGAGGTGGATCCGGCGAGTCGGGCGATCTTGGCCTTCGGGCGGAGAGTGCATGGTGGTTGCACCCCAGCGTCTCTGCCGCCACCGGCTCGTGTTTGGCAGTCTTGCCGCGGCAGCGATGCACTCGGTTGTCATGGAGCTGCCGCCGTTGGCGAAGCCGATGAGCCTCTGAATGGTGGCCCTCCATTCGTGGACCTTGTCGGCCGTTGGAGGGTAATCCAGGAGCAGTTGAGCTCTCGCCAAAGCTTCTGCTGGAGTGGTGGGTGGTAGTGGCGACGGCGCGAGGAGCGGGATATGCTCGGACTCCTAACTATGTTAGAAGGAGCAGTATCCCGTCCGGGCGACCGTGCCTCGCTCGCGCCAGCATGTTGGCGTGCATGCTGGTCTTGAGCATCCCGAGATCCTCCAGCTCGATCTTGGTCCAACGAACGTATGGCATTGTGAATGCCATGACGATGTCGGTCTCGCGCCTCCTGAGACGGGTGCGGTGCATGTACGGACGCCGAGGTCTGCGCAGCCTTGTCCTTGGACTTGGCAGCACCGTGAGCTCCCCCGGCGCCGTCCATTCTTCCGCCGGCGTCTACCCCACCACCTGTTTGCTCCGGTGGCGGTGGGTTCGACGCGTACGGGCTTCTGCCGCGAAGCCTTCTTCTTCGGTGGCATGTTGATGAAGATGATGAAGATCTAGCTTCGCGTGGACGTTGGATCAGGTTCACACAACCTCGACGCCTTTACGGGCGTACAAAGATGTCGGGCAGGCTGATCTCGCCCACGAACACCTATGGGACCGGGCGGACCGAGCCCCTTTCGGTTCGGGCAGGAGCGGAGGTCGACGAAGAGCAGATTCAGGCGAAGCACACGAGAGGTTTACCCAGCTTCGGAGCTCTCCGGAGAGATAACACTCCTACTGCTGCATGTCTAGGTGTATTGCGTTCTTGCTCAGGAGCGATGAGTGCTACAGTACACACGAGCTGCTAACGAGACTGAGCGAGGAGAGAACTGACCGACCCCCTCCTACGTTGCGCATGGGCCTCCTTTTACATGCTCAAGGGGTCTCCGACAGGTGGCAACGTAGACAAGGGTACAAATGGAAAAGTAGTGGTTGGTACACCTACTTGTACAGTGTACAATGTACCATACCTAACCCTGACGGCAGGGGACAAAGATATTAAATGCCCGTCTAGTCGCCCTAACAATGCAAACAGGGACCGTCAGGGGCGCCACCGTTCGCCACGATGGCAAACTTGCGATGCCGCTTGCCACCTCAGACCGCTGGCTGCACTGACCTCTCTCGCCACGGCGCTGGAAAGGTCCTGTGGCGACACGTTAGTGGATGTGCTGGAGCATAGGTATAGAGAGGTGGTCTGTCGCGGCAAGCGCCTTGCCGCGGTTGTTGTCTTGTCGCACCCAGAAGCTTTGTCGCTCACCAGGCCTTCCCGGCAAGCTCCTCTTGTCGGGGCCTTGTCCAATATGTGCCTTGGGTGGCCTTCCCGGCAAGCTCCTCTTGCCGGGGCCTTGTCTCCTTGGCTTAAATACTTTGTTCTTGAATGGCTCCAAAGGAACCACGGAGGATCTTGGCGGTCACCCGGTAAGCCTTGCCGCGGAGGGCTGCAACTGCCCGTGCACAGGTTCGGGATACTAGGGTACCCCTACTCTAGTACACCGACAGTCTCGCATTAAACAAGATCCAGATATAATGTTCATGCTCAACGCTGGCACCAAATAACAATTATTCAGGTCTAAAACTAATCCTGACGGTAGATGTAGAGGTAGCGTGCCTACGGCGATCACATCGACTTTGGAACCATTTCCCACACGCATCGTCACCTCGTACTTAGCCAATCTTCGTTTAATCCGTAGCCCCTATTTCGAGTTGCAAATATGAGCAATGTAACCAAAGATCAAATACCGTGCGCTACTATGAGCATTAGTAAGGTACACATCAATAACATGTATATCAAATATAGCTTTCACTTTGTCATCCTTCTTATCCGCCAAATACTTGGGGCAGTTCCGCTTCCAGTGACCAGTCCCTTTGCAGTAGAAGCACTCAGTTTCAGGCTTAGGTCCAGACTTGGGCTTCTTCACTTGAGCAGCAACTTGCTTGCCGTTCTTCTTGAAGTTCCCCTTCTTCCCTTTGCCCTTTTTCTTGAAACTAGTGGTCTTGTTAACCATCAACACTTGATGCTCCTTCTTGATTTCTACCTCCACAGCCTTTAGCATCGTGAAGAGCTCGGGAATTGTCTTTGCTACCTCTTGAGCATGCGTTGGTTTTCCCTTGAAGAGGAAAGGGTGATGTAGGAAAGTAGCATAAGTATTTCCCTCAGTTTTGAGAACCAAGGTATCAATCCAGTAGGAGACAACGCACAAGTCACCTAGTACCTACACAAACAATCAAGAACCTCGCAACCAACGCAATAAAGGGGTTGTAAATTGATGTCTACTACACAACCATCTTCTTGTAGACGTTGTTGGGCCTCCAAGTGCATAGGTTTGTAGGAAAGTAGCAAATCTCCCTCAAGTGGATGACCTAAGGTTTATCAATCCGTGGGAGGCGTAGGATGAAAATGGTCTCTCTCAAACAACCCTGCAACCAAATAAAAAAGAGTCTCTTGTGTCCCCAACACACCCAATACAATGGTAAATTGTATGGCTGCACTAGTTCGGCGAAGAGATGGTGATACAAGTGCAATTGGTAGATATAGGTTTTTGTAATCTGAAAATATAAAAACAGCAAGGTAACTAATGATAAAAGTGAGCGTAAACGGTATTTCAATGCTAGGAAACAAGGCCTAGGGTTCATACTTTCACCAAAGTGCAAGTTCTCTCAACAATAATAACATAATTGGATCATATAACTATCCCTCAACATGCAACAAAGAGTCACTCCAAAGTCACTAATAGCGGAGAACAAACGAAGAGATTATTGTAGGGTACGAAACCACCTCAAATTTATCCTTTCTGATCGATCTATTCAAGAGTCAGTAGTAAAATAACACGAAGCTATTCTTTCCGTTCGATATATCCTAGAGTTCATACTAGAATAACACCTTAAGACACAAGTCAACCAAAACCCTAATGTCACCTAGATACTCCAATGTCACCTCAAGTATCCATGGGTATGATTATATGATATGCATCACACTATCTCAGATTCATCTATTCAACTAACACAAAGAACTTCAAAGAGTGCCCCAAAGTTTCTACCGGAGAGTCAAGAAGAAAACGTGTGCCAACCCATATGCATAACTTCAAAAAATCACTGAACCCGCAAGTTGATCACCAAAACATACATCAAGTAGATCACATGAATATCCCATTGCCACCACAGATAAGCACATGCAAAACAAACATAAAGTGTTCTCAAATCCTTAAAGACTCAATCTGATAAGATAACTTCAAAGGGAAAACTCAATCCATTACAAGAGAGTAGAGGGGGAGAAACATCATAAGATCCAAGTATAATAGCAAAGCTCGCGATACATCAAGATCGTGCCAAATCAAGAACACGAGAGAGAGAGAGATCAACACATAGCTACTGGTACATACCCTCAGCCCCGAGGGTGAACTACTCCCTCCTCGTCATGGAGAGCGCCGGGATGATGAAGATGGCCACCAGTGAGGGATCCCCCCTCCGGTAGTGTGCCAGAACAGGGTCCCGATTGGTTTTTGGTGGCTACAAAGGCTTGCGGCAGCAGAACTCCCGATCTTCTGGAAGTTTGGGTATATATAAGAGGTTTTGGCATCGGGAACAAGTCAGGGGGGTCTCCGAGGCGGCCACGAGGTAGGGGGCGCGCCCAGGGGGGTAGGGCGCACCCCCACCCTTGTGGGTGCCTCAGGACTCTTCTGGCCCATCTCCGATACTCCGTGGGCTTCTTCTGGTCCAAAAATAATCTCCTTCAATTTTCAGGTCAATTGGACTCCGTTTGGTTTTCCTATTCTGCGATACTCAAAAACAAGGAAAAAAATAGAAGCTGGCACTAGGCTCTAGGTTAATAGGTTAGTCCCAAAAATCATATAAATGCATATAAAACATCCTAGATGGATGATATAATAGCATGGAACAATAAAAAATTATAAATACGTTGGAGACGTATCAAGCATCCCCAAGCTTAATTCATGCTCGTCCTCGAGTAGGTAAATGATAAAAACAGAATTTTTGATTTGGAATGCTACCTAACATATTTATCAATGTAATCTTCTTTATTATGGCAAGAATATTCAGATCCATAAGATTCAAGACAAAAGTTTAATATTGACATAAAAATAATAATACTTCAAGCATACTAACCAAGCAACTATGTCTTCTCAAAATAACATAGCCAAAGAAAGCTCATCCCTACAAAATCATATAGTTTGGCCATGCTTCATTTTCATCACACAAAATGCTCCCATCATGCACAACCTTGATGACAATCCAAGCAATTGTTTCATACTTTAGTATTCTCAAACTTTTTCAACTTTCATGCAATACATGAGCGTGAGCCATGGACATAGCACTATGGGTGGAATAGAATATAATGATGGGGGTCGTGTGGAGAAGACAAAAAAGGAGAAAGTCTCACATTGACACGGCTAATCAACGGGCTATGGAGATGCCCATCAATTGATGTCAATGCGAGGAGTAGGGATTGCCATGCAACGGATGCACTAGAGCTATAAATGTATGAAAGCTCAACAAAAGAAACTAAGTGGGTGTGCATCCAACTTGCTTGCTCACGAAGACCTAGGGCATTTGAGGAAGCCCATTGTTGGAATATACAAGCCAAGTTCTATAATGAAAAATTCCCACTAGTACATGAAAGTGACAAAATAAGAGACTTTCTATCATGAAGATCATGGTGCTACTTTGAAGCACAAGTATGGAAAAAGGATATTAGCATTGTCCCTTTTATTTTATTCTTTTTTTGGCCTTTCTTTTTTTATATTTGGCCTTCCTTTTTTTCGGGACAATGCTCTATCAATGATGATCATCACACTTCTCTTTATTTACAACTCAAAGATTACAACTCGATACTAGAACAAAGTATGACTCTATATGAATGCCTCCGGCGGAGTACCGGGATGGGCAATGAAACAAGAGTGACATGTATGAAAATATGCATGGTGGCCTTGCCACATATACAATGTCAATTACATGATCATGCAAGGCAATATGACAATGATGAAGCGTGTCATAATAAACGGAACGGTGGAAAGTTGCATGGAAATATATCTCGGAATGGATATGGAAATGCCATAATAGGTAGGTATGTGGCTGTTTTGAGGAAGATATAAGGAGGTTTATGTGTGATAGAGCGTATCATATCACGGTGGTTGGATGTACAGGCGAAGTTTGCACCAACTCTCAAGGTGAGAAAGGGCAATGCGCGGTACCGAAGAGGTTAGCAATGATGGAAAAGTGAGAGTGCGTATAATCCATGGACTCAACATTAGTCATAAACAACTCACATAATATTACAAAAATATATAAGTCATCAAAAACCAAGCACTACGCGCATGCTCCTAGGGGGATAGATTGGTAGAAAAGACCATCGCTCGTCCCCGACCGCCACTCATAAGGAAAGCAATCAAATAACACCTCATGCTTCAAATTTGTCACACAACGTTTACCATACGTGCATGCTACGAGACTTGCAAACCTGAACATAAGTATTTCTCAATTCCATAATTACTCAACTAGCATGACTCTAATATTACAATCTTTATATCTCAAAACAATCATCAACTATCAAACTTCTCATAGCATTCAATGCACTCTATATGGAAGTTTTTATTATACCCGTCTTGGATGCATATCATATTAGGACTAGTTTCATAACCAAAGAAAATTACCATGCTTCTCAGGACTCTCAAAATAATATAAGTGAAGCATGAGAGATCAACAATTTCTTCAAAATAAAACCACTGTCGTGCTCTAAAAAGATATAAGTGAAGCACTAGAGCAAACGACAAACTACTCCAAAAGATATAAGTGAAGATCAATGAGTAATTGAATAATTATGTAACTATGTGAAGACTCTCTAACATTTAAGACTTTCAGATTTTGGTATTTTATTCAAACAGCAAGCAAAACAAAATAAAATAAAATGACTCACCAAGCAAAACACATATCATGTGGTGAATAAAAATATAGCTCCAAGTAAGGTTACCGATGAACGAAGACGAAAGAGGGGATGCCATCCGGGGCATCCCCAAGCTTAGGCTCTTGGTTGTCCTTGAATATTACCTTGGGGTGCCTTGGGCATCCCCAAGATTAGGCTCTTTCCACTCCTTATTCCATAGCCCATCAAATCTTTACCCAAAACTTGAAAACTTCACAACACAAAACTCAACAGAAAACTCGTAAGCTCCGTTAGTATAAGAAAATAAATCACCACTTTGGTTACTGTCATGAACTCATTATAAATTCATATTGGTGTAATATCTACTATATTACGAATTCTCTATGGTTCATACCCTCCAATACTACTCATAGATTCATCTAAATAAGCAAACAACACATAGAAAACAGAATCTGTCAAAAACAGAACAGTCTGTAGTAATCTGTATCATTCGAATACTTCTGTAACTCCAAAAATTCTTAAATAAATTGGAGGACCTGAGGAATTTGTCTATTAATCATATGAAAAAGGAATCAACCTAAAATCACTCTCCAGTAAAACATGTCAGCTAATCTCGTGAGCGCAACAGTTTCTGTTTTTTACAGCAAGATCGCATAGACTTCACCCAAGTCTTCCCAAAGGTTCTACTTGGAACAAACACTAATTAAAACATAAAACCACACCTAAGCAGAGGCTAGATAGATTATTTATTTATAAAAGGAGAAAAAATCAAAGGACAAAAATAAAATTGGGTTGCCTCCCAACATGCGCTATTGTTTAACGCCCCTAGCTAGGCATGATGATTTCAATGATGCTCACATAAAAGATAAGAATTGAAAAATAAAGAGAGAATCATGAAGAATATGAATAACACATTTAAGTATAACCCACTTACTATGCATAGGGATTTTGTGAGCAAACAACTTATGGGAACAATAATCAACTAGCATAGGAAGGCAAAACAAGCATAACTTCAAAACTTTAAGCACATAGAGAGGAAACTTGATATTATTGCAATTCCTACAAGCATATGTTCCTCCCTCATAATAATTTTCAGTAGCATCATGAATGAATTCAACAATATAACCATCACATAAAGCATTCTTTTCATGATATACAAGCATAGAATTTTTATTGCTCTCCACATAAGCAAATTTCTTCTCATGAATAATAGTGGGAGCAAACTCAACAAAATAATTATCATGTGAGGCATAATCCAATTGAAAACTAAAATCATGATGACAAGTTTCATGGTTATCATTATTCTTAATAGCATACAAGTCATCACAATAATCATCATAGATAGCAACTTTGTTCTTGTAATCAATTGGAACCTCTTCCGAAATAGTGGATTCATCACTAAATAAAGTCATGACCTCTCCAAATCCACTTTCATAATTATCACAATAAGATTCAACACCCTCCAAAATAGTGGGATCATTACTTCCTAAAGTTGACACTCTTCCAAACCCACTTTCATCAATATAATCATCATAAATAGGAGGCATGCTATCATCATAATAAATTTGCTCATCAAAACTTGGGGGACAAAAAATATAATCTTCGTCAAACATAGCATCCCCAAGCTTGTGGCTTTGCATATCATTAGCATCATGGATATTCAGGGAATTCGTACTAACAACATTGCAATCATGCTCATCATTCAAAGATTTAGTGCCAAACATTCTATGTAATTCTTCCTCTAGTACTTGAGCACAATTTTCCTTCCCATCATTTTCACGAAAGACATTAAAAAGATGAAGCATATGAGGCACCCTTAATTCCATTTTTTTGTAGTTTTCTTTTATAAACTAAACTAGTGACAAAACAAGAAACTAAAAGATTTGATTGCAAGATATAAAGATATACCTTCAAGCACTCACCTCCACGGCAACGGCGCCAGAAATTGCTTGATGTCTACTACACAACCTTCTTCTTGTAGACATTGTTGGGCCTCCAAGTGCAGAGGTTTGTAGGACAGTAGATAATTTCCCTCAAGTGGATGACCTAAGGTTTATCAATCCGTGGGAGGCGTAGGATGAAGATGGTCTCTCTCAAACAACCCTGCAACCAAATAACAAAGAGTCTCTTGTGTCCCCAACACACCCAATACAATGGTAAATTGTATGGGTGCACTAGTTCAATGAAGAGATGGTGATACAAGTGCAATATGGATGGTAGATATAGATTTTTGTAATCTGAAAATATAAAAACAGCAAGGTAACTAATGATAAAAGTGAGCGTAAATGGTATTGCAATGTTTTGAAACAAGGCCTAGGGTTCATACTTTCACTAGTGCAATTTCTCTCAACAATAATAACATAATTGGATCATATAACTATCCCTCGACATGCAACAAAGAGTAACTCCAAAGTCACTAATAGTGGAGAACAAATGAAGAGATTATTGTAGGGTACGAAACCACCTCAAAGTTATCCTTTCTGATCAATCTATTCAAGAGTCCGTACAAAAATAACACGAAGATATTCTTTCTGTTTGATCTATCCTAGAGTTCGTACTAGAATAACACCTTAAGGCACAAATCAACCAAAACCCTAATGTCACCTAGATACTCCAATGTCACCTCACGTATCCGTGGGCATGATTATACGATATGCATCACACAATCTCATATTCATCTATTCAACCAACACAAAGAACTTCAAAGAGTGCCCCAAAGTTTCTACCGGAGAGTCAAGATGAAAACGTGTGCCAACCCCTATGCATAAGTTCACAAGGTCACTGAACCTGCAAGTTGATCACCAAAACATACATCAAGTAGATTACGTGAATATCCCATTGTCACCACAGATAAGCACATGCAAGATATACATAAAGTGTTCTGAAATCCTTAAAGACTCAATCCAATAAGATAACTTCAAAGGGAAAACTCAATCCATTACAAGAGAGTAGAGGGGTAGAAACATCATAAGATCCAACTATAATAGCAAAGCTCACGATACATCAAGATCGTGCCAAATCAAGAACACAAGAGAGAGAGAGAGATCAGACACATAGCTACTGGTACATACCCTCAGCCCCGAGGGTGAACTACTCCCTCCTCGTCATGGAGAGCGCCGGGATGATGAAGATGGCCACCGGTGAGGATCCCTCCCACAGGCGCGAACAGGGTCCCTATTGGTTTTTGGTGGCTACAGAGGCTTGCGGTGGCGGAGCTCTCGGTCTAGGTTATGTTCTGGAACTTTGGGGGTATATATAAGAGGTTTTGGTGTCGGGAACAAGTCAGGGGGGTCTCCGAGGCGGCCACGAGGTAGAGGGGCGCGCCCAAGGGGGTAGGACCCCTCACCCTCGTGGGTGCCTCGGGACTCTACTGGCCCATCTCCGATCCTCCGTGGGCTTCTTCAATTTTCAGGTCAATTGGACTCCGTTTGGTTTTCCTTTTCTGTGATACTCAAAAACAAGGAAAAAACAGAAACTGGCACTGGCTCTAGGTTAATAGGTTAGTCTAAAAAATTATATAAAATAGCATATAAATGCATATAAAACATCCTAGATGGATAATATAATAGCATGGAACAATAAAAAATTATAGATACGTTGGAGATGTATCATCAATCCCTTCACGGTCACTCGCAAACGTGAGATCTAATAAAGATAGTAAAGTAAATATTTTTGGTATTTTTTTGTATAGATTGGAAAGTAAAGATTGCAAAATAGTAAAGGAGATGCGATATAAATAAAAGAGATGTAATATAATAGGAAAGAGACCCGGGGGCCATAAGTTTCACTAGTGGCTTCTCTCAAGATAGCATGTATTACAGTGGGTGAACAAATTACTCCCGAGCAATTGATAGAAAAGCGCATAGTTATGAAGATATCTAAGGCAATGATCATGAATATAGGCATCACGTCCATATCAAGTAGATTGAAATGATTCTGCATCTACTACTATTACTCCACACATCGACCGCTATCCAGCATGCATCTAGAGTATTAAGTTCATAAGAACAGAGTAACGCATTAAGCAAGATGACATGATGTAGAGTTGTAAACTCAAGTAATATGATATAAACCCCATCTTTTTATCCTCGATGGCAACAATAAAATACATGCCTTGTTGCCCCTACTGTCACTGGGAAAGGACACCGCAAGATTGTACCCAAAGCTAAGCACTTCTCCCATTACAAGAAAGATCAATCTAGTAGGCCAAACTAAACCGATAATTCAAGAGACTTGCAAAGATATCAAATCATGCATATAAGAATTCAAAGAAGAACCAAATAATATTCATAGATAAGCTTGTTCATAAATCCACAATTCATCGGATCTCGGCAAACACACCGTAAAAGAGTATTACATCGAATAGATCTCCAAGAACATCGAGGAAAACTTTGTATTGAGAATCAAAGAGAGAGAAGAAGCAATATAGCTAATAACTATGGACCCGAAGGTCTGTGGTAAACTACTCACGCTTCATTGGAGAGGCAATGGTGTTGATGTAGATGCCCTCCGTGATCGGTTCCTCCTCTGGAAGATTGCTGGAAAAGGCCCCAAGATGGGATCTCACGGGCACAGAAGGTTGCGGCGGTGGAAAAGTGGTTTTGTGGCTCTCCCTGATCGATCTAGGGTATAAGAGTATATATAGGCGAGAGAAGTACGTCGATGGAGCTACGAGGGGCCCATGAGGGTGGGGGCGCGCCTACCCCCCTGGGCGCGCCCTCCTGCCTCATGGCCGCCTCGTGGCGTTTCAGACTTCAACTCCAAGTCTTCTTGTTTGCTTTCGGTCCAAGAAAGATCATCGCAAAGGTTTCATTCTGTTTGGACTCCGTTTGGTATTCCTTTTCTGCGAAACTCTAAAATAGGCAAAAAAAACAGAAACTGGCACAGGGCCTCCGGTTAATAGGTTAGTCCCAAAAATAATGTAAAAGAGCATATTAAAGCCAAACATCCAAAACATATAATATAATAGCATGGAATAATAAAAAATTATAGATACGTTGGAGACGTATCAAGCATACCCAAGCTTAATTCCTGCTCGTCCTCGAGTAGGTAAATGATAAAAACAGAATTTTTGATGTGGAATGCTACCTAACATAA
This sequence comes from Aegilops bicornis, assembly GCA_021605145.1. NCBI lineage: Eukaryota > Viridiplantae > Streptophyta > Magnoliopsida > Poales > Poaceae > Aegilops > Aegilops bicornis. The sequence continues at coordinate 536,606,352 of CM038670.1, forward strand.
TTATCAATGTAATTTTATTTACTGTGGCATGAATGTTCAGATCCGAAAGATTCAAGACAAAAGTTTAATATTGACATAAAAATAATAATACTTCAAGCATACTAACAAAGTAATCCTGTCTTCTCAAAATAACATGGCCAAAGAAAGTTCATCCCTACAAAATGATATAGTTTGGCTATGATCCATCTTCGTCACACAAAATGTTCAAATCATGCACAACCCCGATGACAAGCCGAGAAATTGTTTCATACTTTAGTATTCTCAAACCTTTTTGAACTTTCACACAATACATGAGCGTGAGCCATGGACATAGCACTATAGGTGGAATAGAATGGTGGTTGTGGAGAAGACAAAAAAAGAGGAAGATGGTCTCACATCAACTAGGCATATTAATGGGATATGGAGATGCCCATCAATAGATATCAATGTGAGTGAGTAGGGATTGCCATGCAACGGATGCACTAGAGCTATAAATGTATGAAAGCTCAACAAAAGAAACTAAGTGGGTGTGCACCCAACTTGCTTGCTCATGAAGACCTAGGCATTTTGAGGAAGCCCATTGTTGGAATATACAAGCCAAGTTCTATAACGAAATTTCCTACTAGTATATGAAAGTGACAAAATAAGAGACTCTCTATCATGAAGATCATGGTGCTACTTTGAATCCACAAGTGTGGAAAAAGGATAGTAGTGTTGTCCCTTCTCTCTTTTTCTCTCATTTTTTTTGTTTGGCTTCTTTGGCCTCTTTTTTTTCATTGGCTCCTTTGGCCTCTTTTTTTCCTCACACAGGACATTGCTCTAATATTATGATCATCACACTTCTATTTATTTACAACTCAAGGATTACAACTCGATACTTAGAACAAAATATGACTCTATATGAGTGCCTCCGGCGGTGTACCAGGATGTGCAATGAATCAAGAGTGACATGTATGAAAAAATTATGAATGGTGGCTTTGCCACAAATACGATGTCAACTACATGATCATGCAAGGCAATATGACAATGATGAAGCGTGTCATAATAAACGGAACGGTGGAAAGTTACATGGCAATGTATCTCGGAATGGCTATGGAAATGCCATAATAGGTAGGTATGGTGGCTGTTTTGAGGAAGGTAAATGGTGGGTTTATGGTACCGGCGAAAGTTGCGCGGTACTAGAGAGGCTAGCAATGTTGGAAGGGTGAGAGCGCGTATAATCCATGGACTCAACATTAGTCATAAAGAACTCACATACTTATTGCAAAAATCTACAAGTAAACAAAACCAAGCACTACGCGCATGTTCCTAGGGGGACAAATTGGTAGGAAAAGACCATCGCTCGTCCCCGACTGCGACTCATAAGGAAGACAAACAAAGAAATACCTCATGCTTCAAATTTGTTACACAACGGTTACCATACGTGCATGCTACGGGACTTGCAAACCTCAACACAAGTATTTCTCAAATTCACAATTAATTTAATAGCATGACTTTAATATTATCATCCTCATATCTCAAAACAATCATCAAGCATCAAACTTCTCATAGTATTCAACACACTTTATATGAATGTCTTTATTATACCCATCTTGGATGCCCATCATATTAGGACTAATTTTATAGCCAAAGCAAATTACCATGCTGTTCTAAAAGACTCTCGAAATAATATAAGTGAAGCATGAGAGAACAATAATTTCTATAAAAGAAAACCACCACTGCGTTTCTAAAAAGATATAAGTGAAGCACTAGAGCAAAATTATCTAGCTCAAAAGATATAAGTGAAGCACATAGAGTGTTCTAATAAATTCCGATTGATGCGTGTCTCTCCCAAAAGGTCTGTACAGCAAGGATGATTGTGGTAAAATAAAAATAAAAGACTCAAATAATACAAGACGCTCCAAGAAAAACACACATATCATGTGGTGAATAAAAATATAGCCTCAAGTAAAATTACCGATAGACGAAGACGAAAGAGGGGATGCCTTCCAGGGCATCCCCAAGCTTAAGCTTTTGGTTGTCCTTGAATTTTACCTTGGGGTGCCTTGGGCATCCCCAAGCTTAGGCTCTTGCCACTCCTTATTCCAAAATCCATAAAATCTTTACCCAAAAACTTGAAAACTTCACAACACAGAACTTCAATAGAAAATCTCATGAGCTCCGTTAGTATAAGAAAATAAACCACCACTTTAAGGTATTGTAATGAACTCATTATTTATTTATATTGCTGTTAAATCTACTGTATTCCAATTTCTCTATGGTTCATACCTCCCGATAGTACTAATAGATTCATCAAAATAAGCAAACAACACACGAAAAACAGAATCTGTCAAAACAGAACAGTCTGTAGCAATCTGATATGTTCGAGTACTTCTGAAACTCCAAAAATTCTTAAAAACTAGGACAACCTGGATAATTTGTATATTAATCTTCTGCAAAAAGAAATAGCATTTTATCACGTTCTGGTGAATTTTAACAATTATTTTAGTGAGCGCAAAGTTTCTGTCTTTTTCAGCAAGATCAAACAACTATCACCCAAGAAGATCCTATTGGTTCTACTTGGCACAAACACTAATTAAAACATAAAACCACATCTAACCAGAGGATAGATGAATTATTTATTACTAAACAGGTACAAAAAGCAAAGAACAAAAATAAAATTGGGTTGCCTCCCAACAAGCGTGCTACCTCTTGAGCATGTGTTGGTTTTCCCTTGAAGAGGAAAGTGTGATGCAGCAAAGTAGCGTAAGTATTTCCCTCGGTTTTGAGAACCAAGGTATCAATCCAGTAGGAGACAGTGGACAAGTCACCTAGTACCTGCAAAACAATCAAGAACCTTGCAACCAACGATGAAGGTGTTCATAGTAGCCCCTGGGTATTTGATAGACGTTCAGTTGCTTTGATTAGTAACTCGAAACAGAAGTTACAAAATGAACAAAGACTAGTTGAGGACGAGGTGACGATGTGTGTTGGAAATGATTCCAAAGGTTGATAAGATCACCATCGCACACTCCCTTTACCTTCGAGATTAGTGTTGAACCTAAAATAAATGTTATTTGGTGTTTGTGTTGAGCATAATATGATTGGATCATGTTTATGGCAATACGGTTATTCATTTAAGTCAAAGAATAATTGTTATTCTGTTTACATGAATAAAACCTTCTGTGGTCGTACACCCAAGGTGAATCGTTTATTGAATCTCGATCGTACTGATACACATATTCATGATATTGATGCCAAAAGATGCAAAGTCGATAATGATTGTGCAACATACTAGTGGCATGCTACCTCTTGAGCATGCGTTGGTTTTCCCTTGAAGAGGAAAGGGTGATGCAGCAAAGTAGCATAAGTATTTCCCTCAGTTTTTGAGAACTAATGTATCAATCCAGTAGGAGATTACACATAAGTCACCTAGTACATGCACAAACAATCAAGAACCTTGCAACCAACGCGATAAAGGGGTTGTCAATCCCTTCACGGTCACTCGCAAAAGTGAGATCTAATAAAGATAGTAAAGTAAATATTTTTGGTATTTTTGTTGTATAGATTGGAAAGTAAAGATTGCAAAATAGTAAACAAGATGCGATGTAAATAAAAGAGGTGCAATATAATAAAAAAGAGACCCGGGGGCCATAGGTTTCACTAGTGGCTTCTCTCAAGATAGCATGTATTACGGTGGGTGAACAAATTACTGCCGAGCAATTGATAGAAAAGCACATAGTTATGAGAATATCTAAGGCAATGATCATGAATATAGGCATCACGTCTGTGTCAAGTAGACCGAAACGATTCTGCATCTACTACTATTACTCCACACATCGACCGCTATCCATCATGCATCTAGAGTATTAAGTTCATAAGAACAGAGTAACGCATTAAGCAAGATGACATGATGTAGAGGGATAAACTCAAGCAATATGATATAAACCCCATCTTTTTATCCTCGATGGCAACAATAAAATACGTGCCTTGTTGCTGCCCCATCACATCCTTTGGGAAAGGACTCCGCAAGATTGAACCCAAAGCTAAGCACTTCTCCCATTGCAAGAAAGATAAATCTAGTAGGCCAGACTAAACCGATAATTCGATGAGACTTGCAAAGATATGAAATCATGCATATAAGAATTCAGGGAAGAACCAAATAATATTCATAGATAATCTTGTTCATAAATCCACAATTCATCGGATCTCGGCAAACACACCGCAAAAGAGTATTACATCAAATAGATCTCCAAGAACATCGAGGAGAACTTTGTATTGAGAATCAAAGAGAGAGAGGAAGCCATCTACCTAATAACTATGAACCCAAAGGTCTGTGGTAAACTACTCACGCTTCATCGAAGAGGCAATGGTGTTGATATACATGCCCTTTGTGATCGATTCCCCCTCCGGCAGATCACCGAAAGAGGCCCCAAGATGGGATCTCACGGGTACAGAAGGTTGCGGCAGTGGAAAAGTGGTTTTTTGGCTCTCCCTGATCGATCTAGGGTATAAGAGTATATATAGGTGAAATAAGTACGTCGGTGGAGCTACGAGGGGCCCATGAGGGTGGGGGCGCGCCTACCCACCCTGGGCGTGCCCTCCTGCCTCATGGACGCCTCGTGGCATTCCAGACTTCAACTCCAAGTCTTCTGGTTTGCTTTCGGTCCAAGAAATATCATCGCGAAGGTTTCATTCCGTTTGGACTCCGTTTGGTATTCCTTTTCTATGAAACTCTAAAATAGGCAAAAAAAACAGAAACTGGCACTGGGCCTCCACTTAATAGGTTAGTCCAAAAAATAATATAAAAGAGCATATTAAAGCCCATTAAACATCCAAAATAGATAATATAATAGGATGGAACAGACAAAAATTATATATCAGTTGGAGACGTATCAAGCATCCCCAAGCTTAATTCATGCTCGTCCTCGAGTAGGTAAATGATAAAAATAGAATTTTTGATGTGGAATGCTACCTAACATAATTATCAATGTAATTTTCTTTATTGTGGCATGAATGTTCAGATCCGAAAGATTCAAGACAAAAGTTTAATATTGACACAAAAATAATAATAATTCAAGCATACTAACAAAGTAATCATGTCTTCTCAAAATAACATGGCCAAAGAAAGTTCATCCCTACAAAATCTTTTAGTTTGGCTATGCTCCATCTTCGTCACACAAAATGTTCAAATCATGCACAACCCCGATGACAAGCCAAGCAATTGTTTCATACTTTAGTATTCTCAAACTTTTTCAACTTTCACGTAATACATGAGCGTGAGCCATGGACATAGCATTATAGGTGGAATAGAATGGTGGTTGTGTAGAAGACAAAAAATAGGGAGATGGTCTCACATCAACTAGGCATATTAATGGGCTATGGAGATGCCCATCAATAGATATCAATGTGAGTGAGTAGGGATTGCCATGCAACATATGCACTAGAGCTATAAATATATGAAAGCTCAGCAAAAGAAATTAAGTGGGTGTGCATCCAACTTGGCTGCTCACGAAGACCTAGGGCATTTTGAGGAAGCCCATTGTTGGAATATACAAGCCAAGTTCTATAACAAAAATTCCCACTAGTATATGAAAGTGACAAAATAAGAGACTCTCTATCATGAAGATCATGGTGCTACTTTGAAGCACAAGTGTGGAAAAAGGAAAGTAGCATTGTCCCTTCTCTCTTTTTCTCTCATTTTTTTTGTTTGGCTTCTTTGGCCTCCTTTTTTCATTGGCTTCTTTGGCCTCTTTTTTCCCCTCACACGGGACAATGCTCTAATAATGATGATCATCACACTTCTATTTATTTACAAATCAAGGATTACAACTCGATACTTAGAACAAAATATGACTCTGTATGAGTGCCTCCGGTGGTGTACCGGGATGTGCAATGAATCAAGAGTGATATGTATGAAAATTATGAATGGTGGCTTTGCCACAAATACGATGTCAGCTACATGATCATGCAAGGCAATATGACAATGATGAAGCGTTTCGTAATAAATGAAATGGTGGAAAGTTGCATGGCAATATATCTCGGAATGGCTATGGAAATGCCAAGATGGGATCTCATGGGTACAGAAGGTTGCGGCGGTGGAAAGGTGGTTTTGTGGCTCTCCCTGATCGTTCTAGGGTATAAGAGTATTTATAGGCGAAAGAAGTACGTCGGTGGAGCTACGAGGGGCCCATGAGGGTGGGGGCGCGCCTACCCCCTAGGTGCGCCCTCCTGCCTTGTGGCCGCCTCGTGGCGTTCCAGACTTCAACTCCAAGTCTTCTGGTTTGCTTTCGGTCCAAGAAAGATCAACGCGAAGGTTTCATTCCGTTTGGACTATGTTTGGTATTCCTTTTCTGCAAAACTCTAAAATAGGAAAAAAAAACAGAAACTAGCACTGGGCCTCCGGTTAATAGGTTAGTCCCAAAAATATTATAAAAGAGCATATTAAAGCCAATTAAACATCCAAAATAGATAATATAATAGCATGGAACAATCAAAAATTATAGATACATTGGAGACGTATCAGTCTTATCCACCCCTTGCATATTATAGTTCATCACGAAGCTTTTGTAGCTTGGTGGCAGTGATTGAAGAACTCTGTAAATGACACTATCATCAGGAAGATTAACTCCCAATTGATTCAAGTGGTTGTGGTACCCTGACATTCTGAGTATATGTTCACTGACAGAACTATTCTCCTCCATCTTGCAGCTATAGAACTTATTGGAGACTTCATATCTCTCAATTCGGGCATTTGCTTGAAATAATAACTTCAACTCCTGGAACATCTCATATGCTCCATGACATTTAAAACGTCTTTGTAATCCTGATTCTAAGCCGTAAAGCATGGCACACTGAACTATCGAGTTGTCATCAGCTTTGCTCTGCCAGACGTTCATAACATCCGGAGTTGCTCCTGCAGCGGGCCTTGCACCTAGTGGTGCTTCCAAGACGTAATTCGTCTGTGCAGCAATGAGGATAATCCTCAAGTTACGGACCAAGTCCGTGTAGTTGCTACCATCATCTTTCAACTTAGCTTTCTCTAGGAACGCATTAAAATTCAAGGGAACGGTAGCACGGGCCAGATCTACTACAACATAGACATGCAAAAACTATCAAGTACTAAGTTCATGATAAATTAAAGTTCAATGAATCATATTACTTAAGAACTCCCACTTAGATAGACATCCCTCTAGTCATCTAAATGATCACGTGACCCATATCAACTAAACCATGTCCGATCATCACGTGAGATGGAGTAGTTTTCAATGGTAAACATCACTATGTTGATCATATCTACTATATGATTCACGTTTGACCTTTCGGTCTCGGTGTTCCGAGGCCATATCTGCATATGATAGGCTCGTCCAAGTTTAACTCGAGTATTCTCGTGACGTGCAAAACTGGCTTGCACCTGTTGTATGTGAACGTAGAGCTTATCACACCCGATCATCACGTGGTGTCTCGGCATGATGAACTGTAGCAACAATGCATACTCAAGGAGAACACTTATACCTTGAAATTTAGTGAGGGGTCATCTTATAATGCTACCGCCGTACTAAGAAAAATAAGATGCATAAAGGATAAACATCACATGCAATCAAAATATGTGACATGATATGGCCATCATCATCTTGTGCCTTTGATCTCCATCTCCAAAGCACCGTCGTGATCTCCATAGTCACCGGCTTGACACCTTGATCTCCATCATAGCATCATTGTTGTCTCGCCAACTGTTGCTTCTACGACTATCGCTACCGCTTAGTGATAAAGTAAAGCAATTACATGGCGATTGCATTTCATATAATAAAGCAGGAACTATAAGGCTCCTGCCAGTTGTCAATAACTTTTACAAAACATGATCATCTCATACAACAATTTATATCTCATCACGTCTTGACCATATCACATCACAACATGCCCTGCAAAAACAAGTTAGACGTCCTCTACTTTGTTGTTGCAAATTTTATGTGGCTGCTACGGGCTTCTAGCAAGAACCGTTCTTACCTATGCATCAAAACCACGATGATTTTTCGTCAAGTGTGCTATTTTAACCTTCAACAAGGACCGGCCGTAGTCAAACTCGATTCAACTAAAGTTGGAGAAACAGACACCCGCTAGCCGCCTGTGTGCGAAGCACGTCGGTAGAACCAGTCTCATGAATGCGGCCACGTAATGTAGGTCTGGGCCGCTCATCCAACAATACCGCCGAATCAAAGTAAGACGTTGGTGGTAAGAAGTATGACTATTATGGACCACAAATCTTTGCGTTCTACTCGTGCATATAACATCTACGCATAGACCTGGCTCGGATGCCACTGTTGGGGAATGTAGTAATTCAAAAAATTCCTACGATCACGCAAGATCTATCTAGGAGAAGCATAGCAACAAGCGGGGAGAGTGTGTCCACGTACCCTCGTAGACCGAAAGCGGAAGCGTTTAGTAACGCGGTTGATGTAGTCGAACGTCTTCACAATCCAACCGATCGAAGTACCGAAGCTACGGCACCTCCGTGTTCAGCACACGTTCAACACGATGATGTCCCTTGATCTCTTGATACAGTCGAGGACGAGGGAGAGTTTCTTCAGCACGACGATGTGGCAATGGTGATGATGAAGTTACCGGCACAAGGCTTCGCCTAAGCACTACGGCGATATGACCGAGGTGTTAAACTATGGAGGGGGCACCACACACGGCTAAGAGATTGTTTATTGTGTTTTGGGGTGCCCCCTGGCCACGTATATAAAGGAGGGGGGAAGAGGAGGCTGGCCAAGGGGGAGGTGCGCCATGGGGGGGGGAGTCCTACTAGGACTCCAAACCTAGTAGGATTCGGCGCCCCCCTTTCCTTCCAACGGAGAGGGGAAAGGGGAAAGGAGGGAGAGGGAGAAGGAAAGAGGGGGGCCGCGCCCCCTCCCCTTGTCCAATTCGGATTGGGGCAAGGGGGGCGCGCCCCACCTCTGTGGCCTACCTCCTCTCCTCCACTGTTGCCCATTAGGCCCAATAACTTTCCCGGGGGGGTTCCGATAGCCTCCTGGTACTCCGATAAATCCCCGAACCTTATCGGAACCATTACGATGTCCGTATATACCCTTCCAATATATTAATCTTTACCTCTTGACCATTTCGAGACTCCTCGTCATGTCCATGATCTCACCCAGGACTCGAACAAACTTCGGTCATCAAATCACATAACTCATAATACAAATCGTCTTCGAACGTTAAGCGTGCGGACCCTATGGGTTTGAGAACTATGTAGACATGACCGAGACACATCTCTGGTCAATACCCAATAGCGGAATCTGGATGCTCATATTGGCTCCTACATATTCTACGAAGATCTTTATCGGTCAAACCGCATAACAACATACGTCATTCCCTTTGTCATCGGTATGTTACTTGCCCGAGATTCGATCGTGGTATCATCATACCTAGTTCAATCTAGATTCTTGGCAAGTCTCTTTACTCGCTCCGTAATGCATCATCCCGCAACTAACTCATTAGTCACATTGCTTGCAAGGCTTATAGTGATGTGCATTACCGAGAGGGCCCAGAGATACCTCTCTGGTACTCGGAGTGACAAATCCTAATCTCGATCTATGCCAACTCAACAAACACCATCGGAGACACCTGTAGAGCATCTTTATAATCATCCAGTTACGTTGTGACTTTTGATAGCACACAAAGTGTTCCTCCAGTATTCGGGAGTTGCATAATCTCATAGTCAGAGGAATATGTATAAGTCATGAAGAAAGCAATAGCAATAAAACTAAATGATCATTATGCTAAGCTAATGGATGGGTCTTGTCCATCACATCATTCTCTAATGATGTGATCCCGCTGATCAAATGACAACACATGTATATGGTTAGGAAACTTAACCATCTTTGATTAGCGAGCTAGTCAAGTAGAGGCGTACTAGGGACACTCTCTTTGTCTATGTATTCACACATGTACTAAGTTTCCGGTTAATACAATTCTAGCATGAATAATAAACATTTATCATGATATAAGGAAACATAAATAACAACTTTATTATTGCCTCTAGGGCATATTTCCTTCAGAAAGTTCATCTACATAAACATAATTCATACTGGCATCTTGGCCACAAGCATAGCAAGCATCAAGTTCATCAAAAAGGGATATTTCAAAAGAATCAATGAGATCATAGCAATTATCATAGCATTCATCGTTCAGTAAGCATGAAGGGAAATTAAACAATGTATGAGTTGAAGAGTTACTCTAATTAGAAGGTGGGCACGGGTAGCTAGTCCGCTCTTCCTCCTTTTGTTCTTCGCTCTCCTCATCATCTTTTTCATCCAATGAGCTCACAGTTTCATCAATTTCTTCTTCCATAGACTCCTACAAGATATTAATCTCTTGTTGGATAGCAGAGAAGTACTCAATTATTCTTTAACATAAGCATTAGAAGCATAGTTTTCATAGCAATATTTAAGTATGCAAAAAATTTAGATTTGTAAAGAGTAGCATCATACTTTTCAATCAAAGAAGCAATTTCATAGGCACCCTTAAAAGCAATAAATTCTTCAATTTGTTCAATATCAAAGTAATTATAAACACCCTTGGCATAAGAAGATAAGATTCCATTATCCTTAAACTCACATTGAAAGGGAAGATGTTTTTTAGGGTCCTCTGAACAACTGTTGACCCATTGACTGGTCAACAGGGTCCAGGGGACCCACCTGTCATGGACTGAGCTGTATTTGTGCTAAATTAAATAGCTTAGTTAGTGCGTGTGTCCCAGTAGTCAGTGGCACATGTTTATTAAACGAAGGGTTAGTTGTGGTGGGTGTCCAATGTTAGTGGCTAATTAGAATGAGGGGTTAGTGTTAATCTAATCCCCAATTAGTATGGGCCTGCCCAATCTGGCAGAGGCGCACCTAGCAGGGGCTACGCCCGCGCACAGAGGGGGGCCGCCGGCGCGGCAGGCCGGCTGGAACGGCGGTGAGTGGCGCGGCAGGGGAGCAGCAGGGCAGGAGGAACGAGCGAGGGTTGCGCGGGCGCACGCGGAGGGGCGAAGCTTCGTCTGGCTCCGCCATGGCTATCGCGATGGCGGCGATCAGCATAGAGGCGAAAGCAACGGCGGCGGCGCAGCGGCACACCACAACCGCTGCTGGGTTTCTGCAACATAAGCAACATCCAGCGCAGGTAGCTGCAACAAGCAAGCACCGGCGAGGGTACTAGCTAGCGGCGGCAACAAAGCAGCAAGGCAGCAGAGCTGCTGTGGCCACAAACAGCAGCGCAGCTGCGGCACGGGAGCTCGGTCGAGGGCGCGATCAAGGGTAGACGAGCGTGCGCGGGGGCTCAGAAGGGGCGCGCGCGGGGCGGCCGGGGCATGGGTCGTGGAGTGGTGAGTAAGAGGTCACGATGAGCTTCGGGCGGAGAGGGACGGTGCCAATCGACGATGGAATCGATGGGGGAAAGGGAAGGGGAACGCGGCTCACCGGGAGGAGGGCGGGGGAGAGCTCGAGGCGGTTGGAGTGGTGTCGGAGAGGCGGGATGATGCGGTGCTGTGGCGATGGCCGACGCGGAGGAGGTCGTCCATGGCGGAGGTGGTTCGACTCGTCCTGGCGCTTGGGAAGGACGGAGACGAGGGCAAGGATCCTCGTGGACGCCGTGGCGCAGCTCGGCGTGGTCCCGGAGCATGGCAACGACGACGCGGTGGCGACGGGCTCGGTCGGGCGAGCTCCAAATCGAGAGGGAGCTCGATGGAGGAGGGGGAAGAGTGACCAGGGGGTGGAGGGAGGTAAGCGAGGGGATCTAGGGTTCGGGGCCCGTCCTTATAGCACGAGGGAGACGACGGATGGCCGGCCCGTGTGCGTTCGCCGGTAATGGCGCCGGTGGTTGAGCTCCACGCCCACCCCTGCTTCTATAGCTAGAGATGGGGGGGAAGTGGGGTGTGGATTGGGCAAAAAGTGCTCTATGGCCACTAGGGCCCAGATGCACAGTAATGTGGCAGGGCATTTTCTAATTCCTATTATGTATTTAAGTTAGCTACTACTTTTTATCAAATTATAAAACTAAAAGAGTTTTGATAGATATGAGACTTGTCACATAAATCAAGCATATTATTTTTAGGAGTCACAAAAAGTTTGAGGCCAAAAGTATTTGTCTAACCATTTTTAGAAATTGGAAAGGCCAATTTTAAATGTTGCTGGACTACTAAATAAATTTCCATGGGCACCTGGGAATCCAAAAGAGGTTGGTTCCAACATGACAAATAACAAGAGATTATTTGCCACACTTTGAACATTTTTTATTTCATGTTGAATACTTTTATTTTGACTTTAAACTAAATTTGAATTTGGACCAGATTCAAACCAATGCGAGTTTAACAATAGTAATCATGATGACATGGCATCATTAGCAGGGAATTACTGTAGCTTAATTAATCCAGGTGTCACAATTCTCCTCCACTACAAGAAATCTCGTCCCGACATTTAAGGGGTGGAGTAAGGGGAAAAACTCGGGAGGGACGGAGCTCAACACAAGATAGGTACATGGGGACTATCTGAGTGAACATGGCATAGAGGCATCTCTCGAGTTGAAATTCAAGAAAGTCATCGAGAGCAAGGTAAGGAGGTGCAATAAGAAGCTTCAACCGGGTAGGCAATCGTCTGTTGCCTGAAATAGAGGGTGAATGGGATTCAGAGCAATGGGAATAAGTATTGCGTCTGATACCAGAATAGATCACTAGGAACGTGGCTCGTGAATTACATACGAAGCCAAGCATGAGGAATAACTTAGAAAACAGGGATGTATAGGAGAGTCTGGTTTCGATCCTGTGGAACTGTGGGTTATGGGCCCACCATGTGGGTTAAAAGCAGGAACGGTACTAACATTTGCACGGTCATAACAACAAGGCAGGTCAGAGGACAACTTGTCAGTTATATCGGCAACAACATTGGTACCAAGGGCGAGGACCAAAGAGAACCATTTTCCTGCTTGTTAAGATGAGGTAGACCAATAGGCAAAGTTCTCGTCCATCGGTGTCTACCAAAAAGTCATCAACAATAGTAACAAGGTCTTAATGATAGAGTTTGTACACCAAAGTGTTTACATAAGCAGAGAATTATCACTTCTCAGATATGTTAGGTTACAAGAAAGGTTAAACAAAACAACGGAAAGGAAAGTGTAGACTCCAACCAGTTATCGGTGTTCTTGAGTGTCTAACAACTTAGAACGCATGGAAAATTTGAATCGGCGAGAAATAATAGTTGATGAAGAACTCATAAGAAGTTATGTAGTTCCATGATATTCTCGAGATACAAGAGGGTAATACTCGAGGGTAGAGCAGAATAGAAGTTGGACAGGTGAAGTGGTATGCAGAAGACAAGTAGTTCAACTTGTCCGAGAAATGGGATCAAAGAAAAATAATATGGTCGAAACCACGGTTGCAAAGGACCAATTATAGATACAAGATGAACTTATCACAAGGGGATTATTATTATAACAAGAAGCTTCCATGATAAGTTCCACATCGGGTCCATGGGCATGAACACAAAGGTTCAAGGTCGACTCCCACTTCTCTAATGCACAACTTTCCATTTACTTCTCGTATTCGAAGAAGTTGTAGCGTTGAATTTTTACCTGACAATATACTAGTAGAGTATAACCCGCATAACTTTCGAGTTCACATGGATTTAAGGAAGACATGGATTCAACACATAGGGACATCTTAGGAACATATACCACAAACTTCACGAGTAAATAACTCAAACTTGGAAGCAGAGTATGGTTGACAAGAGCGGGGGATAAAATTTATCAAAGGCATTATGTATGTGGGGAAAGGCTCACAAGTTACTGAATATGAAGGACGTTGTCGGATAAAACCCAACAAAGAATCTGGTGGTTCACAAGGGATCTGATGTGAGCATTGGTACTCAACCAAAAGAAGAAAGAATGCAAGGATATCAGATTATAGAAACTGCTGACTAATTCAAAGCTCGAATGCAAAGGGAATTATGGTTTCCAAAACGAGGGATGAGAAGAAGAGGCTCTGCTCAAAGACAATTAAGTGGAATAGACATAGATCGACAATCAATCAAGGTTTGATTTGTTGAACACTAGCTCATGTCCGGGGTGACGTCTGAGCCGAAAGGAAGAATTCTATTAGGACTAATGATCGTGAGCATTCACAAACAAATCGAATCAAATGCTCGAAATTACAATGACAAAGGATGCTAATGAGTATTGCTAGACAAATGGAAGTAACCTAATGCAAGAAGATAGGTACTTGTAGAGCAATAGTTGGAGAGGATTATCGGAAGATCAGATAGTACTTCAAAGTATCTTGTGAATCACTTGATCAACTAGGAATTAAAAAATACTCAAAAAGTGTGAGGAATTATTCATAGGGGTATTCATGCGGCAAGGAACTGCAGGGCAGTAATCATATAGGATTCTCGGAACATCGGAGAGTATTTTAGGACATCTTGTAATAACAAGAGCAACTGGGGATGAAGGTATGAATCACAATGTAGGTAGTTACCCATAAGGATTTATCGATGGTAGGGATCGCAATGGCGAAGGGTACAAGAGTCTCGGGAAAACATTGGAGAGTATCTTCAGAATCTTCTGGTGCACCAACCAATCATCTGGAGTGAGGGGCTATCCAGGAGAAATTATTTACGAGAACCTAGAGTTAGAGTTAACAAAATCATTTAACCCGAATAGAAGAGAAGTCAGAGTCCCAGAATATAGACGAGGAATAAAAGATCCTATTACCACCCAATGGCGACGTGGGCCCGTAAGCCACACAGCCATGTTAGTAAAACAATTTTTTTCCGAAGACTGGACTCAACTTCGGCCAAGGAGTTGGAAAGGGGGATCCTACAGTTAGTCGACTCTGATACCAACTTGTGACGCCCCCAATTCGACCGTACACTAATCATACATGCAAATGTGTACAATCAAGATCAGGGACTCACGGGAAGATATCACAACACAACTCTAGACACAAATAAAACAATACAAGCTTTATATTACAAGCCAGGGGCCTCGAGGGCTCGAATATATAAGCTCGATACACAAGAGTCAGCGGAAGCAACAATATCTGAGTAAAGACATGAGGTTAAACAAGGATGCCTTAAGAAGGCAAGCACAAAAGCAACAACGATCGAAGAGGCAAGTCCTCCTGCCTGGGACCTCCTAACTACTATTGGTCGTCGACGGTCTCCACATAGAAGTAGGCATCCTCGGGATAGTAGCAGTAGTCGATGGGGGTGACATCTGGCTCCTGGGCTCCGCCATCTGGTTGCAACAACCGGAAAGAAGAGAGAAGGGGGAAAAGGGGCAGCAAAGCAACCGTGAGTACTCATCCAAAGTACTCGCAAGCGTTAGATCTATACTAAGTATGCATTGGTATCAAATGGAAGGGTTGTATATGCGGACTGAACTACAGAATGCCAGAATAGAGGGGGAAGGCCTAGCCTATTGAAGACTAGCATCTTCAAGCAGCTCCAAGAATCTTGCAGCATGTAGAAGAGTAATTAATAGCATTTTAACATTTAACAAGCATGTTGTAGCATTAATGCCCAGAGATCCTTCCTCGACTCCCTATGAGAAAGCAATCCCGGGGCCACATATCTCAAGTATCCATTTCTAGTTGTAATAGATTAGGATATAAGTCTGAACGTCCGTTACCGTGGACACGACTATTAATAGATAATCTTACTTGCAGGGGTGTGAGGGAGTCCTGGACTAAGGGGTCCTCGGGCGTCCGGCCTGTTATCTATTGGGCCGCACTGATGGGATATGAAGACATGAAGGCCGAAGACTATACCCGTGTTCGGATTGGACTCTACTCGGCGTGGAAGGCAAGCTAGGCGACTGATTATGAAGATTTCCTCCTATGTAACCGACTCCATGTAACCCTAGATCTCTCCGCTGTCTATATAAACCGAAGGGCATAGTACGGATAGGACAGATTCATTACCATATACTCATAGCTAGACTTCTAGGGTTTAGCCATTACGATCTCATGGTAGATCAACTCTTGTAAACATTCATATTCAACAAGATCAATCAAGCAGGAAGTAGGGTATTGCCTTCATAGAGAGGGCCCGAACCTGGGTAAACACTGTGTTCCCCGTCTCCTGTTACCATCGATCCTAGACGCACAGTTCGGGACCCCCTACCCAAGATCCGCCGGTTTTGACACCGACATTGGTGCTTTCATTGAGAGTTCCACTGTGCCGTCGCCAAGAGGGTTGATGGCTCGCCTTGTTGTCAAGGATAATATCATCTCCGGAGGAGCCCTGGCCCTAGGCCGGACCCTCCGGCTCGGCGGCTTTGTCATGACCATCGGTTCGGCCCTTAAGCCGACGATGACCTCTCAAGTCATCGAAAATCGCCTCCGCGTTGATCCCAAATACTCCGCACGCATGGATCCAATGGAGTTATCATCGTTGAATGAACTTCTGGATCACATGGCCGCCTTGGGGGTCGCTACAGATTATGATCGGGTCGGGCTTAAACCCGACCAGAGAGAAATTAAAACTCCACCGATCACCCATCAGATAGCGGTAGTCGAGGAGCGGAGCAACTCTTCCACTATATTGAAGACGAACTATGTTCGGATCGCCGATCTCGAGAGCCGGATATTTTCTGGCAGAAAAGCATGTCTCCTCCGAACATAAAGTCGGATAACGAGCCTAAGAAATCGGTCGACAAACCAGAGCCCGAACTGTCCGGCTCGGTAGACCTCCAAACTCCGGATCCAAAACCGGGTCAGGGTTCGGATTCTATTCCACCCACCCACCCGGACATAGATGCTCTCAGGAGCATCAAACAATCGCCTCAGGAAACGGTCCACCACTTCTGGGCTAGATTCCTCCTTGCCAAAAACAAGGTAAAAGACTGCCGCGACGAAGACGCGATAGAAGCATTCTCCAACAACTGCGCAGACGAAGGTATCCTTAACGCCATCAATCGCCGTCACATACGAAAGTTCGCTGACCTAGCAACTATTCTACAGAAGTATATCGCGATGGAAAGCACCTGGAAAACTCAGGCAGCTTGCTGGGAACCATCCCGACTCCCCATACAGGCAAAAAGGACGCGCCCCCACGGCACGCCCAGCCGAACAGTCAAAAAACATAAACCTATTACGTTGCACGGCATCGTTCTGGAGGGATGGCTCAATGGCCCATGCAAAATACACACGACGCCGGATACCGTGGCAACCCACAACCTTAGAGCATGTTGGATACTTCGGCAGGTGGCCAAGAGCGGCGAGGGCATCCTTATCAAGGACACCCCAGAACAACACCCTCTAGAAAACGACGACAATAGAGTATTGGCAGTCTTCGAGACATTCGCTTCAAACAACAAGCATAAAAGGGCCCTGCGCGATCTCGCCGAAGTTTGCCAGGTCGCTGCAATTGACCCCTGGAACGACACGGCCATAACCTTCAACGCCAGTGACGAACCTAAATACAAAACAGTCCGAGCGCCAGCTTCCCTAGTTCTCAGTCCCATCATGGACGGCTTTCGGCTTACAAAAGTCCTCATGGATGGCGGCATCGGACTAAACCTCATTTATGAGGACACGCTCCATGATACGTCTCCAACGTATCTATAATTTTTGATTGCTCCATGCTATATTATCTACTGTTTTGGACAATATTGGGCTTTATTATCCACATTTATATTATTTTTGGGACTAACCTATTAACCGGAGGCCCAGCCCAGAATTGTTGTTTTTTGCCTATTTCAGAGTTTTGAAGAAACGGAATATCAAACGGAGTCCAAACGGAATGAAACCTTCGGGAACGTGACTTTCTCACCGAACATGATCCAGGAGATTTGGACCCTACGTCAAGAAACGAAAGAGGAAGGCACGAGGTAGGGGGCGCGCCACCCCCTGTAGCGCGCCTCCACCCTCATGGGCCCCTTGTTGCTCCACCGACGCATTCCTTCCTCCTATATATACCTACGCACTTCAAACGATCGACACGGAGCCAAAACCTAATTCCACCGCCGCAACCTTCATGCCCACGAGATCCCATCTTGGGGCCTGTTGAGCTCCACCGAGGGGGCATCCATCACGGAGGGCTTCTACATCATCACCATAGCCTCTCCGATGAAGTGTGAGTAGTTTACTTCAGACCTTCGGGTCCACGCTTAGTAGCTAGATGGCTTCTTCTCTCTTTTGGATCTCAATACAATGTTCTCCCTCTCTCGTGGAGATCTATTCGATGTAATCTTATTTTTGCGGTGTGTTTGTTGAGACCGATGAATTGTGGGTTTATGATCAAGATTATCTATGAACAATATTTGAATCTTCTCTGAATTCTTTTATGTATGATTCGTTATCTTTGCAAGTCTCTTCGAATTATCAGTTTGGTTTGGCCTACTAGATTGGTTTTTCTTGCAATGGGAGAAGTGCTTAGCTTTGGGTTCAATCTTGTGGTGTCCTTTCCCAATGACAGTAGGGGCAGCAAGGCACGTATTGTATTGTTGCCATCGAGGATAACAAGATGGGTTTCTATCATATTTCATGAATTTATCCCTCTACATCATGTCATCTTGCTTAAGGCGTTACTCTGTTTTCTTGAACTTAATACTCTAGATGCATGCTGGATAGCGGTCGATGAGTGGAGTAATAGTAGTAGATGTAGGCAGGAGTCGGTCTACTTGTCTCGGACGTGATGCCTATATACATGATCATACCTATATATTCTCATAACTATGCTAAATTATGTCGATTGCTCAACAGTAATTCATTCACCCACCGTAAAATACTTATGCTCTTGAGAGAAGCCACTAGTGAAATCTATGGCCCCCGGGTCTATCTTCATCATATTAATCTTCCAACACTTAGTTATTTCCTTCGCTTTTACTTTGCTTTTATTTTACTTTGCATCTTTATCACAAAAATACCAAAAATATTATCCTATCATATCTATCAGATCTCACTCGTAAGTGACCTCAAGGGATTGACAACCCCTTATCGCGTTGGTTGCGAGGAGTTATCTGCTTTGTGCAGGTACGAGGGACTCGTGCGTAGCCTCCTACTGAATTGATACCTTGGTTCTCAAAAACTGAGGGAAATACTTACGCTACTATGCTGCATCACCTTTCCTCTTCAAGGAAATCCAACGCAGTGCTCAAGAGGTAGCAAGAAGAATTTCTGGCGCCGTTGCCGGGGAGGTCTACGCAAAAGTCAACATACCATGTACCCGTCACAAACCCTTATCTCCCGCATTACATTATTTGCCATTTGCCTCTCGTTTTCCTCTCCCCCACTTCACACTTGCCGTTTTATTCGCCCTCTCTTTTTCGTTCGCCTTTTCTTCGCTTGCTTTTTGTTTGCTCGTGTGTTGGATTGCTTGTTTGTCACGATGGCTCTACCTAGATTTGGTGACCTTCACCTTAAAAGGTTAGAAGAGATCGAAAGCAACGTCAGGAGTTTTATGGTTTTGCAATTTGAGCATAATAATTTCTTCAGAAACGAGCTTAAGGAACAAAAAAGTTTTATGAGTTATATGAATAAAGAGCTCGATGATATGTCTAAAGAATTTGATGGTTTAAGATCCCAAATTGCTCGTCTTGAGAAGTTGACTGCTGAAATATCGGATAAGCAGGCTACCTTAGTTAATAAGATGGCCGCTAAACCGGATTTCTATGAAAATAAAGATGAAGATCTAAAAATTATTGATGGTTACCCTATCAAATCTTTGTTTTGCAATATGAATCTTGATAATGATGGGACTGAATATGATCCACCTTTACCTAGAAGGCATTCCAAAAATTCGGAGTTTTTAGATCTTGACGCTAAAATTAATAAAAGTGGGATTGAAGAAATCAAAACCCTAGATGTTGCTAAACCCACTGTTTTGGATTTCAAGGAATTTAATTATGAAAATTGCTCTTTGATTGATTTTATTACCTTGTTGCAATCCGTGCTAAATTCTCCTCATGCTTATAGTCAAAATAAAGCCTTTACTAAACATATCGTTGATGCCTTGATGCAATCTTATGAAGAAAAACTTGAGTTGGAAGTTTCTATCCCTAGAAAACTTTATGATGAGTGTGAACCAACTATTAAAATTAAGATTAAGGATCATGAATTTTATGCTTTATGTGATTTGGGTGCTAGTGTTTCCACTATTCCCAAAACTTTGTGCGATTTGCTAGGTTTCCATGATTTTGATGATTGCTCTTTAAACTTGCACCTTGCGGATTCCACTATTAAGAAACCTATGGGAAGAATTAATGATGTTCTTATTATTGCAAATAGGAATTATGTGCCCGTAGATTATATCGTTCTTGATATAGATTGCAATCCTTCATGTCCTATTATTCTTGGTAGACCTTTCCTTAGAACTATTGGTGCAATTATTGATATGAAGGAAGGGAATATTAGATTCCAATTTCCATTAAAGAAAGGCATGGAACACTTCCCTAGGAAGAAAATAAAATTAACATATGAATCTATCATGAGAGCCACTTATGGATTGCCTACCAAAGATGGCAATACCTAGATCTATCCTTGCTTTTATGCCTAGCTAGGGCGTTAAACGATAGCGCTTGTTGGGAGGCAACCCAATTTTATTTTTAGTTTTTTTTGCTTTTGCTTCTGTTTAGGAATAAATCTTTGATCTAGCCTCTTGTTAGATGTGTTTTTATGTTTTAATTAGTGTTTGTGCCAAGTTAAACCTATAGGATCCTCTTGGATGATAGTTATTTGATCTTGCTGTAATTTCCAGAAACTTTCTGATCACGAAACAAATTGTTAAAAATCACCAGAACATGGTAAAATAGTGATTCCAATTGCTGCTGATCAATAAACAAATTGCCTAGGTCTTCCTATTTTGGCTGATTTTTTGGAGTTCCAGAAGTTTGCGTTAGTTACACATTACTACAGACTGTTCTGTTTTTCGTGTGTTGTTTGCTTATTTTGATGAATCTATGGCTAGTAAAATAGTTTATAAACCATAGAGATGTTGGAATACAGTAGGTTTAACACCAATATAAATAAAGAATGAGTTAATTACAGTACCTTGAAGTGGTCTTTTGTTTTCTTTCGCTAACGGAGCTCACGAGATTTCTGTTAAGTTTTGTGTTGTGAAGTTTTCAAGTTTTGGGTGAAATCTTTTGATGGATTATGGAACAAGGAGTGGCAAGAGTTTAAGCTTGGGGATGCCCATGGCACCCCCAAGATAATATAAGGACACCAAAAAGCCAAAATCGGGGGAATGCCCGGAAGGCATCCCTCTTTAAATCTGCTTCCATCGGTAACTTTACTTGGAGCTATATTTTTATTCACCACATGATATGTGTTTTGCTTGGAGCGTCTTGTATGATCTGAGTCTTTGCTTTTTAGTTTACCACAATCATCCTTGCTGTACACACCTTTTGAGAGAGGCATACATGATTTGGAATTTGATAGAATACTCTATGTGCTTCACTTATATCTTTTGAGCTACATAGTTTTGCTCTAGTGCTTCACTTATATTTTTTAGAGCACGATGGTGGATTTGTTTTATAGAAACTATTGATCTCTCATGCTTCACTTAGATTATTTTGAGAGTCTTAACTAGCATGGTAATTTTCTTAAATAATCCTAATATGCTTGGTATTCAAGATTTGTAAAACTTTCTTTTGAGTGTGTTGAATACTATGAGAAGTTTGATGCTTGATAATTGTTTTGAGATATGAAGATGGTGATATTAGAGTCATGCTATTTGAGTAGTTGTGAATTTGAGAAATACTTGTGTTAAAGTTTGTGATTCCCGTAGCATGCACGTATGGTGAACCGTTATGTGATGAAGTCGGAGCATGATTTATTTATTGATTGTCTTCCTTATGAGTGGCGGTCGGGGACGAGCGATGGTCTTTTCCTACCAATCTATCCCCCTAGAAGCATGCGCATAATACTTTGCTTTGATAACTTGTAGATTTTTGCAATAAGTATATGAATTCTTCATGACTAATGTTGAGTCCATGGATTATACGCACTTTTCTTCCTTCCACCATTGTTAGCCTCTCTAATACCGTGCACCTTTCGCCGGTATCATACACCCACCATATACCTTCCTCAAAACAGCCACCATACCTACCTACCATGGCATTTCCATAGCCATTCCGAGATATATTGCCATGCAACTTTCCACCGCTCGCATTTATTATGACACGCTCCATCATTGTCATATTGCTTAGCATGATCATGTAGTTGACATCGTATTTGTGGCAAAGCCACCGCTCATAATTATTTCATACATGTCACTCTTGATTCATTGCATATCCCGCACATCACGGGAGGCATTTATATAGAGTCATATTTTGTTCTAGTATCGAGTTGTAATTGTTGAGTTGTAAGAAAATAAAAGTGTGATGATCATCATTTTTAGAGCATTGTCCCAAGTGAGGAAAATGATGATGGACACTATGATTCCCCCACAAGTCGGGATGGGACTCCGGACAAAAAAAAGGAGGCCATAAAAAAAGAGAAAAGGCCCAAACAAAAAAATGAGAGAAAAAGAGAGAAGGGACAATGTTACTATCCTTTTACCACACTTGTGCTTCAAAGTAGCACCATGATCTTCATGATAGAGAGTCTCTCATTTTGTCACTTTCATATACTAGTGGGAATTTTTCATTATATAACTTGGCTTGTATATTCCAATGATGGGCTTCCTCAAAATGCCCTTGGTCTTCGTGAGCAAGCGAGTTGGATGCACACCCACTTATTTTCTTTTGTTGAGCTTTCATATACTTATAGCTCTAGTGCATCCGTTGCATGGCAATCCCTACTCACTCACATTGATATCTATTTATGGGCATCTCCATAGCCCGTTGATATGCCTAGTTGATGTGAGACTATCTTCCCTTTTTTTGTCTTCTGCACAACCACCATTCTATTCCACATATAGTGCTATATCCATGGCTCACGCTCATGTATTGCGTGAAGATTGAAAAAGTTTTGAGAATGTCAAAAGTATGAAACAATTGCTTGGCTTGTCATCGGGGTTGTGCATAATTTAAATACTTTGTGTGGTGAATATAGAGCATAGCCAGACTATATGATTTTGTAGGGATAACTTTCTTTGGCCATGTTATTTTGAGAAGACATGATTGCTTTGTTAGTATGCTTGAAGTATTATTATTTTTATGTCAATATTAAACTTTTGTCTTGAATCTTCCGGGTCTGAATGTTCATACCACAATTAAGAAGAATTACATTGAAATTATGAAAAGTAGCACTCCGCATCAAAAATTATATTTTATCATTTACCTACCGAGGACGAGCAGGAATTAAGCTTGGGGATGCCCGATACGTCTTAACGTATCTATAATTTTGCTTGCTCCATGCTATATTATCTACTGTTTTGGACAATATTGGGCTTTATTATCCACTTTTATATTATTTTTGGGACTAACCTATTAACCGGAGGCCCAGCCCAGAATTGTTGTTTTTTGCCTATTTCAGAGTTTCGAAGAAACGAAATATCAAACGGAATCCAAACAGAATGAAACCTTCGGGAACGTGATTTTCTCACCGAACATGATCCAGGAGACTTGGACCCTACGTCAAGAAACGAAAGAGGAAGGCACGAGGTAGGGGGCACGCCCACCCCAGTGGCGCCCTCCATCCTCGTGGGCCCCTATTGCTCCACCGACGCATTCCTTCCTCCTATATATACCTCACGCACTTCAAACGATCGATATGGAGCCAAAACCTAATTCCACCGCCGCAACCTTCTCGTACTCCACGAGATCCCATCTTGGGGCCTGTTCGAGTTCACGAGGGGTCATCCATCACGGAGGGCTTCTACATCATCACCATAGCCTCTCCGATGAAGTGTGAGTAGCTTACTTCAGACCTTCGGGTCCATACTTAGTAGCTAGATGGCTTCTTCTCTCTTTTTGGATCTCAATACAATGTTCTCCCCCTCTCTCGTGGAGATCTATTCGATGTAATCTTCTTTTTGCAGTGTGTTTGTTGAGACCGATGAATTGTGGGTTTATGATCAAGATTATCTATGAACAATATTTGAATCTTCTCTGAATTCTTTTATGTATGATTGGTTATCTTTGCAAGTCTCTTCGAATTATCAGTTTAGTTTGGCCTACTAGATTGGTTTTTCTTGCAACGGGAGGAGTGCTTAGCTTTGGGTTCAATCTTGCGGTGTCCTTTCCCAAAGGATGAGGGGCAGCAAGGCACGATTGTATTGTTGCCATCGAGGATAACAAGATGGGTTTTTTATCATATTGCATGAATTTATCCCTCTACATCATGTCATCTTTCTTAAGGCGTTACTGCTTTTCTTGAACTTAATACTCTAGATGCATGCTTTGGATAGCGGCCCATCGCTGGAGTAATAGTAGTAGATGTAGGCAGGAGTCGGTCTACTTGTCTTGGACGTGATGCCTATATACATGATCATACCTAGATATTCTCATAACTATGCTCAATTCTGTCAATTGCTCAACAGTAATTGCTCACCCAATTGTAAAATACTGTGCTCTTGAGAGAAGCCACTAGTGAAATCTATGGCCCCCGGGTCTATCTTCATCATATTAATCTTCCAACACTTAGTTATTTCCTTTGCTTTTTACTTTGATTTTATTTTACTTTGCATCTTTATCACAAAAATAACAAAAACATTATCCTATCATATCTATCAAATCTCACTCTCGTAAGTGACCGTGAAGGGATTGACAACCCCTTATCGCGTTGGTTGCGAGGAGTTATTTGCTTTGTGCAGGTACGAGGGACTCGCGCGTAGCCTCCTACTGGATTGATACCTTGGTTCTCAAAAACTGAGGGAAATACTTACGCTACTATGTTGCATCACCTTTCCTCTTCAAGGAAATCCAACGTATCTATAATTTTTGATTGCTCCATGCTATATTATCTACTGTTTTGGACAATATTGGGCTTTATTATCCACATTTATATTATTTTTGGGACTAACCTATTAACCGGAGGCCTAGCCTGTAATTGTTGTTTTTGCCTATTTCAGTAGTTTTGAAGAAACGGAATATCAAACGGAGTCCAAACGGAATGAAACCTTCGGGAACGTGATTTTGTCACCGAACATGATCCAGGAGACTTGGACCCTACGTCAAGAAACGAAGGAGGAAGGCACGAGGTAGGGGGGCGCGCCCACCCCCTGTATGCGCCTCCACCCTCGTGGGCCCCTTGTTGCTCCACCGACGCATTCCTTCCTCCTATATATACCTACGCACTTCAAACGATCGACACGGAGCCAAAACCTAATTCCACCGCCGCAACCTTCGCACTCCACGAGATCCCATCTTGGGGCCTTTTCCGGAGCTCCACCGGAGGGGGCATCCATCACGGAGGGCTTCTACATCATCACCATAGCCTCTCCGATGAAGTGTGAGTAGTTTACTTCAGACCTTCAGGTCCAAAGTTAGAGGCTAGATGTCTTCTTCTCTCTTATTGGATCTAAATACAAAGATCTCCACATCTCTCGTGGATATCTATTCCATGTAATCTTATTTTTGCGGTGTGTTTGTTGAGACCGATGAATTGTGGGTTTATGATCAAGATTATCTATGAACAATATTTGTATCTTCTCTGAATTCTTTTATGTATGATTGGTTATCTTTGCAAGTCTCTTGAATTATCAGTTTGGTTTGGCCTACTAGATTGGTTTTTCTTGCAATGGGAGAAGTGCTTAGCTTTGGGTTCAATCTTGTGGTGTCCTTTCCCAAAGGATGAGGGGCAGCAAGGCACGTATTGTATTGTTGCCATCGAGGATAACAAGATGGGGTTTCTATCATATTGCATGAATTTATCCCTCTACATCATGTCATCTTGCTTAAGGCGTTACTCTGTTTTCTTGAACTTAATACTCTAGATGCATGCTGGATAGCGGTCGATGATTGGAGTAATAGTAGTAGATGTAGGCAGGAGTCGGTCTACTTGTCTCGGACGTGATGCCTATATACATGATCATACCTATATATTCTCATAACTATGCTAAATTCTGTCAATTGCTCAACAGTAATTCATTCACCCACCGTAAAATACTTATGCTCTTGAGAGAAGCCACTAGTGAAATCTATGGCCCCCGGGTCTATCTTCATCATATTAATCTTCCAACACTTAGTTATTTCCTTCGCTTTTTACTTTGCTTTTATTTTACTTTGCATCTTTATCACAAAAATACCAAAAATATTATCCTATCATATCTATCAGATCTCACTCTCGTAAGTGACCGTGAAGGGATTGACAACCCCTTATCGCGTTGGTTGCGAGGAGTTATTTGCTTTGTGCAGGTACGAGGGACTCGCGCGTAGCCTCCTACTGGATGTATATCTTGGTTCTCAAAAACTGAGCGAAATACTTACGCTACTGTGCTGCATCACATTTCCTCTTCAAGGAAATCCAATGCAGTGCTCAAGAGGTAGCACTCCACAAGATGGAAATAGACACGAGCCGCATCGAGAAAAGCAACACAACCTTTCGAGGTATCATTCCCAGCCAGGAAGCTCGGTGTGCAGGAAAAATTACACTTGATGTGGTGTTCGGCACGTCGGAGAATTATCGATCCAAAGAAATAACTTTCCACGTGGCCCCTTTCAACAGTGGGTACCATGCCCTGTTAGGGCGAGAGGCCTTCATGCGCTTTCAGGCCATACCTCATTATGGGTATATAAAGCTAAAAATGCCCGGGCCTAATGGAATAATCACCCTTGATAGCGATCCGGACATAGCCCTCCGCACCGAGAATAAAACTGCATCCTTGGCCCTCAAGGCATTATCTGAGGCCCTTGCGGCAGAAGAACTAACCGTGCTACGCTCCACCATGGATAAGGACGATGTGATCCTGGACAAATGACCCAAATCCACTTCCTTCAAGCCAGCAGAAGAAATAGTCAAATTTCAGGTCCATCCAACAGATCCAAAGAAGACAGCGTCTATCAGAGCGTAACTCAGCCCGGCAATCGACGCCGCACTACGAGACTTCCTGCGCGAAAATTGGGATATATTCGCCTGGCATCCGTCCAATATGCCAGGAATCCCGCACGAGTTGGCCGAACATCGCCTCAACATACTAAAGGGATATAAGCCGGTCAAGCAAACTCTGCGGCGCTTTTCTGAACCCAAACGACTGGGAGAGGAGCTAGCCAAACTCATCGAGGCCGGATTCCTCAAAGACATTAAACATCCGGACTGGCTGGCAAACTTGGTAATGGTACCAAAGAAGGATAAATCCTGGCGCCTATGCGTCGATTTCGAAGACCTTAACAAGGCTTGCCCTAAGGATCCCTTCCCTCTTCCCCGTATTGATCAAATCATTGACGCTACCGCAGGTCACGACTCGATGTGCTTCCTTGATGCATATTCCGGATACCATCAAATCAAAATGAAGGAGTCCGATCAAGCTGCAATAGCATTCATTACACCATACTGGCCGTTTTGCTTCAACACCATGCCTTTCGGGCTCAAGAACGCTGGCGCCACCTACCAGCGCATGATCCAAACATGCCTCAAAAACAGATCGGCAGAACAGTGGAGGCCTACGTGGACGACGTCGTCATCAAAACTAGACACGTCGAAACACTAATTGTAACATCCCAAATTTTCAATTTGGCATGTTATACACAGGTCATCCATGCATATCATATTTTATTGCATTCTCATTTGCCATCCTCGAAATCCTAAGCAACTCAAGGACCCTCGGAGAGAGTTGGGGATTTTCCGATTTTCATATTTGAATTTTATCAAATAATGAAGACGAGAATTTTGAATTTTATTATTTTTCTCTCCGGAAAAATATTTCAAGTTTAATAATAAACGAGGGGAGATAATATGACTTCTCCAAAAATAATTGAAATGCCGGAGGAAAAATATTAAAATCATTATTTGGAATTTTATTTTATTTATTGGGAATTTTATTTGCCTAGAGAAAATTTGCATATATTTAAAATTGCATTTTAGGGGCCAAGAAAAGTTCATCTTGTTCTAAATATTTTATTTAGGCAAAGAAAACTTGTTTTGGCATTATTAGATTTTATTTATTTTCCTAGGGTTTTTACAATTTTCATGGAATTTTTTAAAAAAGAATCATACTCGACCGGGCCAAAGGCCCAGAAATTGAGCAGCTCGCCTTAAGCCGCCGCCACACGGGACAAGAGTCCGAGCCGGACCCGCCTTTGCCCTCCTCCAAGCCACCTCTCCCCCCTTTAAATACCGCCTCTCCCTAACTCCGCCCTCACCACCACCGCCGCGCCGCCCGCCTCGGACCCGAGCCGAGCCGAGCCCGAGCCAGCGCCGCCACCGCCCGTCGCCGCCTGCCCGTCGCCGCCCCGCCGCCCTCGCTGCCTCTCGTCGGACCTCGCCGAGCAGCCGCCGCCCGACGATCGTCGGAGGTAGTCACGGTTCTTTTAAAATAACCCTTCTGTTTTTTATAAAACCCTAGCCGCTTTTTTAGATTGGTTTTTTTCTGGTTTATTTTTTAAGAACGTTCACCCGCTCGCTCGCTTTTATCGAACTGCTCGTCGTTTAGTTTCCGCTAACGAACGCTCGCTCGCTTAGCCGCTCGTCGCTTTCTTTTATTGGTTTTATTCCGTGATTATTCCGATCGCGATTTACGAACCGATGTTCAAATTAGTATAACTTTTCGCTCGTTTATCGGAATCGTGCAATTCACGCTACCGGAGTTTCATCTTGAAACCCTCTTTCCGAATAGCCAACTTAAATCAGATTTTGCCTCTGTAAAATTTGACTCTAGTTCAGATTAGTAAACGGATCTTGTTTCTCTCGCCGTTTGAGTTTCGTTGTTTCGTTTGGTTTGATTCTTTTCGCAAACCGGAGTTCTTAAGTTGAACTCTCCGGTCAACCTCTTTCAGTTGAAGTTTTGTTTGTGCATCTTTGTTTGTTTCTTATGTATGTATTGTTTGCTTGCGATAGAATTCCCGGAGTGCGAAGCGTGTTATCATGAAGTCTCTAGGATTCACGGATCGTCGGCAAGGCAAGTAACACTTGATCATACCTTTTCATACCCAATTTTTGTGCATTAGCTCAATCCTCAAACATTGCATGATTAGGATGTCATTAATTTGTGGGTTGGGAAGTATATGATGAGGTAGGAACCTATTGCCCTGTTACTATCAAACCCTTGGGAGTTACTTCTACGTGTTGCTTATATTGCTATGCTATGCTCAGAGACGTGGTTTGGGTTTGAGAGATATTCACGACAGATGTGAGATTGTTAATTAATGGTTTACTTTAAGGTGGCAACTTAAATACACATCTGGGTGGATTGAGGCACCTGGGAACCCGGTGTTGTCTGCTTTTATTTTGAAATCCCGGGGTACCCGTGGTGATCTTCCTAAGGACCGCCACCTGTGCTCAAAGGGAATCGAGACTATTCATGCTAGAAACTTCCGTGTGCAGCCACAAGCTATTATGGGCTCTAGCATAGTTGAGTAAGTTACGTGAAGCTCTTGAAGAGGTAGATCAAAGGTAGTGGGTTTTATAGGTTTGGTATGATCTATCCGGAGTAGAGAGTTAATGTTTCAAAGATCGTGTCTCGGTCATCCGCTTCTCAAACACCATGTAGTGCGAGAAACCACTGGAGGCGATCGAGTCTTGTGGGGAAAAGTGCATGAAACCTCTGCAGAGTGTACAATCTAATCATGGTTAGCCGTGTCCCCGTTATGGACAATTCTGAGTATCTAGTACTTGAGTATTCACATGTATCTCATCACTCTAAATTAATATTGATGGGTTGTTAATCACTTTAATTGGGATTGATTTGGGGTTATACCTTCTCAATGATGTTCAACCACCATGATAGTTAAAATAAAATTTATTCCTTTGATGTAGGGAAAATTGGCTTTTTGCAAAACTGTAACCATAGAGCTTTTCCACCAGCCATACATGCATGTAGTATAGCTTACTCTCTATGTGTTACATTGCCAGCATATTCCATGTGTTGACCCGTTCTCGGGCTGCAACATATTATGTTGCAGACTTTCCAGACGAGGAGTAAGGATCGGTATGTCGTTGCCGTGCAGCTCAGTTATGCCGTTGGAGTTGATGGACTCACTTTGTCTTCCAAGCCTTCCGCTGTTATCACATTAGATGGCCTTAAGCCATATTATTGTAATAAGTTCTCTTTTGAGACATTCGATGTAATAAGTGTGTGATTGCTACTCTGTTATAAATCCTTCGAGTACTGTGTGTGTCAGCATTACCGATCCAGGGATGACACAGAAGCACAAAGACTTGACCATCTGAGGTCGGGTCGCTACACTAATAGATGACTTGCATCGACAACCTCCGCACATACGACATCAAGCTTAACCCGAAAAAGTGCGTCTTCGGCATCCCTGTCGGTAAACTATTGGGCTTCATCGTTTCCAATAGAGGGACTGAAGCAAATCCAGCCAAAATCCGAGCTCTGTCACAACTGGCTACGCCAACCGAACTCAAGCAGGTCGAAAAACTCACTGGGTGTGTGGCAGCTTTAAGCCGCTTTATCTCCAGGTTGGGAGAAAAGACGTTGCCGCTCTATCGCCTTCTATGCCGTACCGATAACTTCGAGTGGACAGACGCGGCGACGGCCGGACTGGAAGAAATAAAAGCCCTTTTGGCAAGTAACCCAATCCTGGCCGCGCCTAACGCCGGCGAACCAATGCTCTTATACATATCAACAACACACCAGGTGGTGAGCGCCGTACTCGTCGTCGAACGAGAATAGGACGGACACGAATTTCCGCTCCAGAAGCCGGTATACTACGTATCCACCGTCCTCACACCATGCAAATCTTGGTACCCTCATTATCAAAAAATAGCATATGCAGTTTTTATGGCATCTCAGAATTTGTGACACTACTTTCAGGAGTGCTCTATCACGGTCGCCTCCGAAGTGCCCCTCAATGGTATAATCAACAACCGGGATGCAACGGGCCAGATTGCCAAATGGGCCATCGAGCTCCTGCCATTTGACATTACGTACAAACCACGTCGAGCCATCAAATTCTAAGTACTGGCTGACTTCATCGCCGAATGGACAGAAGCCAAACTCCCTAAAGAGTACGGTGCGTATTCCAACTGGGTGATGCATTTTGACGGCTCCAAGATGTTGGCAGGGCTAGGGGCGGGCGTCATATTAACATCCCCCACAGGAGATATCGTCCAGTACGTACTCCAAATATTATACACAGACTCCAACAACGCAGCCGAATACGAGGCCTTGCTACATGGCCTCCGGATGGCCGTATCAATGGGCATACAACGTCTGGAGGTGCGCGGGGACTCAAACCTCGCAATATCCCAAATTAATGGAGACTTTGATGCCAAAGATCCAAAGATGGCAGCTTATCGCAATGCCGTTTTGAAGATCTCGGCTCGGTTCGAGGGACTCGAATTTCATCACATCGCCCGCCAAAGTAAACAGGCGGCAGATGTCCTTGCTCGCATCGGTGCTAAGCGCGACCCCGTCCCACCTAACATCTTCCTCGAAAGGCTCTTTAAGCCATCCGTGGTATGGCAAGGGGGAGATAGCAGCGACAGTCCCGTTCCGAACACAAACACAGATAACGAACACGCCGATATCATCGGAGGCTCAACCACTAAAGTAACGCCAACGGCCCACCTCATAATGGCAGTAATTGCCCCGTGGACCGAACCATTCTTGGCCTACTTTAATAAGAAGGAGCTCCCAGAAGATCAGAACGAGGCTCGCCGCATCGTCCGGAGTTTGAAGGCCTATAAAGTTCACGAAGGAGAGCTCTACAAGAAAAGCACTACCGGAGTCCTTCAAAGGTGTATCTCCGAGGAGGAGGGCGGCAACTCTTGGCAAAATTCACGCCGGTCTCGGTGGGCACCACGCCGCAGCCCAGACACTTGTCAGCAAGGCCTTCCGTACAGGATTTTACTGGCCTACGGCCCGGGCAGACGGGCAGGACCTCGTCCAGCGCTGTGTCGGATGCCAACTCTTCGCTAACCAAAGCCATATGCCCCCAACTACTTTAATAAGAAGGAGCTCCCAGAAGATCAGAACGAGACTCGCCGCATCGTCCGGAGTTTGAAGTCCTATAAAGTTCACGAAGGAGAGCTCTACAAGAAAAAGCACTACCGGAGTCCTTCAAAGGTGTATCTCCGAGGAGGCGGGGCGGCAACTCTTGGCAAAATTCACGCCGGTCTCGGTGGGCACCACGCCGCAGCCTAGACACTTGTCAGCAAGGCCTTCCGTACAGGATTTTACTGGCCTACGGCCCGGGCAGACGCACAGGACCTCGTCCAGCGCTGTGTCGGATGCTGTAGGACCTTGAAGTATGTCTAGAGGGGGGGTGATTAGACTACTTGACCAATTAAAAGCTATGCCTTTTCCCAATTTTAGACTTTGGCAGATTTTAGCTATCCTTAAGCAAGTCAAGCAATCTTCACGCAATTCAAGCAAGCATGCAAAGAGTATATAGGCAGCGGAAAATAAAGCATGCAACTTGCAAGAATGTAAAGGGAAGGGAAAACTTTATTTTTGCCACTCTAGTTTTTGACCACTTTGCTTATGCCACTATAGAATTTGACATTTCACTTTTGCCACTCTTAGTTTTTGACAATACATCACAATTGCCATTCCATGGCAAAAGCAATAATTTTCAAGTGGCAATTGTGATACATTGTCAAAATCTAAGAGTGGAAAAAGTGAATAAAAATTATTGGATTTTCCACAGAATGGAATTTGTGATGTATTGTCAAAAGCTAAGAGTGGCAAAAGTGATATGTCAAATTCTAGAGTGGCATAAGCAAAGTGGGCAAAAACTAGAGTGGCAAAAACAAAGTTTTCCCTAAAGGGAAGGGTTTGGAGAATTCAAACGCAATTGGAGACACGGATGTTTTTGTCGTGGTTCCGATAGGTGGTGCTATCGTACCTGCACGTTGATGGAGACTTCAACCCACGAAGGGTAACGGTTGCACGAGTCCACAGAGGGCTCCACCCAGGAAGGGTCCACGAAGAAGCAACCATGTCTATCCCACCATGGCCGTCGCCCACGAAGGACTTGCCTCACTAGCGGTAGATCTTCACGAAGTAGACGATCTCCTTGCCCTTACAAACTCCTTGGTTCAACTCCACAATCTTATCGGAGGCTCCCAAGTGACACCTAGCCAATCTAGGAGACACCACTCTCCAAGAAGTAACAAATGGTGTGTTGATGATGAACTCCTTGCTCTTGTGCTTCAAATGATAGTCTCCCCAACACTCAACTCTCTCTCATAGGATTTGGATTTGGTGGAAAGAAGATTTGAGTGGAAAGCAACTTGGGGAAGGCTAGATATCAAGATTCATATGGTTGGAATGGAATATCTTGGCCTCAACACATGAGTAGGTGGTTCTCTCTAACTGGTGAGTTGGAAGTGTAGGTTTGTTCCGATGGCTCTCTCCACGAATGAAGAGGAGGTGGAGGGGTATATATAGCCTCCACACAAAATCTAACCGTTACACACAATTTACCAAACTCGGTGGGACCGAATCATCAAACTCGGTCGGACCGATTTAGTAAACCTAGTGACTGTTAGGGTTTTCGGTGGGACTGACATGCAACTCGGTAGGACCGATATGGTTAGGGTTAGGGCATAACGTAATCTCGGTGAGACCGATTACACAAACTCGGTGAGACCGAATTTGGTAATTAGCTAACCAGAGAGTTGGTCAGGTAAACTCGGTGGGACCGATTCGCTCTTTCGGTGAGACCGAAAAGTTACGAAAGGGAAATAGAGAGTTTACATTGCAATCTCGGTGGGACCGATCGCTCACTTCGGTTAGACTGAAACGTTACGAAGGGAAACAGACAGATTACAATCCCATCTCGGTGAGATCGAGATCCCCATCGGTGATACTGATTTGCTTAGGGTTTGTGGCAATGGCTAAGACATCTGAACCCGGTGGCGCCGAATAGAAAGAATCGGTAGGGCCGAGTTTGACTTTAGGTTTAGGTCATATGTGGATGTGAGAAAGTAGTGGAGGGTTTTGGAGCATATCACTAAGCACATGAACCAAAAGGCTCATTAAGCAACACCTCATCCCTCCTTGATAGTATTGGCTTTTCTTATAGACTCAATGTGATCTTGGATCACTAAAATGTAAAATGTAGAGTCTTGAGCTTTTGAGCTTGAGCCAATCCTTTGTCCTTGATCTTTTGAGGGATCCACTTTCATCATCCATGCCATGCCATTCATTGAGCCTTCCTGAAATATTTGTCTTGGAATAGCATTAGCTCAATGAGCTATATGTTGTTATGAATTACCAAAACCACCTAGGGATAGTTGCACTTTCAATCTCCCCCTTTTTGGTAATTGATGACAACATATAGATCAAAGCTTCGACAAATGATAATAAAATTTGAAAAACATCGTTGCTAGAGAAGTATGTGATAAGCAAGAGCTCCCCCTAAATTTGTGCATAGTAATATTTGCTTTGGACTGCAAATGCACAAGGAATTAGGCTCATGGGTTACTCTTCCATGTCACATACTTCTTGGTGGAGTGCTCAAAATGACAAAGATTGAATACATGCACTCATCACCAAGCAAAGTGAATGATCATATAAGGATAAGTAAGATAATATCATATAACAAGCATAAGTGTAGCTTATGATCAAACACATGATCATCAATGTCTCACAGGTAATTGCATAGTATCTCAAACAATCAAAAGCAAATAAAGTTCAACCAAAAAGACAAGAGAGAACAAAAGCAAATCTCTTTCTCTCTCTCTCGAAGCCTATGACCTATACATTTTTCTCCCCTTTGGCAACAAGTTACCAAAAAGTTCCTAGAAAATGCATAAGCTATATCGTCTCTCAGGCTTGGTCTTCTGGTGGTGGTGGTGTCCGGAGAACTCCAAGAACGAAGGCTTCGGGCCGATGTAGTAGGAGTCTGAAGGAGTTGGTGCCGAGCTGGTGGTGCTGGAGTCAAGAAGTGACTCGGTGTCTTGAACTGGCTCTGCAGCCTGATCTCCGAGCTCGTGGCACTCTAGCAAATGCATCGATCGTTGTCCCGCCCTTCCTCTCCTGCATGTCATCCTGTAGCTGCTCCACATCCCGATCAATCTCGCCATTACTTTGACATCAAGATCATAGAATTTTTGTTCCATGATTCTTTCCAGGCTCGCCTGGTTTTGAGTTAGGGTGGCCAACCCCTTATCAATCCACAGAGTTGATGCTATCAAGTAAC
Source organism: Aegilops bicornis (assembly GCA_021605145.1). Classification (NCBI taxonomy): domain Eukaryota; kingdom Viridiplantae; phylum Streptophyta; class Magnoliopsida; order Poales; family Poaceae; genus Aegilops; species Aegilops bicornis. The sequence continues at coordinate 536,641,497 of CM038670.1, forward strand.
CAAGCTTCTCCTGCTTGTTCTTCAGAAAGTAATCAGATGCCTCTGCTTGAGTTGGCATCTTGGCAGCCTTCTCTTTCCTTGCTTTCTCCTTCTCTTGCGCTTGTACTGATGTTGGTTCATTCTCAGTCATGACAACTTGATTGTCCTCAAAGTCAGGATAGAGAACCATGTGTTCCTTATCCAACAGATACTTCCCTGTGCCCATCTTTGAGTTTATCAACTCCTGAATCTGTGGGGCATATCCATAGCTCCTCTTTGGTCCGATGTTTGTCCTCTTGATAGTTTCAACTATGAGGCTCATGACTTTGAATTTCCGAGGCACATCAAAATGTGAAGCAAATTGATTGCATGCCCTCCGATCATGTTGTGGTCACCTGATTTGGGCAAAAGAGTGTGCCTTAGGATCCAGCTTGATTGTAGGCAGCCCCGATGAAGAAAATGAACTGATCCAAACTTGAAGGACTCAAGTGCATCATCTGGGATTTCCTTGTACATGTGTGACATTGAGTTGTGACCCATCTTCTTATCATAAATGTCCAAGTCATCTTCATCTTCCTTTGGGGCATTGATCAGACTTGCCCATTCCTCTATGGTTGACTGATATCTCGTTCCTTCTGACATCCAAACTATCCTGCCATCTGGATAGAAATGTGTCGTGGAGCAGAATTGCATTATGAGCTCGTCATTCCAATTTGTGAGCTTCTGCCCAACAAAATCTGCAACTCAAGACGATCGAAGATGTCATACACTCCAGATAGTGTTCTTCATTCTTCCGAATGTAGGTCCACGACCCACCTCATATCACAAACTATGGGCTTCTTATCCAATAAGATAGTCTCATAGAAGTCATGTTGTTCCTTGGTGTGGAACCCGTAATCCACAAAGCAGTCCTTCTCCCGTGGCATATGGATCCGACTCTCCATAGCCTCAACCCTTGATCTCTCCCGATCTTCATGTTCTCACCACAGGATGAGCATCATTGTGGTCTGGGATCTTGGGTTTGAGCTTCCTTAGGACCTGCCCTTCTTCATCTTCCTCAAGATCAACCTCAGCGTTGGAGCCTTGTTCTTCTCAGCTGCTGGTATACTCCTGGTATTCCTCTTTGGTGCACTCTTGAGCTTGGGGGCAGCTTTGGGCTTTGAAGTTGCAGCCCCTGACTTTATGGCATCACCCATCAGCTTTTGTGCCTTGGGCGTAGGCTCAGAAACCTCTTCTTCTTCCTCTTCCTCCATCATAGATGGTTTCCCAATCACTCTGGCCGTGGTCTTCTTGACCCTTTCCTTCCTTTTCTTTCCTTCAGCAGTAGCAGGATCTTTGGGTTGGGATTCCAAAGAAGCTTGAGTGGAGACTCTGGCTTTGGACATTGGTTGTCTACCTGCTGGCCTTTTGATCTTCATTCCAGGCTTAACTGCTGTCGAGCTGTACTCTTTCTTGAGCAGGAACTGGCCTCATCCTCAGCTGCCACATAATCCTCATCCTCAGACTCTGAGGTCTTCTTCTTCCTTGTCCTTGTGGCAGCCTTGGGCAAATTGTTGGGAGTGCTTCTGCTCCCCTCATCTGAGCTGCTAGAGGGACTAGTGCCCTCACTCATTTGAATCTGCTCTTCCGACTGCTCGCTGTCACTTTGGTCTGCGACATCTTTGCTCACAATCGACCGCTGACCACTGAATAGTTATAGATGAGGTAGAGTGGATGAGCATCACAAAATGCAGAGATTTTTGCAAAAGAATGATTAAAAAAAACTTAGTTTTAGTTTCCACAGAAAGCATTTCGGATCTACCGATTTTCAAACTCGGTGATACCGAAGCAGTTTTGGAACCTAAACTAGTGAACTCGGTCGCATCGAGTCAAAGTTCGTGGCACCGAGACTGCTAGGGTTTCACAAAGTTCTAAAATCGGTCACACCGATTTGTAATTCTCGGTCAGACCGAGACTTACTAGTGCAATGGCGTTAGCTAAATCGGTGGGACCGAAGTTTTTCAACTCGGTGGGTCCGAGATGGTTTCATGAAACCTAACCTTAAATTTTCGAATCATACCTATTCTAAGGATTGTTTTGACTGGATAGAAGTGTTTCAATCGTGGCAAGATGCATTACGAATACAATGTGCTGAGAATCGGACGAGGATAGCACAGTGATCGAGTTCATACCCTAGTTCAGCGGTGAACTCGCTACGACGGCAACGGCGGAGGAGAATTCCATTGACGGTGGCAGAGACCGGTGACAGGAGGTGGCTGGCAACAAAGTCGGTGATCTGTAGACCTGGTAGGCAGAGCGAGCTATGCGCGGGCGAGAAGTTTCGGAGAAAGTTTTCCAAAAATTTGCCCGTGTGTATATATAGCCTGACACTGTCGGTGTGACCGAGTTGAACAACTCGGTGGCACCGAGATGTATAACTGTTAACAGTTACAGCAACTCGGTGTGACCAAAAAGTTAAAATCGATTGCACCGAAATTGAAAACCTAGATCGACTTAGTAATCTCGGTATGACCGAAATGGAGGAATCGGTCAGACCGAAAATCACAAAGAAGTTTTGGAAGTTTAAGTCTATGATTTAATCGGGGACTCAAAGTGCTCCTCACGTGAGTGGTTCTAATCTGACTTGATCAAATTTTGTGATGTAGCATGAACAGAGTTTGTGACGAGAAAAGCATAGATAGCTAGAGAAGGTTCTTAGGCATTCTTGTCCATCCACTTGGCAAAAGAAAAAGAAACCAGTCAATCAAACAACAAGTGGATGTCCTTGAATGAGTAAATTAGGCAATCAACATGCTCACACAACAAAATGACAAATGAAATATGTGACAAAGCATGCACAACCAATTATAGCATCTATCAAACAATTGGTGATGACTAGGTGTATGAGTATATTGACTTAGGAGTCAAATGAGAACATTTGATCATAGGTCATACTCATCGTTTAAGCTCAAGTGGGTTACCACTTTTACATAAAGCATTTCTGTGTTCACAGCATTAGAGTTGCTTTGACTCAATTCTTAAAGTTAAGCTCCCCCTAGATGTGAGATCCCCCTTAGAGGGATAAACTAACCTTGGGTTGTCGTTGATGACTTCATGTAGGTGTTGAAGATGTAGATGCTCAATGTTGATGTAGATCTTTTGGAGCAATCCTTTGGAATGAGTTGCACTTTCAATACCTACACGGGTTAGTCCCACAAGAACAAACAATAATATCCATAGACATAGAGTGATGCACACACAAAATGATGTCCATGAAAACATTAGGTTACCTTGTCCCTTGCCTTACCAACATGAGGATTTGTGACTCCTTGAACTAGTGCAAGATATGGAAGTTGATTGCACTTGTCCTCGCCATAATGATATGAGTGAAAAATGTTGGCGGAGTCACCCTCAAGAACTATCTAGTTCTTGTTCTTCGGGATCCACATCATCTTGATGGGACTCCTTGGTGTAGTAGTTGTGCTTGATGAAGTAGAACTTGACGTAGTCTTGGGAACCCATTTGACCAAGGCCTTAGGTGCTTCTTCAAATGCATCAATCTCCTCTTGAAGCTTGGCCTTGCCTTTGTTCTTGTGGTCTTGTGGTGGAAGATCATCTTGAGCTTGTGTTCCCTTGAAGGAAGTAGGATCATACTTCTCTTGTTGAGGAACAAACTTAGTCTTGGGGTATTGATCTTCTTCCCACTCAACTCCATTGGCATTGAACTTTCGTTCAAAACCAACACCTTGATTCTTCGGTGCCTTCCTTGCTTATGCATAATTTCCTCAAATTGCTTACTCCCGGCAAGGCTCTTGTATACACCTTTCTCTATAATTCCCTTCAATAAGCAGTTTTCTTGCTCAAGTGTAACTTGGCTAAGAGAATCATTAGTGGAATCAAGAGAACTACTAGAAGCAACAATACTGGGTTTAGCATTGTTATTGTTACTACTAGAAGAAGAATCCTTTTTGTTCTTGTTACTATACTTGACTTGAGGCATGTAAGTAGATAAGAGTAAACACTTGGCAATGTAGGAAGAACTTTTCTTACGAAGATCATCATTGATTGCTTTTATGAACTCATGCTCTTGCTCAAGATTGAGCTTTTCAAAGCGTAACTTCTCATGAGCCCTTAAAAGTTCTCGATGATCTTCGAAGATAGTTTCAAGATCTAACTTAAGAGTGTTTAGTTCTTTAGTTAGACGCTCAATTTTCTCCTTATCATTGTCATTCGTTTCATCTTGATTAGCATGATTAATTGACGTTTCATCATAGTATTCATCACTAGAGTTGTCAACAAGTAAATCATCATCACCTAGCAAGTCATCTTCATCACTATTAAAATCAACATACTCCGGGTGTGTTACCTTAGGACCTTTGGCTATGAAGCATCTTCCAATTCCTTCATTTGGTGATTCAAATATGTCGTAGGAGTTGGTTGACACAAGTGCTAAACCGGCAACACCTTCATCTTGAGTGTGTTCGGAGTCGGAGTGATAGCTTCTCTCGGAGTGATTGTCGGAGTCGGAGACGGATACCCATTCACCAACATGAGCTTGATGTCTTCGTTTCGTGTAGCTCTTTGATGACTTGTCCTTCCTTTCTGAATCCTTGCTTCTCCGTGAGGGTCTTTGTTCATAACGATCATCTCTACTCCTTCTCTCTCTTGGTGGTGATTCTTCTCTTCTACTTCTTCTCTTGAGAGAATCTTCTCTTCTTTTGTAGGGTGCCGTACACTCATTGGAATAGTGTCCGGGTCTCCCACAATTGTAGCAATTGCGCTCTCGACTAGAAGATCTTTTGTCATTGTAGGACCTTGACTTGGAGCTTCTTTCTTTGCTTCTACTCTTGTAGAATTTGTTGAAGTTCTTCACCATTAAGCTCAATTCTTCATTGAAGGTTTGTTTCTCACTTGATGATGTGGGGGCTTCACATGAGGCTTTGTAAGCACCACTTGACTTGTTGTGAAGTTCCTCCTTATCCTTGAGTGACATCTCATGAGCAACAATTCTTCCAATGACTTCCGTTGGCTTGAGATCTTTGTAATTTGGCATCATTTGGATCAATGTGCACACGGTCTCATATTTTCCATCCAATGCTCTTAGGATCTTATTGATGATGAATATGTCAGTCATCTCTTCACTTCCTAAGCCGGCAATCTCATTTGTGATAAGAGCAAGCCTAGAGTACATTTCAGCGACACCTTCACCATCCTTCATTTTGAACTTGTCAAGCTGACTTTGGAGCACATCCAACTTGGATTCCTTGACGGAGTCGGTACCTTCATGCATATCAATCAAAGTATCCCAAATTTCCTTTGCATTCTCAAGACGGATGATTTTGTTGAATTATTGAGGCACAATCCGTTGAAGAGGATATCACAAGCTTGAGCGTTGTATTGCAACATCTTCAACTCTTCCAAGACTAGCTTCACGGTTCGGTTCTCTCCCATCAAAGAACTCACCTTGCAAGCCAATACACACAATAGCCCAAACGGCAGGGTTATGTCCGAGAATATGCATTTTCATCTTATGCTTCCAACTAGAAAAATTAGTGCCATCAAAGTAAGGACCTCTACGGTGATAATTTCCCTCGCTAGACGCCATACTCTCCTAGGTTGTGAAACCAAGGCTATGACCACCAAAAGCTATGGAAATCAAAGCAAATGGAGACCAAGGCTCTGATACCACTTGTAGGACCTTGAAGTATGTCTAGAGGGGGGTGATTAGACTACTTGACCAATTAAAAGCTATGCCTTTTCCCAATTTTAGACTTTGGCAGATTTTGGCTATCCTTAAGCAAGTCAAGCAATCTTCACACAATTCAAGCAAGCATGCAAAGAGTATATAGGCAGCAGAAAATAAAGCATGCAACTTGCAAGAATGTAAAGGGAAAGGGATTGGAGAATTCAAACGCAATTGGAGACACGGATGTTTTTGTCGTGGTTCCGATAGGTGGTGCTATCGTACCTCCATGTTGATGGAGACTTCAACCCACGAAGGGTAACGGTTGCGCGAGTCCACGGAGGGCTCCACCCACGAAGGGTCCACGAAGAAGCAACCTTGTCTATCCCACCATGGCCGTCGCCCACGAAGGACTTGCCTCACTAGCGGTAGATCTTCACGAAGTAGGCGATCTCCTTGCCCTTACAAACTCCTTGGTTCAACTCCACAATCTTGTCGGAGGCTCCCAAGTGACACCTAGCCAATCTAGGAGACACCACACTCCAAGAAGTAACAAATGGTGTGTTGATGATGAACTCCTTGCTCTTGTGCTTCAAATGATAGTCTCCCCAACACTCAACTCTCTCTCATAGGATTTGGATCTAGTGGAAAGAAGATTAGAGTGGAAAGCAACTTGGGGAAGGCTAGAGATCAAGATTCATATGGTTGGAATGGAATATCTTGGCCTCAACACATGAGTAGGTGGTTCTCTCGAACCGTGAGTTGGAAGTGTAGGTTTGTTCGATGGCTCTCTCCACGTAATGAAGAGGAGGTGGAGGGGTATATATAGCCTCCACACAAAATCTAACCGTTACACACAATTTACCAAACTCGGTGGGACCGAATCATCAAACTCGGTCAGACCGATTTAGTAAACCTAGTGACCGTTAGGGTTTTCGGTGGGACTGACATGCAACACGGTAGGACCGATATGTTGGGTTAGGGCATAACGTAATCTCGGTGAGACCGATTACACAAACTCGGTGAGACCGAATTTGGTAATTAGCTAACCAGAGAGTTGGTCAGGTAAACTCGGTGGGACCGATTCACTCTTTCGGTGAGACCGAAAAGTTACGAAAGGGAAACAGAGAGTTTACATTGCAATCTCGGTGGGACCGATCGCTCACTTCGGTTAGACCGAAACGTTACGAAGGGAAACAGAGAGGTTACAATCCCATCTCGGTGAAACCGAGATCCCTATCGGTGATACCAATTTGCTTAGGGTTTGTGGCAGTGGCTAAGACATCTGAACTCGGTGGCGCCGGATAGAAAGAGTCGGTAGGGCCGAGTTTGACTTTAGGTTTAGGTCACATGTGGATGTGAGAAAGTAGTGGAGGGTTTTGGAGCATATCACTAAGCACATGAAGCAAAAGGCTCATTAAGCAACACCTCATCCCTCCTTGATAGTATTGGCTTTTCTTATAGACTCAATGTGATCTTGGATCACTAAAATGTAAAATGTAGAGTCTTGAGCTTTTGAGCTTGAGCCAATCCTTTGTCCTTGATCTTTTGAGGGATCCACTTTGATCATCCATGCCATGCCATTCATTGAGCTTTCCTGAAATATTTTCCTTGGAATAGCATTAGCTCAATGAGCTATATGTTGTTATGAATTACCAAAACCACCTAGGGATAGTTACACTTTCAGATGCCAACTCTTCGCTAACCAAAGCCATATGCCCCCAACCGCTCTACAAACAATCCCCATTGCATGGCCCTTTGCGGTCTGGGGCTTGGACATGGTCGGACCCCTTAAAGGGGGAAGCCATAAAAAAAATTCTGCTGGTCATGGTGGACAAATTCACCAAGTGGATAGAGGCTAGACCAGTTAAAACGGCCGAGTCCGGCCCGGTGATTGCATTTATATCTGATGTGGTACACCGTTTCGGTGTACCGCACAACATCATCACCGATAACGGTTCGAATTTCACAGCCGACGAGGTGAAAACCTGGTGTGCTAATCTGGGCATTAAGCTCGACACGCCTCATCTACCACCCGCAAACAAACGGTCAAGTCGAGCGAGCTAATGGTCTTATTATGAGTGGCATCAAACCCAGACTAGTGCGGTCTTTGAAAGAATCAGACAGACACTGGGTCGAGGAGCTCGACTCCGTACTCTGGGGGTTGCCGACCATGCCCAACCGTAGAACCGGATACACACCTTTCTTCATGCATGGTGTACGGTGCAGAAGCTGTATTGCCCTGCGATATTATACATGACTCACCTCGAGTGCGTATGTACGAAGAGAAAGAGGCCGAGTTGGATCGGAAGGACAGCCTAGACGCCCTGGAGGAGGAGCGCGACGTCGCCAAAGCCCGCTTCAGCATTTTATCAACAAAAGCTCAAGATATCAAAGCAGAGAAGTACGGGCCAAGACTTACAACGTTGGCGAACTCGTTCTACACTTGCCGGAGAAGAAAAAGGACAAACTCAAGCCCAAATGGGAGGGTCCCTTCATAATTGACGAAGTTCTTACCGGAGGAGCGTACCGTCTTTATGACGCATCAGACAATCGCCTAGAGCCGAACCCCTGGAATGCGGCCAGACTCCGAAGGTTCTATGCCTAGCGCCGAACACTTTGTTAGTCTCCTTCTCCCTTTCAGTTTCCATAACTCTTTCACCCTTTTTTACACAATTTTTTCGCTGTAAAGCTCTCATTCGGCTTGACCGAATACTGCTGACGTACACATTTTTACAAACATACGCTCATTATACCTGGGGGGCTTCTTTTAACAGAAGCTTGTTAATATTACCTGCCGAGCATTAAGCTCATCACACATACGCGTTTTTTTCATATGTCTTTTATTCACCATTATATGCATCGATATGACTTAAGTTTTGGCCAAGCTGGGTTGCCTGGCTCCTGTGCTTACCCCTACGTTCCCGATTGTTCGGCTAGATGGTAAAGGGAGCACCTCTGCGATTGTTACTACCGGGTCATCTGGATGTGTACCTCAGACTGGGTGAAGCCGAAAGCTAGCGTTCTTAAGGGAATATTCGATCGGTGGATGAAAAATACTTTTTTGCACTCACTCTATTGTGAACCCCCAGAAGCTATACACACTGTGATTTTCACATCACAACTCTGACATGTCTACTACTGCATGCATACCCAGGGAAAGGAACCCTTAACGGAACTATTCTCCCTGGAAGATATTTCTTACAACCTCAATGTAATATAACATAACTAGCCGGATACAACTTGTCTGTTCAAGCAACTATGACCCCTACACTTAGTTTTCCAGGCATACCCCAGCCTATTCGGCTGCGACAGTATTCGGAAACACTCCGCACCTTTGGGTCTGGAGGTTGAAGCAAAAAGGTCTGCCATGACAAATGATATACAATTCATCTAGAATTCCATATGGTGAGGAAAGTACATAGTCACTTGGACTCAAAAGCTTCCTCCTCTATACCGTCCAACAGGCGATCTAACTTACAATCATGTTGGAAATATTTGGCGGCCACCCCTACTTGGTCATACACCAAACTAACGGGAATTTCTTCCCCATTCGGCCCTACCGGTCTGACCCGCGCCATGTGATTAGGATCAAGCTTGGTATAACGAGTCTTCACCATGGCCCAAGCCTCTCGCGCACCCTCTCGACAGGCCGATATCTTCCATAGCCGGATACGCCGCCGCGCTCCTTTGAACCGCTCTACAAGCTCCTCCATACTTCCTGGAGGGGAGGCGGATAGCCATAGAGCCTTAGCAACACTCTGCATCGCCAGCCGCGCTTGTTCGTGCACTTGCGACAACTTTTGCAGCAGATCACTAGATGATCCGGACACCTCCTCTTCAGGACGGCCCGTTAATATACCTGAAATCATAGCTATATCAGTTTCCCCTATCGCTGAACTGCTTTCAAAATAGTTCAGATACATACTGAATATGCTGCCCCGCAGCTGCTTGTTCTCCTTCACGGAACCGGCTAGTTGGGCCCGCACATCTTTTAGCTCTTCGCCTAGCTGGGTCTTACAATCCTGGAGCTGGTTTTTCTCAATAATGGCTTGCTTCAGTACACGATCGCCTGTAGCTTGTAGCCTTTTGGCTTCTTGATCATTCGCTTGCGCGACTTCCAACGCCTCTTTGAGTCCTCCTGGCCATTATGTCATGGTATAGGAAAGCCTGTTAGTATTAAGGGCATATAAGTATATTTTCTCGTAGGAAGGAGAATATTACCAGGTGGCGCCTTCTCGGACTTCTCCAGTTCGGCGGTAGCAGCATTTAGCTGCGTCCGACATTGTTCCAGCTTTTGGGATAGCAGGTTGTTCTTCTCTGTAAGAACCTGGCCATACAACGGTACTCAAGTCAGCTGTACCAACTGCTTTCAGTCCCGGGGACTACTAGCACATGGTTATCCTATTCGGACAAAGAAAACTTACTCGCACATCTGTTAAATACTGCTTCGTGGCTCTACTAAGCCCGTTTCGAGCAGTCCGGATGTACGCATCATCCGAGATGAAGGCATTAAATGCCTCTTCCGAGAACTCAGGGTCTCGTAAAACAGCCCTGCAGCACCGATGATTCATGGCGCTCTCCACTTCCGAGTTGGTAATAGACATATTCTCCGAACCCTCGGCCGAAGGACAGTCCGACACTGTTCCTATGTCGGCTCCCGCCTTTCCAACAGGGTCTAAATCCCGGCGCTGGGAGCACGGCTGGCCGGACCCTCGTATTTAGTTCGGCGAACCCTTTTCCTAGTGTCAAACAAGCGTACAAGTTACAGTTGGATGTGACTGCTAAAGTATACCTTCATATCCTTACCTCTTTAACGAGGGGCCGGTCGTGACTTCACCGACCTTCCTTTTAGCGGCCTTGCTCGGCGCCGGAGCCACTCTCTTTGGAACCTCCCCTAGAGTAGCGTGACGCGTCGAACGCCTCCCCTGTGGAGCATGAGACAGTGCGATGGGTGAGGCAGTGCGAGGAAGCTCTTTCGAGAGAGATTTTTCTTGACGACTTACGTGGGAAGTAGGAAGAAGACTAGGATAATCAGCGATAATGGCCACTTCCGTGCCATCGTAGCTTGCCTGGTTAAACACCCCTTCCGCGAGTACCACGAATATGTCTGGATCTTCTTTGGACCCAGGATCCAGCTCCCGGTTGTGGTCCTCAGGCTGTGGGGCGGGGCTGTAAAACCCCTCGGTGATTCTTCGCCAATGCTGTTATAAGCAGATTAGAAATTCATCAAAGGTAATCCGGGAGGCGGAATGAGTAAAGCATAAGGATTGGGACTTACCCAACTGGGAGGATTATACATAGAATACCCGTCTCTGTGATTGATGTGAAGAAATTCCTCTTCCTCCCCTTTGAACAGCTCGGCCAGTATTTTGGCCAGAGCGGCGGGGGTACCCGGACCTTTTCGACCACAGCGGGAGGCGTCGTCCTCCCCGTTGTAGTGCCACATTGGGAGCCCTCTATATTTAAGCAGCTGAACCCCTCGTGTTATGGAGGTCGCCATTACCTCGACCATTGTTAGTCCGGACTGGGCGAGCGTCTTTATCTCGCCCAAGAGTTGATGAACCTCCGCACTGTCGTCCTCCTCGAGGCTCCGGGGGCGCCAACTGTGGCGTTTCTTTAGCGGAACGCTTGCATATTCAGGGAGACCCTTTCGAACTGGGTCGGGAAGTGCAACATCCTCGATGTAGAACCATTCGAAAGGCCATTCTTCAGATGCCTTCCTTGGTGTGCCGGACAGGTATACGGTGTCGGCGATGCGCCATACTTTGGCTCCGCCCACTTCAAATATTGAGCCCTCATGGTTACGCGGGACAAGACAGAACAATTTTCTCCACAGTTGAAAATGGGCTTCAACACCCAGAAATAGCTCGCATAAAGCAACATAACCTGTGACGTGCAGAATAGAGGCGGGAGTGAAGTTATATAGCTGGAGGCCATAATATTCCAGAAGCCCTCGGAGGAATGGATGGACTGGAAATCCGACGCCTCTTATCAGATAGGGGACGAAGCACACTCGCTCCCCCCGGACGGATTAGGGGAGTCCTCCGCCTGAGCCACGCCATTGAAGGAAGCCAGCCCTGCTCGAACAGGGACCAGATCTGCGGGAGGAAGAAATCCCTGCGTTTGCAACTTCGCTAACTGACTGTGAGACACAGAGCACTTCTCTCCCACTCACTTTTCTTTGGGCTGGAGCCGGAGGAGGAGCCTGGAATGCTAGCCATGTTGGAATAGTTTCTCCTAGCAGTCTCCGGGGATCTTCTCGGTATGGAGTCGCATGGATCTGAGATCCAGTATCTTTAATAGGCGCACTCCCTCGCGTGGACGGGGTGTTATTTGCAAAAATACCCTGACTTTTCGCATTCGCTCGACACGTGGAAGGCGAAGTTATTAGCGCGCAGGAGCCGAGGGGAACAACATTGAGTCAACAACCGAATACATTACTTGGAGAAGGGAACCCGCCTTGCAATGCCGAAGACAATCCGAACGCCGAACACCTCGTCATTGAAGCCTGGTTCGGGGGCTACTGAGGGAGTCCTGGACTATAGTGCTCAAGGCCCAGCCTGATTATCTGTTGGGCGGACTGATGGGCTATGAAGACATGAAGGTCAAGACTATACACGGTTCCGGATTGGACTCTACTCGGCGTGGAAGGCAAGCTAGGCGATCGATTATGAAGATTTCCTCCTATGTAACCGACTCCATGTAACCCTAGATCTCTCCGGTGTCTATATAAACCGGAGGGCATAGTCCGGATAGGACAGATTCATTACCATATACTCATAGGCTAGACTTCTAGGGTTTAGCCATTGCGATCTCGTGGTAGATCAACTCTTGTAACATTCATATTAATCAAGATCAATCAAGCAGGAAGTAGGGTATTACCTCCATAGAGAGGGCCCGAACCTGGGTAAACACTATGTTCCCCGTCTCCTGTTACCATCGATCCTAGATGCACAGTTTGGGACCCCCTACCCGAGATCCATCGGTTTTGACACCGACAAGGTGCACCATGTTTTCCAACACGCTTGATTACTCTGGTCGGACACACTTTCCTGGGTCATGCCCGGCCTCGGAAGATCAACACGGCGTAGCCCTACCTAGGCTTAGCAGAGAGGCCCCCGTCGGTCTACATCCTAAGCACTCCGAGGTCTGGGCCCATCGCCCGTTGCACTCCGGGTCGTTGCGAGTAGGGCAGATCCATGCTCCACCACTACAGGATGGTGTCGGCCCAGCCGTGCCGCAATGTTGAACTGGACGTCTGACAAAGCTTTGGTTGATACTACGTCGTCGAGGCCCATAACTATTCTCGCGTGGTGGTTAGTGCGTAAAGGCCAAAGGCCAACTCAGAACAAATACCCAAACCATAGTGTATTATTAGCTTGTGGAGACGAGCAGAGACTCATGATCGATATGACCGCGTCGCCCCGTCTCGTGGACTTACGGCAAGGGCCCAGAATGCCCGGCCGTGCTAATGTAATTATCTTATGGTGCTCTCCGGGCCCGCCCGACTTTCCCAAAGGTCTCAAGTAAAGTCAAGGTAACCGTGTGTCCAAAACATCAAGGAGGAAAACCCGAGGAATCACCTGCGATGGATTCCACTCGATGTAATCATCAAGGTGAATGTAAGAGAAACCACCCTCGAGGTTCACACTTGAGGGGCTGCACAACAAAGTCGTATCGGAAGTGGTTAAGGAGGAATCACCCTCGATGACCACGACCGAATAGATACACTACAGATATCTCATCAGGAGTGATGTATGAGGTACCACCCTCTGCACTCGATGGTAACTCTGCAAAGTCGAGCAACAAAAGGGGCGTGATGTGATGTGGGGTGTCAGGCTCTGGTCGTCGATCATGTTGATCAAGTCGTCGATGATGAAGCAGGGGCAACAAGGACAAGGTGGGGGTCACTGATGGATCACTAACCAACCTATACTAAGCAGTTTAGGATAAGCAGGTAAGGTACAATGAGCAGGTTACAAAAGCAGGCTATGCATCAGAATAGGAGCAAACAACAACAGTAGCAAAATCTAATGCAAGCATGAGAAAATGGAATGGGCGATATCGGGACGATCAAAGGGGGGCTTGCCTGGAAGCTCTGCTGAAAGGGAACAAGAGTCGTCGTCGACGTAGTCGATCACAGTGGCATCGGCAGCGGTCTTGGGGTCTACCAGAGAGAAGACGGGGAAGAAACAATAAATACAGAGCAAACAAGTGTAATACTATGCATGACAAGACAATAATCAGCACTATGGGTATTCTAACGCGGTACTACGTGATACCGGCGAAGGGGGATAACATCTGGGAAAGTTTTCCCAGGGTTAGGCATTTTTGCGCAGACGAACTGGAGGGGAATGGTTTGATGTTCGCTATGCTAGGGGCATGTGGCGGACAAATGGACCGCGTATTCGGATTCGTCACATCGTTCTGAGCAACTTTCGTGTATAAATTTTTTCATCCGAGTTACAAATTAATTTATAAATTTTAAAAGTTTTAAAAGAATTTCTAAATTTCTGGATTATTTATAATTCAAATTAAAAAGCAAAAGGCTATGGGCACTCAAAAGTGTACCCAGCCAGAGTGCACTTGTGGCTGACAGTGGGCCAGGGGGGTCCAATCAACAGGGTCAACTATTGACCCATTGACTGGTCAACAGGGTCAAGGGGACCCGCCTGTCATGGACTCAGCTGTATTAGTGCTAAACTAAACAGTTTAGTTAGTGTGTGGGTCCCAGCAGTCAGTGACACATGTTTATTAAACGAAGGGTTAGTTGTGGTGGGGGTCCAATGTGAGTGGCTAATTAGAATGGGGGGTTAGTGCTAATCTAATCCCCAATTAGTATGGGCCTGCCCAATCTGGCAGAGGCGCAGCTAGCAAGGCTACGCCCGCGCACAGACGGGGGCCGCCGACGCGGCAGGCCGGCCGACCGAAACGACGGTGAGCGTCGCGGCAGGGGAGCAACAGGGCAGGAGGAACATGCACGGGTTGCGTGGGCGCGCGCGGAGGGGCGAGGTTGTGCGGGGCTCCGGCCATGTCTGTCAGCAACGGCGGTAGTCAACAGCGGTAGCAGCCCTAGCAAGCAGCGGCGAGCGCACGCGGGCATGGCCATGGCAGCTGCGGGGTCGCGACAACAGAAGCAACAGCCAGCGCAGGCAGCTGCAGCAAGCAAGCATCGACGGGGGTAGTAGCTAGCGGCGGCAACGAAGCAGCAAGGCAGCAGAGCTGCTACGGCCGCAAACCGCAGCGTAGCTGCAGCACGGGAGCTTGGTCGAGGGCGCGGTCAGGGGTGGCCGAGCGCGCACGTGGGCTCAGACTGGGCGCGCACGAGGCGGCCGGGGCGTGGGTCGCGGGCACGGCGAGTACAAGGTCACCGTGAGCTTCAGGCGCGAGCGGGACGGCGCCAATCGATGGTGGAATCGATGGGGGAAAGGGAAGGGGAACACGGCTCACTGGGAGGAGGGCGATGGAGAGCTCGGGTCGGTCGGAGTGGTGTCGGAGAGGCGGGACGATGCGGTGCCATGGCGATGGCCGACGCGGAGGAGGTCGTCCATGGCGGCGATGGTTCGGCTCGTCCTGGCGCTCGGGAAGGACGGAGACGAGGGTGACGATCCTCCTGGACGTCGTGGCGCAGCTCGGCGAGGTCTCGGAGCATGGCAACGACAACGCGGTGGCGACGGGATCGGTCGGGCGAGCTCCAAATCGAGAGGGAGCTCGATGGAGGAGGGGGAAGAGTGAGCAGGGGGTGGAGGAAGGCGAGCGAGGGGATCTAGGATTCAGGGGTCGTCCTTATAGCACGAGGGAGATGACGGATGGCTGGCGCGGGTGCGTTCGCCGATAATGGCACCGGTGGATGAACGCCACGCCCACCCCTGCTTCTGTGGCCACTAGGGCCGAGATGCACAGTAATGAGGCACGACATTTTCTAATTCCTATTCTGTATTTAAGTTAGCTACTGCTTTCTATCAAATTATAAAACTAAAAGAGTTTTGATAGATATGAGACTTGTCACATAAATCAAGCACATTATTTTTAGGAGTCACAAAAAGTTTGAGGCCAAAAGGAGTTGTCTAACCATTTTTAGAAATTGGAAAGGCCAATTTTAAATGTTGCTGGACTACTAAATAAATTTCCAGGGGCACCTGGGAATCCAAAAGAGGTTGGTTCCAACATGACAAATAACCAGAGATTACTTTACACACTTTGAACATTTTTTATTTCATGTTTGAAAACTTTTATTTTTGACTTTAAATTAAATTTGAATTTGGACCGGATTCGAACCAACGTGAGTTTAACAACAGTAATCATGATGACGTGGCATCATTAGCAGGGAATTACTGTAGCTTAATTATCCGGGCGTCACACATCCGCAACTACTAAAGATCAGTAAGGTCGTGAAACCCAACCATAACATCAAGTATCAAGTCCTCTTTATCACATACGCCATAACCCACTTATCCGCGTTTAGGCTGCTGTCATCCCCCGCAACACTGACAATATGCAAACCATGAACATATTGCAACACCCTACAACGAGGGCCAATCAACGTTGCGCGAAACGGAGGGCACCTTAGGACAACACCATAAATAAAATATACAATCATACCAACCAAGATCACGATTAACCCATAGGACAATACAGATCTACTCAAACATCATAGGATAACCATAGATCATTGGGAAATAATATATGGAGTTGAGCACCATGTTTAAATAGAGATTACAGCGGGGAGAAGAGGTGTTACACCGCTTCATAGAGGGGGAGAAAGTTGGTGTTGACAGTAGCAAAGTTGTTGATGTAAATCGTCGTCACGATCCTTGCCTCGGCGGCACTTCAGCGCCACCGGGAGAGAGGGGGGAGAGCCCCCCTCCTTCTTCTTCTTACTTGGCCTCCCCCCTAGATGGGAGGAGAGTTCCCCCTCTGGTCCATGGCCTCCATGGCGGCGTAGGGCCGGGAGCCCCTCCAGGATTGGATCTCCATCTCTGTTCTCTTCTGTTTCGCGTTCCCCGGATTTGTCCGTTCACATTTTCTCAAATTCCCGGAGATCCGTAACTCCGATTTGTGCTGAAAGTTTTACACGATTTTTCCCCATAAATTATCTTTCTTGCGCCAAAAGAAGGGCCCCAACCGACGTACGAGGTGAGCACAACCCACCACCATGCGCCTGGAGCCTGGGGCACGCCCTGGTGTCTTGTGGACACTGTGGGCCCCCGTTTGCATTGATTCCAAGTCCCAAAAATCACATATATTCTAAAATAATTTTCCGTCAATTTTTATCGCGTTTGGACTTTGTTTTATATGGATTTTCTACAAAACAAAAAACATGCAAAAAAGCAAGAACTGGCACTGGGCACTGGATCAATAGGTTAGTCCAATAAATCATATAAATTGTTGCCAAAAATATGTGGAAGTTGTATAATATTGGCATGAAACAATCAAAAATTAGAGATACGACGGAGACGTATCACAATACAAGTTGCATGTTATTTAGCGGAACCGGGCTCATGTGCGAGGACATGTAAGGTTGGTCCGAGTCACTTCATCCCACTACCGCTGAATCCAAATAAGACAATGGAGCTAAGCAATCTGAACATCAACACCCACAACTTTTTTGTGTTCTACTCGTGCATATACATCTACACATAGACCTAGCTCATGATGCCACTGATGTGGAACATTGCATGAAAATCAAAAAATTCCCTATGAATCAACCAAGATCTATCTATGAGAAGCATAGCAACAAGAGGGGAGAGTGTGTCCACGTACCCTCATAGACCGTTAAGAGGAAGCATATATTACACGGTTGATGTAGTCGTACTCCTAACGATCCAATCGCGATCCAATCTGATGAAGTACCGGACGGACGACATCTTCATGTTCATCACACGTGTGGCTTGATGATGTCTCCTCCTTCTTGATCCAGCAAGCAGGGGTGGAGAAGTATATGGGATCTCAACCAGCACGACAGCGTGGTGGAGATGGTGGTGGTGTAGTGCCGGCAGTGCTTCGCCAAACGCTACCAGAATCAATCTAAGAAGAAAACAAAGTTATGGGAGAGGTAGGGCTGCCGCTGGGGCGTGGGAATCGGTGTATCCAGCCCCTACCTCTCCCCCACTATATATTGGAGGCAAGTGGGAGGGATGGGTCGCAGCCCTAGCCCCTCCTCCAAGGAGGGGAGGGCGGCCAAGGGAGGAGTCCTCCCTCCCCAAGGCACCTAGGGGGTGCCTTTCCCCCTTAGGACTCTTCCTCCTCCACCTCTCCTTGGCACATGGGCCTCTTGCGGCTGGTGCCCCTCGTGACGACCAAAACAGTACGTCATATATATATATATATATATATATATATATATATATATATATATATATATATATATATATATATATATATATATATCTTTACCTTCGGACCATTCAGAGCTCCTTGTGACGTCCCCGGATCTCATCCGAGACTCCGAGCAACACGTACATATCCTAATACAACTCTAGCGTCACCGAACATTAAGCATGCGGACCCTACGGGTTCAAGAATCATGTACATGACCGAGACACCTCTCCGGTTAATAACCAATAGCGGGACTTGGATGCCCATATTGGTTCCCACATATTCCA
The DNA here is from genome assembly GCA_021605145.1 of Aegilops bicornis. Taxonomy (NCBI): domain Eukaryota; kingdom Viridiplantae; phylum Streptophyta; class Magnoliopsida; order Poales; family Poaceae; genus Aegilops; species Aegilops bicornis. The sequence goes on from CM038670.1 coordinate 536,659,746, forward strand.
CGAAGATCTTTTATCAGTTGAACCACAATGTCGAGGATTCGGTTAATCATGTATGCTATTCCCTTTGTCCAGTGATATGTTACTTGCCCGAGATTCGATCCTGGTATCTTCATACATAGTTCAATCTCGTTACCGGCAAGTCTCTTTGCTCATTTCGTAATACAAGATCCCATGACTAACTAATTAGCCACATTGCTTGCAAGCTCTTTACAATGTTGTATTACCGAGAGGGCTCAGAGATATCTCTCCGTCATACAGAGTGACAAATCTCAGACTCGATCCATGCAACCCAACAAACACCTTCAGAAATACCTATAGAGTACCTTTATGATCACTCAGTTATGAAGTGATGTTTGATAGCACATAAGGCATTCCTCCGATAGCCGGGAGTGACATGATCTCATAGTCTAAGGAATTGATACTTGACATGAAGAAAGTTGTAGCAAATAACTAGACCATACTTCTGTAAATCCAAAAATTCAAACAAATTAGGACAACATAGGTAATTCGTATATAAATCATGTGTAAAAAATTAATAATTTTTTGACGCTCTAGTGATTTTAAACAATTCCATTACTAGGCGCAAAAGTTTCTGTTTTTGCACAGAATGAAGTCAATTGTCATCCACACCATCCCAAAGGTTGTACTCGGTACTTTATATATTGAAACAAAAACTATAAAACATGATTACTACAGTAGCTTAATCATGTGAACGCACAAATACAGTAGGCATAAGTATTGGGTTTTCTCCTAACAAGTGGTTTTCTCTAATGCCTTTTTAGCTAGGCATGATGATTTCAATGATGCTCACGTAAAAGTAAAGAATTGAAACATAACGGGAGCATCATTAAGCATATGACTAGCACATTTAAGCCTATCCCACTTCCTATGCACAGGGATTTTGTGAGCAAACAATTTATGGGAGCAAGAATCAACTAGCATAAAAAGGAAAAACAAGCAACACTTCAAAACTTTCAACATAAAGAGAGGAAACTTGATATCATTAAGATGTGTAAATGCATATGTTCCTCTCTCATAATAATTTTTAGTAGCATCATGAATGAATTCAACAATATAGTTATCACATAAAGCTTTCTTTTCATGACTCATAAGCATATACATTTTACTACTATCCACATCAGCAATCTTCTTCTCATTAAAGTAGTGGGAGCAAACTCAACAAAATAACTATCATGAGATACTTGATTGACATAATCAAATCGAACATTAAAATCATGATGACAAATTTCATGGTTATCATTACTCTTATAGCATACATGTCATCACAATAATCATCATAGATAGCAACTTTGTTCTCATAATCATTAATTGAAACCTCTTTCGGAATAGTGGAATCATCATTAAATAAAGTCATGACCTCTACAAATCCACTTTCATAATTTTTACAATAAGATTTAACACCCTACAAAATAGTGGGATCATTATAACCTAGAGTTGACACTCTTCCAAACCCATTTTCATCATTATAATCATCATAAATAGCAGGCGTGCTATCATCATAATAAATTTGCTCATCAAGACTTGGGGGACTAAAAATATCATCTTCATCAAACACAGCACCCCCAAGCTTATGGATTTGCATATCATTAGCATCATGGATATTCATAGAAAGCATACCAACAACATTGCAATCATTCTCAATATTCAATTTATGCCAAGCATTTTATTGAATTCTTCTTATAACACTTTGGCACAATTTTCTGATCCATCATTTTCAAGAAAGACATTATAAAGAAGAAGCATATGAGGCAACCTCTATTCCATTTTTTGTAGTTTTCTTTTATAAACCAAACTAGTGATAAAACAAGAAACTAAAAAGATTCAATTGCAAAATCTAAAGATATACCTTCAAGCACTCACCTCCCCGACAACGGCGCCAGAAAAGAGCTTGATGTCTACTACACAATTTATTCTTGTAGACTCATGTTGGGCCTCCAAGCGCAGAGTTTTGTAGGACAGTAGCAATTTTCCCTAAAGTGGGTGACCTAAGGTTTATAAATCCGTGGGAGGCATAGTATGAAGATGGTCTCTCAAACAACCATGCAATCTAATACAAGAAATCTCTTGTGTCCCCACACTGGTGCGTGTCGGTCCTAAACAAACGGTTTTTTAACCCTTTCCTCGATGGCATTTGGAACCATCGCCAAGTGAGTGTGGGCGATAGGGGGGTCCTTCCCACACGACCCAGAAACCGTCGGGGATATGCCCTCCTGGCACACACGTTCGGCAAAATGAGGTCGTGTGCGACCGGCGAGCACTCAAATACGGAAATACGTATAGTAGAGCTAAAAAAATACAATTATATGGCGGAATTGTTTCCGATCGCAAGTACATCCCACACAGTCAGTCCCCGCTAAACATTTCCGTTCGTATTGACATCCCACACGGTCGCTTCAAGGAAAACGTTTCCGTTCACACGTACATCACACACAATTTCTCCCGTTAAATCGTTTGCGTTATTGAATGTAGCACACACGGTCAGTAGAAGAAACTGTGTGGCAAAGGCTGCCCATGACACACAGTTTTTATGTGGTAAACGTTTGCGCAAGGTGGCCTAACGCAAACAGTTTTCAAGAGAAAGTCGTGTGTGATTGTTCATTGATCCAACACGGTTTATTCCTAGAAACTGTGTGTGTTGCCTGAGGTCATTGCCCACGTATTTTTTCAACAACCGTTTGCAATATCAAAACCCAATTAGCAGGCTAATTTGCCATTAGCAGGCTAATTGCCCTATTATTAATAATCCATTTATTAATCTAATTGACATTCATATTAAGCACACAATATATTTCATTTCCATATTAAGGAAGCAGAATTTCGTAATTGAAATACATCAGAGTGCAACATGATATAGCTTCAAAGACTCAGCTACCCCATTACACAATCAAGACTAGCAAAGAAGTTTCACATGCAACATGTAGAACCTTTCGAAATTGGCATCATAGACGGTATATAGACAGATGCATCTCATCTGGAAAACTACTGAAGCGGGAGGAGAATATTGAACCTTCATTCATGCTAAAGGTCTTTGCAACTTTAGGCCAGTGCCTGTGGATGATTGACCGTCCGTCCTTCAACCTCTTCAGGAACACTTCAATATTGAACCGTGGGTGTTGTATGAAAACCTTCCTCGCCTCCTGACCATAGAGGTGGTTTGAGAGGTAACCATCAGTGAACTACTTTGGAAAGGCCTGAAAACAAGAATGTGCATAAATATCTTCTCTATATTGGAAATGGGGCAAAGGAATAAAAAAGGCAAGGTATAATAGTTAGTACCATCTTGTAGTGAACTGATGTCTTCTTCATTGTGCGTGCATAAAGATCTTGTTGTTTTTTGTCGCTAATTTCTTTATCCTAACAATCTTTCTGAGTTTCTTGATTTTATTGATATTCATGGAAAACTCATTTCCCCATATGCAAAAAGGGTCGAACAGTGGGTGAAAACCTCTGATAACAGGACCTGCATGTGCAAGACCAAATTGTTAAAAACCAAAATATTAGAATGGTTCCTGCAATTGCACAATAATGTGCTATTAGACAACGGACCATGCACGTGCTAACCTCGATTGTAAACCTCAGTGCTTCCCATTGTTTCCCTGCAACACATATAAGGTAGTTAGTCATCAGGTTAAGTAAGGGCTCGCATGCTATTAGTAAAATATGTTGATGAAAAATAAGCACATTGCAGATTCATCAGATTAATTGAAGCCACATGGAAAACACATTTACCCAAAGCAAGCATGATTAAGAACTAGGAAATATAGCACTTGTATATGTTGCTAATGTATTAAGTGCAGCCAAATTCAATTTATTCCTCACATGCACAACAATACAAAATTCTACCCACGACAATTGGACATCGCATTGCAGAATTGAACCAAGCAGTTAACTAAACACCACAACAAATGAACCAAACATTAACTGAGCACCACATTGCACAATATAACATTGAACCAAGCAGTTAACTAAACACCAGAACAAATGAATCAAAAATTAACTGAGCACCACATTGCACAATATAACATACTCCTAATAGAAGATCAGAGAGTTAACCAAACAGTTAACTACAACCAATTGTAGCAATTGTATTTGTTTCTCATGTATTTACTACAACCAAAATTCAATTTATTCCTCGCATGGTATACAATAACAGAATGCACCCACAATTTTGTAAAGATAAATTTGATTTATTTCTCACATGGAAGACAATACAAAATTGCAGCTTGAAGAATTGAACATCACATTTGCAGAATTGAACCAAACAGTTAACTGAAGACGACAACTAATTCACAAAACAGTTAATAAGTGAGCATCACACTGCATGACATATAGAACGTATACACTAGAGCAACAGATTGCATGCTGAGATTCGATAGCAGAATTCACTAGATTTTGTGAAGGGAAGGCAGGAGTAGCACACGCAACGGGTAAACCGAGCATGCTTAACCGGCATAGCTAGCAATTGGCAAGGTGCTCCTCCAAGATCTGGGGGTCGGCACGAATGGCAGCCATCGCGACCTCATCCGCGCGTGCGGCCGCGATTTGCTTCTCCGCTGCCAAATGCTCCTTGAGGTCCTGGCTATATCAAGGCACCATGGCTTAGGCCGGGCGCTTATTTGGTGGAGGGGTCGGTGATTTGGGTGGAAGGTGTCATGCTGCGCCAAATGTCGGGCATGTGGGATGTGGAAGGAGGAGGAGGATGGGGGTCGGGTGTGGATTACCTGCCTGGATAGAGGAGGCCGAGCAGCGTGAAGGAGGGTCGCCGACGAGGAGGCGGCGGCGCTGCAAGCAAGGAGTGAAGGTTTCAACTTGGAAAGGAAGGCGGAAAGAGGGGAAATGTGGCTTTTGGTAAGGGGAAGGGGGCGGGGATGTAGCTATTTCCGCGGAAGCCGAAAATTTGGAATCGCTTCAGCCAAAAACTAGTGCAAAGTGTCATCGAGACCACGGTCCCTTATTCAGAACTGTGTACGATATGTGGACATCACAAAAGATTCAGATAGCTTAACCCGTGTGTGATGAGTTTGAACGTCAAAAGTTTTGGTTCGAATTTCCATGGTTACATTGGTCATCCACGTCATTGCATAATTTGGGTACACAAAGGAGACTACAGCACACCCACACTTCTTAATCGAGCAAGTTCAGCAATTAAACAGAGGTAGCTGACCTAAACATTACTCTAACAAATTAAAGATCGGCGCTCTTAATTAAACAAAACATAGAGTACTACTATGGATGGTGCTCATCGATCTCCGCCGCCGCCTCCATGTCCAGCTCGCGCCCGACGGTCTCCTGGGGAAGGGGCTCCATGGCATCCATCACACCATACTCGGCAAGCATCTCGCCATCCGTGTATGCCATCTCTTTGGAAAAGGCCGCCACGAGCTGGGCGTGGGCGGACGCGATCTGGGCTTGGACGAGCTCTATCGTTGCAAGGTATGCGGCGGAGGAACGGACGGCTGCTCGAACGCTCTCGACGATTGCCAGCTCTTCGGCCATGGGTTGCCGACTGTTGTCGGAGAAGCTTCGTTCGATTTGTGCGGTGACCGCTAGGAGCTGGTCGTGGGCGGCCTCCATCAGCGCTAAGGCCGCCGTTGCGGAACGGACAGCTGTTGTGCCGCTCTCGCCAGTTGCTATCCCCGAGGCAAATGTTGCTGCCGCCACCTGAGAAGCAACACCAGCCGTTTGGGATGCCTTTGCCACCCGGCCGCAAATTGCGGCCGCGCTCATGCACCTTGTTAGCATGCGCATGGCGGCTGCGGCCACGCTCTTGCCGGAGTGGGCCACCGAAGTTGCCCTCACGACGCGGGTCCACGTGCCCATCTTTCACCGACGATGATTGAACAGTGAAATGATATTTGGGGAGTGAGCTAGTGTGTTTGACATGCCAGCTGTGGACTATAGCCGACGCACCTTCTCGCATAAGCCATGGGCGTACTATACACCGACGGTGCTCCAAGATATTTTGTACCACATCTCACACGGTTGCTGATAATAAACAGTGTGCGATCTACTTGATTTTTCATCTTGATTTGAATTACATAATGGGGTCACAGCGGAAATGGACGGTGTTTGAATTGCTAGACCTTTTATCTGAAGTGAACATGCAACTATATGTGTGTCGTAAAAGAATTGGAATTATTCAGGGTTCGTTTGAACATTTTATACATTAAATTGGTTTTCTAGCAATTTCAGGTGAACAATTCAAATTTGAACTACATGCACATGCTCCAGTGCATATAAATTGGTTCAAAAATCAAATCTGTGTCCTTGGGTGCATGCTTAGGTCCCATGCAAGAAATGAGAATGAACTTCAAACACCAGGGCACCGTTGATTGCTGGCAAAACATTGAGATGCCTAGTTTTTAAATTCTAGTAAATCCAAAACTCGTCTGAAATTCATGAAACTTGGCATGCTATCATGGAGCGGCATCAACATGTCATGGTACAAATTTTGTCCCATTTGGGGCAGGTTTGGGTATATGCTTCTCACAAACCGGAGCTTCTCACAACAAGCATGATGGTTTTCGGTTGGGAACGTCCTACCTTTGTGGACGAAACCATATCCATTGCCTCTTATTGCTTTGAATTTTTTTTATCGTGTCAACATAGAACAACAGGAGTGTTGTGTGATTTTTCGGGGTTCGTTTGGACAATTTTATGCATTAACTGAGTTTTCAATGCATTTTATGTGCATAATTCAAATTTGAACTACATGCACATGCTCGAGTGCATATAAATTGGTTGAAAAAACAAATATGTGTCCTTGGGTGCATGCTTAGGTCCCATGCAAGAAATGGGAATGAATTCAAACACCGGGGCACCGTTGATTGCCGACAATACATTGAGATGCCTGTTTTTTAAATTCTAGTAAATCCAAAACTCGTCTGAATTCATGAAACGTGGCATGCTATCATGGAGCGGCATCAACATGCCGTGGTACAAATTTTGTCCCATTTGGGGCAGGTTTGGGTATATGCTTCTCACAAACCGGAGCTTCTCACAACAAGCATGATGGTTTTCGGTAGGGAACGTCCCACCTTTGGGGACCAAACGATATCCATTGCCTCTTATTGATTTCAAATTTTTTTCTCGTGTCAACATAGAACAACAGGAGTGTTGTGTGATTTTTCGGGTTTCATTTGGACATTTTTATGCATTAACTGAGTTTTCAATGCATTTTATGTGCATAATTCAAATTTGAACTACATGCACATGCTCCAGTGCATATAAATTGGTTGAAAAATCAAATATGTGTCCTTGGGTGCATGCTTAGGTCCCATGCAAGAAATGGGAATGAATTTCAAACTGCCGCCACTATTGATTGCCGGCAAAACATTGAGATGCGTGGTTTCTAGTAAATCAAAAACTCGTTTGAAATTCATGAAACTTGGCATGCTATCATGGAGCGGCATCAACATGTCGTGGTACAAATTTTGTCCCATTTGGGGCAGGTTTGGGTATATGCTTCTCACAAACCGGAGCTTCTCACAACAAGCATGATGGTTTTCGGTAGGGAATGTCCCACCTTTGTGGACGAAATGATATCCATTGCCTCTTATTGCTTTCAAATTTTTTCTCGTGTTAACATAGAACAACAGGAGTGTTATGTGATTTTTCGGGGTTCGTTTGGACATTTTTTATGCATTAACTGGGTTTTCAATGCATTTTATGTGCATAATTCAAATTTGAACTACATGCACATGCTCCAGTGCATATAAATTGGTTGAAAAATCAAATTTGTGTCCTTGGGTGCATGCTTAGGTCCCATGCAAGAAATGGGAATGAATTTCAAACACCGTGGCACCGTTGATTGCCGACAAAACATTGAGATGCCTGGTTTTAAAATTCTAGTAAATCCAAAACTCGTCTGAAATTCATGTAACTTGGCATGCTATCATGAAGCGACATCAACATGTCATGGTACAAATTTTGTCCCATTTGGGGCAGGTTTGGTTATAGGCTTCTCACAAACCGAAGCTTCTCACAACAAGCATGATGGTTTTCGGTAGGGAACTCCCACCTTTGTGGACGAAACGATATCCATTGCCTCTTATTGCTTTCAATTTTTTTTCTCGTGTCAACATAGAACCACAGGAGTGTTGTGCGATTTTGGGGGGTTCGTTTGGACATTTTTATGCATTAACTGAGTTTTCAATGCTTTTTATGTCCATAATTCAAATTTGAACTACATGCACATGCTCCAGTGCATATAAATTGGTTGAAAAATAAAATATGTGTCCGTGGGTGCATGCTTAGGTCCCATGCAAGAAATGGGAATGAATTTCAGACACTGTGGCACCGTTGATTGCCGGCAAAACATTGAGATGCCTGGTTTTTAAATTCTAGTAAATCCAAAATTCTGTTAACCATTCACGTGATGCCACGTGTCTTGGTTTTAATGGCTGTAGGAGGTGCCGTGCGGATAGCTGCTTGACCTTGACTGAACGGGAGGCGTGCGAGCGCCGTCCAGTGCACAAGCTGACCGAGAGGCGTGCAAGGTGTTCTTGAGTGCGCAGGCTCACCAGGAAGCGTGCGAGTTGTACGATGCGCAGGCTCACTGGGAAGCGAGCCCTTTGACTTCCATGGCCGCCCGCCTTGCTCGCATCCTCTCCATTAATGGCGCCCAAGCCCCAGTTTAATTCCCTTTTTAAATATAAAACACTCATCGCAAACGTTTTAGTTAGAACACCCGTATGCAAACCGACAGCTTCCCGAGGAAGCCAAGAGAAAATGTGCCGAGGAGGATTTCTGCAGCTCTTGATCGCAAACATTTTAGATAGAACACCCATATGCAAAGTGAGAGCAGTACAAGATTTTGTTTTGGATGACCCGTGTGCAACCACGTACAAATAATTTGGTAAGATTTGTCAATCCTTGTAACACTGCAATTTGTCAAAATATGAAGCTAAAAATCACTAGCAGTATCTAACTTTTGCAACTAAAATTCAGTAATTAAGCATAGATTTCATTCATAGATTAAGTAGTCGTTCTTAATTTATACAAATAGTTCAACTCGATAGCTGAGCCGACCAAACTTTTCCCCAATTGTTGCCAACCACGTACTAAAATAGCTAGTTCAACTATATATACTAGCTAATTTTAAGTACGTTGTACAGTTCCACCACATCTATAGTCAGATGAAATGAACGAAATAGCCCCTAAATACTACTAATACTGTGGAGGGGCTTTGTACTACTTCCGGTTGCCTCCCCTCTGCCGAGCACGCTCAGTAAGAGGCGGAGGAGGAGGAGCCTACCGACGAGCTGGGCAACCGCAATGCGGTGCTCGCCGCCACGCAGCCGGTGACGCCGCCGAACGCCTTCGCCGCTTCCGGCATTTACCCTCTCGGCGGTGGTTCTCCTCAGAGATCTCCTGATTCTCGCCTCGAGGCGGCGTGTGCCATCGCCATCGCGGCGGTAAGGCTCTTTGCTCGCTGACGGCGGCGCTCCTCCTCGTCCCGCAGGAACTCGGTGTAGCGCGCAAGGTCGCTGTCACACGTGCGGGCATCCACCTCCGCCTCCCGCCTTCGAGCGGCGGTGGTGGAGCGGGTGATGACTTCGACGGTCGACGGTGGGCTGGCGGCCACGGCGGTCGACGGTGGGCTGGCGGCTACGGCGGCCGACGACGGGATGGCGGCCACGACCACCACCTCCGCCGCCGGGCGCGATGGCGGGCGGTGATAGCCCGCGATGGCGGCGATGGGGTGGCGGCCACGACGGCCATCTCCCGCCTTCGGGCAGCGACAGCAGAGCGGGCAATAGCCCTGGCTTTCGACGGTGGTGTGGCGGCAACGGCGGCCAGCAACAGCTGCCGATGGGCACCGGCGGCGGAGCGTGTGGTGGGTGTTCCGCGCACACCCAACAGGGACGCCACGCACACTACACTACGCCGGGGACTGCGTCGCCGCCGTGGTGTAGCCTCCCAGCTGGAGCTGTCCTCTGATGACGGCAGAGTGGCTGAGCGACAACGACGGACCTGTGCCATTGGCGAATGTGGGAGAAGCAGACAAGATAAGCTACAGGGATGGAGGGGAAAATGCGACGCAGGACTCGCCGGCCGTGAGGGTTTTTATAGCAGGCCGGTAAGCATTGGGATTTTGGAGAATTTCACCGAGTCGAGCGAGAAGCTTGCGTGGGAACGGGCTCACCGACGATTCATTGGCGCCACCGTTTGGCAAAAAGAACGCCCCCGCGCGCTGCGCAAGCTTGTGTTGTAAGCCGTCTGCGGCAGCGGGGTGACAAGACGTGCGAGAGAAGGACGAAAGGCCACATACACATACGGTTAATAAAAAAACATTTGCGATTTAATTACCTACTATACCACCGTCCTGGTTTATAAGTATGATTTAACTAATAAAATATGAATGCATGTCGCCAAAGATTATATAGTTGGATTTGTATTTGAACATATTTTCCAATTATATAATTTTTGAAACATGCATTAACATTTTGTTGGTTTAATTTGAGGGCAAAGTATGGCACGGAATATAAAGGAGAATATAGACTAGACGGAGGTGGTACCACACGGCCGCTCTCTATGCAGCGACGCAACTGTCGGCCGGCTTGTAGGTGATCATTTGCTGCGTGTTCAACTGCTCCATGCGTGTGGTTGCTTGCGGTTCAGGCGGCCGCGTCGCGCTCTGCTTGCGTCCCGCCGCGCGCTCTCTACTCTCGCGTCCCTCCTGGTGCTCTGCCCTCGTCCCTCCACGCGCGCTGCCAGTGTTTTGGGCCGGCGCACGATCACGCACATTCATGTGCAAGCGGTTGCGTCGGGCGCGGCACGGCGGTGCAGTTACCCGCTGCAAAAACTGCCATGCGGATGCGCCGAGAATCCACGCCGCCCGACCCCCTCTTATTCTTGCGGCCATTTACCTTCATCTCTCGTCTCACACGTCACAATAAGCACACCCACGAGGACACATACAGAGAGGACATCCAGCGGTTCCAATGGCGCTCCCAGCGGCCGCCGCCGACAACGGCGGGTAGTTCACCACGCACCACGTAGTGGACACCCACGTGAGGGGGAAGTCCCTCTCGATGGTGTACACGAACGATCCGGTCTCGGTGGAGAGCTCCATCCAAACTATGGAGCAGTTCCTTGCCGAGGACAAGTACCGAGTGGTCAGCTTCGACCTCGAGTACACCATCGGTCGTGCCGGGCACGATCAGAAGGTTGTCGTCGCCCAGTTGTGCGTGCGACATGATGTCCTCGTCTACCACTTCCACCTTGCCACAATGCCTTGCGAGCGTTTCTCCAGGTTTATCAAGAGCTCCGACTACAGTTTCGCTACGGTGGACACCACCAACGGTCTAAAAGCGCTTAAGGTTTCGGACTTGAAATGCCCAAATCTTGTCAACATCCAGCACCACTACAAGGTCTTGGGCACCCACAAAAGCAAACTGAACTCCCTGGTTGACCTCGCCTCGGCCATCATCGACCCCTACTACGTGAAGATGAAGCAAGAGAGCAATAAGGACAAGAACGCCTGGCACAGTGTGTGGCATAAGAGACTGGATGAAAAACATGTCAAGTACGCGACCATGGACGCGTACACAAGCTACGAGATGTACAGGCGGATCGTTGACATGAGGAGTTGTCTTCTTCCTGACCAGACGAGGGATCGAGCTACATAGCAGTGGCGGGAGCATCACAAGAAGTAGATGACTAGACGATCGTTTCTTCTACTTTAGAATGCACGCGATTGTTTATTGAGGTGTGTGTGAATGATCTGTATAGTCACATATGTAATTGGATGTTTATTTCAGTTATATATATACATGTTATTCTCAGAGATGAGCAATTCACACGGCTTATTAGCAGCAATCGTCTGTGTTATTATTGGTCTTCGCACACATTTCAGATTATGGACCTGTTTGCCACGTATCACACACATCTTGTTCAGTTGAACCGTTTCCATTGTGTTGCCTAATCACACACAGTTCATCTCAGTGAGTCGTATGTTTTATATCGCACACGCCTTCATCTGACTGCCCGTTTCTTTTGTGCCTCCTCATCACAAATAGTTCATTGAGCTGAACCGTATGCCCTGCATCGCACACACAACTGAATTCTGAACCGTGTTTGATGCATCTGTCATCGCAAACGTTTTGCACCCTTTTTGACGGTTTTTCACACCACTGTTTGTGATTATGGCATCGAACACAGTTTGGTCGAAAGGTCTCTGATCGTAGTGTCGCGTTTGGACCATCCTGAAGTAGTGCCAACACACCAAATACAATGGTAAATTGTATAGGTGCACTAGTTCGACGAAGAGGTGGTGATACAAGTGTAGTATGGATAGTAGATATAGGCTTTTGTAATATGAAAATATAAAAACAGCAAGGTAGAAAGTGATAAAACGGAGCACAAACGGTATTGCTATGCTTAGAAACAAGGTCTTGGGTTCATACTTTCACTAGTGCAATATCTCAACAGTGCTAACATAATTGAATCATATAACAATCCCTAAACGTGCGACAACGAGTCACTCCAAAGTTCTCATCTAGCGGAGAACATAAGATGAAATTTTTGTAGGGTACAAAACCACCTCAAAGTTATCTTTTCCGATCAATCTATTGAGCCATCCCTATAAGTGTCACAAATGGCTCTAGAGTTCGTACTAAAATAAAACCATATGATACGCATCACCCAACTCTAATGTCGTCTAGATACTCCAATGTCACCACAAGTATCCATGAGTTGATTATTCGATATGCATCAAACAACTTCAGATTCATAATATTCAATCCAACACAAAGAACTTCAAAGAGTGCCCCAAGGTTTCTACTGGAGAAAGAAGGATGAAAACATGCTTCAACCTCTATGCCTAGATTACCCCAATATCACCATGGGAATCCGCAAGTTGATTGCCAAAACATATATCAAGTGAATCAATAGAAGACCCCATTTTCACCACGGGTATCCACATGCAAGACATACATCAAGTGTTCTCAAATCCAAAATATTCAATCCGATAATAGCGAAACCTCAAAGGTAAAAACTCAATTCACCACAACAAGATAGAGAGGGCGGAAAACACCATATGATTCAACTATATTAAAGCTCGCGGTACATGAAGATCGTGCCAAATCAAGAACAAGAGAGAGAGAGAGAGAGAGAGAGAGATATCAAACACATAGCTACTAGTACATACCCTCAGCCCCGAGGATGAACTACTCCCTCCACATCATGAAGACCTCCGGGATGATGAAGATAGCCTCTGGTGATGAATTCCCCCTATAGCAGGGTGCCGGAATAGGGCTCCAGATGGGATCTCTTTGGTACAACATCATGTGGCGACAGAGTCAAAGTTTTAAGTTTACTTCTGGGGGTTTCTCTATTTATAGGAATTTTCAGCGTTGTAATCATGCGAAAAGGGGTTACGATGGGCCACAAGCCACTTGGGCACCATCACCCCCGGGCCCAGGTGGCTTGTGGCCGCCTCGTGGCTCTTCTAGTCCTCCCACGAAGGTTTAGGGGTCTCTTTTGTTCGAAAAAAACGTCAAAAAGTTTCAGCCCATTCTGAGAACTTTTATTTCTGCACAAAAAACAACACCACGACAGTGCTGCTGAAAACAACATAAGTCCAGGTTAGTTCCATTCAAATCATATCAAAACCATACAAAGTTATTGTAAACATGGTGTGAATACTTCATAAATTATAGATACGTTGGAGACGTATCACCCCTCACCCCTGCAGCGTAGGCCATGTCGCATGCAGTTGAAGTAGAGGTCGTCGAGATTTGGTGACAGCTCCGGGATGATGTTCATGGAAGGAAGCAGCGACGCTCATGACCCTGACGCCCAACCCTCTCCTCCACAAACTGCCACGACCCATGCCCAGCCGGCGGCTCCTCCCGCGGCTGAGGCTCCATAACAATGATGGAGGCCAAGCGTCAAGCACCTTACGCACGGTCAGGCGAAGGAGCACCCATTGGCATAGGCGAGGGAGATCTGGCTGCTGGAGGGGAAGAAGGCGTCCTGCTCCTGGGAACCTCACAGTACAAGCGCCACAGTGCCATGATGCGGCTTGAAACTGCGGCGGTATTTCCCCAAAGAGGAAGGGATGATACAGTACAACTACGATAGGTATTTCCCTCAGTTATGAAACCAAGGTATCAATCCAGTAGGAGAACCAAGCAACACTATGTAAACGATACCTACACACAAAGAACAAACCTCGCAAGCCAACGCGTAAGTGGGGTTGTCAATCCCTCCTCGGTAAAAAGATAGATTGGTTTATATGTGTTTGGATAAATAGATCTGAACAAAACACGAAATACAATCAATAAAGAAAAAATGCCGAAAGGTATTTTTGGGTTTTTGAAATAATAGATCTGAAAACAAATGTGAATAAAAATAGATCTGAAAACAATATCATAAAAGATAGACCCATGGGCCATAGATTTCACTAGTGGCTTCTCTCGAGGAAATAGCATACTGTGGGTAAACAAATTACTGTTGGGCAATTGATAGAAGATCGAATAATTATGACGATATCCAAGGCAATGATCAATATATAACGTCCCAGATTAGTAGACCAACTCCTGCCTGCATCTACTATTATTACTCCACACATCGACCGCTATCCAGCATGCATTTAGTGTATTAAGTTCATGGAGAAACGGAGTAATGCAATAAGAACGATGACATGATGTAGACAAGATCTATTCATATAGGAATAGACACCATCTTGTTATCCTTAATAGCAATGGTACATGCGTGCCTCGCCGCCCCTTCTATCACTGGGAGAGGACACCGCAAGATCGAACCCATCACAAAGCACATCTTCCCATGGCAAGAAAAATCGATCTAGTTGGCCTAACTAAACCAAAGATTCGAATAAGAAATACGAGGCTATAAATAATCATGCATATAAGATATCAAAGAAGACTCAAATAATATCCATGGATATATATATATACATATAGGGTGGGTCTATTCTAATAACACCCCCTAAGACCTTATTCTGCTAACACCCTAGTCTTATTCTGCTAACACTTTCGAGCTGCAACGCAACAACTAACCGAACCGAACCGAACCCACGGCCCACCCCATCCCACAACTGGATCAAACCGAACCGCACCACCCCACCTTATCCTCTCGTCACCACCCACTCCCCTCTCTCTCCCCGTGCTCCTCCCTCCGCTCCACACGATTCCCCCTCCGAGCCCGTCGCCGCACCACCACATCCCGGCCACCCCACCCCGCCACGGACCACCACCTTCCTCGCTTCTCCCAAGGCCACCGCCGCACCACCACCTCCCTCGCTTCTCCCAGCCGCCACCGCACCACCATCCTATAGCCAACGGCCCGACCCACGCACCCGCCTCCCCCAACTTCCTCCTCCCGCCGCGCCCCACCACATTGCGCTGGCCGCCTGACCGGCCGTGCCCCCACGACATCCCACCGGCCGCACAGCAACGGAGCTGGCCGCCGCGCTCCCCTCCCAACACACCCTCGCCGTTTCAGATCCGGCCGCCCCCTTGCCAACCACCGTCTCACCGGATCGACCCCTTCGCCGTCCATCGGCAGCTGCCCGGCTTCGGATCTGCACGTCGCCATCCCGGGGGCGTCTTCTCTGTCCCCGGGTCGAGGGCCATCTGGCTTCAAGGGGGTAGCCAGCGACTCTTCCCTCTCCTCCCCGTTCGTCCACCTCCTCCCATTCATCCCGTTCATCCTTTGCAGCTACTTGGTGCGCTCTACTCCCCATCGACCAGGGCGTCTGTGTCGTTCCGCGCCGTCCTGGTGCGCTCCTCCCATTCCCCCTCGATCTACAACGTGACGCCACCACAGACCTCCCCCCCCCCCCCCCGTCGCCCCTAGATTCGGTCGCTGGTGTGCCGGCGGTTGGGAGCTGCTGCTCCGGTGGCTTGCGGGTGAGGAGTCACACAGAGTCACACAAAAAGGGTCCTTCTCCCTGATGAGTAGCTCCAGCAGCGTTGCCGTGGGGATCATTGACTCCGGCCAGCTATGCAGTACAGTTGCACGAGCCCAGCTCTTGCATGTTCCAAATTCGTTTGCGCGCGCCAAGGTCTTTGGTTCTATTGCAGTTCGAAAGAAAATTTTCTTTCTTCAGATTTTGCTAGTGCACAAAGATCAGCTTTGCTTGTGCTCACTTGCAGTGCGGTTGGGCGACCAATTACTAGTTTTTCTGTTGATTTCTGATTTCGGTCTTTGGTGTGCAAGTGTCATCTTTAGCTACATCTGCAGGTTTCGATTTTGTGCAGCTCGGTTGGTCCCCAAATACGATTCTGCTGATCCTCTCTTGCAGCTCTGGCGGTGCTAGTGCTGATTTTGTGTGTATGTATGTGTGTGTGGTTGTGTAAAACAATTGATGGATGTATTGTGCCCCATGAACATCATCAGCGACCATAGACAGTGGGCGCAAAAACAGAATGTGTGCGTGCAGTTTGTTTGGCTCGATCATGCGATTACTTTGTGTTTTTGTGCGGTTCACTTGTTCTTTAAAAAAATCAAAAAATAATGTTGGTGGGAGGTAACATTCTTTTGATGCAATGTGATTTTTTAAATGCAGCCCATTTGCCCCTTTCATGCAGCTCACTAAACATTGACCATGTATTCCAGATGAGACTAAAACAAATTCAACGGAAACTGAAACATCTCGAAGAGGTTCGCTTCTTATCAGATGTAGTTCACTCGCTCAGTCTCTGCGGTGCACTTGTTTGAAAAAAAAAGTCAAAAGAAAACTAATTTTTTTATGAAATGACGAAAGAAACCATGATGTTCATTTGACTCTCTGATGCAGTGCGGTTTTCCGTCCGAATAAGTGCGTTCTTCTGTATTTCATAAAAAAATGATAACAAAAACTCACAAAAAGCTCATCTGAGAAAATCTACGCCAGACAAGACAAATCATGAAGTTCGCTTGAGTGTCTGATGCAGTGTGGCTTTCCGTCCGAAGCAGTGCGTTCTTTTGTCCTTCATAAAAAAAGGACAACAACAACTCACAAAAAAGCTCATCTAAGAAAATTTACGCCCGATAAGACAAATCATGAAGTTCGCTTGACTGTCTGATGTAGTGCGGTTTTCTGTCCGAAGCAGTGTGTTCTTCTATATGATGCAGTACACACGTCCGTTTTGGTGTATCAAAAAACAGAGTATCCGCATTTTAGTAATTTTAAAACTACTCTTAAACCGTAAGGAATTAGAGAGCGTGTTCTACATGAAAAGTGTGCCTCGTCGATATCTTTCCGATGATGTATCATTTGCATCATTCCGCCGAGCGGTTTGAAAAAATTTACGAAAAAACGGCCGCTGCCACTCATCGTCCGTCGCACGATTTTCAAAATTAACTTAAAAACGCAAGGAATCTCAAAAATATTTCAACATATTAAAGTTGTGCCTCGTTCGTAGCTTTTCAACGGCGTATCACACGCCTCATTTCGACAAACGGTTCAAAAACTGCAGCGAAAACAGTACCGAAAATTTGAAAAAATTTGAAAAACAGAATTCCGCGATTTAGTAAATTTGAAACTGCTCTTAAACCGTAATGAATTAGAGAAAGATTTATATATGAAAAAGATGCGCCTCGACGATATCTATCCAACTGCGTATCATTTGCTTCATTCCGACAAGCGGTTTAGAAAAAAACGCGAAAAACGCTCGCTGCCACTCGTCATCCGCCGCACTATTTTCAAAACTGCTCTTAAACCGTGTGGAATCTCGAAAAGTGTTCAACATGTCGAAGTTGCGCCTAATCCATAGCTTTTCAATGGTATATTACACGCCTCATTCCGATAAAAGGTTAAAAAATTAGAGCAAAAACAGTACCGAAAAAACACCGCGTGCAATTTTTTCGACACGAAGTTCACTAGTCTCTATTGCAAAGGTTTCGTAGTCAAAATGATGCGATGCGCTTACATGAGCGTGCAGTGCGAAGTGGTGTGCAGAAAGTTATTCTGCTAATATTAGGACAAATGTTTCCTACAAGCAGTGGTAGTTACCACCACTTGCTTTTGTATGTTGTATGTAGTATCTGTCGAAACCGAGAGTATGTGCGTGTAGTATGTAGTATATAATGATGATTAGGTAGTATATATACTAATTTTTAGGTAGTATGTACTATATTTTGAGTATGCTCTTTTTTATGTACAAATATGTACGTATTTCACAAATATAAAAAAAACTATGGGCTCATATGCAATTTTTTCATGTAACTTGCTTTGAAATATCTTAGATATATTATATGAACATATTTAAAATAATAAAATAGTATATATAGTACCACATGGTAGTGTATGAGACATGTGGGGTAACTACCACTGGGTGGTAGGATGGATTTTCCCTATATATATATATATATATATATATATATATATATATATATATATATATATATATATATATATATATATATATATATATATGATCATAAACTCAAAGTTCATCAGATCTCAACAAACACACCGCAAAAAGGTTTACGTCAAATAGATCTCCAAGAGAACATTGTATTGAGAATCAAAAATAGAGAAGAAGCCATCTAGTTACTGCCTACGGACCCTTAGGTCTATGGTGGACTACTCACGCATCATTGGAGAGGCACCAGTGAGGATGATGAACCCCTCTGTGATGGTGTTAGATTAGATCTTGTGGTTTTGGAACTTGCGGCGGCTGGAATTGTGTTTCGTCGATTCCCCTAGGGTTTCTGGAATATTTGGGAATTTATAGGGCGAAGAGGTGGTGCAGGAGACCCCTGTGGGCCCCATAACCCATCAGGACGCGCCCTGGTGTCTTGTGGTCCCCACGGGCCTCCGCTCTGGTCCTTTCTTGGCCCCCAAGTTGTCTTCTGGTCCCAAAAAATTCCAAAAAGTTTCGCTGCGCTTGGACTCCGTTTGATAGGGATATTCTGCGAAGTAAAAAACAAGCAAAAAAACAACAATTGACACTGGGCACTATGTCAATAGGTTAGTCCCAAACAATGACATAAAGTTGCTATAAAATGATTGTGAAACATCCAAAAATGATAATATAACAACATGCAACAATAAAAATTATAGATACCTTGGAAACGTATCTCGCCACCTCACTGTCATCTTCATCGGAGGAGAGGTCCCCCCACATGGGAGAGCTGGGCACCGCTCGAGCCAGCGAGGAAGAGGGGGAAGACCATGCCCAGAGGAGCATAACAACGGATCTCCAAAGGCTATCTAGGCGCTGACGCCGGAGTGGCCGCCACCGATTGTTGGGTGGACACCTCGGCCGGAGTGGGACGAGGCGGAGGGAGAGTGTGGGGAGAGCCTAGGAGTGAGTGCCTAAAATTCGGCTTGAAATGTATGCAGCTAGCTTTGAGCGTCCGGCTCTCGCATCCGTGTCCGTGATCTGGTTCCGTTCGCGGACGGACACGGTATCCGGTTACGGGTCAGAAGCCCATTAACCCCGATAAAAAAAGTTTGCCACATTACGCTCAGCCAGATTAGCGAGGTGCCCTCAAAGCTGGCCAAATGGGCCGGGCCTGGCAATGCCGGTCCGCGAGCACGCTCGCACGACACATGGCGGGCCAGGCCAAGCACACTCTAATCGGGTCGTGCCAGGCACGCGACACGCCTTATGCTGTGCCTGGGCTGCTAGGCTCCAAAAAGCTTGTCCCTCAAATGGATGCATTTAGCACGGGGTCAGGGAGGCCCGTGTGCAAGGGGTTGCCTGGGAAGTGCAGTCTTCATCTTAAGGGCTTTCTCTGTCTTCCTTGTGGCATTGGGGTCCTTCTCCTAGGCCTTGGGGATGCTCCTTAGCTGTTTGGTGGAGGTCGTCTTCGTACCTAATGACACATAACACTCTTTGTGAGGTAGCATCCAAGTTTCGTCCATATCCATATCAATCTCGTAAAAGAGTGAGTTCACCTCAGTTTCGATGGCATGTGCGTGAGTTCTTGTCATAGGTGACTCGTAACTAGGGTTTTTCCTACTTTCACAGCCACCCAAACTTCTTTTACAAACAAGCAGGTTCTTTTTTTAACAAACAAGGCCCAGGCCTGTGAGCAAGCAAATCTTGCTTTTTCAGACAAACAAACAAATAAATTGCATGGTAATACGTGTCTTATTCATATCATAAAGATCAAAATACAAGTCACGTAAGGATCGACATGACAAAACTGAAAAGATAGCAGAACATCTCTGAGCTTGATACCAACGCCCACCACCTGCCTCTGGCACCACCACAGCAGCCACCGAAGAAAAGAATGACGGATCACCTCCTCACCCGAGCTCGACGTGACTCCATCGCTGATATGCAGCTTAGCGGACCTCCAAGGTGGCTCACCAAAAGTGAAGCCCTTGTCGTCGAACGAATCAGATCGGGGCAACACCCCGAACACACCATCGAACTCCAGTCTGGCACCACACCACGACTAAAACGCCGAAGGAGAAAGCCATAACTGCCATACACGAGCCATGAACCCAACACACGTTTCGTCTTCCAAATGTCGTCGATGCAGACCACAATCTGTATCTGCTCATGAACTACCTCCCAAGCTCCGCGCCGATGCTGGAGCAAACATCATCGCAACGGCGAAACCCGAGGACACAGGCCCACCACAAGGATGCCGCCGCCGGCACGCCATCCTTACTTAACAGACTGGTTTTCAAACACATCTCCAACCATAGGACTGATGGCCTCGTCAGTGGAGGATCCAAATAATCTTTATTCAGCACCATCTTTATTCAGCGCCTTCATTGTCACTGCCGAAACCAAGACGATGAACGACCAAAAACAATCCACACGCATGGATCCGATGACCCACCTCACCACCAATGGCCGAGGTCACCAGTGGAGAGGGGCCGCCGAAGGACGGTGCTGGAAGATTGGCCTCTCCTGGCGGCGGCTAGGGTTCCAACCGCAACGGAAGAGAGCAAAACGATCTACTCTTGGGTCGTTTCTGGTTTTTAAAAAAAAGTTTGTCACGCCATCCTCGCTGCACGCGTGGACTAGTTGCACCTCAGATATATCGGGCATCGATCGCCTCCCGCATCCTCAATCATTCGTCTCACGCCCACCGCCACGCTCGACCGACGCCCACCGGTGCCTAAAAACCTCGATTCTCCGCGCCACTAGGGTTTACCTCGAGTGCAATGTCGGCGCCATGGTGGGATTCGGTTGGAAGGACCGCTCGGGGTTCGAGTACTGACTATGTTGGCAACCTCTCTGGAGCACCGATGAGCGCTTCGCTCAAGGACGCCTTCCACGCCTACCGCCCGCTCGGTAGCCGAGGTCGGTGAAGTTTCTTGATGTGAAGGCTTCGTCTTTGATTTTAGTCTTCCACCTCTCTACATCGTAGATCCTTCGCCGTCGCCTCCCTCTCCTCTCCGGTCAGCGCGGTGATGAGTGGGGCCAGGGTCCCGCGCATGTACGATTGTGGTTGATTTTAGATCTTTCCTACTAGTAGTTTGCTCCCTTTTCCCGTGTGGACATGGGGTCGATCCCCTTTAGGTGGCCGGTGGCGGTGTTCATCGGCATTGTGTAATTCGTGTTCGTTCTTGGAAGTTGCTTGATGGTACTGTTTATAATGCTTCTACCCGCAAAAAAAAGTACACTTTGATGTTTTATTCATTGCTTGCAAGTTCGTTAGTTTTGGATGGATTGTACATGTCACCTTGTTGTTTTCTAGGGTTTCTAGGTTTACTTTCCCTCGTTTACACATAGATCTGGTGAAATTTCCATGTCTACCGACTTCATTGGTTCGTGTTTTGGTTTGTCGATCGTCACCGACCGGGAGGCAGGCGAGATCCCGCGGTTCGGCTTCATTAACTTCGACGACGACAACTCGATGAACAACGCCATCCAGGCATGGACGGCCAGGAGCTTGGCGGCCACACCATCACCGTCTACCAGTTAATCGGGCCGCCTTACCGGAGGGCATGAACAAAGAACTAGGAGGTCGGCCACGGCCATTAAATCCACCGACTTATCAACTTATTATCGTGTTTTCGTTTAAGTTATCAAGTCTCGTGTGGCGATTTAAGTTACCGGTCTCGTGTGGTGGTTTAGTTTATGGTCGCCGATGAGAGGAACCTACCGAATGTCTATCTATACGTGTTGCGTATCGCTCGCTTATGGTCATTGAACATGTACTAGAATCGTTTAGCCAACCGCAGTGGTGAAATGTAGTATCGTTTTATCATTTGGCCGATTTCGCGTGAATGATCTCCATCTTTTATCCCCACACCCGGCGTGCGTGGTGGAATACTGATGCTCTCAACACCAACACGCTGTGTATGAGGAATTGAGGATGTGGTTTACCTGAACTGAGAGAAATACTAGCTGGTTTGTGTGTTGTGCTTCCGAGATAAGAAGCAGCTACATAATGTTGTGTGATTCTCTATCGCTGAGCTACCTGTTAAGTACTGGATGCTTTGTTTTCTCTGAACCTTTCCAAGTTGGAACAGTGGTTGGGTCTTTGTTTTCTCTGAACCTTTGCACCTTGGCAAGTCTTATTTTATTTTATTTTGTTGGGAAGTGAACCTTTGCAAGTTGAACAGTGGTTGAGCCTTTGTTTTCTCTGAACCTTTGCAAGTCTCTTTTCACTTCGGGACCGTGTCTCCCTCCGTTTGCATGTAAATCCCAAGTGCATCTCTCGCCCAAATAAAAGAAGAGAAAAGATAAAAGCCAAGGGAAGAACATAATAACGGGCTGATACCAGCACCTTTGCCTGCGAAATATATAAACATAATGCTTCCATGTATACAAACTGCACATTTAGATATATTATAACTGAGTATATTTCCTGCCCTCTCAAGCCATCAAGGCTTCTGGCCATCAGATCTACGAGTTCAGGAACTTTTGGCCGTTGGATCGATTTGCAATAGCTCGTAAGTAACCACAGATCGCTATACGGCCGGGCCGCTCCCGTAACAAAATGGACAATCACAAGATTTGGGCCTGCTAGGCTTAGAAGTGCAAGAGACCAACGGAAAAAATATCACAGAGTTCACAGCCGCAGGTCCCTCGGTCTCGCGGAAAAAGTCCGCAGCCATCAATCTCGCGGGCGGGCAAACCGAGGGATGTTTCACAATATTTATAGAGACTTGCAAAGATTATCTATGAACAATATTTGAATCTTCTCTGAATTCTTTTATGTATGATTGGTTATCTTTGCAAGTCTCTTCGAATTATCAGTTTGGTTTGGCCTACTAGATTGGTTTTTCTTGCAATGGGAGAAGTGCTTAGCTTTGGGTTCAATCTTGTGGTGTCCTTTCCCAAAGGATGATCAAGACGGGCAAAGAAGGCACGTATTGTATTGTTGCCATCGAGGATAACAAGATGGGGTTTCTATCATATTGCATGAATTTATCCCTCTACATCATGTCATCTTGCTTAAGGCGTTACTCGCTTTTCTTGAACTTAATACTCTAAATGCATCTTTGGATAGCGGTCGATGAGTGGAGTAATAGTAGTAGATGTAGGCGAGTCGGTCTACTTGTCTCGGACGTGATGCCTATATACATGATCATACCTATATATTCTCATAACTATGCTAAATTTCGCCAATTGCTCAACAGTAATTCATTCACCCACCGTAAAATACTTATGCTCTTAAGAGAAGCCACTAGTGAAATCTATGGCCCCCGGGTCTATCTTCATCATATTAATCTTCCAACACTTAGTTATTTCCTTCGCTTTTTACTTTGCTTTTATTTCACTTTGCATCTTTATCACAAAAATACCAAAAATATTATCCTATCATATCTATCAGATCTCACTCTCGTAAGTGACCGTGAAGAGATTGACAACCCCTTATCGCGTTGGTTGCGAGGAGTTATTTGCTTTGTGCAGTCGAGGGACTCGCGTAGCCTCCTACCGGATTGATACCTTGGTTCTCAAAAGCGAGGAAAATACTTACGCTACTATGTCGCATCACCTTTCCTCTTCAAGGAAATCCAACGCAAAGGCTTAAGAGGTAGCAAGAAGAATTTACGGCGCCGTTTGGGAGGTCTCATTTAAAAGTCAACATACCATGTACGTCCACAAACCCTTATCTCCCGCATTACATTATTTGCCATTTGCCTCTCGATTTCCTCTCCCCCACTTCACCCTTGCCGTTTTATTCGCCCTCTTTTTTTCGTTCGCCTTTTCTTCGCTTGCTTTTTGTTTGCTCGTGTGTTGGATTGCTTGTTTGTCACGATGGCTCTACCTAGATTTGGTGACCTTCACCTTAAAAGGTTAGAAGAGATCGAAAGCAACGTCAGGAGTTTTATGGTTTTGCAATTTGAGCATAATAATTTCTTCAGAAACGAGCTTAAGGAACAAAAAAGTTTTATGAGTTTTATGAATAAAGAGCTCGACGATATGTCTAAAGAATTTGATGGTTTAAGATCCCAAATTGCTCGTCTTGAGAAGTTGACTGTTGAAATATCGGATAAGCAGGCTACCTTAGTTAATAAGATGGTCGCTAAACCGGATTTCTATGAAAATAAAGATGAAGATCTAAAAATTATTGATGTTTCCCCTATTAAATCTTTGTTTTGCAATATGAATCTTGATAATGATGGGACTGAATATGATCCACCTTTACCTAGAAGGCATTCCAAAAATTCGGAGTTTTTAGATCTTGACGCTAAAATTAATAAAAGTGGGATTGAAGAAATCAAAACCCTAGATGTTGCTAAACCCACTTTGTTTTGGATTTCAAGGAATTTAATTATGAAAATTGCTCTTTGATTGATTGTATTACCTTGTTGCAATCCGTGCTAAATTCTCCTCATGCTTATAGTCAAAATAAAGCCTTTACTAAACATATCGTTGATGCCTTAATGCAATCTTATGAAGAAAAACTTGAGTTGGAAGTTTCTATCCCTAGAAAACTTTATGATGAGTGGGAACCAACTATTAAAATTAAGATTAAGGATCATGAATTTTATGCTTTATGTGATTTGGGTGCTAGTGTTTCCACTATTCCCAAAACTTTGTGCGATTTGCTAGGTTTCCATGATTTTGATGATTGCTCTTTAAACTTGCACCTTGGATTCCACTATTAAGAAACCTATGGGAAGAATTAATGATGTTCTTATTATTGCAAATAGGAATTATGTGCCCGTAGATTATATTGTTCTTGATATAGATTGCAATCCTTCATGTCCTATTATTCTTGGTAGACCTTTCCTTAGAACTATTGGTGCAATTATTGATATGAAGGAAGGGAATATTAGATTCCAATTTCCATTAAAGAAAGGCATGGAACACTTCCCTAGGAAGAAAATAAAATTAACATATGAATCTATCATGAGAGCCACTTATGGATTGCCTACCAAAGATGGCAATACCTAGATCTATCCTTGCTTTTATGCCTAGCTAGGGGCGTTAAACGATAGCGCTTGTTGGGAGGCAACCCAATTTTATTTTTAGTTTTTTGCTTTTGCTACATTAGGAATAAATCTTTGATCTAGCCTCTTGTTAGATGTGTTTTTATGTTTTAATTAGTGTTTGTGCCAAGTTAAACCTATAGGATCCTCTTGGATGATAGTTATTTGATCTTGCTGTAATTTCCGTAAACTTTTCGATCACGAAAAATTGTTAAAAATCACGTAACATGATAAAATAGTGATTCCAATTGTCACGATCAATAAACAAATTGCCTAGGTCGTCCTATTTTGGCTGATTTTTTGGAGTTCGAAGTTTGCGTTAGTTACACATTACTACGTATTACATTTTTTCGTGTGTTGTTTGCTTATTTTGATGAATCTATGGCTAGTAAAATAGTTTATAAACCATAGAGAAGTTGGAATCTGATGAGGTTTAACACCGGTATAAATAAAGAATGAGTTCATTAAAGTACCTTGAAGTGGTCTTTTGTTTTCTTTCGCTAACGGAGCTCACGAGATTTACATTAAGTTTTATGTTGTGAAGTTTTCAAGTTTTGGGTGAAATCTTTTGATGGATTATGGAACAAGGAGTGGCAAGAGCCTAAGCTTGGGGATGCTCATGGCACCCCCAAGATAATCTAAGGACACCAAAAAGCCAAAACTGGGGAATGCCCCGGAAGGCATCCCCTCTTTCATCTGCTTCCATCGGTAACTTTACTTGGAGCTATATTTTTATTCACCACATGATATGTGTTTTGCTTGGAGCGTCTTGTATGATCTGAGTCTTCGCTTTTTAGTTTACCACAATCATCCTTGCTGTACACACCTTTTGAGAGAGTCATACATGATTTGGAATTTGTTAGAATACTCTATGTGCTTCACTTATATCTTTTGAGCTACATAGTTTTGCTCTAGTGCTTCACTTATATTTTTTGAGCTACGAACTGGTGGTTAGATTTCTCGTTTATCTTATTGATGTTGTTTTCTACTCCCAACTGAATAGAAGGTGCTCCGAGTTGACGGATTTGAGGTCATTTATGATGGGCTGTCTTGTCCCATGCCGCTCCTATGGCAAACTGTCAGGTTATTGCCCGTGTCATCATCTTACTATGTGTACTCATCCTGCTGCCCAGGGTCAGGGTGTCTATAGTTAGACCATATTGTTTTGATCCATCACTAGGATTGGGTTGTTAATCTTTACCCCATTTGGGAATTTTTGTATGATGATGGATTATTCTGTCGAGGGGACTATTCTAGAAATCCGATGGCATACGGAGCTACTTCTTTTGTTTATCTTTTTGGACAACGAATTAACGTGCTTCCAAAGCCTCTAACTGAAGGTATCCCTTTCATTATACTAGATGACCCATTGCGCCGATGGCGCAAGGGGAGAGAGTAAGGCAAGTATTGAAAGAGTGAACATAAATATATTTAGGAACATATTGGAACAAATGGATTATTCATGATACATAGTGTTCTAAGAACCTTACGGTAGAATATTTACAATACTATCAGGAAGGAAGGTAGATAGGCAGAGATACATCTTATAGGCATTATGAAGTGATGGACATTAGCCACTGTGATTGGTGGATGTTTCATCGGTGCTGAAGATTTGTTCAAGCAATTGTTCATAGTGGCTGCCACTGAATTTTTTCATTTTTCATAGCAAAAATTCCTTCAACATCATCATCCAGGCTCCAATAGTACTTGTTTGCCTGTTGGAGATCATAATCTGATTGTGTGGCTGTATCACTGAGACGATCAACAACATATCTTACTTGCGACAAAGTATGATTCTGATCATTGTCTTTGGATGTTGATCCGGCTATGAAGTTGCTATCTATTATACAGTAAAGTTCCTTTGTTGCCATGTGATCTCCACCGAGGCTATGGCACCAACTGTTACTAAAATAGTCTATTAGGTTGTGTTTTTCTTTCTACTGATGCTCAAGAGATTCACACTTTTGCTGGAGCAGCTGCATCTTGTCGTAGTTTATGTCCTGCAGCAATTTACCAGGGATGCTTTTCATGTACTTGAGAGCTTCGTTTGCTAGTTGGTCTTCAGCATCTTGTAATGTGTTGGATACATGGATTGATATTGATTGTCTTGGAAGATTTGTTGTCCAGTTCATGCTTGGAGGGATAGAAGTGAATAGTTGCGTCAAGACCAATTGCTCTTGCCTTCTGTGTTGAGTACACTGCATTTGGGAGGCCTAGCTGCTGCATCATAGCATCGAAAAGCACTTTTGTTGGGATTCTGATTTTTTCAATCACGATAGGTTGATGACAAAGAAGAAGACAGTATGAGTATCGTATATGCATCACGTGAGAAGATAATAAAATGATTCAGAACAGCAGGGGTCTGGTTCTGTTGCAAGTGATGATGTTCATTACTAAGAATTGTTTTTGTCTTTCATGGAGCAGCATTAACATAATCAAATTATGGAAGTGGACGTGAAGGTAACCATGTTTCTGCCTGATTTTGATTATACAGGTGGCATTCAAAGTCGAATGAAATCGTTTAGATGATGCAAATAGTACATTGACCTTTCTTTGTCTAAGAAGCTAAATTTTGTGTTATCTTGACTGATGTAGGGCCTGACGTCAAGGCGCCGGATCTTGGCGTCCATGTGGTGTTTGTCCACCAGCGAGAGACAGGACTGCTGCAGGTTTGTGTTCAACTCTATTAGGAAGATGAGCTCTAATTTATCTCTTGGATCCCTAGTTGATTCTGTGCTCATGTGTATGGGTCTATCGGCCACGCCTATCATCTGTGGTTCTAAAGTTGCGAGAGACAGGACTGCTGCAGGTTTGTGTTCAACTCTATTAGGAAGATGAGCTCTAATTTATCTCTTGGATCCCTAGTTGATTCTGTGCTCATGTGTATGGGTCTATCGGCCACGCCTATCATCTGTGGTTCTAAAGTTTGACCCAGTAAGGTCATACGAGAGGTGGAGCAAGTGGATCAACGGTGTTTGACCCAGTAACGTTGGCCGGCCCTTTAAACGGTTGTTGGATTATTATTATTTTTGCTTTAAGCCTATTTGTCGTCGTATCTGTGCATTAAAAAGAAATAAAAAGAAACTTTTTTAGTATGATGTGCTTATAATTCAGGTTCTATGTTACAGGCTTTGTACCTATCTTAAAATGTGTGTATTTTGTATTAGGTCTATCTCATGTATATGCATTATATCGGATGTATTATAATAAAAGAACTGCAGTAGACAAGCAAACACAGTCAATCTGTAGCCCACAAGTATTATCTTAAAAGATAATACCACAGATAATGTATTCCCCGTCAGCTTAAGTGATCCTATTTCATGGATATTTAGGTGCTGACCAATTATGGTTTAGAAAGAGAAATAAGTAGTAAAAAAGATAGTAGTAAGTAATACTTTTTCTCTTTGTGCTGACTTACCTTTTTGCTGATGATCCTACGGTTGCTAGTGTGTGAAACTGTCTGTTTCTTTCCGTCTTTGGGTCTGCCAGCACTAACACAGATAATGTCAGATTCTGAACCCGCATCATCTCTTCTTCTTTGGTAGTCCCTTGCTGCAAGAAAACAACAAGGCCGTTACAGTGGGCAACTTGTGGCCATTTTTAATGCCACAGGCAAGCTGTAGACACGGGAATAATCGGAGGGATTAATAAATAAACATGCTGAATTTAGCAGAAAATGTACAAACATAAGAAGACATATTTCGCAAGTACTTTTGCTTCTGCAATTGGCTTATCGTTCTTGTGAAGTTCTTCACTGTGTTTATCTAAACAGGCAGTTTTGATGGGGCATGAAAACATTGTTACTTTCGAAGTCTAAACAGGCAATTGGCTTATTGTTCTTGTGAAGTACATAGAAGCCACCAAAACCCAAAATTCGAAGGTAAAGGACTATTCATTTGAGCACAATACTTCCAAAGTCTAGCCAATTATTTAGATATTCTTTCCTTAATGGATATAATAGAGATAATCAGCCAAAAAGTAACACCTAACCTGTAGCTAACTTCTTGGTCTAACCCACCAATCATTCAAAACTGTACACACATGCAATTTGGATAATAGAAGTTGAGAAAGCAGTTACATGTAGGTCGGCCGTGGGCTTTAAGGTTTATGGACGCTAGCACTGAAAAAAGTAACAGAGAATTATGACTGTTATTAGCAAGAAAAAATTCCTTGGTGTCAAAGAACAATTCTCTCTAATACAGAGGTTACAATAGTACCTTGGTAGAATAATAGAGAGGCGTAGTTTAAAGAGAACGCTGCAGAAATCTCAAGTTTAAGGACAACATGATATTGAAAATTATAAAACAAATCACTTGGCTGATTGTAGTAACGCATAATACGCGTTCCTGAACTGGTACATACAAGTATCCGCAAGATCTCAACGTCAACGTCAGCAGTTACTGTAATAACAATGCAGCGATTCTTTTCACAGAACTTGTCATTGGCCAAATGCAGCAGTAAAAGGTGCTGAGGAATGCAGCAAGACCCGACGGACGAGCCACCGAGGCGGGGGAGCGAGCGTGACGCACCAGCCGAAATCGTTGCCGGGTGAGAAGATGCCGCCGGAATGCAGCAAGACCCGACGGCCGAGCCCATGGCGCAAAAAGCAAGAGCAAGCCGAGTATTCAAATCATATGTGTGTAATTGATTTAGAATCAACTTAATAGATACTTAGGTAGCATGTTCATACATAACAATATATATTACAGTATGGTAGCATGATAGACCAAAACAAAGTTGTAAGCTCGGTTCATGATAGCTTATTTACATTGGTTAGAAGGATGAGCTCAGTTCACCATGGAAAGATGAGGAAAAGTGGAAGAAATAGCTCACCTATGTTGGTGTCTCCTACATGAATAGGGATCCATCCTCGACCTCTCCTCTGCAGGCAGCCGCTACTATCTGCTACCATCTTTCTTTTTAGACAATGATTGCATAAGTAAGTCTCAAACTAAAGAGGTACGAACCATAGAACCAGGATCTACTGTATTTTTCTTCCTTTTCACCTATTTGTAGATACACTTTTTTAGTAAGATGAGAACCTGACCGAATAAAGTTAATGACGGGTTGAAATAGCAGCCTTGTAGGGAATATTTCTATAAGTACTTGGCAGGACTAAGAGCGTAATTCAGAGTCCAACAATGTAAACTGAAGAAAGTACTATATTTACAATCCGTAATGTACTCATATCATTCTCTAGTTTGGCAAATACAAGTTATATGTTCTTTCACCATCTAGGCAGACCAATCAACCACAATTTGACGCTTAAAGAAATTAATTACAAAGAGGATTTTGAGTGGCAACGATAGCAAGTAACTCACCTGAGAATACAAATTGAA
The DNA here is from genome assembly GCA_021605145.1 of Aegilops bicornis. Taxonomy (NCBI): domain Eukaryota; kingdom Viridiplantae; phylum Streptophyta; class Magnoliopsida; order Poales; family Poaceae; genus Aegilops; species Aegilops bicornis. The sequence continues at coordinate 536,690,418 of CM038670.1, forward strand.
GTGTAGCTCACACAGGGCTGGACAGGTGCTTGGTAGAGGACCCAATTTTGGTTATCTGGATCATGAAACACTAACTTATCAAATTTAAGCTGAAAATAACTAGGCTTATTAAAGAAACAGAGCAGAAAGGTAAGTGGATGCATCCAGTGTTATCATGGGCACGTTTTTCCTTTCCGCCTAGGGAAGTCATGTTGATGTTAGTAATAACTAACAATAAGCATTTATGTTGTGCGATTGGGATGAAATGACACATAATTATGATCTCACCGAATAAGGCAGATGTACGTATCCTTCCACGGAAAGTCCACGGTAAAAAAACTGGTCCCAGAAAACTGCATTCTGCTAGAGACTTCCTTGGACTGTCATACAATCCTCTCCACTGTACTGATCATCCTTTAAACTATTTTGACCAGCGAAATAACGGTTATAGATTGGCAAAGACTACACAAGCTATAATATGACATATAAGGAAAATAAAAATGACATACTATCTGATAAGAGAGCATAAAGTAAGCACAAGAAGAGTAGTATGCCTTTTGGAAAGAAATAGATTTAGCATAAAGGGAGATTGAACAAGCAAGTCGCAAGATCACGTTCTTCACATGGAAATTAGAGGGGCCAAAGAATGCATCTCATATTCATTCGAGGACGAAGCTTTGCTAGGATAATCATTGTGCAGTAGTATTTTCATCAAAAAATTCCATTTACTAACTACTATATGTAGCTCAGGTTTTGACAAAGGGGCGAACAGTTTAATTAGTGGCCAGCTTAACAAGAATCTAAATAATCCATGGCATTCATCCCCTAAGAGACATCCAGCAGTTGTGAAGAAGCAATTACATCAGGGTGGGGATTAGAACAAGGACTGAGAGAGATGAGGAACATACCTAGTACAAATCCAGTCTCACCTTTTTTTCTCTCATCGTTGATTACCACTGTTGCCATTAGGAACACCTATAAAATATGTGTTTTGTTTCTGTGATCCTCAAAATAATAGATATGATATGTGAAGATATAATGCAACCCTGCAAGTAAAATAAAGCAACATGAGTTAGCTCCAAAGGATATAATATGATAGCAGGTCTCACATTCATTAAGTAATTCATTTACATGTAATAGAATGAAAGCAAAAGTCTGACAGGGATTTCCGAGCAAGCAAACAAAATGTCAGAATATGGTACAACTCATAGTGACTACTTTGTTGTGTTGTTTTCTGTTTTTGGAAGATCTCATGGACAAAGAATCATCTCCAATTTCATGTTGATGTGCTTCAAGCTCCATACAAATTATGAACAAAATCACATCTCACACAACTAAGAAATAAAGAGAGGACAATACTTTCACCTTGGCTTGAATCGTCAAACTGGTCGTGGTGACCGCGCCCATGTAGAGAAGCACGCTTGGACAGTTGGGATATACACTCTCACTGAAGTTCTTGGTTACTTGAATTTGTGTGGCTTTCAGAGGGTACAATTAAATCCATGTGTCCATCCCTACAAAATTGTACCAAAATCAAAATAGACAAATTTAACAACTACATCTCATTGGCTAATCTCCAGATTTGCGCGTCTAACACCACAAGATCAAATGGAGAGGAGAAGTGGGGAGAAAGAAAATACCTACAGCAGCCATAGACAGCAGGAACACTAAAAGCGTGAATTAATTTAGAGAGGAAAGGGATTAGAAAGAAGAACTCACAGGGGGAGGTGCAACCAGAAGAGATAGGGAATCAGTTGCAACGAGGCGTGCCGGCTGCTGCTCCCCTCCTCCTGCCGATTCCGGATCGAGGCCGCACTCCTCGACTCGAGCTCCTCCTGCCAAGGCTAGATCGAGGCCGACGGGCGCCTACAGAGCACAGGGCAGGCCACATCTGGGCCACCACGCCGCACGGACGAGGCGCGGCTGGCTGCTGCCCTGCTCCCCTCGTCATGCCGGGTCGCTCCTCGGCTCGAGCACAAGGTGGCCAGGGCGATGAGGCGGAGAAGGAGGGGTGGGAGGTGGATGGTGGCCGGTGAGGGTGACAAAGGAGAGGTGGCGGCGGCGGCAGGAGAGGAGGCGGCTGCGGGGAGAAGCCGGCCAGGTCTCACTGCTGCCCGCTCGCTTCTCCTTTTTCTTTTCTTTCGCTGCTGCTCGCTCGCCTTTTCTTTTCTTTTTCTCTCGCTGCTGCCCGCTTGCTCTTAAGACACAGCCAAGCGGGACCAACCCAAAGCAGGGGACCACCAATGCCGCTGGGTTAGAACGAAGGGCGAGTAGAAAAGCAGTAGCATACCCCCGTCGCGGGCAGAACACACGCGCGCGCTTGCTGCACTTTTCATTGCCGACGTGGACGCTGTGGTTCTGCCTAGCACCCCTTTCATCCTTTATAGGTTCAATGACATGCACGGTGAATTCCGGCATTGCTTATTGAATTTGCACAAGTACTGAAGCAGGTACATACATACATGCATTAGGCATATATGAGGTATCCACGCCAAAATAAAGTCAAGTACCTCGTGGATTGGATCCATACCCAGCTTGGCCCTGAGCTATTGTTCTCTCAAAAGCTTGGTAAATAATCTTTGTTGAATGAAGAGTACTTGAAAAAGAACACTGATTTGGTTTGATCGTGTATTGTTGTGGCAACATGCAATCCCTCACTCTAAACTTCTGTGTTGTCAAGATGATGTTAAAATGCAGTCTATGCGCGTGTTTGTGCGCGCACATGTATCACTTAGCATTTTCAAATGATTGTGAAACTCAGCACTTTCTGTAAGCACTTTGTGCTCTTATAAGGTAACACATGTTCTTAATATGCATGATGTTTCATCTGTGACCACTTATTGGGACAAGATTAGTGTGCCCTATTGTTTTTACGGAATTGAAGGCGATAAGATAAATTGTCTCAGCAAAGCAAAGATAAAAAAAGCCAAGCATGTTCTTAAAATCATGTAAGGTGATAGCAAGCATCTTCAGTCACTATTTTTGCAGCATGTTCTGGAGGTAAATCAGATTCCTGATGCCATGTATAATAGAATAGAAATACTCAGAGGTTTCGGCAAAAAAATCATGCAAAATTGTAGGAAATTCTCCCTACTGCGTGTACTTATAATATTTTAGAATGAATCTGACGTGGGTTGCAGTATAGAACATTTGTTGAACCGAATAGTTACATATGTAGCCGGTCTTATGTGATGTTAGTTTCAGTTCATTCCCGAGCTAGACAGTGATGATCGTAAATGCCTTGGCATCTAAAATTTTCCAAGGCCATGTACATACAGCAAAACTGAAAAGGATTAGATGCAGAGTGCCATCACGTGGGTTTGTTGAGCTTAATATTGATGCCTCTTTTGATGAAATCATTTCTGCAATTATGCAAGATGTTAAAGGTTTCTTGTATAGCGGCTGCAAATGTTAAACTTGATTATATCCAGGATGCTCAGATTGTGGAAGCTCATGACCTATGACGACGGTTAAATCCGACGAAATGGAGGTAGGCATGACTAGGAAGGATGGTTGTCATTCACACCGCCTGACGACGGTATAGTGTATGATTACTACTACCACTTATCCATAGATTTTGTCTAAGATAATCTTCGACCACTGTCCTTATGAAGATAAAGCAGTTGCACATGAGCTTGTGTATGGAGAGACGAGGATCCTCCGCCTTGCATGGTACCTATTTTATTCTAGAGGAGCATTGTACCTCTTCTAGCTCAAAATATAACTGTCATTTGTATTTAATTAAGATGTTTGTAAAAAGAAATTTGAATTCATCCCTATTCAGTTCATACTTATTATTTGTGATATTAATTTGTGGTTGAATAAGCATTTATAAAGGATTTTGCGTGTTACCTTCATCATTTTTACATCTGGTAATTGATTATGTGTCTTCCGAAAGGGTGCAGCTAGCTGACCTAGAGTTAAGTTCCTCGGAGTGGTGAAAGATGCAAATCAGGAATATCATACACTGTACGGAATGTTCCTTTTGCTAACTGCAGATTTGCGGTTAGAGATCAATTCTTGTATGTGCATGAACGTTTGCCGTGTAAGGAGATTCATATGAAGAATTAAATTTGTGGCTTTGGATCATATTTGAAATATCAGGATACATATAACTTTAAATGATCATGCTAACCTGCAAAACTATTATTCAACGATTTGAACATTACATATATGTAGCACCCTTAAATCATGAGTTTGCTAAAGTAATTTGTGTTTAGTATTAATCTTTGAAGAACAAGTACCTGTGCAGTGTTTTGTTAATCCAGAAAGGTTAGTTCGTTATTGTGCTTTAAAGATAAAAGACGGCCTCAGTTTGTATTTATTTTTTCATATATTTTTTCTATTAAATATTTATAGAAAATGAAATTATTTAGATTCATTTTGAATTTGTACTCTTCCAAACCTTATTATATGGGTAATAGACGGGCGCGGCAACGCGCCATCATGGTCTAGTCCTACTTAGGATAGGAGTCAATTTTTGGTTGTTCACACGGTGAATTTTTCCCAATCCATTGCACAAGCTCGTCTTGAACAGGAAACAAGATGAGCCAAGAACTCTTGCTCAGATGAAAGAATAGTTTGCACTTGGTAGTCCTTTTTCATATTTCTTTCATGCCTTTTTGTACGTGTGTGTGCTCATGCTGGACCGGGGTCAGGTGACTTAGAGGATGTCTAACAGAGCCCTCAAAAACTCAACCTTCAAAATCAGTTTGAGGGCTGAGAAAATGTCGTTTTGAAGGCCAAAAATCCCTGGCGCAAATCAGTGCCCTCAAACCAACCCTTAAAACAGAATATTCTATTTTGAGGGTTGGTTTGAGGGCACTGATCTGCGCCCCGGCCTTCAAACCCTCAAAACTGGACAGCAACATAAATCACTTCAAATTTGCAAATGATCGTCATCACAAACATGAAACAAACCTACAAATCATCATCATCACATAGTAAATCCCATGGACATCATAGCAAAATATACAACGTGCAAATGATCATCATCACATAGTCATCGGAGGCAAAACATAAAACATACGAACAACTTCAAGCACCAGTGAAGTTGTCCACACCTCCATCGCCTCCACCACTCATCGGAGACTCACCTCGGAGAGTAGACGACGCACCACCACCAGCACCAGGCAGTAGCCTCTTCCTCTCGGTGATGTTCTCCTTGTACTCCTTCCACCACACCAATTGATCTTCATCCATGTCCTTTCTAGACATCATCATGTGCTCCTTCTCCTCGGCCATGAGCTCCTTCCATGCTTTTGCTTCCTTGAGCTTGATCATCCTCTCCTCCATGTCGGCCTTGCGCTTGGCATCTTCTCGCCTTGCTTCCAATTGTGCAAGTTTCACCTCTTTCTTTCTCTCGGTGATAATAAGCTTTGCCTCCAATGCCTTCGCCGCCAATACCTCCTTTGACTTGATCATTTGATCAAGCTTTTCCTTCAAGCTTGATGCCTCCGCTTCCATCTTCATCCTCTCTTTTGCCTTCTTGTTTCCCCCGAGCTTGTCATGGTTTCTTCCTTCGTCATCACTATCATCCAGTTTGAGCATATCCGATTTTTTCGGTGCACTCTCTTGATCCCTCAATTTCCATTTGTCAAGATGTTGGAGCAATGCCCAACAATGCATGAATGGGAAGGATTTGCCCTTGGAACCAGCCATGTCCTTGTACCTCAATTCGGCATATTTCTCCTAAGACATATCATCATTGGAAGCATATGAAAATCACAACCAGGCATAACCAACAAGTAAATAAAGCATGAACCAACAAGTAAATAAAGCATAATATTTGTACTCACATAATCACTCTCAACACATCCACTTGGGGGTTGATCCCTCACTTGATCCATAGCCGCACTCCAACGAGCACGAGCGGGTTTCATCAACTCCCACCGGCCTTGAAGCGATCGGTAAGAACGAGCTCTCAATGTGGCAGTCTTGGGTTTCACCTTGCAATACTTGTCCTCAATGCGTTGCCAATAACGTTTCCCGGTTTGATCGGTGCCGGTGACCGCATCCAAGCCCACCTGCGACCAAGCCTTGACCAAGAGGACATCCTCAACCTCCCTGTAGTTCGCCGTGCGAATTGGCCTTCGAGCACCACCTCCCGCTTCAAACATTTCCTCTCCGATCTCGGTGACATCTTCATCTTCTTCGTCCTCCTCACCCGCCTCCTCCTCCTCACCGGCCTCCCCCTCCTCAACCGCCGGCTCCTCAACATGGTAGTCGAAGGAAGCAAGTGGAGGAGACGCGATGTTCACCTCCGCGCCGTCGAGCAATGCCCTATATGACACGATTGGTGCGGACATTTCATCGAACACGTCGGTGGCGATGGCGGGCGGTGGCGGCGGTACCGCTTGCTCTGCCCCCATCTTGCGGCTTGCGAGCTGCTTCTCCTTGCGCTTGGTAGCAGCCGCGGTGGAGGTTGCCAGCTTGCCGGGCTTCGCCGGTTTCGCCGCCTTCCCCGCCGGTTTTGCGGCAGCCGCTGGGGCACGGGCGGCTTGCAGACGAGGTGGGTGCTCGCCTCCGTTTTTGTCCGACGTGGGTGGCCGCCACCATCTCGCCACGCGGCGGCGTCGGTCGAGGTGGCCGGTGGCGGAGGCGCGGGCGGGGCTTGGCGGCACGGTGACTGCCAGGGGGCGGCGGTGCAACGGGCGTGAGGGGGTCGCCGGGCCTGGCCGGGCTCCATGGCCGGGCGGCGGGACGAGCACGGGCGGGCGGCGGCTGAAGGCGGGGCGGCAGGGAGAGAAGTTGGGAAATTTCCCTCCCGCGTGCGTGGTTGACCGAGTGAGGGTTCGACCTGGAAAATTGGCCCAAACCCTCACTAGTGCAGGTTGGACTAGAAGTTGAGGGTTCGGCCTGGATTTTTTTGAGGGTTTAGGGATTTGAGGATGCTGATCTGCGCCTTTTTTTCTACTCAACCCTCAAACTGGCAGTTATTTTGAGGGTTTAACCAGTTTGAGAGCTCTGTTAGACATGCTCTTAGCAAGTCACGCTGCAACATGCACCATCACATGTGACACCCCAATTCCATCCAAACGACAAAAGTGCCAAAAAAACTCTCTACACTTGACCAACCAGGCATCCGCCACAAGCCCACAACACAACACAAGGAAATCGTGGCGGGAAAAGGAGGGAGGGATGAAAATGAAGCGGAAACGGACAGAACTAGGTACTACCATATTTATTTTTATATATTTTTGCAGCAGTGGAAACGAATACAGAAACTTCGAAAATAAATACGAAAACACATACTACTAAAAACAGACATGAAGTGAATACAGAGCAGACACGGAAACAGAAGTGTGTGTTGAGAAACACACAAAAAAATGAATTGTTAACATGACTACGAAATAAAATGGTTGTGTTAGCAACTTAGGGTACTATTATAGTAGTACTAGACAATTTCATATAGGGTCAGTATATGTGTGGTAGTAGAAGTTAGTTATCAAATGATACATTTTGCTTATTATGTCATTGTGTGTTGTTTCGTAGTTGGGCTACAAAGCGGTCATAGACCTACAGTAGTAACGGAAATTCCATATTCACGAAAATGGAAAGTTCCGTTTTCACATCTGTTCCACCGGAAAACACCATTCCGCTTTTTTTTCCGTTTCCACATAAAAAAAATTCCATTTTCATTTTGGTTTTGCAAATTTTCGTTACCATTTTCATATTTCCTCTTTATTTTTATTTTTCCTCCGAAAAAGAGGAAACTTTTCACTCCATTTTCATCACAACACAACAGAAGGAAATCGTGGTGCGGAAAAGGAGGGTCTGGAGCGGGTGTCTCTAGCGCCCACGCTGCGGCCGCCGTCGCTGTGTAGTCGCGAGGACCAGAAAGGAGCGCCCCATCAGGGCGGGAAACTGTTGCCGCGATGCGCCGCCGCGGGCCGAGGAGGAGCACCACCAGGCCAAGCTCCCCGCTCCACCGATGACCCATGATGCCCTAGTGGTCGCCTGAGGCGTTGCCGTCATGAACTCTTCACAGATCCCATATCCTCTTCCTCGATTAGTCTACTGTTATTTCTTGTGCTAAATTTGTTTGTGTGCAATTTGCAATGGCGCCATCAGTTTCACCCAGTTCTTGACGCCTCCACCTTTGTGAGGTTGATGATCTGTTCTAGCATGCAAGTTCATTCAATAGTATTTTGGCTATAGTATTTATGGGCTAACTATAGTATTTGGTGGCCTAAATGTACAAGTGAAATGGTCAAATTTGTACACTTGAATGATTGTTTGAGTAGTAGCACTTGTTGGCACGGAATTTGAATGTTAAAAGCTTCAGAATTTCAGTGACAGGTGGCACTGAATTTCAACCAAGTGCTTTCTGAATTTTTTTGTGATGAATGGATTGTCTGAATTTAAATGTTGATGATTTGGTACAAGATATAGGACTGTTATTTTTCATTGTTATGTGTTGAATGGTGATGCTAGAGAGTGCTAACTCTGAAATTTAACTTATGCAAATTCGGTACAACATATATCATTGCAGTTTATACTGTTAAATTACTGAAAGGTTGCTCTTTGTATTGTCCAGTGGCTGCAAAAGGCTAAGTTGGAAGCGTTTTTGTTGGAAAGAATTCTTTATATAACACTGTCTTAAAGTTTATTTCCCTATGTAACACTGAAAACTTTTTATTCCCTATCTAACATCAAATCTATTTTTTTTACTTCTATGACACTTTCGTCCATTTTTTCATATAATGTTGTTAAGTTGCACATAAAAAGACATGCTTACCCCTCATGTAACGTGCAGAATATTTTTTAAGATCTTGTAGATTGTGTGGCTGCTTGTACATCCCTCTCCCGGTATTTTGGCAAACTAGAGTATATGCATTGCTCACAGTAGATCCCACTGAAATTTGTGGTGAAAAGTGAAAGCCCCCTTTTTTTTTACTTTTGCTCCCGTGGTGAAAAGTGACACGCGCGCGCGTGCGTGCGAGTCTCCCCAGTGCGTCTTTCTTATTCGTGCATTTTCTCCTCTCTCTATCCCTATTCTGCATTTCCAAGAAAAAATGTAGTTCTACGAGGCTAAATACAAAATGACAAGGCAAAATCTGGTGTTGTAGTTTCCTCTAAAAAAATCTGGTATTGTAATTTATAAATAACTATTGGCTAGTTTGTTTTGAAAATAATTTAAAATTTTGAAAAGAACAAAAGTCGAGAACTAGGCGCCTAGTGGCAAAGGGCCACGGTGGTGCATCCTGCGGCCAGAGTTCGAATCGCGTCGGGAGCGAATTTCTGATTCCTCACTCGGGTGAACTTATTCTATAAAAATATGTCATGGGTGCTAGTGCTCATGGATCTTATTTTAAAAGTACAAAATACAAGGTAAAAGGGACAACCCCGATTGGTAGTACGTGTACCTTGCTAAGCTAACTAGACAATTCTGACCATAGCACTAGCACAACTCCACGCATAGAAACGCTATTTGATAGCCACAGGCCCAAAGACGATCCTGTTGATTTCTCTTTATTGTTTCATTGTCTAGTCTGCATAGAGCGAACGAAGCTGGCTGGACATGTATTTTTCTGATTATTAGCATCTAATAAAATTTTGGTCACATATCACATGAGGGGCAAAATGGTATTTTCACATGTCATTTAACACCGATAAGGATTAAAATGGGCGAAAGTGTCATAAAGAACATAAAATTTAGAGTTGGTGTTACATAGGAAAAAAAACATTTTTTAATGTCAAATATGGGGAAAATATTTTAAGACAGTGTTAAAAAAGGAATTCTCTCATTTTGTTGTGTTGTGCTGGATGCCTGGGACGACTAGTGCGGGAGATTTTTTTGCTTTGCATTACTACTGTCTATTGGATAGTATTTGGATGGCAGATGTGATGGCACATGTTGGGGCAAATCACCTGATCTCGGTCCACTGTAATGATCTTGTAACAAAGGGAGGTCCTATGGAATTCCCTAGCGGACGCTCACTGCGTCGAACTATCGTGGTTTCGCAGACGGATATTGGCCGATCGATCGGCTTGGGCCATCCCGTTTAATCGTGTCAGTGATCTTGGTTATGGGAACCTTCTAGAGGTTTTAAGCCGGGGTTTTCCGGTTTAGGGAACCTTCTAGAAGGTTCCTGAACCGGTTTTTCTTTTTCTCTTTATGTTTGTTTTTTTGTTTGTTTTTCCTTTCAACTCCGCCTATGTTGTCTCAACATAGCCGGTCCCAAGCCCGGGTAAAGGAGGAGGGTTGTGAAAGGTTTAGCGAGCCAACGTAAAAACTCAACCACTCTTATGGAGATGGAACCCAAAAGATTTTTGTTGGGGCGTAACCCTCTCAGCAACGCGCCACATCGGAACCAGGGTGTGGTGTCGAATGGGCAAGGACCGGGCCGTCACCCCCTTGGTGGCGCGACATATCTTGATCTGGATACGATGGCAAGTGAGCGAGGATCGGGTCATCGCATCCTTAGTGGCATGCTACATCGGCGCCTGGATGTAGTGGAAAATGAGCAAGAGTCTTCGCACTTGACTCGACGAGTGCGAAGGGTATGTGTTGTAGGGTGGAACCCTAAGGGATATCTTTTCACACTTGGAGGGGGAGAAAGGGATGAACTCATAAGAACACAAAGGAGAAATCACTCAACCAAAGCCCAATTACACGTCCACTAGAGAAGTACATGAGATCCACATGAATACAAGATCAATCCAAGGAAACAATGATGGAAATGTGCCCTACATGCAATAATAAAATGGTTATTGTTATATTTCCTTAATCATGATAAAGGTTTATTATTCACGCTAGAATTGTATTGATGAGAAACTTAAATACATGTGTGAATACATAAACAAATACCGTGTCCCTAGTAAGCCTCTACTAGAATAGCTCATTGATCAAAGATGGTTAAGATTTCCTAACCATGGACATGTGTTGTCATTTGATAACGGGATCACATCATTAGGAGAATGATGTGATGGACAAGACCCATCCGTTAGCTTAGCATATTGATCGTTCAGTTTATTGCTATTGCTTTCTTCATGTCAGTTGGGTACACCTTCTATCACAGATCCGAAGGCAAGACATTCGTTGCTAAGAATGGATCCTTTCTAGAGAAGGAGTTTCTCTCGAAAGAAGTGAGTGGGAGGAAAGTAGAACTTGATGAGGTAACTGTACCTGCTCCGTTATTGGAAAGTAGTCCATCACAGAAATCTGTTCCTGTGACTCCTACCCCAATTAGTGAGGAAGCTAATGATGATGATTATGTAACTTCAGGTCAAGTTACTACCGAACCTTGTAGGTCAACTAGAGTGAGATCCGCACCAGAGTGGTACGGTAATCCTGTTCTGGAGGTCATGTTACTTGACCATGACGAACCTACGAACTATGAGGAAGCGACGATGAGCCCAGATTCTGCAAAATGGCCTGTGGCCATGAAATCTGAGATGAGATCCATGTATGAGAACAAAGTGTGGACTTTTGTTGACTTGCCCGATGATCGGCAAGCCATAGAAAAAATAATTGGATCTTCAAGAGGAAGACGGACGCTGATAGTAGTGTTACTATCTACAAAGCTAGGCTTGTCAAAAAAGGTTTTTGATAAAGTTCAAGGAGTTGACTACGATGAGACTTTCTCACTCATAGCGATGCTTAAGTCCGTCCGAATCATGTTAGCAATTGCCGCATTTTATGATTATGAAATTTGGCAAATGGATGTAAAGACTGCATTCCTTAATGGATTTCTTAAAGAAGAGTTGTATATGATGCAACCAGAAGGTTTTGTCGATCCTAAAGGTGCTAACAGAATGTGCAAGCTCCAGCGACCCATCTATGGACTGGTGCAAGTATCTCAGAGTATTTTCTGATAAGTATATGTGAATGACATATTTTTGATCGGAAATAATGTAGAATTTTCTAGAAAACATAAAGGAGTATTTGAAAGGAGTTTTTTCAAAGAAAGACCTCGGTGAAGCTGCTTACATATTAAGCATCAAGATCTATAGAGATATATCAAGACGCTTGATAATTTTTTTTAATGAGTACATACCTTGACAAAGTTTTGAAGAAGTTCAAAATGGATCAGGCAAAGAAAGGGTTCTTGCCTATGTTACAAGGTGTGAAGTTGAGCAAGACTCAATGCCCGACCAGTGCAGAAGATAGAAAGAGAATGAAAGTCATTCCCTATGCCTCAGGCATAGGTTCTATGAAGTATGCCATGCTATGTACCAGATCTATTGTATACCCTACACTGAGTTTGGCAAGGGAGTACAATAGTGATCTAGGAGTAGATCACTGGACATCGGTCAAAATTATCCTTAATGGAATAAGGATATGTTTCTCGATTATGGAGGTGACAAAAGGTTCATCGTAAAGAGTTACGTTGATGCAAGCTTTGACATCGATCTGGATGACTCTAAGTCTAGATCTAGATACATATTGAAAGTGGGTGCTATTAGCTAGAGTAGCTCCGTGTAGAGCATTGTAGACATAGAATATTTGCACAATACATACGGATCTGAATGTGGCAGACCCGTTGACTAAACTTCTCTCACAAGCAAAACATGATCACACCTAAGTACTCTTTGGGTGTTAATCACATAGCGATGTGAACTAGATTATTGACTCTAGTAACCCTTTGGGTGTTGGTCACATGACGATGTGAACTATGGGCGTTAATTACATAGTGATGTAAATTATTGATGTTAAATCACATGGCGATGTGAACTAGATTATTGACTCTAGTGCAAGTGGGAGATCAAGGAAATATGCCCTAGAGGCAATAATAAAGTTATTATTTATTTCCTTATTTTATGATAAATGTTTATTATTCATGCTAGAATTGTATTAACCGGAAACATGATACATGTGTGAATACATAGACAAATAGCTAGTATGCCTCTACTTGACTAGCTCATTGATCAAAGATGGTTATGTTTCCTAGCCATAGACATGAGTTGTCATTTGATTAACGGGATCACATCATTAGGATAATGATGTGATCACATCATTAGGAGAATGATGTGATTGACTTGACCCATTCCGTTGTCTTAGCACTTGATCGTTTAGTATGTTGCTATTGCTTTCTTCATGACTTATACATGTTCCTATGACTGTGAGATTATGAAACTCCCGTTTACCGGAGGAACACTTTGTGTGCTACCAAACGTCACAACGTAACTGGGTGATTATAAAGGTACTCTACAGGTGTCTCCGAAGGTACTTGTTGGGTTGGCTTATTTTGAGATTAGGATTTGTCACTCCGATTGTCGGAGAGGTATCTCTGGGCCCTCTCGGTAATGCACATCACTATAAGCCTTGCAAGCATTGTGACTAATGAGTTAGTTGCGAGATGATGTATTACAGAACGAGTAAAGAGACTTGCCGGTAACGAGATTGAACTAGGTATTGAGATACCGACGATCAAATCTCGCAAGTAACATACCAATGACAAAGGGAACAACGTATGTTGTTATGCGGTTTGACCGATAAAGATCTTCGTAGAATATGTAGGAGCCAATATGAGTATCCAGGTTCCGCTATTGGTTATTGTCCGGAGACGTGCCTCGGTCATGTATACATAGTTCTCGAACCCGTAGGGTCCGCACGCTTAAAATTAGATGACGATTGGTATTATGAGTTTTGTGTTTTGATGTACCGAAGGTAGTTCAGAGTCCCGGATGAGATCGGGGACATGACAAGGAGTCTCGAAATGGTCGAGACGTAAAGATTGATATATTGGACGACTATATTCGGACATCGGAAAGGTTCCGAGTGGTTCGGGTATTTTTGAGTACCGGGAGTTACGGAATACGGGGAAGAAGTATATGGGCCTTATTGGGCTTTAGGGAGATAGAGAGGCAGGCCGCCCCCAATGACTAGTCCGGGTGGACTAGGGGAGGGTGGCGCCTCCTTCCTTCTCTTCCCTCTTCCCTTCCTTGTCTCCTACCCCTACTACTTGGAAGGGAGGAATCCTACTCTGGTGGGAGTAGGACTCCTCCGTATGCGCCATAGGGGCCGGCCCTCTCCCCCTCCTCCACTCCTTTATATACGGGGGAGGGGGGCATCCCATAGACACAACAATTGATCTCTTGATCTCTTAGCCTTGTGCGGTGCCCCCCTCCACCATATTCCACCTCGATCATATCGTAGCGATGCTTAGGAGAAGCCCTGCGTTGGTAGCATCATCATCACCGTTACCACACCGTCGTGCTGACGGAACTCTCCCTCAAAGCTCGGCTGGATCGGAGTTCAAGGGACGTCATCAAGCTGAACGTGTGCTGAACTCGGAGGTGCCGTACGTTCGGTACTCGGATCGGTCGGATCATGAAGACTTACGACTACATCAACCGTGTTGTGCTAACGCTTCCGCTTTCGGTCTACGAGGGTACGTGGACACACTCTCCCCTCTCGTTGCTATGCATCACCATGATCCTGTGTGTTCGTAGGAAATTTTTTGAAATTACTATGTTTCCCAATAACTCTCCCCTCTCGTTGCTATGCATCTCCATGGGTAGATCTTGCGTGTGCGTACAATTTTTTTTGTCTTCCCATGCAACGTTTCCGAATAGTGGCATCCGAGCCAGGTCTATGCGTAGATGATATGCACGAGTAGAACACAAAGAGTTGTTGGCGGTGATAGTCATACTACTTACTACGAATGTCTTATTTTCATTCGGCGGTATTGTGGGATGAAGCGGCCCGGACCAACCTTACATGTCCACGCACATGAGACGGGTTCCATCGACTGACATGCACCTAGTTTTGCATAAAGGTGGAGAGCGGGTGTTGGTTTCTCCTACTTTAGTTGAATCAAATTTGACTACGGACGGTCCTTGAAGAAGGTTAAAACAGCAAACTTGATGAATCACCGTTGTGCTTTTCCGTAGGTAAGAACGGTTCTTGCTAGAAGCCCATAGCAACCACGTAAAACTTGCAACAACAAAGTAGAGGATGTCTAACTTGTTTTTGCAAGGCATGTTGTGATGTGATATGGTCAAGATATGATGTGATATATGTTGATGTATGAGATGATCATGTTTTGTAATATCGACAACCGGGAGGAAACTTAGGGTTGTCTCTTTATTGTATGAAGTGCAAACGCCATGTAATTGATTTACTTTATCTCTATGCTTTAGCAATAGTTGTAGAAGCAATAGTTGGTGAGACGACCCCGACAGTACGATGGAGATCAAGGTGTCGAGCCGGTGATGATGGAGGTCATGACGATGCTTTGGAGATGGAGATCAAAAGCACAAGATGATGATGGCCGTATCATGTCACATACTTTGATTGCATGTGATGTTTATCTTTTATGCATCTTATTTTTCTTAGATCGGTGATAACATTATAAGATGATCCCTTGACTAAATTTCAAGATAAAAGCGTTCTCCCCGAGTATGCACCATTGCCAAAGTTTTTCATTTTGAAGCACCATGTGATGATCGGGTGTGATAGACTCTACGTTCACATACAATGGGTGTAAGACAGTTTTGCACAAGCATAATACTTGGGCTAAACTTGACAAGCCTAGCATGTACAGACATGGTCATGGAATACTGGAGACTGAAAGGTCGAACCTGCGTACTAAAGTAGATATGATCAACATAGAGATGTTCACCATTGAAGCCTACCCCATCTCACATGATGATCGGACATGGGTTAGTTGATTTGGATCATGTATCACATAGATGACTTGAGGGATGTTTATTTAAGTGGGAGTTCATTAGTAATTTGATTAACTGAACTTAATTTATCATGCATATCTATGTTGTAGATCAATAGCTCGCGATATAGCTCCCTTATTTTTGATATGTTACTAGAGAAAACTAAGTTGAAAGATGATGGTAGCAATAATACGGACTGGGTCCATGATTTGAGGATTATCCTCATTGCTGCACAGAAGAACTATGTCCTTGATGCACCGCTAGGTGAAAAACCTATTGCAGGAGCAGATGTAGACGTTATGAACGTTTGGCAAGCTCGATATGATGACTACTTAATAGTTTAGTGCACCATGCTTTACGGCTTAGAAACGGGACTTCAAAAATGTTTTGAACGCCACAGAACATATAAGATGTTCCAAGAGCTGAAATTGGTATTCACTCTTATGCCCATGTCGAGATTTATGAGACCTCTGACAAAGTACTTTGCCTACAAGATGGAGGAGAATAGCTCAGCCAATGAGCATGTGCTCAGAATGTCTGGGTACTACAATCGCTTGAATCAAGTGGGAGTTAATCTTCTAGATAAGATAGTGATTGAAAAAGTTCTCTAATCACTATCACTAAGTTACTAGAACTTCGTGATGAACTATAATATGCAAGGGATGATGAAACCGATTCCCGAGCTCTTCGCGATGCTTAAATCGGCGAAGGTAGAAATAAAGAAAGAGCATCAAGTGTTGATGGTTAACAAGACCACTAGTTTCAAGAAAAAAGGGCAAAGGGAAAGAAAGGGAACTTCAAGAAGAATGGCTAGCAAGTTGCCACTCCCGTGAAGAAGACCAAAGATGGACCCAAGCCTGAAACTGAGTGCTTCTACTGCAAAGGAAATGGTTACTTGAAGCGGAACTGCCCCAAATACTTGACGGATAAGAAGGATGGCAAAGTGAACAAAGGTATATTTGATATACATGTTATTGATGTGTACCTTACTAGTATTCATACTAGCCCCTGGGTATTTGATACTGGTTCAATTGCTAAGATTAGTAACTCAAAATAGGAGTTGCGGAATAAAGAGACTAGTTACCGGTGAGGTGACGATTGATAACCCACAAGTATAGGGGATCGCAACAGTTTTCGAGGGTAGAGTATTCAACCCAAATTTATTGAGTCGACACAAGGGGAGCCAAAGAATATTTGCAAGTATTAGCGGTTGAGTTGTCAAATCAACCACACCTGGAGATTAATTATCTGCGGCAAGGTGATCAGTACCAAAGTAGTATGATAGTTTTGATAGTAGTAGCAACAACAATAGTAATGGTAACAGTGATAACAATTATTTTGTAGCAAGTGCAATAGTAACAATAGCAATAGTAACTTAGCAAGAATAATATAAGAGAAATTCGTAGGCATTGGATTGGTGAATTCGTTGGATGATATTCATCATATAACAGTCATAACCTAGGGCGATACGACTCTAGCTCCAGTTCATAAATATAATGTAGGCATGTATTCCATAAATAGTCATACCTGCTTATAGAAAGAACTTGCATAACATCTTTTGTCCTACCCTGCCGTGGCAGCGGGGTCCTATTGGAAACTAAGGGATATTAAGGCCTCCTTTTAATAGAGAACCGGAACAAAGCATTAACACATAGTGAATACATGAACTCCTCAAACTACGGTCATCACTGGGAAGTGTCCCGACTATTGTCACTCCGGGGTTGCCGGATCATAACACGTACTAGGTGACTATAACTTGCAAGATCGTATCTAGAACATGGATATAATGGTGATAACATAAACGTTTCAGATCTGAAATCATGGCACCCAGGCCCAAAGTGACAAGCATTAAGCATGACAAAGTCATAGCAACATCAATCTCAGAACATAATGGATACTAGGGATCAAGCCCTAACAAAGCTAACTCGATTACATGATGAATCTCATCCAACTCCTCACCGACCAGTGAGCCTATGAAGGAATTACTCACTCACGATGGGGAGCATCATGGAATTGGCAATGGAGAAGGGTTGGTGATGACAAAGATCAAAGATCCCCCTCTCCGGAGCCCCAAACGGACTCCAGATCTGGCCTCCTGATCAAGAATAGGAGGTGACGGCTGCTCCATCTCGTGAAACGTGATAATTCTTTCTTCCCCATTTTTTTTTCTGGAAATATGTGATTTTATAGCATCGGTTTCAGGGTCTACGGCGCCACCAGGTGGGGATAACCCACCTGGGCGCGCCTGGAGGGGGGCGTGCCCTGGTGGGTTGTGCCCACTCAGGTGCCCCCCTCCGGTGGTTCTTGGCTCTAGAAATTATCTTTATTTGTATAAAAATTCCTCGCAAAGTTTCGTTCCAATCCGAGAACTTTTATTTCTGCACAAAAACAACACCATGGTAGTTCTGCTGAAAACAACGTCAGTTTGGGTTAGTTTCATTCAAATCATGCAAATTAGAGTCCAAAATAAGAGGAAAAGCATTAGTACAAGTAGATACGACGAAGATGTATCAACGATGTGTGTTGGAAGTGATTCCAAGAGGTTGATACGATCACCATCGCACACTCCCTCTACATTCGGGATTAGTGTTGAGCCTAAATAAATGTTTTTGGTGTTTGTGTTGAGCATGAACAAGATTAGATCATTTTTATTGCAATATGGTTATTCATTTAAGTAGAGGGGGGCGCCACCTCCTCCTTCCTTCCACCCGCACTTATACAAGGAAAGGGGGGCGCCACTTGGGGGAGGACCCCAAGTAGGATTCGGCCTACTTGGGGGCACCTCCTGGCTGCGCCCTCCACCCCCACCTATATATATGTGGGAGGGGGCGCCTAGCACAACACACAAGTTTGTCTTAGCCGTGTGCGGAATCCCCCTCCACCGTTTACACCCTGGTCATATTTTTGTAGTGCTTAGGTGAAGCCCTGCGGAGATAACTTCACCATCACCGTCACCACGCCATCATGCTGTCGAAACTCATCCACTACCTCGCCATCTTGCTGGATCAAGAAGGTGCGGACGTTACCGAACTGAACGTGTGCTGAACGCGGAGGTGCCGTACGTTCGGTACTCGATCGGTTAGATCGCGAAGAAAGTTCGACTACATCAACCGCGTTGTCAAACGCTTCCGCTTACGGTCTACGAGGGTACGTAGACACACTCTCCCATCTCGTTGCTATGCATCTCCATGGATAGATCTTGCGTGTGCATAGAAAATATTTTGTTTTCCATGCAATGTTTTGCAACAAACAAGCACTAAGATAAAGTTCTTCTCAAATCAAAGAGGAGATGAGGTCTTGATGGTCTAGATAGATCCTTACCTTGAAGGAGTATTCATATCCACTAGGGATCTTCTCCTAGGAGGTCTTGATCTCCTAAAGGAGTGATACAAGGAGCAAAGCTCTCTCTAATGTCTCTCATAATACTTTGCTAACCCTAAACAATGCCCTAGGCATGAAATATATAAGTAGATGGAGGTGAGGGACGAGTTGGAGGGCAAAAAAGGAAGTCCACGGATGATTCCTGGGAGGGCCGTGCGCACGGGGTAAGTTGGGCCCGTGCGCACGGGGTGCTACAATAGCGAGGCCCATGCGCACGTGGTGCACATTTGCACTTCCAGTAGCCTTCTGGGTAGCCCGTGGGCACGGGATCAGGGAGGCCCGTGTGTACGGGGTTACTTGGGAGGTGCCATCTTCGTCTTAACGGATGTCTCTGTCTTCCTTGTGGCCTTGGGGTCCTTCTCCTAGGCCTTGGGGAATATCCTTAGCTGCTTGGTGGAGGTCGTCTTCATACCTAATGACACATAACACTATTTGGTGAGGTATGCTACTTCTTGAGCTTGCGTTGGTTTTTCCCTTGGAGAGGAAAGGGTGATGCGGCAAAGTAGAGATAAGTATTTTTCTCAGTTTGAGAACCAAGGTATCAATCCAGTAGGAGACAACGCACAAATCACCTAATACCTGCACAAACAATCAAACAACTTGCACCCAACGCGATAGAGGGGTTGTCAATCGCAAACGATAAAGTAAATATTTTTTGTATTTTTGGTTTATGGAACGGAAAGTAAAAGATTGCAAAATAGTAGATCGGAAACTTATATGATGGAAAATAGACCCGAGGGCCATAGGTTTCACTAGAGGCTTCTCACAAGATAGCAAATATTACGGTGGGTGAACAAGTTACCGTCGAGCAATTGATAGAAACGCGCAAAGTTATGACGATATCTAAGGCAATGATGATGAATATAGGCATCACGTCCGTGTCAAGTAGATCGAAACGATTCTGCATCTACTACTATTTTTACTCCACACATCGACCGCTATCCAGCATGCATCTAGAGTATTAAGTTCATGAAGAACAGAGTAACGCATTAGGTAAGATGACATAATGTAGAGGAATAAACTCAAGCAATATGATGTAAACCCCATCTTTTTATCCTCAATGGCAACAATACAATACGTGCCTCACTACACCTACTTTGTCAATGGGTGAGGGCACCACAAGATTGAACCCAAAGCTAAGCACTTCTCCCATTGCAAGAAAAACCAATCTAGTTGGCCAAACCAAACCGATAGTTCGAAGCGAAATTAAAAGATATCAAATATCATGCATATAAGAATTCAGAGAAGATTCAAATAATATTCATAGATAAGCTGATCGTAAATCCACAATTCATTGGATCTCGACAAACACGCTGCAAAAGAATATTACATCAGATAGATCTCCAAGAACATAGATGTTGGTGAGAACGACACCTATGGGATCACTGGAATCCCTTCTACGGTCGGCGGGCGCGGGGTTGGGAGGAGAGCAGGTCCAGGAGCCAGCACAAGGATCGTTTACCCAGGTTCGGGCCGCGAGGATGCGTAAAACCCTAGGCCTGCTTTGGTGGATGTATTGAGTGTTCTTGGGCTTCTGAACTAGCTACGGTGGCTGCGTAGTTCCAAAAAGCCGAATCCCTCTCCAGTACGCCATGGGCCTCCTTTTATAGTCGAAAGGGGCTGCCACAGTGGCACACAGGAGGTGGAAAGGTATATAGTGCTGCGAGCTTATCGCCTGTATTACAGGACAAGACACATTTAATGCATCGCTTAGGTGTCCCTTAGCTTTATCGGGGACGGGAACGGGGCCCGTCCCGTCCGTTGCCGCCTCGCCTTGCTTCGACACGTGCCCCGACCAGCGATGCGTGCGGCGCCATGTAGGCAGGCAGGCAGCTGAGGTGGCACAGTGGTAGGGTCTTCACGAAGATCTGCATGCCACCACGCAGGTGTTTGCTGAGTTGGCGTAGAGGCCGCCTATCGCCACGCAGGTGTTTGCCCAGCTGGTTGAGCTAGCAGCTACTTGGGGACGGCAGTGGAGTCTTGGTCGACGTGGGCCTAGCTGTGGCCCCGCTAACACCCTCGGCAAGGGCCTTGCCGGGGGCCCGGCAAGGGTCTTGCCGTGGTGTTGCAGTCGTCCCCGGCAAGGCGCTTGCCGGGGGTCTTGTGGATCTCCTCGGCAAGGATCCCGCCGAGGGTCGCCGTCTTCTGGTCCCCATCTGATCTCATATATCTATGGTCTTGACAAAGATCTGCATGCCAGCGCGGAGGTGCCTCCCGAGCCCCTAGTCCCAACGTAGTTGTTGACGGCGTTCGAAACCTTTGGGCTCAAGGGTGGCTCGCTCTGCGGGTGTTGGGCAAGTTGCCCTGGCAAGGATCTTGCCGAGGGAGTCCACCTCGCCCCTTTGCTCCCTGTGTCTCTGACCTTGGCGTTGTCTCAGTTATCTTGTGCTTCGGCTTCTCTCCGGCTTCCCTCCTTTGCCCTGCTACGTGCGGCCGCGGCACGCGGCTCTGACTGCCTGTGCACAAGTAAAGGGGTCAAAAGGAGGGCCCCTACTTTTGTACACCGACAGGAGCCCCCGGGCCTGGGCCACACATAAGCGCGACACGTTGTTGGGCCAGGCCCAGAATGGTGCGCGGGCAAGCGGGGCGGATTTTACCGTAGTAACTGTTCCGTCCGCTGCGCTTCCCCACAACCCGCGTTGAACGCGCGACGTGAAGGGGCGTGCGTGACGTGGGGGGGCATGCGTGGGGCGGGATGAGCTGAAGGAGAAGGCCCGGAAGCTGTCCACGTAGAAGGACACACTCAACGGGGCCCTGACGGAGGCGCAGGGCGTGGCCGTCAGCAGGGCCGGGGAGCTCTCCGAAGCCAACAACTCCATCAAAGACCTGAAGCTGAAGCTGGAGGGCCTCCAGGAGATGCTCTCAGAGGCCAAGGCTCGGGAGGAGACTCTGGCCAAGGACACGAGGCCGGGAAGCTGCAGCGGAAGAACGAAGCCGCCAGCCACAAGGATTTCGTGGAGGGCGAGAATCGCTGGGTCAGCCGCCTCGAGGACGTCGCCGGCAGGATCACCATGCAGCTGGCTACCATGGGGATGCCAAATGTAAGGTATGCCCCAGAGCGCAGTGGGACTACCAACGCCAAGCTGACCCTGTTCTTCAAGGGCGTCTTCGGGGCCCTGGAGCAGCTTCACTCCAACCGGGCGGCCTCCCTGGCCGATGATTCCCGGAGGCTTTGCCGGGGTGCCATGACCAAGGTCTTCACCAAGGTGGCGTACTGGTACCCCGACCTCGACTTCGACGCCGCGCTAGAGAGCTTGCCGGAGGATACCGACCTCGCGCCACTCAGGGAGCGCATCAAGCCCGTCATCAGCGGTATCGGCGGAATTCAGAGGCTGGAGGGCTAGCGCCGGGATTAGGCACCCCGTTTCTTATTGCCGCTGCAGGTTCATGGCCAAGACAATTTCTATCTTTAGTTAGAACCGCGGCGGCAATTGATGTAATATAACTCTGCAGTACTTTTGATATGATGCATGTTATTTCGCTGTTCAACCTCTCTTTGTATGTCCACCCTACGTTTATCGAGTAGGCTTGCCGGCGTGTAAACCCAGGGCGGTGTCTTGGGGACGGATCCCCAGTGGCCTGTCGGGTGTGCTTGCAGCCGAGCGAACCACCTTGCCGCCCCCAATGTGACGCTCGAACTGTCGAGCTTGACTCGAGTCAGAATCGAGAGCATTGCCGGTTGCGGAAGGCTACCCTGCCACTCTCGACGCAGCCGCTTGAGCTATTGAGCAGACTCGAAATAGAACAAAGGCGTTGCCAATCGCGGGAGGGCCCCTTTGCATGTAGGTTTTCCATGCAAAGAACGAGATCTCCGAGGGGAATAACCTTATATAAAAAGAGATATTTAAAGTTTGGCATGACTTAGCTTTGTTGTCGCCGCTCTGGCGCCCTTCGCGCTTACACGCAGCGCCGTCCTCTTGGCCATCTTCTTCTTTGGAAGCCATGGTGATGAAGAACTGCTAGGCTAACTACTAGACCAGATTCTCACAATTGTGCCCCCTACCAGGCGCGCCAAAGATGTCGGTGAGAACGACACCTATGGGATCACTGGAATCCCTTCTACGATCGGCGGGCGCGGGGTTGTGAGGAGAGCAGGTCCAGGAGCCAGCACAAGGATCGTTTACCTGTGTTCAGCCGCGAGGATGCGTAAAACCCTAGTCCTGCTTTGGTGGATGTATTGAGTGTTCTTGGGCTTCTGAACTAGCTATGGTGGCTGCGTAGTTCCAAAAAGCCGAATCCCTCTCCAGTACGCCATGGGTCTCCTTTTATAGTCGAAAGGGGCTGCCACAGTGGCACACAAGAGGTGGAAAGGATCTTGCCGGGGGAGTCCACCTCGCCCCTTTGCTCCCTGTGTCTCTGACCTTGGCATTGTCTCAGTTGTCTTGTGCTTGACTTCATGGCTTCCCTCCTTTGCTTACCTTTCGATGCGGCACATGGCCTTGGGTTTGACTGCCCGTGCACAAGTAAAGGGGTCAAAAGGGGAGCCCCTACTTTTGTACACCGACAATAGAGGAGAACATGCTATTGAGAATCAAAGAGAGAGAATAAGCCATCTAGCTACTAGCTATGGACCCGAAGGTCTGTGGTAAACTACTCACGCTCACTACAAAAAAAAGACACATCTGTCACATTTTGGGCCGAACGAATTTTTTTCCTCTCATGCTTATGACACTTCTATGACGATAATTGTGACAAAACCCGGTATCATCATAGATGTGGTGGGATCCTACTTCTATGACAAAAAATCATGATAGAAATGGGCTTTTCGTCCTGGGCGGGCCGGAGACGCAGCTGCATGACATTCTTTGCGCCGTCCATGACGGAAAAAACCATGGTAGAAGCGAGGGCTGAGCGATGCGCGTTTCTCTCATACACGTACGCTTGTGGGTGCGAGGCGTTGGGCTCTAACTGAACCCGAGCGAGGCGTTCGCCTACTGAACTCGAGCGATTGCACTGCAGGCTACGCGTTACTGAACCCGAGCGATCGATCGATGGCTGTTAACTGAACCCGATCGAGCGATTCCTTCGCTACTGCTGCTAACTGAAGCCGATCAATGCCGCCTCTTGATGAACAGTGAGTGTTGTTGGTGGTTTGGATGAACACTTCCCGGTGGGGGGTTGGATGAACAGGACCCTGTGGTGTTGCCGCTGGATGAACAGGACCCCGATCGATCGAGCCGGTTGGGGCGGTGGATGAACAGGACCCCGTGGAGGGCTGGATGAACATGACCCCGTGGAGGGCTGGTTGAACAGTAGCCGGTGGAGGGCTGGATGAACAGTAGCACGTGGAGGGGTGGTTGAACAGGACCCCATGGAGAGGGGTTATTGAACAGTAGCCGGTGGAGGAGCGGTGGAGGCTGGATGAACAGGAGCCCGTGGATGAACAGTCGCAGGTGGAGGCTGGAGGAGGTCGACAGTGGATGAACAGTAGCCCGTGGAGGCTGGAGGAGGTCGACGGTGGAGATGAACAGTATCCCGTGGAGTCCCGTTTTGCGGTACGCCACACCCCTCCCGATGAACATGACCCCGTTTCGACCGTAGCGCTCCAACACAAGTCCGTTTCCTCCATTTTGCGGTACACCACACCCCTCCCGATCAACATGACCCCGTTTCGACCGTAGGAGGTCCAAGAGAAGTCTGTTTCCTCCGTTTTGCGGTACGCCAGACACCTCCCGATGAACAGGATCCCATTTCGACCATGGCCGGTCGAACACAAGGCCGTTTCCTCCGTTCTGCTGTATGCCAGGCCTTGTTTCGATCGGCTGTTCCGTCCAAGACGGTTGGCTCCCAATGAACACGAGTATTCCGTTGCCTCCCGATGAACACGACGCATTCCATTGCCTCCCCATGAACACGACGACGACGCAGTTTCTCCGTTCCCACCCAACCATGTACACGAGCCCTGGCCATACGTATGCGCGAGTAGGCGTTCAAGACCCTGCCTGTATGTACGTACGTGGCCGTATTTACTTTCTTGCACCCTGGTCGCTGTACGTACGGGTACACGATATTAACAGGACTGCGTGACATGCTGCATGCACGCCTCTACTACGACACGTGCCCTTCCTTACACGGCCACGGTTCATCGCTGCGGCCTGCAGACAGACCGATCGACTAGTATGTACGTACACATTCGCAACCAGAATGACAACGCTACTTATGCTTCACCAGGTAGGTCCCGACTGTCAGGCACTTCCTTGCGTGCGAAGATGTAGCTGGAGGGTCCCAGCAGTCAGAGGGGAAACTTTTTTTTGCCCGTAATATGGACGCACTTCCTTGCGTGCAAAGATGTAGCTGGTGGGTCCCAACAGTCAGGGGAAAACATTTTTTTCGCAAAATATGGTGGCCCGTCCGGTGGGTCCCTGCTGTCAGGTGGAGGAATCATTATTTTCTGCGCAATGATACGTCTCCAACGTATCTATTATTTTTGATTGTTCCATGCTATTATATAGTCTGTTTTGGATGTTTAATGGGCTTTATTATGCACTTTTATATTATTTTTGGGACTACGAAAGCCCAGTGCAAATTACTGTTTTTTGCCTATTTCAGTGTTTCGTAGAAAAGGAATATCAGATGGAATCCAAACGGAATGAAACCTTCGCGAGGATCGTTTTTGGAGCAAACGCAATCCAGGAGACTTGGAGTGGACGTCAAGGAAGCAATGAGGCGCCCACGAGGCAGGGAGGCACGCCCCCCATCCTGGTGGGCCCCTCGTAGCTCCACCGACCTACTTCTTTCGTCTATATATACTCTTATACCCTAAAACATCGTGGGGAGCCACGAAACCTATTTTCCAGCGCTACAACCTTCTGTACCCGTGAGATCCCATCTTGGGGCCTTTTCCGGCGCTCCACCGGAGGGGGAATCGATCACGGAGGGCTTCTACATCAACACCATAGCCTCTCTGATGATGTGTGAGTAGTTTACCACAGACCTTCGGGTCTATAGTTGTTAGCTAGATGGCTTCTTCTCTCTCTTTGGATCTCAATACAAACTTTTCCTCGATTCTCTTGGAGATCTATTCGATGTAATACTTTTTGCGGTGTGTTTGTCGAGATCCGATGAATTGTGGGTTTATAATCAAGATTATCTATGAACAATATTTGGTTCTTCTCTGAATTCTTATATGAATGATTTGATATCTTTGCAAGTCTCTTCGAAATATCAGTTTGGTTTGGCCTACTAGATTGATCTTTCTTGCAATGGGAGAAGTGCTTAGCTTTGGGTTCAATCTTGCGGTGTCCTTTCCCAAAGGATGTTAGGGAAGCAAGGCATGCATTATATTGTTGCCATCGAGGATAAAAAGATGGGGTTTATATCATATTGCTTGAGTTTATCCCTCTACATCATGTCATCTTGCCTAATGCGTTACTATGTTCTTATGAACTTAATACTCTAGATGCATGCTGGATAGCGGTCGATGTGTGGAGTAATAGTAGTAGATGCAGAATAATTTCGGTCTACTTGTCACAGACGTGATGCCTATATACATGATCATGCCTAGATATTCTCATAACTATGCGCTTTTCTATCAATTGCTCGACAGTAATTTGTTCTCCCACCGTAGAATTTGCTATCTTGAGAGAAGCCAGTAGTGAAACCTATGTCCCCTGGGTCTATCTTCCATCATATAAATCTCCCGTCAAAAAGCTATTTATGTTGCCGTTTATTTTGCAATCTTTACTTTTCAATCTATACAACAAAAATACCAAAAATATTTATCTTATTATCTTTATCAGATCTCACTTTTGCAAGTGGCCGTGAAGGGATTGACAACCCCTTTATCGCGTTGGTTGCAAGGTTCTTGATTGTTTGTGTAGGTACTAGGGATTTGCGTGTAGTATCCTACTGGATTGATACCTTGGTTCTCAAAAACTGAGGGAAATACTTACGCTACTTTGTTGCATCACCCTTTCCTCTTCAAGGGAAAACCAACGCATGCTCAAGAGGTAGCAAGAAGGATTTCTAGCGCCGTTGCCGGGGAGATTTGCACCAAGTCAAGTCAAGATTTGATCTCCCGACAACTAGCCATTTGTCGAACCATTGCCGGGGAGATCTATGCACAAGTCAAGACATACCAAGTACCCATCACAAACCCTTCTCCCTCACATTACATTATTTGCCATTTGCCTCCCGCTTTCCTCTCCCCCACTTCACCCTTGCCGTTTTATTCGCCCTTTTTCCGTTCGTCTCTTTTTGCTTGCTTCTTGTGTGTCTGTGTGTTAGATCGTTTGCTTTGCTGTTATGGCCAGTCCTTCTATCATTGTTAGTACCCCCGAGAATGAAGTTCTTAATTTTAAACAAAGGGAGGGGGAAAATCTAAAAGATGCTTGGCATAGAATTTGCAATGCTCAGAATAGATCCACTAGGAAGCAATCTACTTCCGTTCTTCTTCGCAATTTTTATGTAGTCATCACTCCTTGGAATAGATATATTCTTGATACCATTACTGGAGGGAATTTCTTGGGTAGCCATACTGTTGATTCTTATAATGCTATGATAGATTTGTTTGGCCCACCACCTCTTTTGGTTAATGGAACTATTTTAACTTTGGAACATGTGATGCAAAGGCTTGAAATTATTGAAAATAAAGTTGCCACTGTAGAGTTGATTCAGAATTTGGATAAAAAGATCCACAAACAAATTACCCAATATGGATCTAAGGTAGGAGTTACTCTGAAATTTTTTAAAGAAAAAGAACCCATAGTTAACGAAAAGATAGATCAAGATTCCACAAGAATTGATAAACTTGAGGATATTATTACCAACTTAGGGTCTGCCTTTTCTTCCGTGAGAAATATTCCAAATCCTCCTACTACCAAAGTTGCCAAATTGATGTATGATCCTAAAAATAAGGGTGAATCTTCTAGTAAGGAAAATGCGGATCTCAAATCAATAAGTGTTCAACCCAACTTTTTTGCTATTATTAAGGAACCTTTTGCTACAAATGAATTTCTTGATTTCTTGCCTAGTAGTTTGATCATTAATAAAAATAAGGAAACTCCTAAGGGTTATAAGTGTTCAATTGAAGAATTGCACACCAAAGATGACAATACCTAGATCTATTCTCGTTTTTACGCCTAGCTAAGGGCGTTAAACGATAGCGCTTGTTGGGAGGCAACCCAATTTTATTTTTGTTCCTTACTTTTGTTCCTGTTTAGTAATAAATAATTCATCTAGCCTCTGGTTAGATGTGGTTTTATGTTTTAATTAGTGTTTGTGCCAAGTAAGACCTATATGATCTTCTTGGGTGATAATTATTTGATCTTGCTGAAAAAGACAGAAACTTTCTGCTCATGAAAACAATTGTTACAAATCAACAGAAACTGATAAAATACTGATTCCAATTGCAGTACATCAGTAATAAAATTATCTAGGGCGTCCAATTTTTCCAGATTTTTCTGAGTTACATAAGTTTGCGTTTGATACAGATTACTACAGACTGTTCTGTTTTTGACAGATTCTGTTTTTCCTGTGTTGTTTGCTTATTTTGATGAATCTATGACTAGTATCGGGGGGTATGAACAATAGAGAAGTTGGAATACAGTAGGTTTAACACCAATATAAATAAAGAATGAGTTCATTACAGTACCTTAAAGTGGTGGTTTGTTTTCTTGCACTAACGGAGCTCATGAGATTTTCTGTTGAGTTTTGTGTTGTGAAGTTTTCAAGTTTTGGGTAAAGATTTGATGGATTATGGAGTAAGGAGTGTCAAGAGCCTAAGCTTGGGGATGCCCAAGGAACCCCAAGGTAAAATTCACGTACAACCAAAAGCCTAAGCTTGGGGATGCCCCGGAAGGCATCCCCCTCTTTCGTCTTCATCTATCGGTAACTTTACTTGATGCTATATTTTTATTCACCACATGATATGTGTTTTGCTTGGAGCGTCTTGTATGATTTGAGTCTTTTCTTTTTAGTTTACCACAATCATCCTTGCTGTATACACCTTTGGAGAGACACACATGAATCAGAATTTATTAGAATACTCTATGTGCTTCACTTATATCTTTTGAGCTAGATAATTTTGCTCTAGTGCTTCGCTTATATCTTTTTAGAGCACGGTGGTGGTTTTATTTAATAGAAATTATTGATCTCTCATGCTTCACTTATATTATTTTGAGAGTCTTATAGAACAACATGGTAATTTGCTTTTGCTATAAAATTAGTCCTAATATGATAGGCATCCAAGATGGGTATAATAAAAACTTTCATATAAAGCGCATTGAATACTATGAGAAGTTTGATACTTGATGATTGTTTTGAGATATGAAGATGGTGATATTAGAGTTATGCTAGTTTAGTAATTGTGAATTTGAGAAATACTTGTGCTGAAGTTTGCAAGTCCCATAGCATGCATGTATGGTAACCGTTGTGTGACAAATTTGAAACATGAAGTGTTCTTTGATTGTCATCCTTATGAGTGGCGGTCGGGGACGAGCGATGGTATTTTCCTACCAATCTACCCCCCTAGGAGCATGCGCGTAATGCTTGGTTTTTGATGACTTGTAGATTTTTGCAATAAGTACGTGAGTTCTTTATGACTAATGTTGAGTCCATGGATTATACGCACTCTCACCTTTCCATCATTGCTAGCCTCTTCGGTACCATGCATTGCCCTTTCTCACCTTGAGAGTTGGTGCAAACTTCCCAGTGCATCCAAACCCCGTGATATGATACACTCTATCACACATAAACCTCCTTATATCTTCCACAAAACAGCCACCATACCTACCTATTATGGCATTTCCATAGCCATTCCGAGATATATTGCCATGCAACTTTCCACCGTTTCATTTATTATGACACGTTTCATCATTGTCATATTGCCTTGCATGATCATGTAGTTGACATCGTATTTGTGGCAAGGCCACCATGCATAATTTTTCATACATGTCACTCTTGTTCAGTGCCCATCCTGGTACACCACCGGAGGCACTCATATAGAGTCATATTTTGTTCTAGTATCGAGTTTTAATCATTGAGTTGTAAATAAATAGAAGTGTGATGATCATCATTTATAGAGCATTGTCCCATGAAAAAAAGGCCAAAAAAAGGCCAAATAAAAAAAAGAAAAAGAAAAAAGGAAAGGCCAAAAAAAAGGAAGGCCCAAAAAAATAAAAAAAATAAAAGAAGGGACAACGCTACTATCCTTTTTCCACATTTGTGCTTCAAAGTAGCACCATGATCTTTATGATACAGAGTCTCTTATTTTGTCACTTTCATATACTAGTGGGAATTTTTCATTATAGAACTTGGCTTGTATATTCCAACAATGGGCTTCCTTAAATGCCCTAGGTCTTCGTAAGCAAGCAAGTTGGATGCACACCCACTTAGTTTGTTTTGTTGAGCTTTCATACATTTATAGATCTAGTACATCCGTTGCATGGCAGTCCCTACTCCTTGCATTGACATCAATTGATGGGCATCTCCCTAGCCCGTTAATTATCCGCGTCAATGTGAGACTTTCTCCTTTTTTGTCTTCTCCACACAACCCCCATCATTATATTCTATTCCACCCATAGTGCTATGTCCATGGCTCACACTCATGTATTGTGTGAAAGTTGAAAAGTTTGAGAAATACTAAAGTATGAAACAATTGCTTGGCTTGTCATCGGGGTTGTGCATGATGAGAGCATTTTTGTGTGACGAAAATGAAGCATGGCCAAACTATATGATTTTGTAGGGATGAGCTTCCTTTGGCTATGTTATTTTGAGAAGACATAGTTGCTTAATTAGTATGCTTGTAGTATTATTATTTTTATGTCAATATTAAAATTTTATCTTGAATCTTTCGGATCTGAACATTCATGCTACAATAAACAAAATTACATTGAAAATTATTTTAGGTAGCATTCCACATCAAAAATTCTGTTTTTATCATTTACCTACTCAAGGACGAGAAGGAATTAAGCTTGGGGATGCTTGATACGTCTCCAATGTATCTATAATTTTTGATTGTTCCATGCTATTATATTATCTGTTTTGGATGTTTAATGGGCTTTATTATGCACTTTTATATTATTTTTGGGACTAACCTATTAACCGAAAGCCCAGTGCAAATCGCTGTTTCTTTTTTCCTATTTCAATGTTTCACAGAAAAGGAATATCAACGGAATCCAAACAGAATGAAACCTTCGCGAGGATCATTTTTGGAACAAACGCAATCCAGGAGACTTGGAGTGGACGTCAAGGAAGCAACGAGGCGGCCACGAGGCAGGGAGGCACGCCCCCCACCCTCATGGGCCCCTCGTAGCTCCACCGACCTACTTCTTTCGCCTATATATACTCTTATACCCCGAAAACATCAAGGGGAGCCACGAAACCTATTTTCCACCGCCGCAACCTTCTATACCCATGAGATCCCATCTTGGGGCCTTTTCCGGCGCTCCGCCGGAGGGGGAATCGATCACGGAGGGCTTCTACATCAACATCATAGCCTCTCCAATGATGTGTGAATAGTTTACCATAGACCTTCGAGTCCATAGTTATTATCTAGATGGCTTCTTCTCTATCTTTGGATCTCAATACAAAGTTCTCCTCGATTCTCTTGGAGATCTATTCGATGTAATACTTTTTGCGGTCTGTTTGTCGAGATCCGATGAATTGTGGGTTTATGATCAAGATTATCTATGAACAATATTTGATTCTTCTCTGAATTCTTATGTGCATGATTTGATATCTTTGCAAGTCTCTTTGAATTATCAGTTTGGTTTGGCCTACTAGATTGATCTTTCTTGGAACGGGAGAAGTGCTTAGCTTTGGGTTCAATCTTGCGGTGCTCGATCCCAGTGACAGTAGGGGAAACGACACGTATTGTATCGTTGCCATCGAGGATAAAAAGATGGGGTTTATATCATATTGCTTTAGTTTATCCTTCTACATCATGTCATCTTGCTTAAAGCATTACTCTGTTCTTATGAACTTAATACTCTAGATGCATGCTGGATAGCGGTCGATGTGTGGAGTAATAGTAGTAGATACAGAATCGCTTCGGTCTACTTGTCACGAACGTGATACCTATATACATGATCATGCCTAGATATTCTCATAACTATGCACTTTTCTATCAATTGCTCGACAATAATTTGTTCGCCCACCGTAGAACTTGCTATCATGAGAGAAGCCACTAGTGAAACCTATGGCCCCCGGGTCTATCTTCCATCATATTAATCTCCCGTCAACAAGCTATTTCTGTCGCCGTTTATTTTGCAATCTTTACTTTTCAATCTACACAACAAAAATACAAAAAATATTTATCTTATTATCTTTATCAGATCTCACTTTTGCAAGTGGCCGTGAAGGGATTGACAACCCCTTTATCGCGTTGGTTGGAAGGTTCTTGATTGTTTGTGCGGGTACTAGGGATTTGCGTGTAGTCTCCTACTGGATTGATACCTTGGTTCTCAAAAACTAAGGGAAATACTTACGCTACTTTGCTGCATCACCCTTTCCTCTTCAAGGGAAAACCAACGCATGCTCAAGAGGTAGCACGTAATAAGGAGTCACTTCCTTGCTGCGGCCGTGGACCCAGCTGTCAGCCTCTCCACGTACAATACTCTTTTGATGGAAGTCGTTCGTTGACCACATTGACCACGCCGCGCCGAGAGCACCAAGGCGATGGACGACGGCGAGGCCTAGGAAGGGGATGACGCGGAGCCGGGAAAGACACGACAGTGGATGCCTATGCGGAGAGGAGTACGAGGGTTCACTGGTTCGGCTGCGGTTTGAGGCTGCCATCGCTGCAGAATAACAGGGGGGTGTGGGTGAGTAGAGGGATGGCCTGGCCAGCGGTGGGAGTAGTAGGGGACGGTGAGGCCTCCGCGGCAGCACAGCCGGCCACGGGAGGCAGGAGCAGGCGACATGACCAGCTGCTTTTGGGCGGCTGGAGCAAGAAGACCAGAGGTTGAAAAAGCACGACGGCCGTTGAATGGACATCGTACGGTCATTGCAGCTAGCATTGTTTATTGACTAAGTTGACAAAGCCCTTGGTACGTGTCAACTTAGTAGGCCCACAGGTCAGCCTCCGAAACGGTGCGCCCCAGATGTCAGGGGGAGGAATCATTTTTTGGGCGGCTGAAGCTAGAATATCCGAGATTGAAGAAGAAGCACGACATCCGTTGAATGGACATCCAACGGCCACTGCTGCTAGAACCGTGTGTTGACTATAAGTTGACAAAGCCTTGCATACGCGTCAACTTACTTTTTTTTACGGGACGCGTCAACTTAGTAGGCCCACAAGTGTGTGGCAGAGAACTTATAGCCCATTTGCGATTTGTAAGAATGTACATCCCATTTTTGAATTCTAATGGAATTTACTACAACCCATTTACAGTTTGTTAAAAGTACAACCCATTTTCTAGCTAGGACGACGATTAATAATTTCAACCCGTTCAAAACAGAATTCAATAAAATTTCCCACATTTTGATGGGATACAAAATATTTTTATCCCGAATTTTCTAGTCAGATTAAATACAATTTCAATATAAATTTGTATTACGTAAAAATCCAACGAAACATTACGCACGCAACAATTAATGAAATTAAAATTTTCAAAATCCAAAAATAATATTTTATAAACTAATTAAGTGTTTGGTGCATTTTTAGTTACTGCTCAGTTTTTATAATTACATCCCATTCACTATTTCTTAGAGCCCATTTTCTTGTTAAGCCTAATGCATCTCTCCTAGGAAAGATTTGCAGCCTAGCGGGGCGGAGAATAACAAGTTGACCTTGCCTGGGTATTCCTCAAAAAAAGTATAGCTGGGCTAGCCATTTTCAGCTTGAAAAAAATTAATATCTAGGCTGGATATCTGGCCTGGGCCAGACGGGCCACAGCCCGCCCCGTTAATACCCTGCTCTCCTCTCAACAACAAGGAAAAAATCGTTCAAGAAAAACTCTACAGTGCTCACACCTCAAAAACACAAATACTGCTCGAGCTACTTGGTCCCAGTTGTCGGCCGCTCCTTGTGCAATTCTCTCGTTTATTGACTACATAGGTTGACAATGGTGTGGGGCTGTGATGTGAGGAACCAGGAGGAGGCAAAAATATATAGTTGTATATAATAGGGAGGCACTTGCGTACGTGCGGCTATGGCCCTGGTGGGTCCCCACTATCATCCTCTACAAGTAAAGTCATCTCCTCATTCCTCATGTCCGTTGACCATGTTGACAACGTGAGACGGCGGCGCCACGGAGAGCGCAACAACTCGAAGGACGACGGAGATGGCCTCGCGGGCCCTACGGATGGTTTGATACATCACCCGCTGCTCATTCGGGAAGCCAGGATTATAGGGCCACATGTCCGTGACAACATTGTCGTTCGCTTGTTCACTGGTGCTCGTTGAGGAGACGGAGGTTGCAGCACAGGTCCTCCTGTGCTGGTAGCTCTTCCGCCATTAGGTCATCGAAGTGCGGTCGCACCTGCTCTATGGTGAACACGGCATGGACCGGCTTGGACAGTGGCGCCGGCTCCTGGTCGGATGCTACGTCCATCGTCTGATTGTCGTCGCTCAACTCAGTGAGCTCGCTGGCGAGCCAGCATGTCTAGCTGCTAGACTGACCCACTGCCAAGCACGAGTCTGACTGCCCTGGCCCACCCAGATCGCCTCCCTCACCCACGCGTGCTTTCCGCCCAAAACGGTCAGCACCGCCCGCCCCGCTTCCCGGTGCAGGCGATTGCTCCGCCTTCAAACAACACAAGTGCCGTCTGTCTGTCCATCTGCCGCCCACATTAATGATACGCGGTTGCCGAGGTGGCTACTCCGGCGCCACACGTCCGTCCCTCCGCCGCCCATCATTGCTATATAAACTGCTGCACCGGCCATAGCGTGAGTCATGTGCCTCCGTTCCCTTTCTCCTATCCACACCGCTACTGCCCACCACGGCTTCCTCGCGCTCGAGCGCTCTTCGGGACGGGCGGACCACAAGGAGATGGCAGCCATTGCTGTCGACTGGCTGGCCGGCAGGCAGCCGGAGGACGACGATGTCCCAATGGAGAACATGGTAGTCGACGATCCGATGCCAACCCCCTCCTCCGCGCCATCCTCGCCGGTGCATTTCACCATGACAATCAGCGAGACCCGTGCCCAATACATGGACACAGTGAGGCAGAAGCGTCAGGAGCAGTTCCGGGAGGCGCAGGCCGATGATACGTCTCCAACGTATCTATAATTTATGAAGTATTCATGCCATGTTTACAATAGTTTTATATGATTTTGGTATGATTTGATTAGAACTAACCCGGATGGCCATTTTCGTGAGAACTACCGTGGTGTTGTTTTTGTGCAGAAATAAAAGTTCTCGGAATGCGATTAAAATCAACGGAGAATTTTTTTTGGAAAATATAAAAAATACTGGAATGAAGAGTTACCGGAGAGGAGGCCCGTGGGCCCCACGAGGGTGGAGGGCGCGCCCACCCCCCTAGGGAACGCCCCTGTGCCTCGTGGACTCCCCGTGGGGCCCCCTGATTTGTTCTCGACGCCAACCTCTCCTATAAATGCCCAAACCTCCAGAAAATATCCTAGATCGGAAGTTCCGCCACCGCAAGTCTCTGTAGCCACGAGAAATAAATTTAGGCCCTCTCTAGCACCCTGCCGAAGGGGCCATCATCACCGTAGGCCATGGGGGAGCATCCCGGAGGGGCCATCATTGCCATGAAGGCCAAGGACCAAAGGGAGAACCTCTCCCCATCCAGGAGGGAGGCCATGGAGGAGGAAGCACAAGGGGGAGAACCTCTCCTCCTCTCTCTCGGTGGTGCCGTAGTGTCATCAGGAGGGGAATCATCGCCGCGGTGATCGTCTTCATCAACATCACCATCATCATCACCATCCTCATCTCTTTTACGCGGTCCACTCTCCCGCACCCCGCTGTAATCCCTACTTGAACATGGTGCTTTATGCCACATATTATGATCCAATGATGTGTTGCCATCTATGATGTTTTGAGTAGATATCCTTTGTCTTTGGGTTGATTGATGATCTAGATTGGTACGAGTTGTATGTTTTATTTTGGTGATGTCCTATTGTGCCCTCCGTGTCGCGCAAGCGTGAGGGATTCCCGCTATAGGGTGTTGCAATACGTTCATGATTCACTTATAGTGGGTTGCTTGAGTGACAGGAGCATAAACCCGAGTAAGGGGGTTGTTGCGTATGGGATAAAGGGGACTTGGTGCTCTAATGCTATGGTTGGGTTTTACCTTAATGATCTTTAGTAGTTGCGGATGCTTGCTAGAGTTCCAATCATAAGTGCATATGATCCAAGAAGAGAAAGTATGTTAGCTTATGCCTCTCCCTCATATGAAATTGCAATGACATTGCTGGTCTTGTTAACAATTGCCTAGGATAATTCCTTTTACCGACCCATCATTATTCCACACTCGCTATTTATAATATTTAGTAATATATTCTAACTTTATGATAATAGCACCTACTTTTATGTTTTACCTCTCCGATATCATGCAAAGTTATCCTCTTCATACCCACAACGTAGTTTTATTTCTTGTTTCTAGTTGGAAGCAAACGTTCGGTGTACATAGAAATTAAATGTCGATGGCGAGATAGGACTTGAGAGAATATTGATCTTACCTTTAGCTCCTTGTGGGTTCGACACTCCATACTTATCACTTCCACCATTGGGAATTGCTATGATGATTCCCTACACTTGGGGATCATCAGCCGACGCTGCCTACAACCACCATCTCCTCCAGGAGCACCTGCAGGCAGAGGAGCAGATCGCCGCGGAGCGGGCGGAGCAGGAGGCGCTGCTCGACTCGTACCGCTCCGCCCACGAGGACCGCCTCGAGCGCTGGCGGTACCGCATGCGGGTGGCGGAGGCTGCGGCCGCCTACAAAGAGGGCGATGAAGCAGGCGAGGCGGTGTTTGGCGAGACCGAGGACGAGGTAGTGGACAATGTTGGCTCCGACGAGTCCCCGCTTCGCTGGCGTCGATGAAGCCCTGCTCTGCCGAGGCCCCGCGGTGCTAACAATGAGGCAGAGGACACCACCAGCTCCGAGGCGGAGGACCTCGCCGGCTTCGGCGAGGCCCTACTCCGCCGAGCCCCCCCCCCCCGCCAACAGCGAGGCAGAGGACATAGCTGGCTCAGCCGAGGCCCCACCCCTGCTGGCAACGAGGGGGAGGATTTCCCCTGCTCCGCCGAGGCGCCGCCCCGCCGACAACGAGACAGAGGACATCACGGGCTCCGCCGAGGCCCCGCCCCGCTGCCATCGAGGCCGCGCCACACAGAAAACGAGGAAGAGTAGAACACGGTAGGTCGCCGCTGCTCGGGTCCAAGTACGACCATCGCTGCTACCCTCCGATTGAAGCCAAGCTAGGCGGGTTGACCATTGACGACCGATTAGCTTCTTGGCGGCAACGTGGAGTCGGAGAGCTATGTTGGAGAAGAACGTTGCTTGATTACTTAGCTATTTGAGTGCGATTGGGTCAGCGACACGTGGGCCCAACGAGCATCTGGGCCACATGTCGATTATGCAAGCTGCACCTATAGTTAATTCTTGAAGCTTCGATCTGCTGGAGAAGAAGCTTTTGTTCGACTTAGCTAGAAGCAATTGGGTAACCGGTTAATTAATTATACCTCCAGCGCACCCCTTTTTAGTTGAAGAATGTATGAAATGTAATGAAATCCGGCATGTTTATATGAAATCCGACCATGTATGAATGAATTTAGTTCGATTAGTTCGAATTCTTGTATCACTAGCATTGAATGAACATGCAAAACAAAATGTACTAGCATTATTCCCAGGGTGATCACCTCGTTTGCAGCAGTTTCACATGTACTCCATCTGGTCCTTTTTAGTCTGCGTACAAGTTTTGTCTGCAGTCAAAGTATCTCTACATTGACCAATCTTATAGAAAAAAGTATGAACATTCACAGTGTAAAATCAACTGACTTGAAAGAAATCTAATATGCAAAGTAAAAAGGAATAGAGGGAGTACAAAGAGTTTGAGCAGCTTTTTAGCGTTCCTGTACATTGCAATCAAACACACACGCCTTGCAATTCATAGAGAACATTCAAAACAATCGATGATGATGCATCTCAGTGATTCACATGTCAGAGCCAATATGTAATTCATAACTAAAGAATAAAGAAAAATTGATCGATGCTGCTGACAGCAAAGGGCGTCCCATTCGAAAATATCAAACACATGTCTTCTTGCTAACATCAATGAGCAAAATTTGACAAGGTTGTCCCATTCCAAAATGTCAAATGTGTGTTGTTTTGCGTACATCAATGAGCAAACTATGACAATGTTTTCCCATTCCAAAATATTAAATGCCTACGATTGTGGAATGGCAGGGTTTGCCATTAGTTCGGTCATTGACATGGCACCTCGTGCTAAATAAACCTGCTGTTCTTTTTGTGCAGTTCCACCAAAATCAACCAAATTTGCACGTAGCATGTATGATTTCGCCTTTATATGTTGCAACGCCTTGAACATATCGGCACCTCCTTTCTTGTGGTGGAAATGAATGATTCGATGTATTCATGAACATTTTGTGCAGTTCCCATTGAAATCAAGCTGAGCACCCCTGTTTGCACAAATACAAAAAAAGTGATTAGTATAAAGCAAAATGTACTATGAATTGACAATTTAAACAGGCACCTACATGGTCCATGTAGAGCACACTTTTTTTAAATGGAACTCACGGGAAAGAATCCTAGAACAACATTGTACTGATCACAACAAAAAACATGGAGATCTGTCAGTCCTTCTGAGCTGAAGTTAGTTTGGTCTTGTGGGGAGTAATGTAACCATCCTTCAACTGCTCCTTCTGATGAGAAGATAGACATGGCTTCTTCATCCTGGCATAATCGGAACTAGTCACTTCACGTACTCCATATTCTTCTTCAGAGGAGGATGATCCTGTTGTGCAAAGACAAGAGGACAACTAAATGCTAGCATCCATGTTTGTTCGAAAAAAGGAAAGGAAATATTTAAAATAGCATAGATGAAGCACTTCTCAAGGACAATACCACTTTCTCATGACAGTATCTAAACAGTAGCACAACACCAATAGAGATGACAAAGCTCAATCATATGGATGAAATCGGTGGGCGAGTACCTACCTTTGTCAGGAGGCTTATTGTGTAGAGCATACAGATCAAGCACTTCTCCGGAAACATCTGTTGTTATCTAATGTGGTTGCCATGCTTATTATATACTCCTCGATTAGTTTAATGTTTCCAACATCTTCTTGTGCAGTTCCACTAAAATATATGGGATCTTCAAAGAAGATCCTTGTTTGCACAAGTAGAGATAATTACATATTACATTAAGAGTGGCATCAAATCAGTGGCAAAACAATTGCTCGTTCCAGCCATAGCAATAAATTAAGATGCAAAACTATATCATTACTTGTGTCATCACAGTTCCAATGCTTCATTACAGCACCGGGATTTGATTTTTTTTTCTTCCACTTGTTCTTCCCTTCATCACTTGGTTCAATAATGAGACAAGATTCGCCTTCAATGTAAGATTTGGCATGTCAATTAGGGAGCACAAGTATAGCACTAAACAACGACATTAATTTTACGATGAAAGTGGCAAAATACGAATAGCAGTTGTGGAATATCCTTATCTTACCTCAATAGGATATTACGGTGCACATCTGATTGGAAGTCTTGTCTCCATTTATTCAGTTCACTAAAATCAAGCAACATTACTGCATACAAGTAGCACAACATATGAAAGCACCTTTGCACAATCATGTGAAAGAAGGCTAGTACTAACCTCTCATGACGCGGAATTCAAACAACTCACAAGAAGAAGATCTGAACCAAATTTGCCAACACGGATAGGAAGTAAGATCTCCTCTTGTGCAATTCCACTAAGATCAAGCAATCAAGCAACGTTGCCGGTGTGACATTTTGGTTGAACTGCACAAAACACTCAAAACAAAAGTGTTTCATGCAGTGCAACAAAAGGTCACAATAGCGACGAGGTGAAGTGGATAACCCTGTTTACACAGAGGTGCAAAGGAAACAACTAGTGGTCAATAACGGTGGATGACACAGAAGCCAACAAAAAGAAGCATACAACTTATCTAAATGGGAAAGAAAGCAAGATAATAGCATTTCTCAAACGGTGGCATTAATTCATATTAACAGAGAGATTATATTAACAATAAAATTTGTTAAACATGTAATTTGCTTTTAATTGTGGCATTGCATCAATTTTCCACTGGCATTATTAGAGGGTGTCTGTTTACAGGGAATTTTTGGTGTAGGGACTAAAAAAGCCCCTTTCAGTCCTATCTAAACCAAACATGAGGGACTTTTAGGGACTAAAAGTGGGCATTTGGGACTAAAAAAAACCCCGAGGGAGAGTCTTTTTGGGACTTTTTCTATGATTGCCCTGCCCGCATCGCACCTTATCTCTATTAGTTCATTACTAGGGGTAACATGGTCTTTTAGCATGTCATTTAGTAACCTCTAGTCCATGTTTAGTCCCTGGAACCAATCAGGTAGGGACTAGGGACTTTTTAGTTGGGACTAAAAAAAGTCCTAGGACTTTTTAACCAAACAGGGCCTTAGATTAACAACAGCTAAAGAGTTGCACGGGACAGTGGACGCACCAACACCATGTGCATCTACCGATGTATGAAGGGGTGATGCACAGTCTGTTGCAACAAAGAACAAACAACCAAGGAGCATATTTGTGTTGGTCTCAGTTTTGTTTCTTTAGACACCTTTTCCTATGTGAGCGCAACAAATCTAGTCCTGCTCAAACTCTACAGCCTTGTACCCCAAAACAAAAGGATCACTTCGTTACAGATGTGCGTACTGTGTTTGTCATTGTTTTCCCTTTTCGGCCAACGTAGGTGCTGGATAGCCAGTCTATACTAGTACTTTCCCCCTTCCTTTCCTCTTTGAACCACGTCCTAGATTCATGCTATACAACTTTCCCCACCACTTTCCCCCCTTCCTTTCATTCTTGAACCATGTCCTAGATTCATGCTATACAACTTTCCCCCATTCCTTTCCTCTTCAAACCACGTCCTAGATTCATGCTATACAACTTTCCCCACTACTTTCCTATTTGATCCAACACCTAGATTCGAGTGCAGAAGCAGAAAAAAGAACATAT
This sequence comes from Aegilops bicornis, assembly GCA_021605145.1. Classification (NCBI taxonomy): domain Eukaryota; kingdom Viridiplantae; phylum Streptophyta; class Magnoliopsida; order Poales; family Poaceae; genus Aegilops; species Aegilops bicornis. Next base: position 536,731,501 of record CM038670.1, read on the forward strand.
GCAGCTAGAGCAATGCATGTGGAATAAGTAAATTATACCTTAAGGTTCTTGGGGTGTGGTTCGGTGGGTGACCGGAGGCCGTTCTGCCCACAATATGTACGACGGCGAGGAATAAGGGGTCAAAGGCCCTCCCGTGCCGCCGCTGGGTGAAAGAGAACAACTGCGCCGGTAGTGGATTCCCTCCCTCACCGACGGCGACAGCGTTAAGCCTCCTTCTCTTCCTGGCGGACGGATCCTGCCGGCTCTTTGACCGGCAGTGAGGGGGGAGAGAGAGAGAGAGGCCAACAAAGTCTTGTTTAGATCTGGAGAGGGTGAGAGAGTGTGAAGAGAGCAACTACAAGCGCCGAGGCTCCAGCGTGTATATATATATTGGGAGAGTGTGAAGAGTGCAAACCCTAGAAAACAAACGCCGAGGCTGCAGTTGATCGTATAGCTCCGTATCCATCCATTTTGACCAGTCAAAGAATCCTCCTGGCACGAATTATGCTCAAGTGTAGTTTAGTATAACATGCACACAATTTTGGGCACTTGTATTCGACCTAAGTCAGTGTGCCACCGTATCTCGTACTAGTCCCTCCGTCTAGGTGTAATAAGTCATGTTAGAAGGTGCAGCGGGACCAAGGTGCAAGAAGATTGGAGGAGAAGGAGAAACTTGACGGGTCCTTCCTCCAATCAAAGCCCTGATTTCTGTCTCTAAATGCAACAATTAATCATAACAACTAAGATATGCCATTTTAGCTACCATGCGGGGCCACGTATTAACTCGCATGCAAGCCGACTTTTATTTCTTGGTGATCAGCAACGTAGTTGCGCTTCATGCATTGGGTTTAGGGAGATAACAAGGCAGAGTAAGGAGGCGTTGGTTACATTGCTTAGGCTGGTCATAGTGGTGAGTAACTTGGACTAGTAACATGCATATGTTACTAATCTATGTTACTACCTTCATAGTGGGTAGTAACATATGGATGGTAACATGCAAGTCTTCATTAATTGAGATATAGACTCATTTTTACCTCAGGGTGTGTTATGTTACAATAACATATTATGTTACCACAAGCATCTCTTTCCTCATTAACTCCATGCCACATAAGCAATTTTTTCTTGGGATGTGCTATGTTACTACCTAAGTTACTCCCACTATGGCTAGCCTTAGTAAGGACATCCATAATGTGATGTTTTTGCGCCTCTAACACCGCCTCTAAGGATTTCTAGTTTGCCTCTATACACTGCACGATTTAGTTTGTTCGCCTCTATGCTTAGCGTCGCCTCCAACACTAGAGGCAGCCTCCAAGTGAATAAACAAATGGAAGAAAAGAAGAGTGGAGGAAAGAGTCCTGCATGCACACGGATGAGAAGTTGTAACTTGGATTTTTTTATTTGTTGTAGGCTTATGGTGGGTTCCACCTTGGAGGCATGTTAAAATCTTTATACACTGAGGAACTTTCATTCATGCTTAGAGGCACTAATGTGTGGCCCAGCTTAGAGGCTGCACTGCCTCCATACGTTGGAGATTCTCTAAGGAAATTGCTCGGCTAGCCCAGCTAGCCAGCTTTCGCTTTGCCAACCTTGCCTAGTCAAACGGTTTAGTTCTTTTTCTTACTAGCCTTGCCCCGTGAAAAAAATCGTTATCATGAGTGGGTCGACGATTTTTCCATGCGCGAAGTTTGCCGTCGGAAGCAAGCCGATCTGGCTCTCCTGAGCTAGCAAGGTTTTTCTAGCCCACCCAAGCTAGCTGGCCCACAAAAGCTAACATATTTTAACAGTTCCAAACACTTAACCTTGCCCGGCTAGACTATAAACTGTTCTTGCTAAGGATCCAAACGCTCCCTAAGTAACAACGCTTGCTAGCAATGAGGCCATGAGGGGATTGAGATGCGAAGTTAATGGACGACGCCTAAACATTTTGGGAATATCTGATTTTCGTAAGATGACTTAACACCTAGACGGAGGGGGTACTACTCCTCAGTCCAGGTTTGATGGAATATTCATCACCTCTTCTCTTCTTGTACGTACTCCATTTGTATCTCACTTCACGTGGCCGCTTTTCATACGATATTCCTATTCTATGAACCTGTGTGTGTGCAGGTGCGTGTGTGTGTGTGTGTTTAACGGCATGTGTGTGTTAGAGAGAGCGACACATCGACCTACTCCTACAGAGAGATGGTGTGTAGTGTACGATTTAGCTAGAGTCGGTGCATTCTCTCGTTTCAAGGGCGTCCGGTCAGACAAAGTGACAGCGGACCACACCCCGCTCTGACTGGCCCACCCAAAGTCATTTGCATCGTCATGGCGTGCTTCCCGCCAAGCAGTCGTGCCGCTCAAAGAATCGATGCCGCATTCATGCCCGGGCAGAGCGGACGCGACCTCTTACTAGCGCCTGCATTGAAGGGAGAAGCGGATTCAAGAGTGATGGTTGCTTCGTCCGTCCAACTTACTGCTGGGTCTATGTGATCTGACGGCTCATTGGTCATTATTACTGAGGTGGTACGACTGCTGGATGTCCCACGCTTCCGGCGAAAGGAGGTACTACTACTAGATTACAATTTTCTCCATTCTTACAGCGAAGGAGTGCGAAAGCAGTGAAAATACGCAAGCTCAGTGATTACATGGCCCACCTCACACTATCACCATATTTTCTGGACACTGTGCGACACCTAACTCTTTACATAGTACTCCCTCAGGTCCTCTTTTGTTTGCGTATAAGAAAAATCAGTTTTTCCCGCAATGCTCGGCGCATTGGCATATTTTGGCCGGTCTTTCCAGCAGTGCCCCTTCATGCATGCACCCGCAATTACTCCAATCTCTCCCTCCAATGCCTTTTGCATCTTCCCAAGGCAAGGGAACAACCTATCTATCTCTCTAACACGCATGCAGAGAGATGGAGAGGGAGAAAAGTATGTACGCAAGAATTTAGGCATGCAGTAAGCCAGTCAATCGTTTGCATGTGCGCATTAACTAACCCAGCCTTTCTCTACGATAAACAGGGGCAAACTCGTCCAATTTTAAGCAATCCATCCCCTCCTTGGTATCTGGGCTGCACCTAATACACAGACAAAAAAGGACCGGAGGGAGTACTAGTATAGTACGTACTGTAATTTCTCAGCAAGATAAATTTGTACAATGCTATGAAGCTTCCAGCTTCTGTTTCATGTGTATCTTGCGTCCAAGGTTTCCTGTTGCAACATTTCATCAAATACAAAGGATACGAACAAACATGCTATTGCATCTCAATGATTAACAGATCATAGCCAATATGTACTCCCTCCGTTCCAAAATAAGTGTCTCAACTTTATGCAAACTTTAGTACAAAGTTGTACTACTAATAAAGTTGACACTTATTTTGGAACAGAGACAGCTAAAAAAATGATCCATGCAGTCCCTAGCTCTTGAACCGTAAACCCTGACTAGGCTTTAATTTGCTCGCAACGTTGGAGCTTCCCAAGAAATGAAGTTTGCAACCCTTTGACCATCGGATCATTTTGTGCAGTTTCACCAAAATCGAGATGAGCATCCCTGTGGCAAAGAAATTGAAGAAGCGTGATTAGAATAAAATTATTGGGACTAGTTGATGAGACATAAATTCATCACAAATACAGTACATAGAAGCTAGTAGAGGTATGTGCGGGGCAAAGAAGTAGAGAAATATCCACAAGGAGTGATGTGGGCAGCTGGAGCAGTGGTGCAAGCCGGCTGTAAAGGAAGTTGTACCTGAGGGATGTCAGGACGTAGCTAATCCTAGAGGAGGGCGGCGGGAGGCGGCAACTGCCAACGTCGCGGCAGTGAGCAAGGGACGAAGGGAACCTCACCGGTTTTGTGAGAGAGAACGGCGGGGACACCTTATCGGGACGTGCCGACAATGGGTTTTCACCGTAGGCGACGGCGACCGCATCTACACTAAGCATCCACCCACGTCCGCCGGGATGTTAGAGATGTGGCCACAGTCGTTTTGTGTGAGAGAGTGTGAAGAGAGCAACCCCAACAAGCAACCGTGTAGGCTCGTCCTGGCTATGTATATAGTGGAGCGGTTTCCTTTTCTCTCCATATGAACCTATTTATATTGCGTACGTGCCACTGAAGAAAAAAAACTTTATTTATAAATGACGCGGCACCGTTCATGCGTGGTTCCCGACCCTCCATTATTTATAAGTGAGTAACTACTACTAGACTCTTCAAATTATCACGTCGGCTGTGATGACCCACAAGTATAGGGGATCTAGCGTAGTCCTTTCGATAAGTAAGAGTGTCGAATCCAACGAGGAGCAGTAGGAAATGATAAGCGGTTTTCAGCAAGGTATTCTCTGCAAGCACTGAAATTATCGGTAACATTAAGTTTTGTGATAAGATAATTTGTAACGGGTAACGAGTATTGGAAGTAAATAACGTGCAGCAAGATGGCCCAATCCTTTTTGTAGAAAAGGACAAGCCTGGACAAACTCTTATATAGAGAAAAGCGCTCCCGAGGACACATGGGAATTATCGTCAAGCTAGTTTTCATCACGCTCATATGATTCACGTTCATTACTTTGATAATTTGGTATGTGGGTGGACCGGTGCTTGGGTGCTGTCCTTCCCTGGACAAGCATCCCACTTATGATTAACCCCTATTGCAAGCATCCGCAACCACAAAAGAAGTATTAAGGTAAACCTAACCATAGCATGAAACATATGGATCCAAATCAGCCCCTTACGAAGCAACTCATAAATTAGGGTTTAAGCTTCTGTCACTCTAGCAACCCATCATCTACTTATTACTTCCCGATGCCTTCCTCTAGGCCCAAACAATGGTGAAGTGTCATGTAGTTGACGTTCACATAACACCACTAGAGGAAAGACAACATACATCTCATCAAAATATCGAACGAATACCAAATTCACATGAATACTAATAGCAAGACTTCTCTCATTTCCTTAGGAACAAACGTAACTACTCACAAATCATATTCATGTTCATAATCAGAGGGGTATTAATATGCATAATGGATCTGAACATATGATCTTCCACCAAATAAACCAACTAGCATCAACTACAAGGAGTAATCAACACTACTAGCAACCCACAGGTACCAATCTGAGGCTTTGGGACAATGATTGGATACAAGAGATGAACTAGGGTTTGAGAGGATATGGTCCGGTGAAGATGTTGATGGAGATTGACCCTCCCGATGAGAGGATCGTTGGTGATGACGATGGCGATGATTTCCCCCTTCCGGAGGGAAGTTTCCCCAGCAGAACAGCTCTGCCGGAGCCCTAGATTGGTTCCGCCAAGGTTCCGCCTCGTGGTGGCGGAGTTTCTTCCTGAAAGCTTTCTTATGATTTTTTAGGACGAAAGACTTCGTATAGCAGAAGATGGGCACCAGAGGCCTGCCAGGGGGCTCACGAGGCAGGGGGCGCACCCAGGGGGTAGGGCGCTCCCCCACCCTCGTGGCCAGGGTGTGGGCCCCCTCTGGTATTTTCTTTGCTCAATATTTTTTATAAATTTCAAAAATGGCTTCTGTGAAGTTTCAGGACTTTTGGAGTTGTGCAGAATACGTCTTTAATATTTGCTCCTTTTCCAGCCCAGAATCCTAGCTGCCGGCATTCTCCCTCTTCATGCAAACCTTGTAAAATAAGAGAGAATAGACATAAGTATTGTGACATAATGTGTAATAACAGCCCATAATGCAATAAATATCAATATAAAAGCATGATGCAAAATGGATGTATCAACTCCCCCAAGCTTAGACCTCGCTTGTCCTCAAGCGGAAGCCGATAACGATAAATATGGACACATGTTTAGAGATAGAGGCTTCGATAAAATAAAATACGGACATGAGAGCATCATGATCATTCTTATAACAACAACATATTTATATTGTCATACGATTTCTTATGCTCAAGTAATAATCTATTCACAATGTAAAGTATGATTCAGAAACTTCATTGAGAACTAATAAACTATAATCCCAGTCATTGAAGCAATTGCAATTTATCATAACATCGGAAAGAGTCAATATAAGAGCTTTTCAGCAAGTCCACATACTCAACTATCATTAGGCTCTCACAATTGCTAACACTCACGCAATACTTGTGGTTACGGAGTTTTAATCGGACACAGAGAAAGATAGGGGCTTATAGTTTCGCCTCCCAACCTTTTACCTCAAGGGTAACGTCAACAATAATAATTCATGTTAACTTACATCCAATTGGATATATATATATATATATATATATATATATATATATATATATCAGGATCTTTCCAACACCATGTGCTTGCCGAAGGATAAAATGTAAAAAGGAAAGGTGAAGATCCCCATGACTCTTGCATAAGGAATAAGAAAAAAAATTAAAAGATAGGCCCTTCGTAGAGGGAAGCAGAGGTTGTCATGCGCTTTCATGGTTGGATGCACGAAATCTTAATGCAAAAGAACATCACTTTATATTGCCACTTGTGATATGGACCTTTATTATGCAGTCCGTCGCTTTTATTTCTTCCACATCACAAGACCGTATAAAGCTTATTTTCTCCACACTAATAAATCATACATATTTAGAGAGAAATTTTTATTGCTTGCACCAATGACAACTTACTTGAAGGATCTTACTCAATCCATAGGTAGGTATGGTGGACACTCATGGCAAAACTGGTTTTGAGGGTATTCGGAAGCACAAGTAGTATCTCTACTTGGTGCAAAAATTTTGTCTAGCATGAGAGGGAAAGGCAAGCTCAAAATGTTGGATGATCCATGACAATATACTTTATTTCAGATATAAGAAAACATAACCCATTACGTTGTCTTCCTTGTCCAGCATCAACTCTTTAGCATGTCATATTTTAATGAGTGCTCACAATCATAAAAGATGTCCAAGATAGTGTATTTATATGTGAAAACCTCTCTTTCTTTATTACTTCCTATTAAATGCAACGATGACCCAAACTATGTTTGTCAACTCTCAACAACTTTTATTCATCATACTCTTTATATGTGAAGTCATTACTCTTCATAAGATCAATATGATCTCTTTGATTCTTTTTATTCTTTCTTTTTCTTTTATTCACTCAAGATCATAGCAAGATAATCAAGCCCTTGACTCAACACTAATCTTTATTATATAGAGCTCACGGACTCGATTACATAGAGGGATCATAAAGCAAAACTCATAACTAGATCATACTAAACTTTATTCTACTAGATCAAGATACTACTAAAAGTATCGAACTAAGAAAAACGGTAAAGATAGGAGTGTGATGGTGATATGATACCGGGGCACCTCCCCCAAGCTTGGCAGTTGCCAAGGGGAGTGCCCATACCCATGTGATTATGTCTCTTTTGCTTGTGAAGGAATTGTTGATGATGTAGGCTTGTCTTCAATCTTTCAAGGCATAGGCTCTCCAACATAGAAGGATGATCGAGTCTCCGGGATCCTTAAATCTGCAGCCAAACTCATCCTCTTGAATCTATATTCATACTCACAGTTTTGGTTTTGTAGGTCATAGTTCTGGGCTTGGAGGTGCTTGATTTTCTCGTGAAGCTTGAAGATGGCCTCCCCAATGTCCTTGGTGTCCAGCTTGTGGTTGTTGTTGAACTCCGTGATCATTATGCGATTGGAGTCAAGTCCGCGCTCCACCATCTCCTAACACTTGAAAACCTGTTGCTCCATTGCCTCGAGCCTTGTTTCCACGCTTCCGGTCCTCCTTGGTCCCTCAACATCGCGGATGTGCAGCACCCCCTCATGCATCTCAATGGCTTGAGGGTGTTGCAACACTTCCGCAAGGTAGGGGTTGATGACCTTCTCGAAGAACTTGTCCTTGGGGGCACTTGGAGACATCATGGCGATCTAGATCTGTCAGAAAACCGCTCGAAACAAAAATAGAGGATATTTTCGTGATACGTTGGTCAAAACCTTCGGGAGATTAAATAATGAATTTTTACCGTCCAAAAGAAGTATCGTGCAAGAAACGGAGTCCGGGGAGCACACGGGGTGCCCACGAGGCAGGGGGCGTGCCCAAAGGGTAGGGCACGCCTCCCACACTCGTGGAAGCCTCGTGTCCTTCTCGGACTACTTCTTATTTTCCTATTTTCTTAAATATTCCAAAACAGAGAAAAATTGCCATTAGAACTGTTTTGGAGTCGGTTTACTTACCGTACCACGTACCTATTCCTTTTCGGAGTTTGAAACATTCTGGAAAGTGTCCCTTATGTATTCTCCGGGGTTACGGTTTCAGTAACATTAGTTTCAACATTTTTAGGATTACCTGAGATATAATGTTTGATTCTTTGACCGTTCACCACCTTCGGATTCGCGCCTTCTAAGTTGTTGATTTTTATAGCACCGGAATGATAGACCTCCTCGATAACGTAAGGGCCTTCCCATTTAGAGAGAAGTTTTCCTGCACAAAATCTTAAACGAGAGTTGTATAGCAACACATAATCACCTACATTAAACTCGCGCTTTTGTATCCTTTTGTCATGCCATCTTTTAACTTTTTCCTTCAACAGTTTGGCATTCTCATAGGCTCGGGTTCTCCATTCATCAAGTGAGCTAATGTCAAATAGTCTCGTTTCACCGGCAAGTTTGAAATCATAATTGAGCTCTTTAATAGTCCAATATGCCTTATGTTCTAGTTCGAGAGGTAAGTGACATGCTGATGTAGGGCGGAATCCTATGTGGACGATCTTTCACGAAAGGAGCGGATCCCAATGAGGAACACGAAGAATGAGCGGAAGAGCACGAGGGAAATCACGGGGGAAAACACAAGAGAATCACTCAAACCAACAAGATACGATTACACATGCGCTAGATCGATGAACACAAAGAGAGATACACGGTCCACGATCAACAAAGGACGATACAAGAGGTAACCGGGTTCTTCTCCGTGAGGAGGTCTTGATGGGGCCACCCAAGAGGGGGTCTTGAATCCACTTGGAAGGATCTTCTCCGATGGAGGCACATCTCCGAGGAGAAGGTAACCAAGTGGATGAGCAAAGCTCTCACACAAACATGAGCTAATCCTTTGCTAACCCTAACTAGGAGGAGGAGGAGGAGGTCTATTTATAGTCTTAGTGCAAATGGGGGTGAAGTGAAGGGGTACATGGGCCTCAGCCCGCTACTCTGCGCACAGACAGGCGCCGGTCGTCCGACGGGTACCGGACGTCCGGTGGCTCGCGAGGGTCCGGTCGTCCGGTACTTGTCGGACGTCCGGCGTTTTGGCTCGGGATAGCCCTCGTCGGATTTCCGGACGTTGTCGGTCGTCCGGTGGCTGATGGTCGTCGGACGTCCGGCCTTGGTCGGTCGTCCGGCCGCTGTAGCTTTTGTCGGCTGGTCCATCTGGCCGGTGGGGACTCCAGGCATCGGACGTCCGGTCCAGACCGGTCGTCCGGTGGCTGTAGCTTCGGGCAGCTTCTTCTCTTGGTCCTTGTACTTGGCGTCCTCGCTAGCTCGTCCGTTGGATGTGGTGGCTCCGTGGCTTTCCTCTAAGTACCTGATCATGCATAGCACACGCGTTGGAGGTAGTAGCCATATCTCACATGTAGAAAGTGATGGTTCGGAGAGGAGCGAGTTCACCTTGTGTCCCATGGCGTATGTTCGAGGTCTCGTCATATGTCCTCTTGGGGTTTGGAGAGTAGTCGGAGTGTACATGGGGATGACTGTGGGATGCTCCGCATCATCTCCCCCCCTTGGGAAAGATCCGACCTCGGATCATGATCCTCATCACCATGGAAACGGTTGTCGGGGACGAACTTGTAGTTGGACGGAGTTGAAGACATGGCGCAATCCAAGTAGTCCAAGGTGTCGCCGGAGCGATAGACATGAAAAAAGAGCAAACACAAGCAAACCTCGGGAATACAATGGTTAGCGCACACAAAGTGTCCATCATGTAAGAATGAGTCCGTGAGGCAAGATTGTTCATGACAAAGCACATGAAGCTTAACAAGATGATATGGAATGAGATGTAAAGCATTCATGGGAGCAAAAGCATTCATTGTGCACACAAATGTGTTGTGAATATGATGAATGCAACCACGGTGCAAAATGATGTCATAGTGAGACGGTTTATCAATAGCATGAATATGGCAATGGATGCTCAATATGATTATGTTATCATGCAATTGATGGTAGGCAATATGATCACGATGTATGAATATGCCATCAAGAAATATCACAACAAATTTGCTAAGAAAATGCACAAGCTCATATATCATGGATGACATGGGAATAGGTGCAACAAGACAATCATAATGTGTGTCAATCCATGCATAGGGTGCAAATTTGTCATGGGTGGTGTTGTACCATAGCTCGATGTCGTGGCACTCCTCAACTTGAAGGTCCATAGGGTCCATCTCCAATGTCGGTCCTCTATCCAATATATGTATCATGTAGACAACAAGAAGGAAACAACAATGAAAGTATGGCCCATCCAATATGCATATTTGAAGATGGCTCAAAGGGAAGGAGTTCACCTTTAGGAGATTATCGCAAATGTTGGTGTTGCACATCATGTACACCTTCACATAACCAAAATGTCTTTTTATGGTACCGCCTTGTGAATCCTTCAAAATGAAAGAACATCACAAACACTCGGAAAAACAAATGAGGTTAGTGCAAATGCAAGACCTATCATTCGAGGCGAGATACCCAACAAGTGTTTTCATCATTCTTATCATAAGAAAGAACAAGGTGTGGTATGGTATGAAAGCATATGATGCAAGTACAACCAAAGACAATAGGCTCAAGTAAGCAAGCATGCAGCACAAGTAATATGTCCAAGTCTCCACGATCAATAAGCATAGCAAGTTGGCACTCAACACAAGGTGGTATGAGGGATGCAACTAATGGAGACAAGAGACAATGATCAAGACAAATCAAGTGAGAGGCATGAACATATATGTCATCAACCCAAGAAAGCGAGTAATGGAACATGGGTGATGCGACAAAGCAAGCAATCATAGAGATCAAGTCAAGCAAGCTAGTAGTGTGAAGATGCAACATACTAGGAAGAATCATGTTAAGCATGTCATGTGTGCAAATAGTGGGCATACAAAATGCACATGACTTTTCACAAGCATAAAAGCAAGATATGAGCAAAATAACATCAATAGCATGGGGCACATGATAAACATGGCAATAGCAACAAGGATCTCCACCAAGCATGCAAATACACATAGGAGTATCATAATGGTGAATCATGGGTAGATGCAAACAAGGATCACAATTGCATTGCAAAGGTATAGAAGCAAGCATAGCATGCAAAGTGAACACGGTAAAATGAGCATGAAGCGACAAGTGATATATAGCCCATAGCCGTGTGAGAGACAAGTAAAAGAAATGCGCGTAGTCCTTGCGCAAAAGGAATGGTGGGATTGAATGTCCACGGGATCCCAAGTCTTCGTTGCTCTCATGAGCTCTTTTCGTCTACTCTTGGGATTGAGAGGTTTACGAGTATACGTGAGTACCTACACAAAACAAAGACAAAGGGAAAATTGTGTGTGCGTGGTAGATGTACACATCATCCATCATGATGCGCACGTGCATGTGTTGGTTAGCACAAAATAGCCAATGCTCAAATAAATGAGATGCGTGATATAGAAACATGTCATCCATCGTGATAGGTTTGTTGTTATGTATAGCATAATGGAGACTCAAATTGTGTAATGCATCATGGGAAATATCTAGAGCATTGTTATTCATGGAATGCATATGGTGTACACTATCATGGGAATCATGCAAAGTATGAAATGCATCAAGATCTCTTAATATGTATGAGGAAACTATGGGGGTCTCCTCATGAGCATTAATGGAAACATCACATGGAGAATATTGACAATATCCAAAACATTGCATATTTGGAACAATGTGATCATGGCATGGTATAGTAGATGAATTGCACAAATCATGTAAAGGAAGCATGGCAATATCATCACATGAAAAACAAAGCCAATGACCATCATATCATCATCTATGCCATAAGTGCAAATGGGATTTATTTTAATGGGGCATGCATAGTTACTATGTTGAGATTGAAATGATGCAATATGGGAGATCTCACTCATAGCATATGACAAGTTCAATGGGTTGTCAAACATGATGTGACCAAAAGAATTTTCACATGATATCCTATGGAGCATAGCATCACAACTAAGCAACTCAACATGCTCATCATCATATTCATCATAAATAGGTAAGTCAAGGCATGAAGAAGTCGCACTATCATGAAGCATGGAAATAGGTGTGTCAACATCATGCAAGCAATCATTGTCAAGAGGGTCCACTAGTGGGACAAGAGAAGCACCATCACCTATATTACCTTTGGAGCATCTCTCATGTGTTGTAGGTGAGGTGTTGAAGATCCACTCGTTGTCATCTTCATCTTGATGGAACCATGTGGGGGTTGTATCATCGTCCACCATGGCCATCGGTTTTCCCTTTGGAGGGATGGACTCGTCGAGGATAGGCATGCCGTCATGTAGGAGACCTAGCACCAAAGAAGAAAACACACTAGGAGTGGAGGTTAAGTCGTTAGAAATCATGGTGGCCTCACATGCCGTGTCAATTACCTCACTCACTAAGTGTTGTGGCTCACTCACTCCCTCTTGGATGCTCTCACTCATATGGTTGGTGGAGTCACTCAAATGGCGCTCAACCTCACATAGGATGTGTGGCATGCTCTCATGTGTGGGGCTAGTGGTGGTCACACTCATCCTCTCATAGGAAATGCTCTCAATGTCACGTATGGTGGAGTCACTCATCTCTCTCATGGGGTGGCGGCTCTCCTCACATGACAAATGGGGCAGCTCAACATATGTGGGTGTCGGAGAGGTGTAGGTGCAAATGTCTCCATGCGCGGTCGCGTAGCTTGACTCGGAGTATGAGTCCAATATGGGCGTTGTCTTCATGTTGTAGAAGAGATTCACGCTCCTCGCCGTGGTCGAAGGGGATGCCCCTTGCTCGACCGTCTTGTCACCGTCTTGTTGTTGGAGGCCCATATGATGTGGCACCTCGTAACTCGTCTCCATGACCGAAGGGAATGTCCCATGCTCGGCCATCTTCCTTGAGGGGCTTCCGAAGATGGAAGTGTCGCCCTCGCTCGTAGGTGGTCGCCTTGTTGTTGAAGATGTCGATGTAGGCGAACTCACGGGAAGTAGGCGAAGATGCCGTACATCGAAGGAGAAGATGCCTTGATAGCACTTGGCGAAGATGCCGAAGTGGTTGGTGCAGCCGTAGCTCCGTCTTGTTGGTGCTCGTCTCGCGGTCTTCTCTTTTGTTCATGAAGCTTGGACCTGGCGTGAAGTAGGGCTTGTTGGGACTTGTGCATTTGTGCTTGGCGAGCATCTTCATGATGATGGTGTCGTTGTCGCACTTGAGCTCGTAGTAGATGTCGTTAAATGCGTCGTCGTGCACATGATGCTTGAGGTGACTTGCCCTTCATGACGATGTGGATCACGAGCGTGATGGTGGTCGCCATGGAGATGTGGGCGTGGATGACTTGCGCTTGCATCGCTTGGGTGCTCAAGACTTGTGGCTTGAGCGTCGCAGCCTTGAAGATGACGAAGGGAAGAAGACTTGATCAAGGCTCTAATCTCCTCCATCCTTGCATCTTGCTCCTCTTTATGTGCGGAAAGCTTCTTGTCGATGTAGTCCCTTTTCCTTGCTTGAGTGACGAATGTCGATGGAGATGTTCTCGGCGCTCTCGCAATCTTGATTGTGCTCCTTGCATTTGTCGTTGTAGATCGAAGATTGACGCTTTGGTGATGTAGTTGTTCACGCCGTAAATGCCGTTGTCGAAGACCGGAGATGAAATGCCTTGCCTATCCATCACAAGACTCGAGCAAATATGAGTTGGAGGAAGAGAAGAACTTATACCAAATGTACCTTGACCGATGTTGAAAATGGATCAATGATCACTCAATGATGTAACAAGGAAATAGCACAATTGGTACCAATTCTTGTCGGTTTCTCACACCTACACAAGTAAAGCTTATGGTGGAGCTCGGTGAGGGTAGTGGCACAAAAATTTAATGCAAAATGTTAGCAAGAGTCAATAATGTTGAAAGAGATTCACAAATTCGCAAGTGAAACAAGTAGACCAATAGCAATGAATGGCACACCGGAACGCACACACGGATAGATAAATGGGGCCATGCAACCAAGGAATGAGCTCAAAATGTGGAATCCACCAAAACGCTCGTGTTGCACAACTCAAGAGAGACGCTAGCACGATTGCTCAATAGGCGGATACGACACTTGTGCACAACCTATAAGATGCAAAATGGATAAACTTTCTATCCCAAGTATGCTATGTATGTATGGTTCCCGATGTTTCTCAAGATGATCCAAGATGATCGGATATGACAATCTTATATGCAATGTGGTATGATGCTATGGCTATTGCTTACAAGCTTCTTTGCTCTTTCTCTTTTTCTTAAAAGCTTATTCTTCTTCCTCTTTTTTCTTGTATGGCCACTTTTGCACAATGCACAAACCAAGATAGCAATTGTGTATATGCGGGAACAATCTTGTGACACAATGGATGATATGATACCAATATGACACTACTAGGGAAAAGCCTAGCATCAGCGCGGGTTTTAGGCCTATCGAGAGCGCCGTGAGCGCTCTTGATAAGGCGCTTCTGACTAAAGCTTAGCGATGGCGCGCTGGTCCCAGCATTGCTAAAATGATCTAGTAGTAGCGCTTCTCTGAGCGGCGCTCTTTGGTAATTAGTAGTAGCGCTCCTCCTTGCCAGCTACTACTATTATTTTGTATTTTATTTCTTTTTTATTTGATGTTGTATTTCATACACCTTTACACAAGTTTTCATACAACATGAATTTAGAGACTGTTTTACATCATAATGAGTAGGTGAAACAACGTGGACTAGTTTCAAGTGGATGGACATTCACTTGAAACTAATCATGATTCTTTCACCCAATGATATAATAAATATCATCATCATTATCATATCATTAACAACTTATCATCATAATACATCATTGTCATATAACACCTCCTCAAGATCATCGTTTTCATCAATGAGACATCACATAGGAAATTGGTCACTAGTCGTAATCACAAGTACTCCTCATCATCAACTCTAACACATTGTATCACATAATAAACATATTGTACCTCATAGGACCTACTACATTCTCTTAGGACCTACTATATTCTCTAAGGTAAAATAGCAAAAACAAGATAGCCTGACTCTCCATTATGGAGAATGGAGATTATCACATCTCCAATTCTTGCCTTTTGCTTAATGTTACTTCAAGAACCTCCTTGCGAATGTCCAAACATTTTTTTCCATTCTTTGATTAGCATGTGTTCACGGTTTTAGAAATCCGATATGCACAGGTGATATCCGTAGGATGACCTGGCTGTATGTTCGAACTTCAAGGCGACCATTGTAATACATCGGATGAGGCACACAATCCATCGGGATGTTCTGTTGAAAAACATAGTAATAACCGTAGTTAGCAATGATGTACTAGTTTTGGAAGTATGCAAAAGATGCACGGATGTCGTAATAGTAAAAAATCTTATCAGGGTATCTCCATAGAAGTTATCGTGGTTCAACACGTGCACTAGTGGCACGTATTCACCATAAGTTGGAGGAGTTCGATAATAGGTATTGTAATTCTCAAAGAAAGTACAAAATGCGATCGGATGATTTTTCTCCTTATAAGTTAATTGAGCCACCATTTGTAGTGGGTTTTGTCTACCATCTTCTGCACATTCTTTGAAGATTCAAAATAAGCTGTCAATGGAAATAAGCTGTCAACTATTTTGAAATAAAAAATATAAATTAGTTAATAACTATGTTTGAGAAACACCAAGATCCATGGTGACAATCATACCCTCATAAAAACCATACATTTTGCAAAGTGCTTCCCAATTTTGGCAACCAAAATGGGTTACGCTCTGAGCATTGTACAGATTTACTTCAAAATACATATCATGATGGGTCCTTAGGTGTATTTTCTTTGTTTCAAAATTTTCATGGTCTTCAAAATCCATCCTCTCCAAGACATAGCGTCTTGCATGGCATGGGATAAGCTAGTCGAATTGTAAAAGAAGAAAATTAGACGTTGAAATAGTTGAAGTCATGCTTAATTACGAAAAAAACTCTTGTCGTTGTTGCGTACCGTTTCAACATCGAAGGTCTCCTCGAGCTTAATGCTGAAGCTCCGATCTTTGTCCAGCTCAACGAACCTGTCGCACATACCTCGATCGTCGTGGCACCAGCTGCACTCCCGCAGGAGAATGTCATCGTCCGAGTACGACATTTCCTACGTTCATAATTCAAAGATTAAACTTGTACAATTAAATAAATGTACTAAAAACCTAAATTAGATCATTATTTTTCGAGAAAATCTAGGCCACTCGATATTTCCTACATATTCTAGCACAAGTCATGCCAGAATTCACGGAAAAATCCGGCATGACCTTTGCTAAAAAAGGACATATCGGCGCTGAAATTTGCTTAACGGAAATTAATCAACACTCCGGCAAAACATAGGCCACTCGGAGGTGTAAACTGAACATGAACGGCCACTTGGGCAACCACATATCACTAATACATCCCGAATAATTGCTTAAACTAAAAAATAACAACAAATATGACATGTTCAATTAGTTTTATTAATTCAACTAGTTCTTACTAAATATAAACTTACTATAAATAGAATATGTGGTTCAACTAGTTATATTAATTATCTTACTAAAAACTAGTTCTTTCTAAAAATAAATTAGTTCAACTAGTTATATTAATTATCTTACTAAAAATACATTATTTCTATTAATTCAACTAGTTCAACTAGTTTATTAATTTACTTACTAAACTAGTTCAACTACAACTAAAGTAGTTCAAGTACAACTACTATTAATCATCTTGCCCTAAATTTTCATTACTTCTATTTTATTCAAAACACCTACGATTTGCATGAACAGAGACAAGGGAGGGAGGGAGGAGAGAGGAGGGGAGCGGCGGAGGAGGAGGAGGGCGGGGTGGTTGAGGCGGAGGGAGGAGGGCACGGTGGGAGGAGGAGGAGGAGGCGCGGTGGGAGGAGGAGGCACGGAAGGAGGAGTACCTCGGTGGCATCGGACGATGGTGAGGTCGAGAGCGGCGCGGTGAGGTCGAGAGCGGAGGGTGGGGAGGCGGCGGCGGTGAGGTCGAGAGCGGCGGCGGCAGCAGTGAGGTTGAGGCGGCCTCGGGCGGCGGTGAGGGCAGGCTCGGGCTCGGGCGGTGGCGATAGAGGAGTAGGGGAACAGGGGGAGGAGGACTTAGTGAAATTTTGAGCAGGATTAAGTCGAACTAGCAGTAGCACACTTTAGGAACCGCGCTATAGCTAAAGTAGCTATAGTGCATTTACTGAAAAACGCCATCGCTAAGTCTAAGCACGCATCAAAAAATACATTGGCTATCAATGATCTTTTGTGTACAATCTGAATTGTCAATATGAGTCCACTCCGGTAGGAACCGGAGAGGACTCATATTGCGCCTAAATTCTACACATAGAGTTCGGTGAAGACCAACTGGTTGTGATAGTTTGAAGTAACATATTTAAGGTGGTAAACACCACATTCGGCGGGCGAGGTGGGACTAAACTTGTGGGATGATCGTAGCGATGAGATTTTCTTAGAAGCGGCGTTGCTAACTTCTATAGCGATAGCGCGGTTCACTATAGGGCGCCATCTGCTATAACTAGCTGAGGTCTTGAGGTCATGGCAATTAGAAGCGATGGCGCGGTTTGGCGTGGAAGCGCTCTTGCTATTTTCCTTTCAGCGGTAGCGTTTGCTATCCTGGCGCTGCTAAATAGCAGTAGCGTTGTATTTTGAGGAGCGCTGCTGGTAAGATTCTGTGTATAGGCTTTTACCTAGTAGTGTGATATGGTATGTATGCAACGGAAGATGTATCGATGATCACTAATGTGCACAAGTAACATTGCCGGGCAATACTCAAATGGCTAGTCTTGATAAGTGACGCAAGAATGGGCTAGGGGTTAACAATGCAATTGCAAGGGAAATGTACAATGGTGTCGTCGAGGTTACCGTCGAGAATTTCTCGTTTGTATGCAAAGGACGGATGATGGTGAAGTGGTCAAAGTCGATGATGACCTCGTGGCGATGATGAGTGGTGGTGATCTTGATGTAGATACCAAGATGATGGAGACTCGTCCCTAAGTAGCCGAAACACCTTAGGAAACGGAAAAACCGCGAACTCAAATCTCAAATGACAAATGTCAAATGGTGGTAGTGGAATGCGGTGGTGGTTGCGGAAGCTCAATGGGATTGCAGAAATGCAATTATGGGTTATGGTGCACGCAATGCGGAAGTGGAGGGTAAGATGGTGGACTATACATGTTGTCGGAGTTGGAAGCACAGTCCCTAAGTAGCCGAAACACCTTAGGAGACACAATTCACAACACAAACAAAATTTGGTTAAGTTGGGTTGGTGGAAGTGTATGGTGGGTAAGCCTATGCGGAAGTTATGATGGTGGTTGATGAAGAAGCAACCGTCCCTAAGAAGCCGAAACACCTTAGGAGACGCGAATCACTACTCAAGCAACCACTAATGTGATATGGAACAAAATTGTTAGGTTGCGGAAGTCGGTGGTGGAGTAGCGGAGGATGTGGTGGAAGCCCTAGGCAAAGATGCCAAAGTTCCAAAATATTTATGGAGTCAAATGGTTTTGGTGGTATTTTTGTTGGAAGGGGGATGTTAAGAGCTTCAAAACGAGCTAAAGAATGTCAAAATCGGAGTTTGGATGAATTAGTTATGGACAAAACAAAAATCAGCCGAAGTCTGAAACTACAGGTTAAGGACGTCCGGGAAAGGTCGGATGTCCGGTCGTCGGACGTCCGGGAGGCTCGGAAATCCGTGAATTTGGTTCGGGTTAGGGGTTCCGGTCGTCCGACAAAGGTCAGACGTCCGGGGGTCGGGGGTCAACGCGGGATTTGAGCTCCCGGACGCGATTTTGGGCGGAATTTTGGGATTTTGGGGTCAAAATTGAGGAGATTTCGTGGATGGAAAGTGGAGAAACTTGGGGAAATGCTAGATCCACTCGAAACCAAGCAAATCCATGGATCAAATCCAACAAAACTTCATCACACTAACAAATCACAAAAAAATTTGGGCTATTTTTTATGGGGATTTTCGAAATTGGGGAAGAACACAACAAAATCAAGCTAGAAAACACAACGGGGAGGCTCCGAAATCGTGATCAACGTGGCTCATGATACCAAGATGATGTAGGGCGGAACCCTATGTGGACGATTTTTCACGAAAGGAGCGGATCCCAACGAGGAACACGAAGAACGAGCGGAAGAGCACGAGGGAAATCACGGGGGAAAACACAAGAGAATCACTCAAACCAACAAGATTCGATTACACATGCGCTAGATCGATGAACACAAAGAGAGATACACGGTCCACGATCAACAAAGGACGATACAATAGGTAACCGGATTCTTCTCCGTGAGGAGGTCTTGATGGGGGCCACCCAAGAGGGGGTCTTGAATCCGCTTGGAAGGATCTTCTCCGATGGAGGCACGTCTCCGAGGAGAAGGTAACCAAGTGGATGAGCAAAGCTCTCACACAAACATGAGCTAATCCTTTGCTAACCCTAACTAGGAGGAGGAGGAGGTCTATTTATAGTCTTAGTGCAAATGGGAGCGAAGTGAAGGGGTACATGGGCCTCAGCCCGCTACTTTGCGCACAGACAGGCGCCGGTCGTCCGACGGGTACCGGCCGTCCGGTGGCTTCATGAGGGTCCGTCGTCCCAGCATTTGTCGGACGTCCGGCGTTTTGGCTCGAGGATAGCCCTCGTCGGATTTCCGGACATGGTCGGTCGTCCGGTGGCTGATGGTCGTGGGACGTCCGGCCTTGGTCGGTCGTCCGACATTGTAGCTTTGTCGCTGGTCCATCGGCGGTGGGGACTCAGGCGTCAGACGTCCGGTCCAGACCGTACGTCCGGTGGCTGTAGCTTCGGGCAGCTTCTTCTCTTGGTCCTTGTACTTGGCGTCCTCGCTAGCTCGTTCGTGGGATGTGGTGGCTCCGTGGCTTTCCTCTAAGTATCTGATCATGCATAGCACATGCGTTGGAGGTAGTAGCCATATCTCACATGTAGAAAGTGATGGTTCGGAGAGGAGCGAGTTCACCTTGTGTCCCATGGCGTATGTTCGAGGTCTCGTCATATGTCCTCTTGGGGTTTGGAGAGTAGTCGGAGTGTACATGGGGATGACCGTGGGATGCTCCGCATCACATGCTTTTCCATAAACCATTTTATACGGAGACATACCCATATGGTTTTTATAAGCAGTTCTATAGGCCCATAATGCATCATCAAGTTTCTTGGGCCAATTCTTTCTAGATCTATTATTAGTATTTTGCAAAATTAATTTGAGCTCTCTATTACTCAATTATACTTGACCACTAGACTGTGGGTGATAAGGAGATGCAATTCTATGATTAACATCATACTTAGCAAGCATTTTATGAAAGGCACCATGAATAAAATGTGAACCACCATCAGTCATTAAATATCTAGGGACTCCAAACCTCGGAAAAATAACTTCTTTAAGCATCTTAATAGAGGTGTTATGATCAGCACTACTAGTTGGAATAGCTTCTACCCACTTAGTAACGTAATCAACAACAACTTAAATATGTGTATACCCATTAGAGGAAGGAAACGGTCCCATGTAATCAAAGCCCCAAACATCAAATGGTTCAATAACAAGTGAATAATTCATAGCATTTCTTGTCGTCTACTAATATTACCAATTCTTTGACATTCATCACAAGACAAGACAAACTTACGAGCATCCTTGAAGAGAGTAGGCCAATAAAAACCGGATTGCAATACCTTATGTGCAGTTCTATCTCCAGCGTGGTGTCCTCCATAAGCCTTGGAGTGACACTTGCGTGAGATCTGTTCTGTTCATGCTCGGTACACAATGTCTAATAACACCATCTGCACCTTCTTTATAAAGATGTGGGTCATCCCAAAAGTAATGTCTCAAATCATAGAAAAACTTTTTCTTTTGTTGGTATGTGAAACTAGGTGGTATAAATTTAGCAACAATGTAATTAGCATAATCAAAGCATACCATGGAGCGGTCACGAGAAGCATTTATGATAGCTAATTGTTCATCAGGAAAGCTATCATCAATAGGTAGTGCGTCATCAAGAACATTCTCTAACCTAGACAAGTTGTCTGCAACGGGGTTCTCAGCTCCCTTTCTATCAATAATATGTAATTCAAATTCTTCCTTCTCTGAAAGGTTAGCACTAATAATAACATGATATATCTTCTTTTCATCAAGATAAGCATATTTAAGAGTACCAGGTAATGGTTTAAGCTCAAACACGGGATCACCATTGGGTGGATGAGGATCCCCTAGAATTTCAACAGACAAGTTGTGTTTCAGAATAGGTCCTTGTTTAAAGAATACTTCATCTATTTCCCTTCTTTCATTCATAAACATATCATTTTCAGGGTCTAGCAAATATTGTTTTAAAGGATCACTAGGAGGCTCGGCACTAGAAGCAAGACCAATAATTTCATCTTTACTAGGCAATTCCTCATCACGGGGTTGTCTATGAAATATAGCAAAATTAAACTCATGAGACATATCACCCAAACCAATAGTAACAACTTCCTTTTCGCAGTCTATCCTAGCATTAACATTATTCAAGAAGGGTCTACCAAATATAATGGGACAAAAGCTATCTTGTGGGGAACCAAGAACAAGAAAATCAGCAGGATATTTAACCTTCCCACACAAGACTTCAACATCTCTAACAATCCCAATCGATGAAATAGTATCTGTATTGGCAAGCTTGATGGTAACATCAATTTCTTCTATCTCAGCAGGTGCAATATCATGCATAATTTCTTTGTATAAGGAATGAGGTATTGCACTTGCACTATCACCCATATCACATAAGCCATGATAACAATGATCTCCTATTTTAACAGAAATAACAGGCATGCCTACCACAGGTCTATGTTTATCTTTAGCACCAGGTTTAGCAATTCTAGTAGTTTCCTCACAGAAATAAATAACATGCCCATCGATATTATCAGCCAAGAGATCATTAACCATAGCAATATTAGGTTCAACTTTAACTTGCTCAGGGGGTTTGTGTGTCCTAGTATTACTTTTGTTGACTATAGTTGAAGCTTTAGCATGATCCTTTATTCTAACAGGGAAAGGTGGTTTCTCAACATAAGCAGTAGGAACAATAGGATCATTATAAGTGATAGTCTTTTCTTCAACTTTAATAGGTGCAACTACTTTTACTTCAATGGGGGGATTATATTTAAACCACTTCTCCTTAGGGAGATCAACATGAGTAGCAAATGATTCACAGAAATAAGCTACCATCTCAGAATCAAGTCCCTATTTAGTGCTAAATTCACGGAAAACATCGGTATCCATAAAAGATTTAACACAATCAAACTTAGGTGTTATACCTGACTCCTTACCTTCATCGAGGTCCCAATCTTCAGAGTTGCGTTTAATTCTTTCCAATAAATCCCATTTGAATTCAATAGTCTTCATCATAAAAGAGCAAGTACAAGAAGTATCGAGCATGGAGCGATTATTGACAGAAAGCCGAGCATAAAAATTTAGAATAATCATTTCTCTTGAGAGCTCATGACTGGGGCATGAATATAACATTGACTTAAGCCTCCACCAAGCTTGATCGATGCTTTCTCCTTCGCGAGGCCAAAAACTATATATGTAATTACGATCACGATGAACAAGATGCATAGGGTAAAACTTCTGATGAAATTCCAATTTCAATCGCTTGTAGTTCCATGATCCCATATCATCACATAGCCTGTACCATGTCAATGCCTCTCCCTTCAAAGATAAAGGGAATACCTTCCTCTTGATAACATCATCGGGCATACCTGCAAGCTTAAATAATCCACAAACTTCATCCACATAGATTAAGTGTAAATCGGGAAGCAATGTTCCATCTCCTGCAAAAGGATTAGCTAGCAGTTTCTCTATCATACCTAAAGGAATTTCAAAGTAAACATTTTCAGTAGGTTCAGTAGGTTTAGGGGTAGCTAATTGTGGTTCCGGTCGAGGTGAAGATACCCCGAAAAAACCCCTCAAAGGATTATGTTCCATAGTAACAAGTGACAGTAAATTTCAGCACACTATATAAATTTTTCCTTACCAAAGGCGCTTCACTCCTCGGCAATGGCACCAGAAAAGAGTCTTGATCACCCACAAGTATAGGGGATCTATCGTAGTCCTTTTGAAAAGTAAGAGTGTCGAACCCAACGAGGAGCAGAAGGAAATGATAAGCGGTTTTCAGCAAGGTATTCTCTGCAAGCACTGAAATTATCGGTAACAGATAGTTTTGTGATAAGATAATTTGTAACGGGTAACAAGTAATGGAAGTAAATAATGTGCAGAAAGATGGCCCAATCCTTTTTGTAGAAAAGGAAAATCCTGGACAAACTCTTGTATAGAGAAAAGCACTCCCGAGGACACATGGGAATTATCGTCAAGCTAGTTTTCATCACGCTCATATGATTCGCGTTCGTTACTTTGATAATTTGGTATGTGGGTGGACCGGTGCTTGGGTGCTGTCCTTCCTTGGACAAGTCCCACTTATGATTAACCCCTATTGCAAGCATCCGCAACCACAAAAGAAGTATTAAGGTAAACCTAACCATAGCATGAAACATATGGATCCAAATCAGCCCCTTACGAAGCAACTCATAAACTAGGGTTTAAGCTTCTGTCACTCTAGCAACCCATCATCTACTTATTACTTCCCAATGCCTTCCTCTAGGCCCAAACAATGGTGAAGTGCCATGTAGTCGATATTCACATAACACCACCAGAGGAAAGACAACATACATCTCATCAAAATATCGAACGAATACCAAATGCACATGACTACTAATAGCAAGACTTCTCCCATGTCCTCAGGAACAAACGTAACTACTCACAAATCATATTCATGTTCATAATCAGAGGAATATTAATATGCATAATGGATTTGAACATATGATCTTCCACCAAATAAACCAACTAGCATCAACTACAAGGAGTAATCAACACTACTAGCAACCCACAGGTACCAATCTGAGGCTTTGGGACAAAGATTGGATACAAGAGATGAACTAGGGTTTGAGAGGAGATGGTGCTAGTGAAGATGTTGATGGAGATTGACCCCCTACCTATGAGAGGATCGTTGGTGAGGACGATGGCGATAATTTCCCCCTCCCGGAGGGAAGTTTCCCCGACAGAATAGCTCTGCCGGAGCCCTAGATTGGTTTCGCCAAGGTTCCGCCTCGTGGCGGCGGAGTTTCTTCCCGAAAGCTTGCTTATGATTTTTTCCAGGATGAAAGACTTCATATAGCAGAAGATGGGCACCGGAGGCCTGCCAGGGGGCCCACGAGGTAGGGGGCGCGCCCAGGGGGGTAGGGCGTGCCCCCACCCTCGTGGCCAGGGTGTGGGCCCCCTCTGGTATTTTCTTCGCTCAGTATTTTTTATAAATTCCAAAAATGGCTTCCGTGAAGTTTCAGGACTTTTGGAGTTGTGCATAGTAGGTCTCTAATATTTGCTCCTTTTCCAGCCCAGAATCCCAGCTGTCGGCATTCTCCCTCTTCATGTAAACCTTGTAAAATAAGAGAGAATAGACATAAGTATTGTGACATAATGTGTAATAACAGCCCATAATGCAATAAATATCAAATATAAAAGCATGATGCAAAATGGACGTATCAGGCTGCATCATCTTACAGAAATGAGCTCCACCGTGTCACGTGTGTGGTTGGGGAAGACGCAAAAGACGCAAAGAGTGCTACTAGTACACTACGTGTGTGCGTGCGTGCACCTCTTCTCTTCAAGCATGGTTATTAAAAGTATAGCCCACTACTGTACTACCATGCAGTTATTATATATGGGCAAAGAGTATAGGCAGTAATAATGACTAATAAGCCGTGAAATCGTGAGGCCCACCTTTCTCTATGTTTGGCCAAGGAAGCAACCATCATTTCCCTCCTCGTTGAATATCCATCCGCTGCTACCTCCGCGAATAAATAAAAATCCGCTTCTACCTCCGTAGCATGGTTAATAATATAGCCATGTCAATCACGACGTAGAAATATCATTCACTAATACAATAGGGCTGGATCTAAGGCTGGTGATTTTTTTACTTTGTCTCTTTCTCTTTTTGTCTCATTTACTCATTTTACATAGGAGCACATGTAAAGGATGGCTATTCCTTTTGATGGGACTTCTTCATGGGGTTTAAGACTAAGCAGCTCCGAATTAGGCCCGATGCCTACCACTCTAAATCGTGCCATCTATGATAGGGAGTAGTCCCATTGCAACAATGAGTTCCACTAGGTCTAGCACGTCCTGTAAGAAGAGACTATCACGCAAAACATACATCTTGTTGCCTTCTTCCTCATACAGTATGTACCACTGGTATGTACTACTAGTACAACTACTACTCATTCTCCTATAAACCTTGCGCTTGGCATCTCCAAAATATTAACCTTGCGATTGGCTCTTCGCCTCTTCGGGAAGTCGAGCAATAATGGTACTGCAGTATATATCGTTCTAGCTATATGAGACTGAATGAATTGCTGCACGTCCGCCATGTGGGCGAGGGTCGAGATGCAAGGGAGAGTGCGTACCATTACGCCCGTTTCAATATGGACTACATATGGAGCAAAATGAGTGAATCTATTGTTGCGGAACGCAGTATTTCAAAATATTTCCTGCGATCATGCAAGATCTATCTAGGAGATGCACAGAAACAAGCGAAGAGAGTGTGTCCACGTACCCTCGTAGACCGAAAGCGGAAGCGTTAAGTAACGCGGTTGATGTAGTCGAACGTCTTCGCGATCCAACTGATCAAGTACCGAATGCACGACACCTCCGCGATCTGCACACGTTCAGCTCGGTGACGTCCCTCGTACTCTTGATCCAGCTGAGGACGAGGGAGAGTTTCGTTAGCACGACGGCGTGATGACGGTGATGATGAAGTTACCGACGCAGGGCTTCGCCTAAGCACTACAACGATATGACCGAGGTGGAAATCTGTGGAGGGGCACCGCACACGGCTAAACAATTAACTTGTGTGTCCATGGGGTGCCCTCCTCCCTCGTATATAAAGGAGGGGAGGAGGGGGGCCGGCCGGCCTCATGGTGCGCCCTCAAGGGGGGAATCCTACTCCTACTAGGAGTAGGTTCCCCCCTTTCCTATTACTATTAGGAGGGGGAAGGAAGGGGAAGACGAGATGAAGGAAAGGGCGGCCGGACCCCCTCCCAATTCGGATTGGGCTTAGGGGGGGGGGGCGCCCCACCTCTTGGTCTTCTCCTCTCTGTTCCACTAAAGCCCATGTAGGCCCATTAAGCCCCCGGGGGGTTCCCGTAACCCCCCGGTACTTCGGTATATGTCCGAACTCATCTGAAACCTTTCTGGTGTCCAAACATAACATTCCAATATATCAATCTTCATGTCTCGACCATTTCGAGACTCCTCGTCATGTCCGTGATCACATCAGGGACTCCAAACTACCTTCGGTGCATCAAAACACATAAACTCATAATACCGATCGTCATCGAACGTTAAGCGTGCGGACCCTACGGGTTTGAGAACTATGTAGACATGACCGAGACTCATCTCCGGTCAATAACCAATAGCGGAACCTGGATGCTCATATTGGTTCCTACATATTCTACGAAGATCTTTTTCGGTCAAACCGCATAACAACATACGTTGTTCCCCTTGTCACCGATATGTTACTTGCCCGAGATTCGATCGTCGGTGTCACTATACCTAGTTCAATCTCGTTATCGGCAAGTCTCTTTACTCGTTCTTTAATGCATCATCCCATAAATAACTCATTAGTCACATTGCTTGCAAGGCTTATAGTGATGTGCATTACCGAGAGGGCCCAGAGATACCTCTCCGATAACCGGAGTGACAAATCCTAATCTTGATCTATGCCAACTCAACAAACACCATCGGAGACACCTGTAGAGCATCTTTATAATCACCCAGTTACATTGTGACGTTTGATAGCACACTAAGTGTTCCTCCGGTATTCGGGAGTTGCATAATCTCATAGTCATAGGAACATGTATAAGTTATGAAGAAAGCAATAGCAATAGACTAAACGATCATAGTGCCAAGCTAACGGATGGGTCTGTCCATCACATCATTCTCTAATGATGTGATTCCGTTCATCAAATGACAACACATGTCTATGGTTAGGAAACTTAACCATCTTTGATTAACGAGCTAGTCAAGTAGAGGCATACTAGGGACACTCTGTTTGTCTACGTATTCACACATGTACTAAGTTTCCGGTTAATACAATTCTAGCATGAATAATAAACATTTATCATGATATAAGGAAATATAAATAACAATTTATTATTGCCTCTAGGGCATATTTCCTTCATCTACACTCTAAAATACATCTATATACATCAGTGTTTGGAGTATGTACTAGTAGTTCATATTGAAACCTATTAAAGGACATATATTCCAAACAATATGATAATCTCTCTAACCAAGGTAGGGACGAGGAATAAACGGAGAGAGTAGTAAAATTTTCTCCTCGTCCTGCGAGCCACCGTGCGCGTGGACGAGGGAGCGGGCGTAAGGCGTAGTAAGCAAGCTTCACCTCGTCCTGCGAGCAACCGCGCCCATGGGCGGGGGAGACAGCGTACTAAGTAAGCTTCTCCTCGTTCTGTGAGTTGACGGGACACATCAAAAGTAATACGTACAGAGCATATCGAGTGTATAGAGCCTTGCCTCTAAGGTAGGCCCCACATGGTTTGCCTCTTTTTTAACAGAACGTGTCAAGTCGCAATTTGTTTGTTCACCCATGGTAGACAATCCTCCATCAAGTGGACAACCAGTACACGTGTCAAATTACCACGTGGGTTGCCTTTTCCTACAGAAATGAGCTCCACCGTGTACCCGCGCGGGTGTGGTTGGGAAAGAGACGGGAGTACATGCGCCGTGCGTGCACCTCTTCTCTTCGTGCACGTCCCCCACCTACGTGTGTGTGTGTGAGAGAGATACAAACCTAGACAGATGGCGTGTGCGTTCGTGAGTGTTTTTTTGTTTGGGGGGGGGGGTGATTTCATGAGTGCATTTGTGGGAATATGTGTTGATGACATCTCAAACAAAAATTTGACACATGCAATGTGTGTGAAATAAAGGCCTATTTATATCATATATAGAGGGGGCGATCCACGAGAAGAGAGGGAGGGGTCATAGATATCAATAGAGTCGAAGAGAGGATCAAGTGGGTGAGTGCGAGATCGATGAACAGAGCCATCGAAATTGTGTGTGTGCAAGTCAAATATATAGGGTGACTGACCTACCAGAACGTCAGAGGGCACATGGCAAGTTTGTGTGTGGCAGGGAGACCTGACTAGAGCGCTCGATGTATTGGTGTGTGTGTGTGGGGGGGGGGGCAGAGGACTAACTGGAGAGGTAGAACGACTCGTATATGTGTTGAGAAGGAGAGACCCAACTATGTCTTGAGGGAGATCGGTCGACATCCATACATAACTGAAGGACGGGAAATAGGTTGGGACAGAGAGAGAGAGAGAGAGAGAGAGAGAGAGAGAGAGAGAGAGAGAGAGAGAGAGAGAGGGAGGGAGGGAGACGGTAGAGTGCTGGATGGGTGATGGGGTTGCTTCTTGAAGATGGTGGGAGAGGCCTACTAGACAAACTGAGGGTAGAAATGCAATATTATCTATAAGAGTGAGGATGTGTTTCTGTGTTTGCCTGTGCGTGATAGATGTGTCGGGACGCATGCATGGATGATGAAGGGGAACCATGTGTTTGGTAAGCAAACCTAACTAGATCGGTTGATCAATTGTTGTTTGTCGGAGGAAGGGAGAGACATAACTAATGACGTAGATCGATCGACGCGTGGGGAAAAATGAGTTATAAGGACCTAGCTAGCTATATGTATAGAGGGAGATCGGTCGGTGTACATCCATTTGTTAGAGGCAAATAAGGCCCAGCGAGACGGATAGACAAAGAGAATGGAGCTAGGAGGTGGTGGGAGAGGCCAAGCTACTAGCCAGATAGGGGGAGGAGTGTGCGATTGTGAGATCGATGAAAAGAGGGGCGAGAGTTTACACGTGTGTGGGACCATATGAGAGACACGAGGCATGGACAAAGAAAGGAGGAGATGGAAGGTGCGTGTGTATCTTGTAGGAAGACATCGCCGGAGAGGTTTATCGATCGGTGTGTGTCGAAAAGGAGTTGTGGAGACTGTGGGAGAACGGCCTAAGAAAATAAAATGAATGTGTGCGTAAAGGAAATATGCCCTAGAGGCAATAATAAAGTTATTATTTAT
Source organism: Aegilops bicornis (assembly GCA_021605145.1). Lineage (NCBI taxonomy): Eukaryota > Viridiplantae > Streptophyta > Magnoliopsida > Poales > Poaceae > Aegilops > Aegilops bicornis. Next base: position 536,760,857 of record CM038670.1, read on the forward strand.
TTCCATATTTCATGATAGATGTTTATTATTCATGCTAGAATTGTATTAACCGGAAACTTAGTACATGTGTGAATACATAGACAAACAGAGTGTCACTAGTATGCCTCTACTTGACTAGCTCGTTGAATCAAAGATGGTTTAGTTTCCTAGACATAGATATGAGTTTTCATTTGATTAACGGGATCACATGATTTGAGAATGATGTGATTGACTTGACCCATTCCGTTCACTTAGCATTCGATCGTTTAGTATATTGCTATTGCTTTCTTCATGACTTATACATGTTCCTATGACTATGAGATTATGCAACTCCCGAATACCGGAGGAACACTTTGTGTGCTACCAAACGTCACAACGTAACTGGGTGATTATAAAGGTGCTTTACAGGTGTCTCTGAAGGTACTTGTTGGGTTGGCATAGATCGTGATTAGGATTTGTCACTCCGATTGTCGGAGAGGTATCTGTAGGCCCTCTCGATAATGCACATCATAATAAGCCTTGCAAGCAATGCAACTAATGAGTTAGTTGCGGGATGATGTATTACGGAATGAGTAAAGAGACTTGCCGGTAACGAGATTGAACTAGGTATTGAGATACCGACGATCGTATCTCGGGCAAGTAACATACCGATGACAAAGGGAACAACGTATGTTGTTATGCGGTTTGACCGATAAAGTTCTTCGTAGAATATGTGGGAACCAATATGAGCATCCAGGTTCCGCTATTGGTTATTATTGGGAGGCGTGTCTCGGTCATGTCTACAGTTCTCGAACCCGTAGGGTCCGCACGCTTAAAGTTACTGTGACGATCGGTATTATGAGTTTTTGTGTTTTGATGTACGAAGGTAGTTCGGAATCCGAGGATGTGATCACGGACATGACGAGGAGTATCGAAATGGTCGAGGCGTAAAGATCGATATATTGGGCGACTATGTTCGGACATCGGAAGTGTTTCGGGAGGTTTTAGGACATATATCGATGCAAGGGGTTACCGGAACCCCCCGGGGAGTATATTGGGCCTAATGGGCCCTAGTGGGAGAAGAGGAGGGGCTGCCAGGGCAGCCGCGTGCCCCCTCCCCCTCTAGTCTGAATTGGACAAGGAGGGGGGGCGCCCCCCTTTTTTCCTTCTCTCCTTCTCTCCCTTCCTTCCCCTCTCCTACTCCTACTTGGAAGGGGGGAGTCCTCACTACAAAAAAAAGACACATCCGTGACATTTTGGGTGAACGAATTTTTTTCCTATCATACTTATGACACTTCTATGACGATAATTGTGACAAAACCCGGTATCATCATAGATGTGGTGTGGTTCTACTTCTATGACAAAAAATCATGACAAAAAATGGGCTTTTTGTCCTGGGCGGGCCGGAGACGGAGCGGCATGACATTCTTTGGGCCGTCCATGACGGAAAAAACCATGGTAGAAGCGAGGGCGAGGAAAATATTGGGGTGTTCCCGGTTACGGTGAGTGGTCGGGGCCGAGCGATGCGCGTTTCTCTCGTGCACTTGCAGCGTATGGGTGCGGCGTTGGGCTCAAGCCGAACCCGGCGAGGCGTTGGGCTCTAACTAAACCCGGCGATTGCTGCGAACTCTGGCGTTACGAACCCGGCGATCGATCGATGGTGATGGCGAACCCGATCGAGCGATTCCTTCTCTACTCCTGCTAACTGAAGCCGATCGATGCTGCCTCTGGATGAACAGTGAGTGTTGCTGGGGGGGTTTGGATGAACAGTTCCCAGTGGGGATGGATGAACAGGAACCCGTGGTGTTGCCTCTGGATGAACAGTGAGCGTTGCTAGGGGGGTTTGGATGAACATTTCCCGGTGGGGGTGGATGAACAGGACCCCGTGGTGTTGCCTCTGGATGAACAGGACCCCAATCGATCGAGCCGGCTGGGGCTGGATGAACAGGAGCCCATGGAGGGATGGATGAACAGGACCACCCCGTGGAGGGCAGGATGAATAGTAGACGATGGAGGGATGGATGAACAGTAGCCCGTGGAGGGGTGGTTGAATAGGAGCCCATGGAGAGGGCTGGTTGAGCGATGAGGCTGGGGGAGTAAGCGTGCGGTGGAGGCTGGATGAGCAGAGCCCGTGGATGAGCGATCCACAGTGGAGGCTGGAGGAGGTCGACGGTGGATGAGCGATGGCCGTGGAGGCTGGAGGGGGTCAATGGTGGAGATGAACAGTATCCCGTGGAGTCCCGTTTTGCGGTACGCCACACCCCTCATGATGAACAGGACCCCCGTTTCGACCGTAGCGCTCCAATACAAGTCTGTTTCCTCCGTTTTACACCACACCCCTCTCGATCAACAGGGTCCCCGTTTCGACCGTAGGAGGTCCATTTCCTCCGTTTTGCGGTATGCCAGACCCCTCCCGATGAACATGATCCTATTTCGAACGTGGCCGGTCGAACACAAGGTCATTTCCTCCGTTCTGCGGTACGCTAGGCCTCGTTTCTATCGGCTGTTCCGTCCAAGCCCTCCTGATGAACACGACGATGCATTCCGTTCCGACCCAGCCGGTTGGCTCCCCATGAACACGACGATGACGCAGTTTCTCCGTTCTGACCCAGCCATGTACACGAGCCCTGGCCGTACGTATGCGCGAGTAGGCGTTCGAGACCCTGCCCATATGTACGTACGTGACCATATTTTCTTTCTTGCACTGGCGGCGTATGCGTGCGTGTACATGCTACGTCGCGGCGCCTCTACTACGACTGCGTGCGGCGCCTCTACATCGACCAGTATGTAAGTACACGTTCGCGACCAGAATGACAATGCTACGTGCAACCCGACCAGGTGGGTCCCGGTATCGGGCACTTCCTTGCCTCTGAAGATGTAGGCTGGTGGGTCCCAGTGATCGGGGCGAATCTTTTTTTTTGCCCGGACGCACTTCCTTGCATGCGAAGATGTAGCTGGTGGGTCCCAGCAGTCAAGGGGAAACGTTTTTTTCGCGAAATACCGTGGCCCGTCCGGTGGGTCCCCGCTGTCAAGTGGAGGAATAATTATTTTGCGCGTAATAAGGAGGCACATCCTTGCTGCGGCCGTGGAGCCAGCTGTCAGCCTCTCCACGTACAGTCCACGTCCAATGGAAGCCGTTCCTTAACCATGTTGACCACGCCGCGCCGAGAGCACCAGGGCGGTGGACGACGGCGAGGCCTAGGAAGGGGACGACGCGGAGCCGGGAAAACTGGCGGTGGATGACCCGCAGCGTGAAGAGTACGAGGGTTCAACTGGTTATTCGGCGGTGTGAGGCTGCCGTCGCCCCGAGAATAACGAGGGTGTGGGTGAGTAGAGGGATGGCACGGCTGCGGTGGGAATAGTAGAGGCGGTGAGGCCTCTGCGGCTGACCCGGCCACGGGAGGCAAGAGCATGTGACGACCGGGCGCTGCTTTGGTAGTGGAGCAACAAAACCAGAGGTTGAAGAAGCACTACGGCCGTTGGATGGACATCGTATGGTCACTGGAGCTAGAATCGTTCATATTGACTAAGTTGACATAGCACTCCATCCCCGTCAACTTATTAGGCCCACAATTCAGCCTCCCACCAAGGTGGGTCCCAACTAGCAGGGGGAGTATTCATTTTTGTGTGCGTAATAAGGCGGCACTTCCTTGCGTGCGAAGATATAGCTGGTGGGTCCGACACATCCAGCGGTGGGAACGTTTTTTCGCTGAATCTGAGAGGCCCTTCGGTGGGTCCCAGCTGTCATGTGGAGGAATCATTATTTTGCGGCGTAATAAGGAGGCATTTCCTTGCGATGCGGCCGTGGACCCGGTATCGGCCTCTCCACGCACGATCTACTTCCGATGGTGTCGTTTGTTGACCACGTTGACCACTCTACGTCGGCGCATCCAAGGTGGTGGGCGAAGGTGAGGCCCGGACAGCAACGAGCGGAGATGGGAAGGCAGGGAGTAGAGTCCTGAGCGGAGAGGTGTCTGAGGCTAAGCGGATTACAGTGCGGTGTGGTTCGGCAGTCGGTGGAGAAGAACAGGAGATGTGGAGGGGTGGAGGGATGGCCTGGCCAGTGGTGGGAGTACTAGGTGGCGGTGAGGCCTCCGCGGCATCGCAGCCAGCCACGGGAGGCAGGAACACGAGGCACGACCGGTGCTGGTTTGGGCGGCTGGAGCAAGAAGACCAGAGGTTGAAGAAGCACTACGGCCGTTGGATGGACATCGTACGGTCACTGGAGCTATAATCGTGCATATTGACTAAGTTGAAAAAGCCCTCCGTCCCCGTCAACTTAGTAGGCCCATAAGTCAGCCTCCCACTATACCGGGTCCCAGCTAGCAGGGGGAGTATTCATTTTTTATGCGTAATAAGGAGGCACTTCCTTGCGTGTGAAGATATAGCTGGTGGGTCCGAAATTTGTCGGTAGTGATAACGTTTTCGCGAAATCTGAGAGGCCCTTTCGGTGGGTCCCGGATGTCGTGGAGGAATCATTATTTTGCGGCGTAATAAGGAGGCATTTCCTTGCGTGTGGCCGTGGACCCAAGCTGTCGACCTCTCCACGTCTGATCCACTTCAGATGCATGTCGGTCGTTGACCATGTTGACCACCTTGGCCGAGAGCACTAGAGGCGGTGAATGACGGCGAGCCTAGAAAGGGAGCGACATGGAGCCAAGGAAGACTTGGCAGTTGTTTCCCACGGAGGGGAGAATCTGTTGTCACGAGGGTTTCTTGGTTCGTCTGCCGTCACCGGAGAATAACATCGGTGTGGGTGAGTAGAGGGATGGCTAGGCCAGCGATGGGAATGCAGTGGGGTGGAGATGCTGCTTGTGGCAACCTGACAGCGACATGAGGAAGGAGAGCGAGCAGTCCCGGCGCTTGTTTGGTAATTTGGAAGCGGGAAGAGCAGAGATTGAAGAAGACGACGGCAATTTGTTGGATGGACATCCAACAGTCATTGCTTGTCGTCAACCCTTTTTAGGAAAGCCTCAAATGCATGGAAAACATCATATCTGATCCATCTGTCATTATTTCTAATAATTTACAGCCCATTTGCTAATTCTTAAGGTTTTTTGGAGCCCATATTCTTTTTGTTAGCATTATAGCCCATATTGTGGCCACGGTTAAAAAATTATACGAAGTTTTGCATATTTCGGTGCGGTCCGAACTGTTTTTAATCCCGAAATTTCGAGTCACGTTCAAACTGATTTAAAATATATATATATATATATATCAATATAAATCCAACAAATTGTCCACGCATAAAAATCAATGCAATTTAAAATCTCGAAATGAAAAAAAAATTGAAACTAAATGTCGGTTTGATGTGTTTTAAAAATGTACAGCCCATTTCTTATTACTGATAGGCCATTTTCTCGGCCAGCCGAATGAAAGCTCTCCTCGTCTTGAGAGATTTGCAGCCCAACAGGCTTGACAGAGCGACTTACTTGGCAAATCACAAAAAAAACTGGGCTGTGGCCGTGGACCCAGCTATCAGCCTCTCCACGTACAGTACTCTTCCGATGGAAGTCGGTCGTTGACCACATTGACCATGCCGTGCCGAGAGCACCAAGGCGGTGAATGACGGCGAGGCCTAGGAAGGGGACGACGCGGAGCCGGGGAAGACGCGACAGTGGATGCCCACGCGGAGAGGAGTACGAGGGTTCACTGGTTCGACTATGGTGTGAGGCTGCCATCGCCGCAGGGCCTGGCTAGCGGTGGGAGTAGTAGGGGGCGATGAGGCCTCAACGGCAGCACAGCCGGCCACTGGAGGCAGGAGCAGGCGGTCTCGCCGGCGCTGGTTTGGGCGGCTGGTGCAAGAAGAGCAGCGATTGAAGAAGCAGCAGGACCGTTCTATCAAATCCAGCGATTCTGCTTTGCTAGAACCGTTTGTTGACTAAGTTGACAAGCCCTGCGTACGCGTCAACTTAGTAGGCCCACAGGTGAGCCTCCCAACCGATGCGCCCCAGATGTCACTGGGAGGAATCATTTTTTTCGGGTAATAAGGCGGAAGTTGTGTCGGATTTCGGGTTCCGGCAGACCCTTGAGGTTCGAACACTGGGGTGCGCACGGAGATCCAACCCTCCACCGTCTCGTACCTCGCCGAATCGCCGGGACCTAAACTACTAAACGGAACAACACAAGAGACACGAGATTTATACTAGTTCGGGCCACCGTTGTAGTGTAATACCCTACTCTAGTTTGTGGTGTGGTGGATTGCCTCTTGGGCTGATGAGGAACAATACAAGGAAGAACAGCCTTGCGAGGGTCTGTTCTTGGCGGGTGTGTTGAACTGCTAGGTGGTGTTCAGTTGCCCTAGCTACTGGTTCCTCGATGAGGATTCTGATCTCTCTCCGTCTCTCCCAGATCTAGATGCCGATCGTTTCGATCCCCCACTTTCTGAGTGTGGCTACTCCTATTTATAGGCGAAGGCCTGGGCCTCTTCCCAAATATTGAGCGGGAAGAGGCGCCAACAATTAGCCATTTTGAAGGGGAACAGTGGGTACACTTATCTCGACTAAAGTTGGTCCTCGCTTTGCCAAAGGCTCTGGTGATGGCGCCTACTTGGGCTCCACGATGACTCCTTCCAGCCCGTTGGGGCTGGTCTTGGTCTTGTTGCACGAAAGCGGATGCCTTTGCTTGATGCTCTCGCTGCGCTTGCTCCCTTTGCACCAAAGAGGGAAAGGAGGGCGCTCTTGGCCGGGCTGGCGCCCGACTTGCGCCCTTGGTCGTCATGGCTTGTGTCATGGGCACCTCGCGAGTACCCTGCCTTGAACTCTCTGCCTCCTCATGAGCCGGCTGATGAGGCCATGCACGAGGAAGCTCCTCGTCGTCCGCCCATGAGGCTTGGCCCCTCGCGAGGTCTTGAGCTTGTGTTGATGAAGATGGGCTGTCCTGGCCTCCTTTGAGCCACGCCCAGGCCGCAGCGAGCAAGTCACAGGGACCCGTTCCCTGGAACGCCCGGCAGTAGCCGGGCCCATGGTGCGCCCGAACTTGGCAGCGGAGGGGCGAAAGGGCAAGTCTTGAGCGTCATGAGCCCCTAACGACATGCGGCCTTAGGCGCCCAGCGTGTGATTGATTGGACGTGGTGACCTTTGTTCCCCGCCTCCTCATTTCCTGCCTTGCTAGGCGGACACGCTGCTGTACACATCCATTCCCCTCTCTGCTGCTCGTGCGCCCCTTCCTTCCCCCTCTCGAACTCCAGCTTCCATTTTTAATCCAATCTCGAATCTCCCCCCCCCTTTTCAATCGCCATGGCTCCGACGAAGAAGGGGAAAGGGAAGAAACCTGTGCCTCCGCCTTGCTCGCCACCGCCGGCGGCCTCCGCCGTCGACCCGTCGATCATACTCAATCTAGAGGGCTTGGGCAAGGTTAGTTCGGCTCTGGCCACCACCTTCAACGAATGCGGGAGGACGACGGCCTGGCCCGTGTCCCACTTCTCCATCGACAGGATAGTCACTGAGGTCGATATTTTCTTGGCGCCACAATGGGCGGGCTGGTTCCCAACACTACGATTTCTTCAATGCCGTGCTTTCCCACTATCGAGATCCACATGATGCATCTGGGTCCTGAGTCCATCACTCTCCTCTCGGTCTTCGCCTTCGTTTGTGAAGCAATGATGGGCATCCTTCCTTCGGTTGCCTTGCTGCGCCACTTCTTCTCTCTGCGCCTTGTCGACCCCACCCAATGCTCGGCGTGCGTGAGCTTCGTCGCCGCGCCCGAGACAGCGGCCTCAGGGATTGACTTCAGCCTACCTCCGCCCGCAGCTGAGTTCCACGAGAGGTGGTTGTACGTGGATGTGGGGGTGCCCAGCCCCCTCCTATCGGAGCCAACCTCGCCTGCTGTCCCCAATTAATTTGGGGCCGGAGGCGCTTTCAAGCCCTCGGCTCATTTTATGCAGCACCGCTCGAGTTCCTGAGAAAGCTTGGCGTGACAGCGCCCAAGGTGGTGAAGGAGTTCCTGATGTGCCGCGTTGCTCCTCTCCAACGCCATTCCCATCGGATGTGGGCCTTCAGCGGGCCTGGTGATCATTTGAGGCTCCAGGAAGAAGACTGGCGCTGGCGCTAAGGAAAGTGCTCCACGTCTGTTGGCGACCCCAACCCGGTGGCATCCGGCATGGAGGGCCTTTGCTGTACCTCTGCGGAAGCAGGGGTGATTTTGTGAACCGGATGCTTATCTTCGATGAATGGGGCCGCGCCCACTGGTCTCCAGTGGGCCTCGCGAGAATCCGGTGATGGTGACAGCCCTTCGATCGGCCAAGGCGGCTCCTCCTCAAGTGGCGGAGCAGGGAAGCACGAGCCGCCAGAGGCCGAAGGACCCCGCCGGGTGGCAGCCAGGCGATGCTCATGAGGGAGCATCTCTGAGGCTCATGCCGCCTTGGTGAGGGCGGCAGGCAGCCGCTCAGCGCTTGCGGATGGAGCCCCGAGGCCCAGCCGCTTCTCTTGGTGAGGCGACCAGCAGCGTCAGCGGTGACGCCTGACGCAGGTCGCCTTAATGCTTCTCCCTCGCAACAGGCTGACCCCTGCGCTCAAATCTTGGGTCGTTTCCGCGTGAACTTCGAGGCCCTCCGGAAGAGAAGGGAGGCCCTGGGCGATGATTACCCTTGTCGCTTTCTTTGAGCGTGGGAAGTACTGCCATCGATGAGTAAGCCTTCTCCTTCTCCGGCTCGATTCTTACGCTGCTTATGACGATCCTTGCCTGCAGGCCCTTCTGCCGAGCTCACGGAGACGGGTGAGGAGCCGTCCCCGGCCGCCCCTCCCCGTCCTTGAGTGCTCCAAGCGGTGGAGCCCTTGTGGTGAGGGCGACCGGGAGGTGAACCGTCCCGAGGCGTCGTGGCCTGGCGCCTCGCGACCCTTCCTCGCGAGCCTTCCCGTGGCATAGCTAGCCTACGGTGGGCTTCTCGCCTGGTCGTGGACGGCGATTGGCTGAGGCGCTTCCTGCGCCCCTCGTCTGGGGATGGGCTGGCTCCAGGCCGGGCTTCTGGCGCGGCGTGCCCGGCCGTCGCAGTGCCCCCCCGGGAGGAGTGCTGATCGTGGCTCCGGCGCCCGCTGGGCGGTTGATGGTGTGGAGGGCGTGCACGAAGCGCCTGGGAGTGCCGCCCGCCAAGGATTTCTTGAAGGAGGCCGACGCAGTGAGCCTTCTTGGTGAAGAGCTTCACGACGAAGACGCGCGCTTGAGGCCGAGGGCTGCTGCCTGCAGAGAGGCGCGAGCTGGAGGGCGATGTCGCCTTTGCACTCCACCAGCGATCTTAATGATGAAGAGGCCAAAGCGTCGTGGCAGCCTCTCGGGAGGCTGTTCTCGGGCCGAGGAGGCCCGGAAGCTAACAGCGGCGAGAGGCGGCGGAGGAGCGGGCACGGAACTCCTGCCCGGTGTCACTCATTGGAGGAGCAAGTGGAGCTGCGCTAGGCAGCCCTCGCGTCGATGAAGGTGGCCTCCGGCGACGGCGGAGCTCAAAAGCGTGAGGCGTTGGCGCTTGAAGCCGCCTAACGCACGCCCGAATCTGGCGCTTGGAGACGAGGATCGCTTGGAGCGAGGGAGGCGCTTGGCGGCACGCGAGAGGATGAGGTCGCTGCACGGGAAGCCGCGTCTGGAGGAGGTCGGACGCCGAGTGAGTGGCGACAGGCTCGAACCTCGGCGAAGTTTGAGGAGAGGCTGGGGTTGATCAAGGCCGAGGTGAGGCAGGACTGCTGCCTTGAGGGCCAAGCTGGAGGAGGCGACGCGGGCCGATGCTCTTGAGCCGCCCTCGAGGTGGCGCAGGGGAGTCAACCACCCCTCGGGCCGAGGCGCTCCTTCTTCGCCAACGGGTGGAGGAGGCCGAGGCCGTCGCGCCGAATGCGGACGAGATCGTCGTGGCGAATCTGGAGCATGAGCACGGCCCCATGCTCGCCACGCTCGGAAAGAGCCAACGCAGCCTTGGGTAATATCTCTGCTGGCGGCGGTTGGCGAGCCGCCTGTGATTAACTACGCGGCAACCTTGAGTTCTTCACCGGCGTGGTGGCCTTGGTGGAGGCCTTGATCGGTCGAGGCCAATAGGTTGGTGGAGGAGAGGAGCCTCGCGCTGCTTGGGCGCGCCTTTTCTCGTGTCTTCAGCCATCTCCAAGACATGGACCCCCACTTCGACTTTGACGCAGCTATCGCCCTAGTTCCCCAGGCCGTCCAGGGCGACCTGGCGCACTGGGTGGAAGACAATGTGGATGCTCTCATCCGGGCCTTCGCTTCGGACAACGACGGCGTGGTCGTGATGCGCCCGATGAGCGGCGTGGTGAACCGGGCGCGCCCGGCGACGGCCACCTGTGAGCAGTGATGGCGAGGCCAGCGACGCCAGCAACGGCTCGGGAGGTGCTCCTGAGGATGCATTGGGGGATTTATCCGACTGATTATGTATTGTCCCTATTCCGTTACCCTGCATGAATAGAATTCATGTTTTGGCTTGATGGCTGTGAGAGCATTTTGGGAGGGGGAGCCCCTCATCTAAAACTTGTGTTCATCGTATTAGCAGGTGTTACATCGCCCATACGCCCGCGCCAAGTGGTTGGCTAAGCAACGTGCTAGTTGGCTGGTTTACCTTTGTTTCGTACGAGCCCTGAGATAGCCTGTGGGAGGCTGCGGCGATCTGAGTGTCTCCTGATCGAATCCGTAGGATCTGCAGTAAAACCTCCCGGAGAGGACACGGCGGTGACAGGCTGGGCGCAAGCGCAAGCTAGGCACAGCCCGGCTCGCGAGGGGCTCATGAGGAGGCAGCTGAGGCAGAGTGGTAATTGAAACGCGAGAGATTTTCTCGAACGAGACTAAGCACCCCTTCCCCGAACACACGCAAATCTCAAATTCGAATCCAACTTAAATCCAGCGGGGGAAAGCGACAATCAAATGGAAAGGCGAAGAAAGCAGAAGAAAATCCGCGTCCGGCACCTAGTCTAGTCTTGGACGTCTTCTCACCAGCGCGGAGCTAAGTGCTGCCACTGGGCGTGGGAGGGAGCCCCAGGGCCTGAGGCCGGCACCCTTGAGACTTCGGGGCGTGTACAGCCCCACTCATTATTACGTGAGAGTGTCACGGGGCGGCGAGCTTCACAGGCACTGGGCCTTCTTCACAGTGCAGCCTTGCTTCATATCGCCAGACGAGGGCCCGCTTGCGCCACACTCTAGTGCCATCAACGGCGACCGGAAACCGGGGCCAGCTGCCGATGGGGTAGAGCGGTCGCCAGCCGTTCCCCGACGACCACGGGTCCTCCGCCAGGGGCAGGCCCTGAGGCGCCTCCCCAGCAGAGGGCCTACCTCCTGAGAACGCCTTGCTCCGAACGCCGCGGTGGTGATGCCGGATCTCTGCCCCTCTCCGGCAGCCCCCTTGCGCCCCCTCCCGAGGGGTAGGAGACTGCGAGAGCGGGGCAGCCGCTCGTCGTGGCGACCTGTACCTCCTGCGACCTATGGTTAGCGTATGTTTGCTCTTGAGGAAGGAGCGGTACCCGATAATCGTCGCCCCCGGCATGACCAGTGGGACCGTCTCGAGGCTCCTGGAAGAGCTCGGCTTCTGGCGCCTCATCCCCCCAGCTCGGGCTGAGGAGCGAGCCTTGTTCTCCCTCATGCGGGTGCCCTTGGTCCGTCATGTGGGGCACGTATTCTTCTGGCGCCGTCATCCCGAAGGCCACGCCGTAGTGCTGGCGTGCCATGCGGCTCGCTTGATCGCCCATCATGGGGTGGCGGTGCGGCCGTCCACTCGGGCCGTGGGTTACGTCGAGTCCTTCTTCTCCAGCGGGCGGGGCGGGGCAACCCGCCCGCCCGGCCCGTCTTGGCAACTTATTTGGTGTTGGAGTAGCTTTGGAGCCCACGGCACGCAGCGTGGAGCCCCGTCTGCGGGCCGCCTGGGCACGAGATGGAAGCTGGGTGCGAAGGGGTGAGCCTCGAGGCGGCGAAGCCGGGAGCTCCGCCACTCGCTCGGCTGACGCGTCGCGGCCGCTCTCCGGCCTTTGCCTCGCTGCGCAGCTCTCGGGCCACTATGGCGAGCGCCCTTGAGTTCGCTTTGCTCGGCGGGTGTACGGTGACGTGGTCGCGGCGTGATTGGAGGCCCTTGCTGCCGACCACGCCTGCCGCGGCGTGAGAGCCGTCGAAACCTGTCCATGTCGCCCGTGGCCCGCAGCGCCCTGCGGACCGCGAGCTTCCTGGGGCACGGGGTCGCCCGAGGCGAGCGGCTCTGCGTGGGCGGGCCACGCCGCCCAAGGATCTGGGTTGCCCGCTTGGTCGCCGGACATGGTGATGACGATGCGACGGGACACGAGGTGGCGAAGGTGGATTCGGCGCACCTACTGGCGCCCCAAATGTCGGATTTCGGGTTCCGGCGGACCCTTGAGGTTCGAACTCTTTGGGGTGCGGCGGAGATCCAACCCTCCACCGTCTCGTACCTCGCCGAATCGCTGGGACCTAAACTACTAAACGGAACAGCACAAGAGACACGAGATTTATACTAGTTCGGGCCACCTTGTGGTGTAATACCCTACTCTAGTTTGTGGTGTGGTGGATTGCCTCTTGGGCTGATGAGGAACAATACAAGGAAGAACAGCCTCGCGAGGGTACATTCTTGGCGGGTGTGATGAACTGCTAGGTGGTGTTCAGTTGCCCTAGCTACTGGTTCCTCGATGAGGATTCTGATCTCTCTTCGTCTGAGTGTGGCTACTCCTATTTTTAGGCGAAGGCCCTGGGCCTCTTCCCAAATATTGAGCGGAAAGGGTGCCAACAATTGGCCATTTTGAAGGGGAACAGCGGGTACACTTATCCTGACTAAAGTTGGTCCTCGCTGTCAAAGGCTCTGGTGATAGCGCCTACTTGGGCTCCATGATGACTCCTTCCGGCCGTTGGGGCTGGTCTTGGTCTTGTTGCACGAAGCGGATGCCTTTGCTTGATGCTCTCGCTGCGCTTGCTCCCTTTGCACCAAAGAGGAAAGAAGGGCAGCTGGCGGCCGGGCGCCTCAGGGCGCCCTTGGTCGCCATGGCTTGCGTCATGGGCACCTCGCGAGGTACCCTGCCTTGAACTCTCCGCCTCCTCATGAGCCCGACTGGCGAGGCCATGCGAGGAAGCTCCTCGTCGTCCGCCATGAGGCTTGGCCCCTCGCGAGGGTCTTGAGCTTGCGTTGATGAAGATGGGCTGTCTGGGCCTCCTTTGAGCCACGCCCAGCAGCGAGCAAGTCTGGGGACCCCGTTCCCGGAACGCCGACAAGTTGATTCGCGTGCGGCCGATCCAGCGGAGGGAGTAGGTGGGCAGGGGAAGCACTGCGGCATCTGGCCGGGCCACAAGAGGAGGGAGCAGGTGGTCCCGCCGACGCTAGTTTAGGTGGCTGGAGCAGGAAGATCAGATATTGAAGAAGCACGTTAGCCGTTGGATGGATATCCAACAGTCACTGCTGCTAGAATCGTGTGTTGACTGACAAAGCCTTGCGTAAACAAGTCAGCCTCGAAATCTGTGGCATGTACAGCCCATTTGCTATTATTTTTATAAATTTTTACTCATTTTCTAATTCATATGGAATTTATTGCAGCCCATTTTCCATTTTTAGAATTGCTGCCCATTTTTTGGTCGATGCAGGTTAAAAATTAACTAAATATGTGGGAAATTTTGAAAATTCGCAAATTTTCTTTGGGGAACAAAATATTCTTAATCCAAAAATTAGTAGCCATACTAAAACAAATTTAAAAATAAATTAGTACTATGTCATGTCAAATCCAATGAAATACGTATAAGATATCAGTGAAGAACAAAAACAAAAAAAGAAACTAATATCCCATTTGCTATAATTTTTTTGGAATTTTCAACGCCTTTCGATATTACTTTTAACAGACACTGACCATACTCTTTGGCCAAGCTGGAATGCATCCCTCCACGTCTTGAAAGATTTGCAGCCCAGTAAGTCAGAGAAAACAAATAGGCCTAGCTTGGGTATTCTTCAAAAAGAAATACTGGGTTACCTATTTTCCCAAAGAAAAAACTGCTGGGCTGGTCATGTTGTTAGACGGGTCACAGAGACCGCACAACCCAGTTTATAGCCTGCTCCTCCAAATTATTAATAAAAAAAGTTGTGCAATTCTGTCGTTAATTGACTATACGATGAAAATGATGTGGGTCCCAGATATCAGTAGGGTGGATTAGAGTAAAAAACGAGGGGTTCATCTGAGTAGTAAAAGAGGCGCTTGCTTGTGTTCGGGAGTGGACCTGGTGGGTCCTTACTGTCATACTCACAAGTACAATCCTCTCCCGATTCACTATGTTAGTGAGGACCGTTTGAAAAAAACTATGTTGACAGGGCGGATCATGGCCTTGTGGCCAGCGCACCAAGGCGAAGGATAAAGTGTTGTCGCCAATGAGTTGGGCTGGGTTGTACATTCTTATTGAAAATAAAATGGACCGGATCTATTCTACGACGTTGACTACGATTTGCATGGGTCCGCTGGTTGCAGGAAGAAAATCTTTGGGAGAAAGAAGACTGGTCGCTATCTTTGCCGAAGAATAATATCGGTGAATGTAGCGACACTATCATAGGAAATAATATCCTCTGTTAAATCATGAATTTAAAGAACTGGTGCATGAGCATTTAGCTTTATTTATTTATTTACTTATTTATGTTTAGGGGACCATGACCATGTACACGGGCCGGATTCATGTGAGAGCCTCCCTTCCGATTAATTATGGGCTTCTCTATTGGGCCTTCATCGGTCGTTGCATGTTATCAACAAGTGGAAAATGTGTTCCGTCACGAAAAATAGTATGCGCTTCACGTGCAGTGCAGGGCACTAAAGGATTGAACCGTTACAACGACTTCCAAAACATTGTGTTTGTCGTTCTAACAACACATTTATTCAACCAATGCATTTAAATATACTACTGATTGTACATTGAAAATAGCAGCAACAGCAACCAGGGCTGGGGGTGCAATAGAAGCAGTAAGCAGGCCAGAAGAGTGAAGACACAGCTCTCTCTTCCAAACCAAACATCAGCCATCATTACAAAAGGGCTACCAAAAAAGAACAATTGTATGCATCAAACTAAATAAAGATCCTACTACACCAAGTGTACGCATCTAACTAAGCGGCTCGGTTAGGCGTTACTATTTATTAAGGCGTGGAGATTGGCGGACGGCTTGAACCAGATGGGTACCGACGGGGAAACTCCAACCCGGTAGTCAAAGTGCGATACTTGCGACACTCTCTCCTACTTTGGGTTGCGAGGCGTGGCGGCACATATCGAGGTATGGTGCATGCGAGGCGCATGAATGCTGTGTACACACAATTTTGCACGATGAAGCGAAACATGGTGCCATCATGATCCTTGCCGTCGGTTATCTCTGGTTAATCGGATAATTCAGTCGACAAGCAGAGAGCATGTACCAAGGCTACTTACCAACCTCGATCAAAAATTCCTGAAGGCCCGGAGAAGCTGGGATCCTACTCAAAAGACCTTGCGTTGATCGTGATTGTATTCCGTGAAACAACACGTCCGGTACATGCGAAACGATCATCAATCGTTCGCGGAAGTTCGAATCGAGCAGGAACCACACCGCAAGCTGCCATGCCGCTTTTCTTGAAAGGTTACGGGATTAGGAAGGGTAGGGACACTAGGTGACCTACAACATCATATCAAGTTGAGTCAAATAACCCTTCAAAAAGTTGGAGTCAAATAAAAAAGGGCTCTTGATGTAGTCAATCTTAAGAACAACATGTTATGAGCATGAATATTTTTCAAGAAATGTTGTGATAATATAAGCAAGCCATCATGATATCATAGGAAAGTAACATCTTCTTGTAACAGCCGTTTGTAGCGATGACTGGAGTAGGCCAGCAATTCGTCCAGCCATAGAAGGAGTCGACAACGTAAATGAAGCCCTTGTGTTCAATGGCATCAAAGAACCATGGAGGATGTATGATCCTGCGATGGACGTGCAGATTTATCCACTTACCGCAGTAACCTGTCAGATAGGCGAGACCGCGGTTGAAGAACGCAATTAGCCTGAAGTCTTTATAATTCACAGATCTTGTGGGCACTTGGCAGATTACAACCTTGAGCAAATCAAACTTGGTATCATGTTGGCTCTTTGTAAGATTCCAGTATTTTGGGCAGCGGTGCAAAGCGGTCTGATGTTAATCGAAGGAAGGGGATCAATCGCCGGTGTAGACCTCCACGAGCATCCATTTGCCTTGTTGTCGGCCGACGAGCACCATAAGACGTGTTCATGCCGACCCAGTACATACCGTTAATGTAGTTGAGGGTGACGGGGATCGGATCGCAGTCAAGGGGGTCGATGCTCGCCACCCTATGATCGTTATGCTGCGTGACACGCCGTTTCTGAAGATCAGGCGGCATCAGCAAGCAAGAAGCTGGCTTAAAAAGCTCCGGCCTGAGGGCTTTGAGTAAACGGTACAACCCCAACGAGCACGCGGCGAGCGGCATGGTACTGAGATTGTCCACACGCGAAACAATGAGCTTGCTTACCTCTATGTGGAGCGAATTCCAGCCACTATTTCGGCGAACGCTACTCGGTTCTGCCATTGTTAGTGCTTGGGTTTCGGACGAGGGGGGGTGCCTTAGCGGGGATGGAAGATTGGATGAGGGGGGGAGGCGCCTTAGCGGGGATGGAAGAGCGGACTGTCAGTGTAGGAACGACACCTATGGGATCACAAGAATCCCTACTACGGTTCTTGGTAGGCGGGTCGTGAGAAGAAGCGGATCAAGCAGATAGCAAGCAGTCTCTTTATCGAGTTCGGGCCGCGAGGATGCGTAAAACCCTACTCCTGCTTTGGTGGTTTGTTTATCTGTGTTCTTGAACTAGCTATGGGGCGTGAGGAGCTCCAAAAAGCCGAATCCTCCTCCTGGTCGCCTTGGGCCTCCTTTTATAGGGAAAGGGGTCACCATAGTGGCACACGGGAGGTGGAAAGGGTACAATGATGTGAGTCTATCCCTCGCATTACATGCCAAGGCGCCTTAAATGCGTCTTGCTTAGGTGTCATTGCTTTATCAGGGACGGGGGAGAGCCATGTCTCGTCCGTCACCGCTCCCTCTCGCGTTGACACGCGCCTTGGCCAGCGGTGCCCGCGGTGCCATGTAGGCAAAGCGAGCAGGTGAGGTGGGCGCAATGGTGGGTCTCCACGAAGATCCGCTTGCCACGCAGTGTCTGCCCAAGCTGTTGGGTCGTGACTACATGCGAACGGCGGTGAAGGTTTGATTGGCGTGGGCCTGATGGTGGCCCTAAGGGTGTCCTTGGCAAGGGCCTCGCCGTAGCCCCGTCAAGGGTCTTGCCGGGGCCCCGGCAAGGGTCTTGCCGTGGTGCCTGTTGTCATCCCCTACAAGGCTCTTGTCGGGGGCCTTGTGGTCCTCCTTGGCTGGGATTCCGCCAAGGGTCGTCATCTTCTATAGTGTGTATCTGATCTTGAATGTCTTCACAAAGATGCGCATGCCACCTGAGGATGTCTCTCAATCCTTGCCCCATGGGGGCAGTGGACTCAAGGGTAATTCGCTCCGTAGGTGCGGGACGAGCTGCCACGGCAAGGGTCTTGCCGGGTTTGCTAAAACCGCCTCCCGGCAAGGGTCTTGCCGGGGGAGTCCGCTTCGTCCCCTTTGCTCTTTGTGGTCTTGGTCTTGGCATCGTCCTGCTCCTTTCGAGCTTTGGCCTTACCTTGGTTCACCTCCCTTGCCTTGCTCAGTGCGGTGGTGCCCGCGGCTCAGACTGCCCGTGCACAGTTTATAGGGGTACAAAAAGTGTACCCCTCTTTTTGTACACCAACAGGAGCCTCCGGGCCTGGGCCACACGTAAGCGCAATCGCGTCGTTGGGCTAGGCCCAAAAACGGTGCACGGGTAGGCGGGTGATTTTTACCGTGGTAAATCTCTTCGCGCCCTGCGCTTCCCATGCCTCCCGCGCGTGGCTAGGCACGGGGAGGCGTGCGTGACGTGGGCGGCATGCGTGGGGCTGAGCTACTGCTTGGCGCGTAAATCACGTCGTAGTTAATGTGAAAGGAGGCGGCCCGTTTTCCCCCATAAGAAGGAATAACCGTGGGTATTTGTTCACTTTCTCCTCTTCTCTTGTACCTTTTCCAATCTCGAGCCGCCGTTTCCTCTCTTCCTTCCTTCCTAAGCTTCCGCGCCGCTGTCGTTGCTGCCATACCCCTCTTCCTCAATCCTCTAGACTTCTCGGCCGCCATGGCGCCCAAATCCATAAAGGCAAGGGGGTGGCTAAGAGCTCTAGGACCGTGGAGCATGGGAGAGCGCTGTTGTCGAGAGGACGGACGAAGTCCGCCTTCTTCTTCCCCTCGTCGATTGGTGTTCATGAACACCTGGCCTCCTTCAAGCCCTTATGGGGAGTGAAAGGCGGGGGAGAGAATTCGGGGCACCCGGCGACGCGCATCATTCCTGCCGCTTGCGCCGATCCTGCTCCAAATCGGTATCCCTTTTTTGTCGATTACTTTTCTTGCGGGTTATGCCCTCCTTTTTCCGATTTCTTCTGCGACATCATGCACACCTTCGGCTTTCGCCTCTTGGATTTCACTCCGAATGCGGTGGCGTGCTTGGCTCTCTTCGCGCATCTTTGCGAAGGCTTTGCCGGAGTGCAGCCTAACACGGCACTCTTTCGCCATTATTTCTCCCCTTGAATCCAGCCCGGAGGCGCCCGTCTCGGATAAGGCCGCCTCGATCTCAAGATCCAAGGGCGTACCAGACGGTGCCATGAAGGAGAGGTGGGATGAATGGCGTGGCGGTGGTGCTGGATTGAAGGCGAAGACCCGCCAGGATTACGCAAGGTCCGTCGAACACCGCCCGGTCAGCGGCGGCGGGCAGGGTGATGTCGATGCTGTCGACGGGAGGCTTACTATCGCCACCACCAGGATCCTCCGGCTGACCCGGGCTGGGCTCACCCTGGAGATGATCGGGGCGGACTTCATTCGCCGCCGGATTGCCCCGTTACATAACAAGGGGAGGCCAGCCTGGCTTTTTACGAACCCGGCTGACATTATGCGGCTCCGCCCTGGCCTCGACCACAATTTCACGGTGATGGCGCATGCCCACTTCTGTCAGCAGCTTTTCCAGCTTGATGTGGGTCGCGGCGGCGAGATTGAATGGACCGGCAAGGCCGCGAGGGCTGCCGCAAAAGTCGGCAAGGCCGTCAAGGGGTCGTTCTTCAAGTTGCCAGCGGGGGTAGACCCGTTGTGCAATAACTCACGCCGGTCCGAGATCATTGCTATGATGCCGAACTGCAACGCGCACGGCCCTGTCCCGAGCTGGCAGGAGCCGACGGATGCAGATGTGCAGCAATTCTTAGACTCCTTGATCGAGGTATACGTCAATGCTGACGTCGAGCGGTGGCTTGTCATGGACACCACCAGCGGAGCTGGACTACATCGCCACCAGGGCGAGGGAGGCACAGCTTGCCATGGAGGCCGGCAGCGCCGGGGGTGTGGAGGACAAGGCCGCGACGGCTGCGGAGGAGGAGCAGTTCACCCTGTGGGCGGCGGCCACCGGGGAGGTCAGCAGCGTCGACGCTGGAGCTCCGCTTGTCGAGGACGCGGCCGACGAGTCGTCGGAGGAGGAGGACGTGGCGGCGGGCTCGACGCCAATCAGGGGAAGAGGGCGAGTCCTGCGGCGGGCTGGCTCGCCGAGCAGTCCGGCCCAGCGAGGCTACGCTGGCCTCAATTGACCACAGGGGGTTCGGGCGCCACCACGAGGGCCACGGCGGCGAAGGGGTTTGTGAAGGCCGCTGAGAAGAAGAAGGCGACAACCCCTTTCTCATCCGGGCGCGCACAAACCCCGCCGCCTTCTTCACCTCCTCCGGCAGGCGTTGATTCGGATGATGATGTGGAGCTCCCTTTTGATCTCAGGTCTCTCAGCCCGGAGAGGAAAAGGAAACTAGTGGAAGAGGAGGAGATGGATGACGAGTAAGTACTCCGTTCCCTACTGTCATTTCCACTTCCCGAATCGGGTCGCTTGTCTTGATCCATTTTTGCTTTTGCAGGGAGACAGAGACATTGGCCCAGAGGGCGAAGAGGGCGAGGACCTTGGCGAGCGGTCAGTCCCCGGCTGGGGCTTCAGAGACACCACTGGTGGTGCTGAGCAGCCCGGACAGCAGCCCCCGGCGCAGCCCCCAGCGTAAGTTCGTCACCCTCTTCTTACTCGACATGTGATAGGCGCTCGGTTTGCAGGAGGGGAGCGGCAGCAGGAGGAGCCACAGAGGGCTGCTCCTAACACACCACACCCAGCGACTACGCCGCCGCGGGGGGCGTCCCCGGCAAGGGAATCAGGCACGGAGCCTACACCCATGGAGGAAGAGGGGAACTTGGGCGCTGGTGACTCTGCCACGGCACCAAATGCTGGCGGAGAGGGACTTGCTTCACACTGGCACCGTGAGTCGCCTGTCCTTCGTCTCTGTTTTCCCTTATTCTTTTCTTGGCTTCATCGCCCCATTGCTGCCCAGTGCCCTCCTTCAGAGACATGGAGGGCGTGGACACTGTTGTGGGAGACATTCTTTGAGGAGGCAGCGGAGGCCAGCAGGATTGCCGCCGAGGAGGCCGCCAAAGATCTTGATGAGGTCGCGGCCACGAAGCCGCCAAGGGTGCTGCCGAGGGGCGCTGGCTGAGGCCGCCAAGGCGGCCGGCGAGGCTTCTGCACAGGGCACCAGCGGTGGACCTGCAGGTGGGGCCGGCAAGGCCTCCGCCGAGGAAGAGGTGGCAGGTGACCAGCCCCCTCTTCCTCAACCTCGGGCCCTGGCAGATATCTGAAGGTGGGCGACGATCTTTTCGTCCATCTTCCAGGCGTCAAGCGGCGCCCGCCGAAGGGGAAGCCTTTGGCGAGGTGCTTGCCGCCACCGGGCTTGAGGTGGTTGATGAGCAGGCGTTGGCGGCGACGATTCTCGGAAGAGCAGCTTTTCCGCGCCATGGGGGCCGACTCGAAGCTCCATCGCTCTCTGCGTGCCCGCTGGACAAGGTCAAGTCGAGGATGGCATCGGTGGACAACGCGAGGTGGACTTCAAGGCGTGTATTTGAGACACGAACTTGGTTCCACCGGACTTCATGAGGAAGCAGAGGGCCTTCGGGAGGAATTGGCCAAGCGCGATGTGGAGCTCACCATGAAAAAGGCCGACGTCGAGAAGGCCCAGGAAGAGGCGGCGAACTTGGCCGCCGCGGCCGAAGCCGCCCGGAACCAGCATCAAGCCGCCTTGGACTCTCAGGAAGAGGACCTCTCTGCGCGTGAAGCAAAGCTTAGCGCCAGCGCTCGCGCAAGGATGAGGAGCTCGAGGCCCTTGTCATGACGACGGACTCGCGAGCTGGAGCAGAGGCACAAAGAGGCACTCGATGCCCAAGCTCGGCCCATGCCGGCAAGGTGAAGGAGCTGGAAGCAGAGCGAGACGAGCTGAAGGAGCAAGCCCTCAAGCTGTCCGTGAGAAGGACACGCTCAACCGGCGCCTTTGGTAGAGGCGCAAGGAGCAGCCATCGGCGGGACTGGGGAGCTCTCCGATCTGTGAGAACTCCATCGAGAGACCTCAAGCTGAAGGCTGGAGGGTCTAGAGAAGATTACAGCCGGAGAGCTGGGCTCGGGAGGAGACCTTGACCAGGAGCCTCGAGGAGGAGAAGCAGCTGCGGGCAAACGAGGCCGCCTCCCACCAGGAATATGTGGTGGGTGAGAACAGGTGGATCAGCCATCTGGAGGTCGTCGCCGGCAGGGTCACCTCGCAATTGGCCACCATGGGGTTGCCAAACGTGAGGTATACCCCCGAGAGCAGCGGGACCGTCAACGCCAAGCTGACCCAGTTCTTGAGGGCGTCCTCGAGCCTTGGCCTATCTTCACTCCACCAGGGCCAGCCACGCTGGCGAAGAGGCCAGCGACTTTCTTGGGAGGGTCGTGACCAAGGTCCTCACCAAGGTGGCGCACTAGAATCCCGACCTTGACTTGGCGACGCGATGAAGAGCTTGCCGGATGGTGTTGACCTCACGGTGCTCAAGGAGCGCATCAAGCCCATCACCGACTGCATCGACGAAATCAAGAGGGTGGAAGGCCAGCGCCGGGATTAGGCATCCCGTTCTTCTTCGCCGCTGCGGGTTCTCGACCAAGACAAATTTTATCTTTAGTTAGAACCGCAGCTATGACGTGATGTAATATAACTTTGAAGTACTCTTAATTTTCATGCATGTTATTTCCCCGTTCAATTCCTCTTTGTATGTGTGCCCCTCGTCGATCGGGTAGGCTTGCCGGCGCGGAAGCCCCCAGCGGTGTTTTGGGGACGGATCCCCAGGGCCTGCCGGGTATGCGTGCTGCCGGACGACCCACCTTTCTGTTCCGAACGCGGTCGCTCGAACTGTCGAGCTTGACTCGAGTCAGAATCGAGGGCGTTGTTGGTCGCGGAAGGTTACTCTACCATTCTCGGCGCAGCCGCTTGAGCGGTTGAGCGGACTCGAAACAGGGCAAGGGTGTTGCCGATCGTGGGAGAGCCCCCTGGCGTGCAGGTTTCTCATACAAAGGCGCGACATCTCCGGGGGGGAATAACCTCAAATAAGAAGGGTAGCACAAATAAGGGTTCAGTGCAACTTAGCTTCTGTTTGCGATCGCTCGATTGTCGATCTTCTGGCCTCCTTTCTTCTTCAAGGGTCACGAAGATGAAGGAGTGCCGGATTAACTGCTAAAGCCGATTCTCATAACTGCGCCCCCTACCTGGCGCGCCAAAGATGTCGGTGTAGGAACGACACCTATGGGATCACAAGAATCCCTACTACGGTTGCGGGGCGCGGGGTCGTGAGAAGAGCGGATCAAACAGATAGCACACGGTCTCTTTATCCAAGTTCAGGCCGCGAGGATGCGTAAAACCCTACTCCTGCTTTGGTGGTTTGTTTATCTGTGTTCTTGAACTAGCTATGGGGCGTGAGGAGCTCCAAAAAGCCGAATCCTCCTCCTGGTCGCCTTGGGCCTCCTTTTATAGGGAAAGGGGTCGCCACAGTGGCACACAGGAGGTGGAAAGGCTCTGATGATGCGAGTCTATCCCTCGCATTACATGACAAGGCGCCTTAAATGCGTCTTGCTTAGATGTCCTTGCTTTATCGGGGACGGGGGAGAGCCCTGTCTCGTCCGTTGCCGCTCCCTCTCGCATTGACACGCATACGGCGCCGGTGCCCGGTGATGCCATGTAGGCGGCAGCGGTGAGGTGGCGCAATGGTGGGTCTCCACGAAGATCCGCTTGCCACCACGCAGTGCCTGCCCAACTGGGTTGGGTCGGCACTACATGCGACGAGCGGCGGTGAAGGTTTGATTGGCGTGGGCACGATGGTGGCCCTACGGGTGTCCTTGGCAAGGGCCTCGTCGTAGCCCCGGCAAGGGTCTTGCCGTGGCGCCTGCTGTCATCCCCGGCAAGGCTCTTGCCGGGGGCCTTGTGGTCCTCCTTGGCTGGGATTCCGCCAAGGGTCGTCATCTTCTATAGTGTGTATCTGATCTTGAATGTCTTCGCAAAGATGCGCATGCCACCAGGGGATGTCTCGAATCCTTGCCCCATGGGGGCAGTGGACTCAAGGGTGATTCGCTCCGTTGTGGGACGAGCTGCCACGGCAAGGGTCTTGCCGGGTTTGCTAAAACCGCCTCCCGGCAAGGGTCTTGCCGGGGGAGTCCGCTTCGTCCCCTTTGCTCTTTGTGGTCTTGGTCTTGGCGTCGTCCTGCTCCTTTCGAGCTTTGGCCTTACCTTGGTTCACCTCCCTTGCCTTGCTCAGTGCGGTGGTGCCCGCGGCTCAGACTGCCCGTGCACAGTTTATAGGGGTACAAAAAGTGTACCCCTCTTTTTGTACACCAACACGGACAAAGATGGAGAAGCGAATATGTGCTGCGGGAAGTGGAAAGGTGATGATGACTACAACATGCCGCTTGACTTACGAGACACATACTAGCAGCATAGGGTCATATCGAAGTCAGACAACTTGCTTGAGTGATCACAGTACTGGTACTCCCTACAGTACCTCCTACTATGCCCTAACTTTCTTGAGTAGAGTAGTAGTGGAGTAGGACTCTGCTCTACTACTAGCACCGGAGGAGTAGTATGTTCTAATCTAAAATAGTTACAAACTTCAATGCCCAAGCGTCCGAGCGACTCACGAACCGCCATCGGTGCTAACTCCAATCACGCAAGTCATGGATTTATCTCTTTTAACTTTACATGCGAATCAGCCAGTCACGCAAGTCATGTACACTTTGTCTTGACAGTGGAACCCACAGTACTTAGAATACAAGATTAAGGATGCAATTAACTTTTTATAGAGGGAGAATCATACACACAATTAACTCAAATGGATTGGACGTGACTCTATTATTCTCCAACGGCAGCAACAAATTTCCTCCCGCGGGCCGGAGTAGGTTTCTCGGTTTGCATGCGGGTTTAACGGAGGGATTTGATGGAGGCGAGGAGGCGTGTTTATCCGGGCGTGCAGTGGACGGTGCAGTACTATTCGATTTGACAACTGCAACTAGTATATTATAAAAAACAAAGAAGAGTAGTAGAGATAGAGATAAGAATAGAGACTAGAAAGGAGCACCATCTACATCTTTGTGGGCTACTCCTGCGCTCCATTCGGCGGCCGCAATGTCCCCTACAACACTCCCTCCTGCGCTCCATTCGGCGGGCGCTGTTGAAATTTGGGGAGCGCACTCTCGCGACTGCTAGCAGCGACGACTTCACCGACGACGACTTCTTCCCTGACCTCGGCAACCTCTTCCTCAACGACATGGGCGACATGGACCTGTTGCACCGTATGTGTTTCTGTCCTTCCTGTTCGAAATCGTGGTAGAATTCATGTTTCTAGTCTATGTCCTAGATTCGATCTGTTCATCTACTATGCTAGTCCACATGGTTAGTTTAATCTCTGTTATAGCCGTCATGATTTATTTTGTGCTTATTCGGACTAAATCTTGTAGTAACTTGCTCATATATTCAACTGGCGGAACGCCCCCTACAGCCACTCCCGTTTCATGGACGTCCTGGTCGATGCCTCCAAGGAGCCCTTCGTCTACTGCTATGAGTGCCCGGTGCCATTTTGGAGCTCGCCGGCGAACATCATGCATCACCTGACGCAGGCGTGCGACAATCACTACTGGCCCTTGGCGAAGAACATCAAGTACGAGACTTGCTACCCGTTCACCGTGCCGGATTCGCTGGAGGATCAACGCCGCCTGCTAGTCTCGGAGGAGGACGGCAGCGTCTTCCTCTTGATCGTGGCCACCGTGAGGCTCAGCGCAGTGCCGCCGCCACATCTTCGTAGTGTGCGTCGAGGCGGCCGCCACGCTGCCGACACGAGGCCGATGTACGGGTGCGTGCTTACTATTACTACCCCTCGGAGGTATGTGGGCGGCGACACTGGCTACGCCACGCTGACTTGGACTCTGCAGAGCTGGGACCTTCCCGCCGATGTGGACATGGAAGACACACGGTATTATTTGACCCCCAACAATGTGCACGGGGACTCCAAGGAGGTTCACCTGGACATCCGCATTATCAAGTTAAATGTTGATCATTAGTCTTCGCTCAATGTAATCCACTGTCTAAGCATGTGGAGACTTCCATGCATGATCTTGCTCTATTGGAGTATCGCGCATGAATAGAAGTGTATCCATTTATGGTTTAGTCTAGAATCTTCCATGTATGAATTTTTACTACAAGATCTTGGTGAAAGACTTATGATGAACCATTTCTTACATATCCTATGCCCCCTTCCAAGTCATCCTGATTTAATCCCTCCGTCTAGGTGTATAAGGGCATGGTTAATACTTAAATAGTATAGCCAACTGTTCACTATAAGAAAGTGCCATGTCATCTGTAGCCAACATGTATAACAATGAATACTCAAAAACTAATTCTTGAAGATCATTTCCTGCAAAGCACAATAAGAGTTATTTCTTCACAAGTTTTGGATGCAGGTTGAATAGTTGAACGCTTTTGTTTGCAAAAGATACTTTTTATCTATTTCACCCCGATGTTTGTGAGCTCTAGAGATGAAATAATATCTGAACAAACCTATCGATACCGTTACACATGAGATGACCCCCACATCCTTTGTCAAAATAAACAACTCCCGATCAATGCATTTCACTCTTTAGGTACAGCATACGAGGCACCTTACTATAGATTAGTACGACCAAGAATTGAACTACCAATATATATAGTACGATAAATGATGATGCATGTCACCTAAAATTATATCATTGAAAACTATGTTCAAATACGAATCCGACGATATTGTTTCTGTTGACATGCACTAACATTTTGTCAGTTAAATCTTCAGTCAAATTCAATTGGGGATAAACCACGACCGATGTAGTAGTACTAGAGTAGAGGGCGGCGCTGCACGGGAGTCTCACCCCGCTCGTGGCGCAGCAGTAAAGCCATCATATCACAAAACCCAACCACTACCAGTAATAAGTGGCTTGGTAAAAACGGACAAGCAACCATCACATCCCTCCATCTTTTTTGCATTTCATCTCTCTGCATTTACTTTCTCCGGTTCATCTCGCGCACTCGATCCCTAGCTACTACTCCTAGTATCCCTAGCTACTACTCCTAGGGCCAGTTCTTTTGGCGGCTTCCCCAGCTTTTCCCATAAGACTAGTCACAGTGGAGAGTAACATTAAGGCGCCTCACTCATTTATTTGGGCTTCTAAACTACTACTAGTAGTACCTCCGTCCTGGTTTATTCCTCACCATTGTAATTTGTGCTAAATTTTGACCAAATATTTAACTGATAAAATGTTAGTGCATGTGACATGCACTAACATTTCATTAGTTAAATTTATGATCAAAATCTGACACAAATTACAATGGGGACCAATAAACCAGGACAGATGTAGTAGTTATGGGATTACTAATCTAGAAGCCTAAAAGAATCGGCCCTGGTACTCCTACTAGTAGTAGTACTCAAGTTGGAATTCCAATTGCACGGCACAACTTGTTAGGCAAAAAATTAAATACAGGGTGTAGGAGGCGGTTTGGGAATTTGCATGCCTTTCCGACCAGTGAGATACTCCGTACAAAGTACGACAGAGAAATAACCACAGAGAAGGAAGCTAAAAGTAAACAATCAAACGAGCATTTTTTTCATTTGTTTTGCATTGAATCGTTTCACAAGCTTGACTAGTGTTGTTTTTCTACTTTTACAAAAACCGCATCGTAATGTTAAAACATGCATTTGCACGTACATAAGTAATAGTAGTACTCCCTCCATCTAGGTGTATAAGTCTTCCCTCCTTCTTGGTCACGGTGCACAACCAAATATGACTTATTGACCTGGACGGAGGGAGTAGCACAGTCTGCAAGCATATATAGAGAGAGACGTGTAGTGCGATAGTATATAGTAAAGTTTGTGCTATATGCATGTACTTGCAAAATGCGTACGAATACACAAGGTTTCCAAACTTTCTCTTTTACATACTTAATTAAGGATGCTAATAATTCCAGAACGTTCGGGATTTATCATTTGCGTCCCAAAACTAATGAGATCGCCTTACAAAACAAAAATTATACTCCTACTAAAAGCCACGGCGCTCACAGGAGGCGCTGCGGCGCCACGAAGTGCCACAGTGCTTGGCCGTTTCCTAGCGCGCCGACACAACGCCTCTTCCTCAGCCTCGCAACTCGCGAGGTGCTGATTGGCAGCTTGCCGGCGGGCGAGCGCGATCTCACCGGTGTGGTGATCCGGCGCCAACAGGTACTCCTCCTCGCTGGAAGCATGCACCCGGTCCACGTACCGCCAAGCGTAGATGAGGCGCTTGGGCCCGACTGCACTCAGGGCTTCGGCATGGGCGTCCTCCGCCACCCTCACGGCCCTCGCACGAGCCTTCTACCAAAGAGCCAATTGCCTGACTCTCTTAGACGCGACATAGGCCTGCCAGGCAGCTTGTTCCGCGGTGCACTTCTCTTCCTCAGCCTTCTTCTCCGCCTCTATTTTGGCGCGCTCTGCTGGAGGCAAAGCCTCCCACAAGGCGACATCCATTTCTTTCCAAAGCTCCTCAAGGCTGGGGGGCTCGGCGGGCGGCACCGCATTCTCCTCGTAGCGGGGAGCCGATGCGTCCTTCGACGCGCGTGCTGGCGAGATTGGGAACACCGATGCGTCCACCTCGACGCGTCGCGGCAAGGAGCGGAACACCGACACGTCCTCCTCGACTAATGGCGGCGAGGAATGGAATGGCGACGCACCGCGTCACGGTGAGGAGCAGAACGTCGACGCGTCCTCCTCAACTAGTGGCGGCGAGGAACGGAACGGCGACGCGTCGCGTCGCGACGAGTAGCAGAACGCCAATGCGTCCTCCTCGACTAGTGGCTGTGAGGAACGGAACGGTGACCCATGATCGTCCGCGCGGTGCAGCGAGGGGCGCCTAGGGCTTGGGAGGGGCGATGCCATGGTGGTCGACGTGAGAGGGAGGGGGGGAGATAGCGATGAACATGAACGTGAGGGGGAGGAGATAGCGATGTCGTGGGAGGCACAGTATTTATAGCGAGCACTGGCACACCTACGTAAGATATGGACTGAGCTGCACTGACTTAACTTCAGGTCCAGTTGCGTCACTGACATGTGGGCTAGACCCCTGTTGGGCCCATATGTCAGTGACCCAATGCACCTGTAGTTAAGTAACAGCTACGTTGGCATATTTGTTGGAGTAAATTACGGGGGAGGGAAGGGGTGGAAATATTGCTGGTCACAACTGATTGGACGAGCGCGGGGGGAGGAGAGTCCTGCATGCAGATTTTTTCCACACGGGGTGGAGTGGTGGGACCGCCGGAGGGAGAAGGAGAATCTGGCAGGCATATTGTTTCCACACATGGAGAGGAAAAGATTTGGAGACGAACGGGCTTCCTGCAGGTATGGGGAGCAGTGCATAATAAGTCTCATCTTGCATCTTGGGCTAGGTATAGTCTCAAGTCACTAAAAACATACACGCCCCACACATGTTCATATTTCAAGGTGCACTAAATTATTGCATGCGAGGATTAAGGCTGGCCATAATGGTGGTATCTTAGCTGGTATCATGCACACGGGAATAGAAAACATGCTGATGTGGCAAAGAATTAAAGAAGAGAGGGGGGTTAGAGTAACTAGTGTTCATGCATGCATTGGTAAAACATATTTTTTTGTGAAGAACTACAAAAACTATTCCACCGCCTCTATCTTGCTAAGAGTAGGTGAAAATTTTGAATCGAGCCCTTTAAACTAGAAGGGAGGTAGTAGTACTCTAATAGCTAACCTTGGCCCTGTTTGGATCCATGTGTTAGAGTTAGTTTGGGTTAGTTTGAACTCAACTAACCCAAAAAATCTAACCAACCCAAGAGGTGCTTATTTGGGTTACTCCCTCCGTCTAGGTGTGTAAGTCATCTTACGTTGTGCACATGACCAAGGCGGAGAGGAAAACGAGAAAACTTAATGTCTTTTTGCTAATTAATAGCATTGCATGCAATGAACTAACCACTGCATGTCATGTTTGGCAGTCTCAAGTCATTGAAAGCATGCACGACCCACATCTGTTATTGATTGATATGTCACAGAACAAGAAACGAGGAGGGAGTTAATGTACGGTGCCTAAGAGTTTTGAGATTATTTGGTTTTTGTAAGGTGACTTACACACCTAGACGGAGGGAGTAGTTCTTATCGGGACACTAAAAACACATTTTTCTCTCGCTTTCCCCGCAGCAGATCGCTCCCCACTTCCTCGAAGCTTCTCGTCCTCTCCCTCCCTCCCTCCCTCTCGCACCGCCCATGAAGGCACCTCGCCGTATCCGCGCTCCATCTAACCCTGTCATCCAAACACCTCTTTCGCTAGAGTTACTTCAGGGTTAGTTCAGGATTAGAATCTTTAACTCATCTAACTCATCTAATAGTAGTTATTATACTCATTATAATCAGTATTGTAGATATTGATATTTTTAGTATAAATTTGGTCAAACACTTTGCAAACGGTTGACGGAAGTAAAAAAGACCAGAGGGAGTATCATGCATGCGGAGTAGGCAAAAAAATTGCTCATTTATAGCCGGTCGAAGTCTCAAATCGCGCGACCGCGCGAGGGAGGCGAAGGTCGTGGGAGGCGCGACGGTTGATGGAATTAAGTGAAGTTACCCACACGCCGGCATGGCGTGCGAATAGGCAGAAGCTATACTGTCAGGCCTACGATATGGGTCTAGTAGACATGACATCTATTGGGTCCCGCATAGTTCTCGAGAACTCTTTGCGGGCTTGCAGCCGTTGATCCACCAAGCAAGCCAGCAACCCCACGCAGTTCGGATGCCCTACTCGTCCCCGTCTTCTACTAGTACAATACCTTACAACAGTTCGCTCCCAGTCGTCCCGTCCTTTCACATTACGGCAGTTCCACTAATCCTAACCCTCCTCCCAAATCCATGGTGTCCCAAATCTCCATGATCGGTGGTGAGTACAACATTAGAACCATCACCGGCAATGAGTTCGACGTCATCTACACCTGTTCTTCCGCAACGGTGAAAGAATGCCTTGCTCGCTTCAAACGCATGTTCAAAAACTCAAATGATGAGTGGGTCGCTGGGCTAGATGTTGAGTACACCACAGTCCTGGGAAGTGAGAAGAAACTAAAGGAGGCAGAGAAGAAGAAGCCCGCCGTGATCCAGGTTTGCATGCATGACTTATGCTTTTTCTACCACATATGCCATGCCGACGTTGAGTGCGAGGAATTTAAGAAGTTACTCAAGGGCGGCCGAGTTAAATTCGTTACTGTAGACTTTAGGAACGACAAGGAAATCCTGGGTCAGATAGGCCTCGTTGTAGGCCAGCCCTTCGATCTCCAGAAGGCAAGCCTGGTGTCCTCCTCTCAGTCTTCAATGCTGACCCTGGCAGCAGCCATGACTGATCATTCGTACGCTAAAGTGAAGAAACCTCACCACGAGTTTCATCATGCATGGGAGTCGAAGACATTAGATGAAGATCACATCCTGTACGCAGGAATGGATGCCTACCTTTGTTTACATATCTACAAGGGTTGGATGAAGAAGCAGAGCCCAGTGTCCGGTTCAAGCAAAGAAGCGTTGGCGAAGAGGAAGAGGAAGAGGGATGAGGACGAAGTCGAGGACGTGGACTCAGACTCCGAGTAGGTGGCAGTTCCGTCTCTCATGCTGGTTCTACTACAGTGTCAAGCGGACTAGTTGCTTAGTTTATTTTCAAGGGTGTGTTGTGCTGAGGCCCCAGCAGAACAATGTTTATGTTCTTTCTCGTTATTTGAACTCTTTGAAATGCGTGCAGTAGTACTAGTACTATGTCTTACTACTGTTCTTCTTGCAGTTGGTACTACTGCTCGTATCTTTGTGTTCCTACTGTAGTTAATATGTTCATACTAGTAGTACAATTCGGGTCAGTCGATTTGTGAAAGAAGTTCGACGGAGTGAAGGAAGAAGACGATAGGGTGCCCATGGTCTATCTTATGAGTGTTGGGTGTGGAATGCAGTTCGCCGGAAAAAAATGGATCGTGCTCGGGGTTAATCGGATGGCGGGGGTGGGGGGAGCATGGCGGTGGCAGGCGGTTCAGGGGAGGGCACGGTGGCGGCGGCAGGCGGTTAGGCGTGTGGCAGGCTGAGAAGATGAGCCGTGCATCTATTTCGGAGGTTGAAGAAGCCCTTCTACCCATCCATGTTGCATCAAACGGCTCACAAGAGTCGACTGACCCAAATTGCTCCTTCAGATTGCAGGATCCACGTGGCATTCAAGGTATCGAAGGTAGATTCCGCGTCTGCACCTGGTTTGCGAGCTCGGCAGCCAGCGACCTGATTCCGCGCGGCGACAGCCACCATGCGCGCCTCCTCCGCGACGGGCGGAGGCGACAATGACACGCTTAGTTCCTCCTCGCCGGGCGTCTTTGGAGCACGTGCTCGTCCTCCTCTTCGTACGCTGCATGCATAGACGCGGCTCCACCAGCTGCTCGCGTTCTTGGCAGCGCGGCGGCATCGCGAGGAGGGACTGCAGACGACGTGAGTGGGCGAGCCTTCGGCTTGGCGGCGACACGGCGGTGATGGGCGAGAAATTGTTGGCCGGAGCAGGCGGGCGCTGGCATGCGCAACGGCGGTGGCGGCATATTGATGAGTGCGCGTATGGGAGCTTAGTTTAGTTTTATATAGGGTTGTTTGAACTTAAAAGAAAGACGTACTAGTAAACGTAAACACTAGACTTAGGCAGCGCTTTTATTAGTTACCACAGCCACGATACGGAATCCTGTGCAAGCGCGTGAACCGCGGCCGCGCGGTCGATCGAACGGTGCGTCACCGTGTCGCGCTCGAAGGACATCCACCGAACCTTTTTGTGTGTGTGAAAACAATCCCCGAATATTACTCAACTTTTTTTCCGGGAAATGTTCTTGACGCTACAATATTTCCGTATATTTGAATTTAGCTCCAGTTCGTGTTTATTTGGATTTGAACGTTTTAGGAGCGCCCTAGTTTTTTTAATACTAATTTTGGGTTGTTTGGTTCCCAGCCATCGTTTGCCAAGCCAAAATTTGGCAGCCACAGTTTAGTTGGCATGTGTTTGGTTTTTGCCACACTTTATTGCCCCTATGGCCCACTTGTCATAGAGACAATTTTTTGCCTACTTTTGCCAAAGTTTGGCGTCCAAAGTGTGTGTGACTGAGAGAGAACGTGTGTATGTGTCCATATGTGTGTTGTGGCGGAAGGGAAATGTGGAGACGGTGTGCGTGTGATATAGACATAGAGAGGTGTGAATGTGCAAATGATCATGCATGAGTGAGACATAGACAGATGCCGATACGTTGTTTATACATGAGAGAACGGTCTTCTATTTTACTTGTGGGTGTGTGTGAGAGAGAGAGAGAGGAGCATCCGTAACACAACAACCATCTCTCTCGATTCATCCGTCCCTCGCACGATCGCATGTGACACATGCATCAACGCGCATATTTTGACACCCTCACCCGGCCCCTGCCCACCTCAAGGCCCGCACATCGCTCTCTATCTCACACGCACAATCTCTTCGTGAATACCGTGTTTAGCAAGTAGCTTTCCGTCACATACACACACATTTCTCTCCTTAGGTTTGCTTTCTCTCAATATCTGACACACACACACACACACACACACACACACATAGACAGCACACATCACACACACACCCCCTCCCCCTAGCACACAATTCATCCCCATCCAAGGTTATATGTCGACCACTCTCTCTTGTGCTTCTCTGCACCCCAGCATGCACAACACCTCAATCTTCAAAGAGGGCATCGAGGAGATCGAAGACGGCGACCACACTGCGCTAGAGAATGCGGGGCCATTTGGAAGCAGGATGATGTGACGATGGCCGACTGACTCCTCCCCCCAACCTCTCTCTTTCTCGCACAAAATTACCAATCCCTCTCTCCCCCGCACAAATTTATCAATCCCTCAACCCACGAGATCCTTCCTCTCTCGTCCATGTTTTTCCAGCTCTCTCATCAAACCTGTTGTCTCTTCTCCTTCCATGTGTACAGAATCTGGATGCACACGCATCTCACGTATATTACATGTCTCCATCTTTCTCACAGACCTAACTTCTTCCTCTCTCTTTCTCTCTCTATCTCCCTCTCTCTGTTTCGTTAGGTTTGTCTTCTACTCTCTCATTGACATACATACAATCTTTCCCGCCCTATCTACTCCATCTTCGCAAGCTCTCTCTGCACGTTTCATTCACACATTGGGATATGTTCAAAATGTTGCTTTTATAATGGCTTATGTAGAGTTATTGTTGGTTTTGTTGCATCCTACAAAGTAATAACTAAGAAATGCATTTTGATTGTCATTTGACTGGGATTATGCAAGTTTGAGCATGTTGTGAAGTACTATAGACCTCGTATACATCTTGGAATTCGACAATGATTATAACTATTGAATTGTATAGACCATTACATTCGAAGTCAGTAGCCTAATATATTTATTTCACAATTTCAACAAATGATTAATTCACTACATACTAAGAAAACAAATGTGTACACCCTCCGTTTTTATTTAAGTCTGCGTATTAGCATTGGTCAAAGTCAAGTTTTGTAAACTCTCAGAAAGTTTATAACAAAAAATAATAACATATACAATAACAAATAAATACCATTAGATTCATTATTGAATGTACTTTCACATCATACATATACATTATGGTAAATGTTTATATTTTTCTATAAACTTGGTCCAACTTTAGGAAGTTTGACTTCGGTCAAACCTAATATGCAGAGTTTACTAGTACTACTCGCTAGTTGCTTAGCCGAATCACCCAACACGCCACACGGGGAGTTTAGTGTCACAAAATTTTGAGGTCGGCGGGAAAATTTCCTGCGACCCTGATTCGAGCAATGGGAAGTTACCATCATAGCCTTCAGAACAGGCCTATGGATGACGGTTGGTAGGGGGCTGTTTTCGTAACTTCAGGTTCACCCTACCCAGCAAACCCCACCCCGGCACCCAGAGTAGTACACTTGAATACTCCCCAGTTCTATCCCCACCGCAAAATAGACTTCTCCACGGCACCGCAGCCTTCGTGCTCCTCCCCTTCTACATCGGTGCACTCATCCACCGCAGCGCATCGCCTCATCGACGACCTCGTACGCCGCACTGGAGCCGGTCCACCGTCGTCGTTGTACACGGAGCCTCTTCCCTGACACCGTATTCCACGGTCTCGGATCTGCTTCCCAGAAGCCGACGCCAAGCGCAGAAGCACCGCCGTCATGGACAATGAACTGACTCCCGTTGCCGACCATGACTCATAGAGGCCGCCGCGACCATCGTTCTCCTCCTCAATTGGTAATGTGTGTAGTGAATCACTTAGCAGTACATGTGCAGTTCCAATTTTGTTCATACCTACCCTTCAAATTTTCTGGGTGCTATTGTTCCCCTAAAAGTAATTGGTTATAGCCTCCATTGTCCAACAGAATATAAGCTTGTAATTGTGCGTCGCTCCTGTATCGCGTTGTGCTTGGGTAGGTATTTCATCTGCAACCAGTAGTGTGGCAAATGATGGATAGTTTTTTAGAACTAGCAAGATGCCCATGCGTTGCACGCATCAAGATGCATTTGTATGAGTAGTTTATCTTGTGGGAGAAAAGGATGAATGAGGGAATGCCTTATTTGCAAATGCGGAGAGGGGTGTGGGTATCTT
This sequence comes from Aegilops bicornis, assembly GCA_021605145.1. Taxonomy (NCBI): domain Eukaryota; kingdom Viridiplantae; phylum Streptophyta; class Magnoliopsida; order Poales; family Poaceae; genus Aegilops; species Aegilops bicornis. Next base: position 536,795,925 of record CM038670.1, read on the forward strand.
TTTGCAAAATTGTCACAGTTCCCTTCCTATCCCTCGGATATAATCGGATGGCCTATATTGCAGGATGGCAGGAACACCATCATCACCAACTCTATTTTTTATAAGATTAGGGAAAAAGTAGAGAAAAAAATAGAGAGTAGAGAAGTAGAGATAAATATTAAATATAAAATAAATATAACAGTAGATAAGAGAGTAGAGATAGCAGAGACGTCGGGAAAGAATTGCGCGCGCGGGAAAAAGCGGCCGGGCGTCCGCTAGTTTTGGCGCGCGGCGTCTGGCGCGCTTTATAAAATCCAACACCCTCCCACCGCTCTGTGCCTTGCCACCGCTCTCTCCCCGCTCTGTGCCTCGCCACCGCTCTCTCCCCGCTCTTTCTCACCTCGCCGCCGCCGTGCCACCATGCCTCCGCGTCGCCGGGAAACTTGGGGATACCGCGGCGTCCGCGCGCACCCCTCCGGCGGCTTCTCCGCTGAGATCCGGTTCCGTGGGATGTGCCTCGGCCTCGGCAATTTCGACATCGCCAACGAGGCCGCCCGCACGTACGACGTGGCGGCGTGGCGCCTCCGGTGGCCTCATAGAACATTGAACTTCCCCAACGTACCGACGCGGGAGCGGGCGCAGGAGCTCGCGCCTCTGCCGCTGATTATCACCGGCGAGGATCGTCGCGACAGCCGGAGGCGGGAGCACCGTCTCGGCATCGCCGAGATGGACGAGGAAGCCATGGTGCTGTGGCACCAATGCTTCCAGTAGGACATCATCAACGAGCGCAATTTCTACGAGCAAAGGAGGGCGGAGAGGGATAAGAGGAGGGCGGAGCGAGCCGCCTATCGCGAGGACAAGCGTAGGCGAAAAGCGGACGCTCAATTCAACATGAGGCTAGGAGCAGCGTCGCCCTAGGAATCCGACGATGATCGGTATCTTCACGCCTACAGTCAGACGTCGGAGGAGGACATCACCGAGGAGGAGTCGGACAATGAGGAGTAGTTGAATAATCTATTTTTTTATCTATCTATGCTGAGAACTGTCCTCTACTCTCTATCTCTACTTCTCGATCTCAGCACTGTAAACACTTTTTTAAAGCACCGCGCGTTGCAATTCTGTTGGAGATGCTCTAACATGGCATACGAGTGCTTTAATGTTGCCCACAAGATGCGCGAGTATTACTAATAGTATATTTTTCTTGCTATGTTGAGATTTTAAAACCACGAGTGCGAACATGCAGAGGAGCAATGAAGACCAAACACGGGATATTGGGGACATCTTCAAGGAGCATGGCAAGTTAAAGAGGAGCTGCACCGAACCTGTAAAACGAGCTTTTGTAAGTAACACCCTTTCAATTACTTTCGTTTAGTCTCGTGTTCTTCGATGTGTATATGTTGGAGTTTCTGTTTCTCTTCAGCCTCGTGTTCTTCGATGTGTCATAAGAAGAGTCTTAATCGTCCTAACACTTTTGTTTTTAGCTTGATGTAGGAAGTGGGTGTTATCACCTTGTAGTCTGTTTTTATTTTTTTTCCTTTTGAATTCACTTCTCCCAGTTCTGTTTATCTGGCTTCTACTAAATGGATATGGGTTGCTCTGAGTAATTATCTAAAAAAGAAGTAACTTCATGTCAGGATGCAGTTCCTGCGAGGAGGGAAGTATGGTCAACCTCGAGATCATGTTTCCAAAATGAGGCTGGATTACACACAAGGTGCAGTTCCTAATGATGCTGGATTAGACACAAGGTGCAAATTCCCAGATGATGCAGGATTACACACAAGCCAGGTGGAGTCGTCAGCTGTTCATGTCCTCGTGGCTCTAGTGAAGGCTGAAAGAAAGTGTGCAGCAGCCCTTGAGAATGTAGCCGAGTTCCTGAAGAAGCGAAAAGAGCAATCAGATGCTCTCGTCACCCATGCCAAAGAAGAGACGGAAGAAGCCAGAAATAATCTAGCAGAGGCAGAGCAGGCTAGGCGTCTCCTGCTATGTAAAAATGTTGTCAATACACAATTTCCTTCATAGTAGCTAGGTTCAGATGTTTATCCAACCAAGAAGCTGTTGTGATGCATCTCTTGATGTGGCACAAAATATTTTTGGGTCATGTAATAACGGCAATTACTTTCCAAATAATAATAGGCGAAGCATTGGACATGGTATAGTTCACGCCAAGAAGCCCGACATTCCAAGTTCAACTTCCACATCAAACTCATGTTCACAGATATCTCCACATTCATACATAATGTCCACAACCATGATTCACTTCAAAGCCAAAAAAAATTGAGGAGGGTTATGAATAAAGAAAAACCTCTAGTTCCTGCTATCAGTGAGAGCACAACAAGTCAAGACCATGCGTAATTAATTATATTTTGGTCACTTTTTGTGTTCTAAAATGCCCAAGCTTCATGGAAGGGCGTGTTGCCCGGCACACACGTGGATTCAATGAAGGCAAAGGGCGATCTCAAGCAGTTGCATGCGGCGAGGAGGCGTGTTCAGCTGGGCCTGTAGCGAGTGGGGCCCTCTTGGCCGGCGTGCCGGTTCAATGCCTGCGCTATGAGAGGTCGCGTCCGTGTCAAAGCAATCACTCCCTCCAGTCCTTTTTTGTTTGTGTATAAGAAAATCTCGTTTTCCATTCACATTTTACAAGTAAAATTCGTGGACAAACTTGGACCCATATGTAGCGACCCGACCTCAGACGGTCAAGCCTCTGTGTATCTGTGCCATCCCTGGATCAGTATGCTGGCACACACAGTACATCAATGTATATATCAAAGTGCAATCACATGTATAAATAACGTAAAATGATATATACCTCATAAGTCTCGTGAAACAAACAATCGGGTGTGGAATCCCATCAACGCCATCGGCAACTTGAGTGTAGACCGTAACCTGCCGTACTCTTACTCGTCGGAGTAAAATATACGCAACATGATACGTTGCAGCTGTGTAGGTCGATTACATTGAATGTACCGCAAGATCACAACATGAGAAAGCAGATGATAAAACTATACTATATGCAATATAGCTTTGTGGCTCGTATACGAGTTTTGTTTGCGTAAAAGCTGATTTATTTTCCCTACATCAAAGGAAAAAATGAAGTCTGTACTATAGAGTTTTCTATCATGACATGGTTCCGCCAACCGATGTCTCATAGCCCAAATCATCATAAGTTGCCCACAATTAAGTTATCGAATGACTGTTGAGAGTTAGAGATAGATACAAGTCCAGAGGCTCAAGTTGTCCGTAACCAGGGGACACGACTAATCGATTAGGTTTTAACCCTCTGCAGAGGTTTGTACACTTTACCCGCAAGATTCGATCCTCTTTTACGTTCTCGCACTTCGAGGTGTTTGAGAACAAGACGCATCAAACATGGTCTTCCGAAGAGTTCCTCGACCCGTCCAGGTGCTCATCCAATCCTATCGTAGTTCTACATCCGCTAGCACCATCCTAGCGAGTCACAACTAAGGTCAACCAAGCGAGCCCATAGTGACTTGCGGTTGCACAGAGTAAGCTTCCGGGCATGAAGTATTCTTCCGTCTCTTTGAGTCTGGGTGAAGCTTTCCGCAAGATGTCATGGCGCTTCTCCATGCATCCCGGCCAACCACCGGTTTCTCCAGTGGTGCCACCAACCGTCCTTCACCCAAAGAGTGTGTATTGAATTCTTGTCTCGAGTCTTGAAGTCTTGAGGCCTTGAAGATGCAGTCCTTGCAGATTCCATCATGGAGTTGTCGTCATTGGCGTAGATCCTCCATTCTCACACCACTCCGAGCACTCATACCAACCCCGTCCACTATAGCGTAGCATTAAAATAAATAACGTCCGGGCTTGGTAACATGGTGATGGGTTCCTACCTCATGCATACTACTCAACTACAAGGATTCAATATCACTCTTGGAGGGATTGTTGCGAAGATGACACTAGATGCAATAAAATACATAGGTATGAAAAACATGGTCAAAGTGAAATTGCCTGGTATTACTTGATGAAGATAATAACGCTCTCAGAATAAAGACTTGGTAGAACTATTCGTCACTTCGTTGAAAATCTATATTAAATAGACAAGCATATAAGCAATCATCCTAGCAATCAATTCTATCAATCATAACAATACTCAATCAAAATAAAAGCAACAAAGAAAACCAAGTCGAAAACCAAAGGAAAAACTTCGAAATAAAAATTCAAGGAAAAACTAGTGGTGACCAAAGCAAACAAAACTTAACATAACATCACTAAATTAAACTAATATTTTTTCTACAGCAAAGAAAATATAAATCTAATAAAATAACAGAAAATAAATTACTAATTTAATAACTAACAAAAAGAACTAATATAAAACTACTATAACCATCTAGTTAATACTAGAACAAATATAGCAACTAGCAAAACACTAAGACAACTATAACAGCAAATCATTTATTAAAACATTAATAAACGATACTAAATAAATATAACAACTAATGTGTTCAAAAATAACAGAAACAAAAACAATATAACTTGAAGTGGAAAAAGAATTACTTTTAAAACTAATAAAACTATTTTATCCACTGTCACTATGAACTGAACAAGCAATTACAAAAACAGTAGCTAAACACTAATAAATAACTACAAAAATTTATCTACTGTAGCTAAACATAAACATATAACAACAAGTGAAAATCTACAAAAGGAATGAACTAAAATAATTAAAAACAATAATTACATAACTAAAACAACTATATAAGCAAAACAGTACTGTTTTTACTAAAAATCTAATTTAAAAATACTCCAAAATTACCAAACTAAATCCTACAGCTAAAAAATATCACAAGTGACCAGGAGCAAAAAGAATTAATTAAAAACCTATTTTTAAACTCAAGTTATGGCCAAAATACTAATTTGAACAAAATTTATCAAATTCAAATTTAAACTACTCAAATTTGAAATCCAGAGACACTAACAGAAACTTCAGAAAATTTGTGACACATAGCAATTGGAATCACTCAAAAATACTAAAAACTCTAAAAGATATGAATTTTCTAAGATTGCTATTTTCTGAAAAAAATGAATTACGGGATTTCGTGGATCTCACCGGAGTAGTCGTCGGAGTTGGGGAAGAAGATCGGATCCGATGTTGCGGTTGCTCCTGGAGGAAAGGAGATCACGAGACGGTGGAGAGGAGAGGAGAGGTGTTGGTTTGATGTGTTGGAGGGGGGGGGGTGCTTGGGTATTTATATTGGGGAGGGGAGGGTTTTGCTTGGAGTAGGGGACAAGAATTAGAGTAGGATTAGGAATCCTAGGAATAAAAAACGGAAATAACGAAACGGGATCAAATCCTACTAGGATTTGTAAAAGAATAGGAAACCTTGGCGGCTCCCTGGCTCCCTTGGTGCGTGCGTGCGATGGCCTTGGCCTCGGCCGGCCCGGCTTGGCTTTACGGCTTGGGCCTTTGGCCCAAAGCCATGAATATTTTGTTTTGTTTTTGTTTTTTAACAAACAGAGAGGAAAACAAAATGATAAAACAAAATAAAATGAAAATATTATATAGGCATATAATATATCAAAATTTTCAGAAAAAGATTTCCTACATGATGAACATTATTCTAATGTCAAATAAAATTCACACAAATTCAAATAAAGCAAAGAGTGCTTCTGGTCCAATAAAATCCAACAAAAATCATTTTAAAAATATCAAAATGACTTCAAATTAATTTATCTCCAAATTTCTGATGTCGGGAATCATGTTACCCTATTTTCCATATATTTTGTTTTGGAGAAAAATATTTTGAATAAAACTCAAATAACTCCAAATTGGAAATAAATTCAAAAGAACTTTGGATTTAATTCTTTTAAAACTCCCAACTCATATTTCATTTAATTTGAAGAAGTCATTTTATCTTCTCTCGTGAAAATCATTGAGTTGCATAAAGTTTCAGAATTGGAAATATTTTCCAAATGAAATTCAAATATTTTCAACACCCTTGTCATTTAAATAAATGGAAGAAGTCATGTCATCTTCTCTCCGTGGTTTTGTGATGAAAAGAATTTGAATTCGAAGATCATAAAAGCAAAATGAAAGTTTGGGAAAGTCCTTTTATTCCCTCTCATTTAACTTTCAAAAGTTTCAAACTTCACTCACTTTCAGTCAATCAATCAAACAATCAATCAAAACTATCTATTTGTTTATAACATTCCAAAATTTAGAATTTTGGGATGTTACAAACTACCACCCTTAAAATGAATCTCGTCCTCGAGATTCGAAGAGGCTAGCAAGAAAAGGTTAGGGGCTCGGGGTCTTCTAGCAAATATTTTGGTCGGAAAGGTCGGGGTGCTACCACACTTAAAAACAAGGTTACAGCCCAATAAACTCGGATACTTCCTCCGGAGTGCCGACAATATATGTCTCTTCACATATCTTACAATAGCTCCTTCATTAACGCTCTTCTGTCAGAAGCATAGCGTTTTCCTCAAAATCTTGGGTCGGTTCGTCAAAGTTGAAGTTCGTCCGAGACTGGATCTTCTTAGCTGATAGGTCTGTGTCCATTCTAGACAACTATCGAAATACTCATGGTGGTCTACCATTAATGGTTTCTGCAGAAAAAGGGCCTTGGCTTCATTCTCACCGTATAATCTACGATTGGCAACAAGCGCCATGTACATGGGTTTATCATCATACCATTCTAAGGCTTAAGCAAGGCTTCAACGAAGCGTCGTCACTTTACTATGGGTAAGTCTCTCAGATTTACCATTCCAAATAGCAAGAGCGAATGATACGAGTAAGTCGGTATGGTGATCAATCCATTCCGCACCAGATCATTACCACTGTATAAGGTTTAGCGAATCTCGTATTTCTAACACTCGGGCATTCTCACAAGCATTGCTGAATTTCTCCTGTATTGAACAGGGATCGGGTAAATCCTTTGGTTCTGCAAGCCAAACAAAACATCTATCATTACTTCACAACTCTCGGGTTTTTTTTGCGTAACCTCCTCTAAACGCGTCCGATCAAATCGCAGTCTTCCCAAAATTTCTTCTTCCAAAGGGTACTTGACCCTTATTAATTCCTCGGGCCTGTGGTTATGAGCCCACTTCAACACTTGTACCAATTTCACTCAACCTTGGAGTTACAATTGCTCCATTTTCCAACATTACACCACTTTAAATCCAATAACATTTCATTTCTTAATACCATCATATCAAAGATAAAACTTCAACTCATTTTTTCAAAACTCAAACCTGTGGGACACATTTCCATTTCCATTGGTCTAGTGTTCTTCATAGGGTACTATCACCCTTAAAATGAAATTCACAAATCCATCCATAGACCATATTTCTCATATCCTCGAAAATGGTCAAAATCCGTGTTCATAGAGTAACAACTCGTACAATTAAACATATGAAAACATGTCACCTTAACTTTATTGATTTCATGAATCCATTACAAACTCTGAGCACCCATTACATAACTCAACTTATTGTAATCATGAAAAAAAATTGATTTCCACCACTCTTATTATCCATATCAAAATTCCAACTACTCAACTCCAGCTTCCTTCTTGTAGGAACATTTAGTAGCATAATGTCCTGCTTCCTTGCAATGAAAACACATAACTTTCGATAAGTCTTTGGGCTTCTTGGAGATGGTGCCTGCTCCTTGAGTCCCTTGCTTCCTTTCGAGACAATGATTGGCATAATGCCCGACGTCCTTACATTCAAAACAGGTAATATGACTCTTGTCCCTCTTTGCAGAAATTGGGTTGTTCTGAGGGTGTCTTTGTTTTTTCTTTTGGGGTTTCTTCGTTCTGATCAAACATTTTATTCCCTGTGGATCAAACTCTATTGCTTCCGTCGCTACTCTTTTCTTTCCTTGGTGCAATACTGTGAAAAATGTCCTTCTTCTCCACATGAATAGCAGGCATTGGAGTAAAATCTGTTGAGGCCTTCTCCATCAGGGTCTTCAACACATTCCTTCATCATGTGTTCTTTTCATAACTTCTGAGGGCTTCTTTCATTCCTTCTTCCTGCTCCTGAATAGTTTGTTGCACCATGGGGTAAATGTGACACCGAGTCGGGTAGTGGGTGGTTCCTTCACACAAGAAACAAGTCACTGACTAGTTGGGCATTCTCCGTTGGGTGTTTCTCCTCACAATGAGGGCATCCATCCTTGTGTTCCCCCTGGGTGTGTCCTATTTCTCCGCAAATCTTGCAGGCACAAGGTTTATTTCTTGGTGTATCATGTTGCTTCTGGATAAGACGAGATCTTGTTAGAGTCTTCTTGAATTCTTTCCAAGTCTTTGCTCCATTCCATCCCTGTATAGTTTGATGCATCTGCCACCATGTTGCAGCACTTCCTTCAAAATCTTGAAGAGCGTAAGATACTTCATTCTTCCTTGAAACCAAATTGCTCCCGAAGTGATTCTCCATGTTACGAATCCATAGCTACGCCTCCTACCGAGTCTTGATCCAGAGAATATCAGTCCAACTTCATTCATCATCTATGGGGTCCAAAAGTTTTGGGATGAGATATGAGAGAGGTGGGGAGGGATATACACACAATACAACCAATAGTTTTTGAAGAACAAGTTTTACTTTGTGGCTGTCGGAAAACATCAAACAAATGACAGCTCACAAGTCGCCGTATCTAACGTAAGTGTGTAACAGGGGTTTGGTCTTCTAAAGGTCAAATAATTCTTCAGAATCTTCAAATTCTTCTAGTCTTCGGAGTCTTCAATTGTTGCAGCTTCAACTCTTCTAATGCATGGTGAAATCCTCTATACTCAGAAGAGGCCATCAGTTATCCGATATCTTGTCCTTCTTGGAGCGGCTTCAGTTGATTCTTCATGTGATCAAAAGGGAAAAGGGGTATATTCTAACTATTTGAGGTGAGAGTGTCTATTTGATAAAATCAGAAGAGATTGAAAATAAAGTTTTAGAGATTTTCGGTCCTAGGGGCCTTCCGATTTCTAGGGTCACGTCCTACAGTCAACATGTGCTCTGATACCATATCTGTAGCGACCCGACCTCAGACGGTCAAGCCTCTGTGTATCTGTGCCATCCCTGGATCAGTATGCTGGTACACACAGTACATCAATGTATATATCAAAGTGCAATCACATGTATAAATAACGTAAAAGTATATATACCTCATAAGTCTCAGCGGAAACAAACAATCGGGTGTGGAATCCCATCAACGCCATCGGCAAGTTGAGTGTAGACCGTAACCCTGTATCGTACTCTTACTCGTCGGAAGTAAAATATCTGCAACATGATACGTTGCAGCCGTGTAGGTCAGTACATTGAATGTACCGGCAAGATCACAACATGAGAAAACAGATGATAAAACTATACTATATGCAATATAGCTTTGTGGCTCTGTGTCTGAGTTTTGTTAGCGTAAAAGCTGATTTATTTTCCCTACATCCAAGGAATAAATGAAGTCTGTACTATAGAGTTTTCTATCATGACATGGTTCCGCCAACCGATGTCTCATAGCCCAAATTCATCATAAGTTGCCCACAATTAAGTTATCAGTCCGGTGTTGAGAGTTCCGAGATAGATACAAGTCCAGAGGCTTAAGTTGTCCGTAACCGGGGACACGGCTAATCGATTAGGTTTTAACCCTCTGCAGAGGTTTGTACACTTTACCCGCAAGATTCGATCCCTCTTTTTATGTTCTCGCACTTCAGGGTGTTTGAGAACAAGACGATCAAACATGGTCTTAGAAGAGTTCCTCGACCACTATCCGGAGCTCATCCAATCCTATCGTAGTTCTACATCTGCTAGCACCGTCCTAGCCAGAGTCACAACTAAGGTCAAACAAGCCAGAGCCCACGGTGACTTGCGGTTGCGGTTAAGCTTAGGGCATGAAGTATTCTTCCGTCTCTTTGAGTCTGGGTGAAGCTTTCCGCAAGATGTCATGGCGCTTGTCCATGCATCCCGGCCAACCACTGGTTTCTCCAGGGTGCCCATCAACCGTCCTTCACCCAGTAGTGTGTATTGAATTCTTGTCTCGAGTGTTGGAGTCTTGAGGCCTTGAAGATGCAGTCCTTGCAGATTCCATCATGGAGTTGTCGTCATTGACGTAGATCCTCCATTCTCACACCATTCCCGAGCACTCATACCAATCCCGTCTACTATAGCGTAGCATTAAAATAAATAACGTCCCGGGCTTGGTAACAGGGTGATGGGTTCCTACCTCATGCATACTACTCAACTACAAGGATTCAATATCACTACTGGAGGGATTGTTGCGAAGATGACACTAGATGCAATAAAATACATAGGTATGAAAAACATGGTCAAAGTGAACTTGCCTGGTATTACTTGATGAAGATAATAACGCTCTCAGAATAAAGACTTGGTAGAATTATTCGTCACTCCATTGAAAATCTATATTAAACAGACAATCATACAAGCAATCATCATAGCAATCAATTCTATCAATCATAACAATACTCAATCAAAATAAAAGCAACAAAGAAAACCAAGTCGAAAACCAAAGGAAAAACTTCGAAAGAAAAATTCAAGGAAAAACTAGTGGTGACCAACTCACACAAATCTTAACATAACATCACTAAATTACTCTAATATTTTTTCTACAACAAAGAAAATATAAATCTAATAAAATAACAGAAAATAAATTACTAATTTAATAAATAACAAAAAGAACTAATATAAAACTACTATAACCATCTAGTTAATACTAGAACAAATATAGCAACTAGCAAAACACTAAGACAACTATAACAGCAAATCATTTATTAAAACATTAATAAATGATACTCAATAAATATAACAACTAATGTGTTCAAAAATAACAGAAACAAAAACAATATAACTTGAAGTGGAAAAAGAATTACTTTTAAAACTAATAAAACTATTTTTATCCACTGTCACTATGAACTGAACAAGCAATTACAAAAACAGTAGCTAAACACTAATAAATAACTACAAAAATTTATCTACTGTAGCTAAACATAAACATATAATAACAAGTGAAAATCTACAAAAGGAATGAACTAAAAATAATTAAAAACAATAATTACATAACTAAAACAACTATATAAGCAAAACAGTACTGTTTTTACTAAAAATCTAATTTAAAATACTCCAAAATTACCAAACTAAATCCTACAGCTAAAAATATCACAAGTGACCAGGAGCAAAAAGAATTAATTAAAACCTATTTTTAAACTCAAGTTATGGCCAAAATACTAATTTGAACAAAATTTATCAAATTCAAATTTAAACTACTCAAATTTGAAATCCAGAGACACTAACAGAAACTTCAGAAAATTTGTGACACATAGCAATTGGAATCACTCAAAATACTAAAAACTCTAAAAGATATGAATTTTCTAAGATTGCTATTTTCTGAAAAAAATGAATTACGGGATTTCGTGGATCTCACCGGAGTAGTCGTCGGAGTTGGGGAAGAAGATCGGATCCGATGTTGCGGTTGCTCCTAGAGGAAAGGATATCACGAGACGGTGGAGAGGAGAGGAGAGGTGTTGGTTTGATGTGTTGGAGGGGGGGGGGGTGCTTGGGTATTTATATTGGGGAGGGGAGGGGTTTTGCTTGGAGTAGGGGACAAGAATTAGAGTAGGATTAGGAATCCTAGGAATAAAAAACGGAATAACGAAACGGGATCAAATCCTACTAGGATTTGTAAAAGAATAGGAAACCTTGGCGGCTCCTTGGCTTCCTTGGTGCGTGCGTGCGATGGCCTTGGCCTCGGCCGGCCGCTGGCTTGGCGGCTTGGGCCTTTGGCCCAAGGCGCTGCGAATATTTTATTTTTGTTTTTGTTTTTTTTAACAAACAGAGAGGAAAACAAAATGATAAAACAAAATAAAATGAAAATATTATATAGGCATATAATATATCAAAATTTTCAGAAAAAGATTTCCTACATGATGAACATTATTCTAATGTCAAATAAAATTCACACAAATTCAAATAAAGCAAAGAGTGCTTCTGGTCCAATAAAATCCAACAAAAATCATTTTAAAAATATCAAAATGACTTCAAATTAATTTATCTCCAAATTTTCTGATGTAGGGAATCATGTTACCCTATTTTCCATATATTTTGTTTTTGGAGAAAAATATTTTGAATAAAACTCAAATAACTCCAAATTGGAAATAAATTCAAAAGAACTTTGGATTTAATTCTTTTAAAACTCCCAACTCATATTTCATTTAATTTGAAGAAGTCATTTTATCTTCTCTCGTGAAAATCATTGAGTTGCATAAAGTTTCAGAATTGGAAATATTTTCCAAATGAAATTCAAATATTTTCAACACCCTTGTCATTTAAATAAATGGAAGAAGTCATGTCATCTTCTCTCCAGGGTTTTGTGATGAAAAGAATTTGAATTCGAAGATCATAAAAGCAAAATGAAAGTTTGGGAAAGTCCTTTTATTCCCTCTCATTTAACTTTCAAAAGTTTCGAATTCACTCACTTTCAGTCAATCAATCAAACAATCAATCAAAACTATCTATTTGTTTATAACATTCCAAAATTTAGAATTTTGGGATGTTACACCATAAAACGATGGGGACTAGTAAACTAGAACGGAGGTAGTAGTTTTTTTTAATCAAAGAAGGGTTTCCCCCTTCCGATTTTCATTACTGAAAACCAACATCTAAATCTAAACATAGTATTTTCCCTAGAACTACCAGGTTCAACATCTCGCAACATAAACCCATACAACCATACGCCAAGGAGGTGCCTAGTACTATGAATTCCATTTTTGCTCCATATCAATCGTTCTAAAAACTACTTAGTACTTATAACGCGCCATTGAAAATCAGAACTCTTAACCCCGCTAAAAATGATATTTTAAACATGGCTACTCGATCTGTGGCAACTGACGAGCCACCGTCTCCAAGTCGTTCACCTGTGGTCCCGGCCGTCAACTCCTACGGATCAAATTATCACGCGAGCTGACTATTCCTACAAAGGTGCGCTCCACCACGTACCTGGTACCCGCGAATGCAGTAATTGTGCACCTAGGGTTTTAGGGTTTATTTGTTAACGTTGCCTTTACATAACACTCATGTGTGCGAGACAGCGAGAGACCGACTGTGTGCGTGCGCCTCTTATCTTAGTATATGTACTCCACCGTTTTTCTGGTGTCCAAAAAATTATAATAACTACTAGCAATGTGCCAATGCGTTGCCACATGATCAGAGTAGATTAATAAATATTCACCGATTTGATAGGAAAAAAAGTCTAGTTTTGAAATACGTATATCACTAAAAAAATGTTATGTTTCACTCAAAATATATTCCGTTGGCGGTTTTGAGGAGATAAGGGAGGAATGTTGTTGGTTTCAAGATTCGAGAAGTGGTATATGTCTAATTTCTACTCTTACTAGCAATATGCACGTGCGTTGCACGGAACATCAAGATCTTGTGGGAGAAAAGGATGAACAAGGGAAGGCCTTATCTACAAATGTGGAGAGGAGTGCGGGTAAATTGCCATAGTTCCGTTCCTATCCGTCAGATATAAATCAGACGGCCTATATTGCAGGATGGCAGGCCCACCATCATCACCAACTCTGTTTTTTATCCCTACTCTTATAAAAAGCATAGTCGGTGATGATTGTGTGCCTACCATCCTGCAATATAAACGTCCTACTAACAGATAGGAAGGAAACTATGGCAATTTTGCAAAAGATACCCATACCCTCTCCACACTTGCAAATAAGGCCTTCCCTTGTTCATCCTTTTCTCCCACAAGATAAACTACTCATACAAATGCATCTTCATGTTCCGTGCAACGCATGGGCATCTTGCTAGTTGTTGCAAAAAGCCCATGTGTGAGAGAGGGAGAGGGAGAGAGGTGGAGGACGGAGTGCATGTGTGGCAAAGACACAAATAGTGTGTGCGCGAGAGGTATCAGCTTAAAATGAGGTGATAGTGTGTGTGTGCACGATCAAGAGGGCGTGTCTCAAGAAGGGAAGAAAAATATACATAGATATAAGGAGCGGGAGAGAGACATGTATGCGATAGTGGAAGCACGAGTGTGCGGGTGTATAAACCTATCTAGAGGCTAGTTGATAAATGTTTGTGAGAGAAATACGAGTCGGTGGTGCGAAAGCGAGAGTTTTGTGTGTGTGAGAGAGAGAGACGGTAGTCGTGAATGGGAGTGGAAGCAGGAGTTGTGTGTGTGAGAGAGAGAGGGGGGGGGTTTGTCGATCGATAAACAAATGAATAATGTCACCTGGGATGGAGATTTAAAAGGAGACCGCAACAAATGTTGTGTCTACAGGAGAGAGAGAGAGAGAGAGAGAGAGAGAGAGAGAGAGAGAGAGTAATTTTAGTGGTATGATTCATATCTAGAGACATATAGGGTGTGTGAGAGAATCCCATAGAGAGAAATACAAAGTGAAAGACGAGTGGAGACTGTGTGTGTGGCGGTGAAAAAGAAAGCTTAGGTACCTAGTGATACGAGAGAACGGTAGAGACGTGAGAGATAATGGAAACCGTGTAATGTATAATGATAGGGAGAGTGTGACACTTATCAAGGGAGACGTCGAGAGACCATGTTTGCGAGGATAGGAGAAACATGAAATGAGCGTGCGGGTGAGCTGGAGAAAAGAGAGTGATAGCTACATGAAGGAGCATGCATGCGAGAGAGATGGGCATGAAAGGAGTGAACATAAAAGGAATTTAAATATTTGAATTCGAGATGATGATACATGTAATCCATACTCGAACCAAAATTGATCTATCAAACATGCATACCCATATGAATTCACGCGCATCTATGTTATTTAATATGTAGATATTACTAATCCATACATTTTAGTAGAACATAATTTGGTTTAATTTTTTGAATTCAACCTTATGATTTTGAGATCATTGTATTTGTAAATCATATTATACATATAAAGGAGCAGAATTCTTTTTGTGCTTTTGAAAGTATATATAAAAATGATGTATATAGAATTTTATTCCAATGAAAATGGATCCCGCCTAAAAAATAGAATACAAATGGGATTCGAATTGAGTTGGCACGGTAAACGTGCACTCGCAAAATTTGAACGAAGCGGGGAAAGTCGCGAAAGAATCAGAAACCAAAATCTGCGAGATGGAAATTACTACTGCCTATCCCTGCCACGCAAGGCCTATCTGCTTGATTTCTATAGGGTTTGATAGTGGTAGGTTTGTAATTTCACTCAAACGTGACATAACCGCCTCTCACCCGGATTCATACACGGTGGGCGCCAAAACACAGTGTGTCCTCGGCCGAAATCGACTCCCTCCCCGATTCATACACGGTGGGCGCCAAAAACAAACTCTCTCTGCAAATATTCAGTGTATGCGAGATTACCGTCCTATCCCCAACCGACTAATATTGCTGTGATGTAGAAAATTTGACACAGGGGCTAAGTTTGTAAATTTCCTTGCATTTAATACAAGCGCGCCCTAAAGACATGGTTCCCCCCTTCGTCTCCACCTCCATTTCCCTATTCGTACTCCGTGGGCGCCAAAACGCCCTCTCCACCCAGCCTCCTCTGTCCGCCACCCCATCCACCGCCGTCCTCCTCCACCATTCCGGAACTGATACCCGACGCCGCCATCCATTACAAGAGATCGACCTCTCTCATCCACGGCTTTGGACCGGGATCCTTGCATCCCGTCCTCTCGCTTCATCCCCCCGTCGTCCACCTTGCCGGTGCCGCTCCTACGACCGTCTCATCCACCGCGCCCTGCCGCCAACGTCTAACCTCCTAGATCTGCTTCCACGCTGCCGACAGCGATCGCTACCGCAGCACCGTCAAATTCCCAGCAAATGCATACACGGCGTCGCACCAGAGGCAGTACTCTTTCGTATCTGCTCAACTTATTTATCGCAGCAAGAAAATAGATCGCCACTGCTTTACTCTGATTTCTTGTCCATCACTTACTTGCTAGTTGAGAGCAAACATTGGTTGCGAGGTTGCCTTTGTCCGGTTTGCACCTTCAGATCCGCCATGGCAGGCTCAACACTATACTCCCAATGCTTATGGTTTTCCCCTTTTATATTCCACGCTAGTTAAATCACAGTAGACTAAATTTCAAAATTGGGTCAGTCGATTTTCATAAGATTGCATCAAAGCATCAACAATGTGTTCGGTAAAGGCCTTATTTTGACTATAAGCATGAGGAGAATTTAGAACGGTTTGCAACAAGGAAATACAATCAATTAAAGAGAAACTTTCATAATTAAATGCCCTGAGATCCAATATAGTGGGTTTAGCAATATCTAGATTTTTATTTCTTTCAATCCCACTTTTATCAATTTCGTCATCAAGATCTAAAAACTGCGAATTCTTAGAACGCCTTCTAGGTAAAGGAAGATCATATTCAGTTTCATCAAGATTCATATTGCAAAACAAAGATTTAATAGGGAACACATCAATAAATTTTAGATCTTCATCTTGATTTTCATAGGAATTCGGTTTAGCGGCCATCTTATTGACTAAGGTAGCTTGCATATCCGAAATTTCAGCGATCATCTTTTCAAGACGAGCAATTTGGGCTCTTATACCATCAAATTCTTTAGACATATCATCGAGCTCTTTATTCATATAACTCATAAAACTCTTTTGTTCGTTAAGCTCGTTTCTAAAGAAATTATTATGCTCAAATTGCAAAACCATAAACTTCCTGACATTGTTTTCGATCTCCTCTAGCCTTTTAAGGTGAAGATCACCAAATTTAGGTAGGGCCATCGCGACAAACTAGCAAACTTAACACACGAGCAAACAAAGGGACGAGGAAAAGGCAAAGGGAAAAAGAGAAGGAGATTGGGAAAGAGAGGGAGAATAAAACGGCAAGGGTGAAGTGGGGGAGAGGAAAACGAGAGGCAAATGGCAAATAATGTAATGCGAGAGATAGGGATTGCGATGGGTACTTGGTATGGTTGACTTGCTTGCGTGAGCCTCTGCAACGGCACTAGAAATTCTTCTTGCTACATCTTGAGCAATCGCGTTGGATTTCCCGAAGAGGAGAGGATGATGCAGCAAAGTAGCGTAAGTATTTCCCTCAGCTTTTGAGAACCAAGGTATCAATCCAAGAGGGAGACCACGCACAAGTCCCTCGTACCTACACAAAACGATAGCAACTCGCAACCAACGCGATTAGGGGTTGTCAATCCCTTCACGGTCACTTACGATAGTGAGATCTGATAGAGATGATAAATAATATTTTTGGTATTTTTGATAGATAGATGCAAAGTAAAAAGTAAAAGCAAAGTAAAAACAAAGTAAGTAAATAAAGTGATAGAGATTGATATGATGAGAATAGACCCGGGGGCCATAGGTTTCACTAGTGGCTTCTCTCAAGAGCATAGATATTCTATGGTGGGTGAACAAATTACTGTTGAGCAATTGACAGAATTGAGCATAGTTATGAGTATATCTAGGCAATGATCATGTATATAGGCATCACGTCCAAAAAAAGTAGATCGAAACGATTCTGCATCTACTACTATTACTCCACTCATCGACCGCTATCCAAAGATGCATCTAGAGTATTAAGTTAAAAATAGAGTAACGCCTTAAGCAAGATGACATGATGTAGAGGAATAAATTCACGCAATATGATAAATACCCCATCTTGTTATCCTCGATGGCAACAATACAATACGTGCCTTGCAACCCTTTCTCATCCTTTGGGTAAGGACACCGCAAGATTGAACCCAAAGCCATGCACTTCTCACATTGCAAGAACTACCAATCTAGTTGGCCAAACCAAACGGATAATTCAAAGAGACTTGCAAAGATAACTCAATCATACATAAAAGAATTCAGAGAAGAATCAAATATTTTCCATAGATAATCTGGATCATAAACCCACAATTCATCGGTCTCAACAAACACACCGCAACAAGAAGATTACATCGAATAGATCTCCACAAGAGAGGGGGAGAACATTGTATTGAGATCCAAAAAGAGAGAAGAAGCCATCTAGCTACTAGCTATGGACCCGAAGGTCTGAAGTAAACTACTCACACTTCATCGGAGGGGCTATGGTGCTGATGTAGAAGCCCTCCGTGGCGGCTGCCCCCTCCCATGAGCTCTAACAGGCCCCAAGATGGGATCTCGTGGATCTGAGAAGGTTGCAGCGGTGGAATTAGGTTTTTGGCTCCTGTTACGATCGCTTGGGGATACGAGGTATATATAGGAGGAAGGAGTACGTCGGTGGAGCGCCAGGGGGCCCACAAGGTAGGGGGGCGCGCCCTCCACCCTCGTGACCGCATCTGGCTCTTCTTTGAGTAGGGTCCAAGTCTACTGGATCACGTTGGTTTGGAAAATCTCGTTCCCGAAGGTTTCATTCCCTTTGGACTCCGTTTGATATTCCGCTTTCTTGAAACACGAAATAGGCAAAAACAACAATTACGGGCTGGGCCTCCGGTTAATAGGTTAGTCCCAAAAGTAATATAAAAGTGGAAAATAAAGCCCAATATAGTCCAAAACAGTAGATAAAGTAGCATGGAGCAATCAAAAATTATAGATACGTTGGAGACATATCAGGCATCCCCAAGCTTAATTTCTGCTCGTCCTCGAGTAGGTAAATGATAAAAAAAGAATTTTTGATGCGGAGTGATACTTTGGCACAATTTCAATATAAATCTTCTTACTTGTGATATGAATATTCAGATCCGAAAGATTCAAGACAAAAGTTCATATTGACACAAAAATAATAATACTTCAAGCATACTAATCAGAGCAATCATGTCTTCTCAAAATAACATGGCAAAAGAAAGTTCATCCCTACAAAATCATATAGTTAGGCTATGCTTCATTTTCGTCACACAAAGATGTTCCCAACTTCTATAACCCCGATGACAATCCAAGCAATTGTTTCATACTCAAATAATCTCAAACTTTTTCACCCTTCACGCACTACATGAGCGCGAGCCATGGATATAGCACTATGGGTGGAATAGAATATGATGATGGGATTGTGTGGAGAAGACAAAAAAGGAGAAAGTCTCACATTGACGAGGCTAATCAACGGGCTATGGAGATGCCCATCAATTGATGTCAACATGAGGAGTAGGGATTGCCATGCCACGGATGCACTAGAGCTATAAGTATATGAAAGCTCTACAAAAGAAACTAAGTGGGTGTGCATCCAACTTGCTTGCTCACGAAGACCTAGGGCATTTTGAGGAAGCCCATCATTGGAATATACAAGCCAAGTTCTATAATGAAAAATTCCCTATATGAAAGTGACAAAATGAGAGACTCTCTATCATGAAGATCTTGGTGCTACTTTGAAGCACAAGTGTGGAGGATAGTAGCATTGTCCCTTCTCTCTTTTTCTCTCATTTTTTTGGCCTTGCTTTTTTTTCTTTTTTTTTTATTTTTATTTTTTTCGTCCAGAGTCTCATCCCGACTTATGGGGGAATCATAGTCTCCATCATCCTTTCCTCACTTGGGACAATGCTCTAATAATGATGATCATCACACTTTTATTTCTCTTATAACTCAACAATTACAACTCGAAACTTAGAACAAAATATGACTCTATTTGAATGCCTCCGGCGGTATACCGGGATGGTGCAATGAATCAAGAGTGACATATATGGAAAATAATGCATGGTGGCTTTGCCACAAATACGATGTCAACTACATGATCATGCAATGGCAATATGACAAAAGTAATGTATGTCATAATAATGATGATGGAAGTTGCATGGAAATATATCTCGGAATGGCTATGGAAATGCCATGATAGGTAGGTATGGTGGCTGTTTTTAGGAAGATATAAGGAGGTTTATGTGTGATACACCGTATCGTATCACGGGGTTTGGATGCACTGGCGAAGTTTGCACCAACTCTCAAGGTGAGAAAGGGCAATGCACGGTACCAAAGAGGCTAGCAAAGGCGGAAAGGTGAGAGTGCGTATAATCCATGGACTCAACATTAGTCAAAAGAACTCATATACTTATTGCAAAAATTTAGAAGCCATCAAAAATCAAGTACTACGCGCATGCTCCTAGGGGATAGATTGGTAGGAAAAGACCATCGCCGTCCCCGACCGCCACTCATAAGGATGCACAAGCCAGTACACTTCATGTTTCAAATTTGTTACACAACTTTAACCATACGTGCATGCTACGGGACTTGCAAACTTCAACACAAGTATTTCTCAAATTCACAATTATCAACTAGCACGACTTTGATATTATCACCTCCATATCTCAAAACAATCATCAAGCATCAAACTTATCTTAGTATTCAATTCACTCAAAAAGAAAGTTTCACATATCTTGAACACTAAGTATATTAACATTAAGCAAATTACCATGCTTTTAACGACTCTCAAAATAATCTAAGTGAAGCATGAGAGATCAATAGTTTCTTTAAAACAAATCCACCACCGTGCTCTAAAATATATAAGTGAAGCACTAGAGCAAAAATTATCACGCTCAAAAGATATAAGTGAAGCACTATGAGCAAAACTATCAAGCTCAAAAGATATAAGTGAAGCACATAGAGTATTCTAACAAATTACAAATCATGTATGGCTCTCTCAAAAGGTGTGTACAGCAAGGATGATTGTGGTAAACTAACAAGCAAAGACGCAAATAATACAAGACGCTTCAAGCAAAACACATATCATGTGGTGAATAAAAATATAGCTCCAAGTAAATTACCGATGGAAGTGGATGAAAGAGGGGATGCCTTCCGGCATCCCCAAGCTTTGACTTTTGGTGTCCTTGTATTATCTTGGGGGTGCCATGGGCATCCCCAAGCTTAGGCTCTTGCCACTCCTTGTTCCATAATCCATCAAAAGAATTCACCCAAAACTTGAAAACTTCACAACACAAAACTCAACAGAAATCGCGTGAGCTCCGTTAGAGAAAGAAAACAAAAGACTACTTCAAGGTACTGTAATGAACTCATTCTTTATTTATATTGGTGTTAAACCTACTTTATTCCAACTTCTCTATGGATTATAAACTATTTTACTAGCCATAGATTCATCAAAATAAGCAAACAACACACGAAAAACAGAATCTGTCAAAAACAGAACAGTCTGTAGCAATCTGTAACTAATGAAAACTTCTGGAACTCTAAAAATTCTACCAAAATTAGATGACCTGGAAAATTTGTTTATTGATCAGCAGCAATTGTAATCAGTATTTTATCACGTTCTGGTGATTTTTAAAATTTCGGGCACTGAGCGCAAAGTTTCTGGAAATTACAGCAAGATCAAATAACTATCATCCAAGAAGATCCAATAGGTTTAACTTGGCACAAACACTAATTAAAAGATAAAATCACATCTAAACAGAGGCTATATGGATTATTTATTCCTAAACGTAAGCAAAAACAAAGAACACAAAATAAAATTGGGTTGCCTCCCAACAAGCGCTATCGTTTAACGCCCCTAGCTAGGCATAAAAGCAAGGATAGATCTAGGTATTGCCATCTTTGGTAGGCAATCCATAAGTGGCTCTCATAATAGATTCATATGGTAATTTTATTTTATTTCTAGGGAAGTGTTTCATGCCCTTCTTTAAGGGAAATTGGAATCTAATATTCCCTTCCTTCATATCAATAATTGCACCAATCGTTCTAAGGAAAGGTCTACCAAGAATAATAGGACATGAAGGATTGCAATCTATATCAAGAACGTTAAAATCTACGGGCACATAATTCCTATTTGCAACAATAAGCACATCATTAATTCTTCCCATAGGTTTTTTAATAGTGGAATCCGCAAGATGCAAGTTTAGAGAGCAATCATCAAAATCACGGAAATCAAGCAAATCACATAAAGTTTTGGGAATAGTAGAGACACTAGCACCCGAATCACACAAAGCATGAAACTCAAAATCTTTAATTTTAATTTTAATAGTAGGTTCCCACTCATCATAGAGTTTTCTAGGGATAGAAACTTTCAACTCAAGTTTTTCTTCATAAGATTGCATCAAAGCATCAACAATGTGTTCGGTAAAGGCCTTATTTTGACTATAAGCATGAGGAGAATTTAGCACGGTTTGCAACAAGGAAATACAATCAATTAAAGAGCAATTTTCATAATTAAATTCCTTGAGATCCAATATAGTGGGTTTAGCAATATCTATATTTTATTTCTTTCAATCCCACTTTTATCAATTTCATCATCAAGATCTAAAAACTCCGAATTCTTAGAACGCCTTCTAGGTAAAGGAAGATCATATTCAGTTTCATCAAGATTCATATTGCAAAACAAAGATTTAATAGGGTACACATCAATAACTTTTAGATCTTCATATTGATTTTCATAGGAATTCGGTTTAGCGGCTATCTTATTGACTAAGGTAGCTTGCATATCCGAAATTTCAGCGGTCATCTTTTCAAGACGAGCAATTTGGGCTCTTATACCATCAAATTATTTGGACATATCATCGAGCTATTTATTCATATAACTCGTAAAACTCTTTTGTTCCTTAAGCTCGTTTCTAAAGAAATTATTATGCTCAAATTGCAAAACCATAAACTTCCTGACATTGTTTTCGATCTCCTCTAGCCTTTTAAGGTGAAGATCACCAAATTTAGGTAGGGCCATCGCGACAAACTAGCAAACTAAACACACGAGCAAACAAAGGGACGAGGAAAAGGCAAAGGGAAAAAGAGAAGGAGATTGGGAAAGAGAGGGCGAATAAAACGACAAGGGTGAAGTGGGGGAGAGGAAAATGAGAGGCAAATGGCAAATAATGTAATGCGAGAGATAGGGATTGCGATGGGTACTTGGTATGGTTGACTTGCTTGCGTGAGCCTCCCCGGCAACGGCCAGAAATTCTTCTTGCTACCTCTTGAGCACTGCGTTGGATTTCCCGAAGAGGAGAGGATGATGCAGCAAAGTAGCGTAAGTATTTCCCTCAGTTTTTGAGAACCAAGGTATCAATCCAGTAGGAGACCACGCACAAGTCCCTCGTACCTACACAAAACGATAGCAACTCGCAACCAATCCGATTAGGGGTTGTCAATCCCTTCACGGTCACTTACGATAGTGAGATATGATAGAGATGATAAATAATATTTTTGGTATTTTTGATAGATAGATGCAAAGTAAAAAGTAAAAGCAAAGTAAAAACAAAGTAAGTAAATAAAGTGATAGAGATTGATATGATGAGAATAGACCCGGGGGCCATAGGTTTCACTAGTGGCTTCTCTCAAGAGCATAGATATTCTACGGTGGGTGAAGAAATTACTTGTTGAGCAATTGATGAATTGAGCATAGTTATGAGTATATCTAGGCAATGATCATGTATATAGGCATCACGTCCAAAACAAGTAGATCAAAACGATTACGCATCTACTACTATTACTCCACTCATCGACCGCTATCCAAAGATGCATCTAGAGTATTAAGTTAAAACAGCAGTAACGCCTTAAGCAAGATGACATGATGTAGAGGAATAAATTCATGCAATATGATAAATACCCCATCTTGTTATCCCGGATGGCAACAATACAATACGTGCCTTGCAACCCTTTACATCCTTTGGGTAAGGACACCGCAAGATTGAACCCAAAGCCATGCACTTCTCCCATTGCAAGAACTATCAATCTAGTTGGACAAACCAAACGGATAATTCGAAGAGACTTGCAAAGATAACTCAATCATACATAAAAGAATTCAGAGAAGAATCGAATATTTTCCATAGATAATCTTTGGATCATAAACCCACAATTCATCGGTCTCAACAAACACACCGCAAAAAAGAAGATTACATCGAATAGATCTCCATGAGAGAGGGGAGAACATTGTATTGAGATCCAAAAGAGAGAAGAAGCCATCTCGCTACTAGCTATGGACCCGAAGGTGCAAGTAAACTACTCACACTTCATCGGAGGGGCTATGGTGATGATGTAGAAGCCCTCCGTGGTGGATGCCCCCTCCGGCGGATCTCCGGAACAGGCCCCAAGATGGGATCTCGTGGATACAAAAGGTTGCGGCGGTGGAATTAGGTTTTTGGCTCTTGTTCTGATCGTTTGGGGATACGTAGGTATATATAGGAGGAAGAATGCGTCGGTGGAGGCGTCGGGGGCCCACGAGGTAGGGCGCGCCAGGGCGCGCCCTCCACCTCGTTACCGCCTCGCACTTCTTGGAGTAGGGTCCAAGTCTCTGGATCACGTTCGGTTGGAAAATCACGTTCGAAGGTTTCATTCCGTTTGGACTCCGTTTGATATTTCGTTTCTTCGAAACACTGAAATAGGCAAAAAACAACAATTCTAGGCTGGGCCTCCGGTTAATAGGTTAGTCCCAAAAGTAATATAAAAGTGGAAATAAAGCCCAATATGGTCCAAAACAGTAGATAAAGTAGCATGGAGCAATCAAAAATTATAGATACGTTGGAGACGTATCACACATATATTCCAACAAGTTCCACTTTGCTGATTTTACTCTGATGCTTACGGCTTTCCCGTTATATCTACACTATGATCTGTGTAGCTGCTTTGTGTCGCACTAGCAGCAGTCCACTCTTGAAGCTAAACACCGCAATGACTTACAAAATTGGCATCAAGGCATTGAGTGCCATTCTGGATGCAATGAAACTCATACGCCCACCACCTGTTGATTCTTGTTCAGAATATGATCCTAATGACTATTCTAACCTCGAGGAGTCAAAGGCAGACGGCCTGTCCTGTTCACCCATCAAGGTGCCTGTTCTAATTTGCCAAGGTTTTATTGATTACGTGTATCTTGCATATGTTGTCTTGCATTTCTTCTACTTTGTTGCACCGCCATCTGCTTAGTTTACTCATCATATATGTCGAGATGCCATGCCCATCCATTATCAATACATATTCCATCTGTCATCATAACATGTTTTTCCACTCAAATGATGTTCTTGTGCATCAGACATCAAAAAGGAAGAGGGTGATTGCTGAACCTGAAGGAGCACCGGCAAAGTCCTTGAAAAACGTGGTTGTGCCGGAGAAATCAGACAGCACCCCACTTATATTGGTTGTACAACCAGTGACATGATAACCCACAAGTATAGGGGATCGCAACAGCTTTCGAGGGTAGAGTATTCAACCCAAATTTTTGATTCGACACAAGGGGAGCCAAAGAATATTCTTGAGTATTAGCAGTTGAGTTGTCAATTCAACCACACCTGGATAACTTAGTATCTGCAGCAAAGTGTTTAGTAGCAAAAGTGGTATGATAATAATAGTAACGGTAGCAAAAGTAAAAATAAATGTTTTTCGGTTTTTGTAGTAGTTGTATAAAGAGTAACGGAAAAGTAAATAAGCGAAGAACAATATATGAAAAGCTCGTAGGCACCGGATCAGTGATGGATAATTATGCCGGATGCGATTCCTCATGCAATAGTTATAACATAGGGTGATATAGAACTAGCTCCAATTCATCAATGTAATGTAGGCATGTATTCCATAAATAGTCATACGTGCTTATGGAAAAGAACTTGTATGACATCTTTTGTCCTACCCTCCCGTTGCAGCGGGGTCCTTACGGAAACTAAGGGATATTAAGGCCTCCTTTTAATAGAGAACCGGACCAAAGCATTAAAACATAGTGAATACGTGAACTCCTCAAACTACGGTCATCACCGAAAAGTATCCCGATTATTGTCACTCCGGGGTTGTCGGATCATAACACATAATAGGTGACTATAGACTTGCAAGATAGGATCAAGAACACACATATATTCATGAAAACATAATAGGTTCAGATCTGAAATCATGGCACTCGGGCCCTAGTGACAAGCATTAAGCATAGCAAAGTCACAGCAACATCAATCTCAGAACATAGTGGATACTAGGGATCAAACCCTAACAAAACTAACTTGTTTACATGGTGAATCTCATCCAACCCATCACTGTCCAGCAAGCCTACGATGGAATTACTCACGCACGGTGGTGAGCATCATGGAATTGGTGATGGAGGATGGTTGATGATGACGACGGCGACGAATCCCCCTCTCCGGAGCCCCGAACGGACTCCAGATCAGCCCTCCCGAGAGAGATTAGGGCTTGGCGGCGGCTCCGTGTCGTGAAACGCGATGAAACTTTCTCTCTGATTTTTCTCTCCCCGAGACGGAATATATGGAGTTGGAGTTGAGGTCGGAGGAGGTCCAGGGGGCCACGAGATAGGGGCGCGCACTAGGGGCGCCTGTCTCGTGGACAGGCCCCGGCCCCCGATGTATTTCTTTCGCCCAATAATTCTTATAAATTCCAAAAAGTGCCTCCGTTGATTTCCAGGTCATTCCGAGAACTTTTCTTTTCTACACATAAAATAACATCATGGTAGTTCTGCTGAAAACAGCGTCAGTCCTGGTTCGTTTCATGCAAATCATGCAAGTTAGAGTCCAAAACAAGGGCACAAGTGTTTGGAAAAGTAGATATGTTGGAGACGTATCATGACACAAAATGTAGGACCGACTCCAGCAGACTGTACCCATACTTCACTGGCCACACCACTAGCCGCACCAAACCGGACCTGCACTCCAGCAAAAGGTATGCAATACCAATGAATTTTTTTAGCTCTGCATTGTTCTTGTAAGTACCTGTTGTCCTTTATCAATGTACTTATATTGACAGGTAGTTGTTCATCTACCATCACTCTGCAACTTATTTTCCTTTGCCCTCCATTTTCTACACAAGATCTATATTTACTCTTACCATAAGGTTGGATAACACCGATGGTATTGAACAAGTTTAGCTCTGCATTGTTCTTGGCTGTACCTTTTGCCTGTATCACTGTACTTACATTTATAGCTACTTGGTTATGTAGCATCACTCTTCATCTTATCTTAAATATTCTCCATTTTTCTTATATTGTCACATCTATATTTACTCTTAACAAAATGTAGAATAAAGGCAATGCTTATGAAGAAGACTCGGTGGTAAACTTCTTGAATTGCCCCCCCCCCATCAACATGGACAAGGGCTTTATAGAGCCCGCCTTCACCAATAATGTAAGTTTGTCCTTCTCAAGCCTTCAAACTTTGTTGTGCATATTTGGTTAGGCATGACTGCAACAGCTGTTTATTTTTGGTGTTTGCATAAAATTGCATGTTTAAAGTTTATTATGTAGTTCATAAACAAAAGTTTGTCCTTCTCAATTTAAGTTTTCAGTTGTACAACCAAGTTCCTTCTTCATACCATGTAAAGTAAACTATCCAGAGCAAGTGATCTTCTTTTGCACTGCATGTATGCTTCTTTTCTTGATCCGTAATCCAGTGGTGTGGTGAACCTACCCACTACAACACAATGTCATATTTTGCAATGTCTTAACTATGAACAATGTCATATCTTTCTACTATTATTTAAACCGTCTCTTTATTTGCCAACCTGAAATGGGATAAATTGACAGCACACTAACCATTGATACTTATGACTTCTTGATCTGTAATCGAGTGGTGTCGTGAAGCTGCCAACTCCTTCACAATGTCATTTCCTGCCATGTCTTGACCTGAACAATATCATATTGTGTTAATGCAATTTTAAACTGTGTCACTTTATTCACAAGAAGAAATGTGATGAATTGTCAAGACGATACTTTTATGTGCAAAACCTATCATATGTCCGCTTGTTTATCTTTCAGAGTGAGGAGGATATAAGTGTTAAACACGCAGCCTCATCACCTTGTTGCTCACCGCTATGTTGCAGCTCAAATAGGCTAACCTTTCTTCAACTCTATTGAAGTGTTGTCGGTTTTGTATATTATTTTGTCAGCGTGTTTAGTTGCACCGGTGGCGATCTTTGATGCCCCGTGTATGTAATCTGTTATCTGCTTGTACTTTATTATCATAGTGGCGAACTTTGATGCCCAGCGGATGTAATATGCCGTAATTTCTTTATTGTATAGTCTAGGTTTTTTCTTATTCACGATGCTGCAGTTATTTTACTGTATATATATATATATGCTGTCTTTGCAGTAAACCGGCCAAACCATAAAATTACGGTACATAATCGGGCCGTCATGCAATCACGATGTATGATCCGCATCATGGGCCCCGTCATCTTGGTCTGTTAGAAGGCCTAAATGTAAACTGGCCCACTAGTAGAGTCGGGCCTTTAATAGGCCCAGTAAACCGCCGACCCTCTTTTCGCAAGAAAACTCAATGGGCTTTAGGAGGTTGACAAGTAGGTTGGGCCTGAAACGTGCCGAACAGCTCACGGGTCGGTAGAAGCCCGAAATGGACCCCGGCCCATGATTGTGCCAATCAAATCACGGGCTTTTAACAGGCCAAAATTGTCTCGGTCCTTGTTTGGCCCAATCAGATTATCGGTCATGAAAGCAGGCGGATGCATATCTTGGGCCGTAGTTAGGCCCAACTATATGACGGCGTTTAACGGGCCGAAATTAATATAGGGCCGAAATGTTAAACGGGCCCTTAACAGGCGAAACTAATATCGGTGAACTACTAAATGGGCCTTTAGCAAGTGGGCCCAAAAGCATAGCCCAAATGACGGGCCGGATCTGATATGGGCCATAATTTAGCCCAAAGCCTCTTAAAGGGCCGGACCTGATCTGGGCCGTAATTTGGCCTAGAACATGGTAGGCTTTTAATGGGCCGGATCTCATATGGGCGATTGTTAGGCCCGGAACGTGGCAGGCCATCAATGGACCGGATCAAATATGGGCTGACATTTGGCCAAAACATGGCAGCCAGTTAATGGGCCGGCCTACTAGGGTCCTCAAAATCTTGTGGGCCTACAACTGGGCCGGCCCATTAATGTCGGCGAAATCTCGTGGGCCTTTAGCTGGGCCGGCCCATTATGGTCCACAAAAAACTTGTGGGCCTTCACCTGGGCTGGCCCATTATGGGCCGCAAAAATCTTGTGGGCCTTTACCTGGGCCGGCCCATTATGTCCTGCAAAAATCTTGTGGGCCTTTAGCTGGGCCAGCCCATTATGGTCTGCAAAATCTAATGGGCCTTTAGCTGGGCCGGCCCATTATGGTCCGCAAAATCTTGCGGGCCTTTAGTTGGGCCGGCCCATTTAAACTTTATGGTCCACTTTTGGGCCGGTCCACGTGTCAACATATCATAGGCGCATCTCGCCCATTGGATGAGTGACACTGTACAACGCGAGTCGACACGTGTTTCCGTCAGCCAATCAGAATTTTACACATGGGAAATCCCCATTGGTCCGGGCTGTTAACGGGTTATCAGATCCAAAATCGAAACCGATAGCTTAACGGTGTTCGGTTACGGTGGATGCCACATGTCGGTCACCCTTGAGGAAAGCACTTCTGTGACGCGCGATTTATCGTCATGGAAGTGGACACTTCCGTGATGATAATTTTGGTAATGTCATGGAACACTTCTACGACAAAGACAGTATGACTATCTTGATTCTGTCATAAAATTGTCATGGATGTACATGCATGACAGAAAACGTGACCTACTGTGACAAACACGTATCATCACGGAAGTGTATTTTTTTGTAGTGCCTACTCCCAATGGGAGTAGGACTCCTCATGGGGCGCGCCATAGGAGGCCGGCCCCCTCCCCCTCTTCCACTCCTTTATATACGGGGAGGGGGCACCCCTTGGAGACACAACAATTGATCATTGATCTTTTAGTCGTGTGCGGTGCCCCACTCCACCATAATCAACCTCGGTCATATCGTACCGGTGCTTAGGCGAAGCCCTGCGTCGGTAGCTTTATCAACACCGTCACCACGCCTTGCGGTCGACGAAGCTCTTCCCAAGCTCTCTTTGGATCGTGAGTTCGCGGACGCCACCGAAGCTGAACGCGTGAACGCCGGAGGTGCCATACGTTCGGTACTGAGGATCGGTCGATCGTGAAGACGTACGACTACATCAACCGTGTTGTCATAACGCTTCCGCTTATGATCTACAAGGGTACGTAGATGACGCTCTCCCCTCTCGTTGCTATGCATCACCATGCTCTTGCGTGTGCGTAGGAATTTTTTTGAAATTACTATGTTCCCCAAAAGTGGCATCCGAGCCAGGTTATATTTGTAGATGTTATATGCACGAGTAGAACACAAGTGAGTTGTGGGCGATACAAGTCATACTGCTTACCAGCATGTCATACTTTGGTTCGGCGGTATTGTTGGATGAAGCGGCCCGGACCGACATTACGCCAGACGCTTACGCGAGACTGGTTCTACCGACGTGCTTTGCACACAGGTGACTGGCGGGTGTCAGTTTCTCCAACTTTAGTTGAACCGAGTGTGACTACGTCCGGTCCTTGTGAAGGTTAAAACAACACTAACTTGATGAAATATTGTTGTGGTTTTGATGCGTAGGTAAGAACGGTTCTTGCTCAGCCCGTAGCAGCCACGTAAAACTTGCAACAACAAAGTAGAGGTCGTCT
The DNA here is from genome assembly GCA_021605145.1 of Aegilops bicornis. Taxonomy (NCBI): domain Eukaryota; kingdom Viridiplantae; phylum Streptophyta; class Magnoliopsida; order Poales; family Poaceae; genus Aegilops; species Aegilops bicornis. Next base: position 536,826,193 of record CM038670.1, read on the forward strand.
AACTTGTTTTTGCAGGGCATGCTGTGATGTGATATGGTCAAGACATGATGCTAAATTTTATTGTATGAGATGATCATGTTTTGTAACCAAGTTATCAGCAACTGGCAGGAGCCGTATGGTTGTCGCTTTATTGTATGAAATGCAATCGCCATGTAATTGCTTTACTTTATCACTAAGCGGTAGAGATAGTCGTAGAAGCAATAGTTCGTGAGACGACAACGGTGCTACAATGGAGATCAAGGTGTCGCACCGGTGACGATGGTGATCATGACAGTGCTTTGGAGATGGAGATCAAAGGCGCAAGATGATGATGGTCATATCATATCACTTATATTGATTGCATGTGATGTTTATCTTTTATACATCTTATTTTGCTTTGATTGACGGTAGCATTATAAGATGATCTCTCACCAAATTTCAAGGTACAAGTGTTCTCCCTGAGTATGCACCGTTGCCAAAGTTAAATCGTCGAGACACCACATGATGATCGGGTGTGATAAGCTCTACGTTCATATACAACGGGTGCAAGCCAGTTTTGCACACGCATAAAATACTCAAAGTTAAACTTGACGAGCCTAGCATATGCGGATATGGCCTCGGAACACCGAGATCGAAGGTCGAGCGTGAATCATATAGTAGATATGATCAACATAGTGATGTTCACCATTGAAAACTACTCGATCTCACGTGATGATCGGACATGGTTTAGTTGATATGGATCACGTGATCACTTAGATGATTAGAGGGATGTCTTTCTAAGTGGGAGTTCTTAAGTAATATGATTAATTGAACTTTTAATTTATCATGAACTTAGTCCTGGTAGTATTAGCATATCTATGTTGTAGATCAATAGCTCGCATTTAGCTCCCTGTTTTATTTTTGATATGTTCCTAGAGAAACCTAAGTTGAAAGATGTTAGTAGCAATGATGCGGATTGGATCCGTGATCTGAGGATTATCCTCATTGCTGCACAGAAGAATTATGTCCTTGATGCACCGCTAGGTGACAGACCGATTGCAGACGTTATGACCGTTTGGCAAAGCTCGGTATGATGACTACTTGATAGTTTAGTGCACCATGCTTTACGGCTTAGAATCGGGGCTTCAAAGACGTTTTGAACGCCACGGAGCATATGCGATGTTCCAAGAGTTGAAATTAGTATTTCAGACTCATTCCCATGTCGAAAGGTATGAGACTTTTGACAAGTACTTTGCATACAAGATGGAGGAGAATTGCACAGCTAGTGAGCATGTGCTCAGAATGTCTGAGTACTACAATCACTTGAATCAAGTGGGAGTTAATCTTCTAGATAAGATAGTGATTAAGAGAGTTCTCTAGTCACTATCACCAAGTTACTAGAACTTCGTGATAAACTATAATATGCAAGGGATAACCGAAACGATTCCCAAGCTCTTCGTGATGCTGAAATCGACGAAGGTAGAAATCAAGAAAAGCATCAAGTGTTGATGGTTGACAAGACCACTAGTTTCAAGAAAAGGGCAAAGGGAAGAAGGGAACTTCAAGAAGAACAGCAAGCAAGTTGCTGCTCAAGTGAAGAAACCCAAGTCTGGACCTAAGCACGAGATTGAGTGCTTCTCTTGCCAAAGAAACTGGTCACGGAAGCGGAATCGCCCCAAGTATTTGCCGGATAAGAAGGATGGAAAAGTGAACAAAGGTATATTTGATATACATGATATTGATGTGTACTTTACTAGTGTTTATAGCAACCCCTCGGCATTTGATACTGGTTCAGTTGCTAAGAGTAGTAACTCGAAACGGGAGTTGCAGAATGAACAGAAACTAGTTAAGGGCGAGGTGACGATGTGTGTTGGAAGTAGTTCCAAGATTGATATGATCATCATCGCACACTCCCTATACTTTCGGGATTAGTGTTGAACCTAAATAAGTGTTATTTGGTGTTTGCGTTGAGCATGAATATGATTTGATCATGTTTATTGCAATATGGTTATTCATTTAAGTTTGAGAATAATTGTTGTTACATTTACATGAATAAAACCTTCTATGGTCATACACCCAATGAAAATGGTTTGTTGGATCTCGATCGTAGTAATACACATATTCATAATATTGAAGCCAAAAGATGCAAAGTTAATAATGATAGTGCAACTCATTTGTGGCACTGCCGTTTAGGTCATATTGGTGTAAAGCGCATGAAGAAACTCCATGCCGATGGGATTTTGGAATCACTTGATGCTTGCAAACCATGCCTTATGGGCAAGATGACTAAACTCCGTTCTCCGGAACAATGGAGCGAGCAACTCACTTATTGGAAATAATACATACTGATGTATGCGATCCGATGAGTGTTGAGGCTCGCGGCGGGTATCGTTATTTTCTGACCTTCACAGATGATTTGAGCAGATATGAGTCTATCTACTTGATGAAACATAAGTCTGAAACATTTGAAAAGTTCATATAATTTCAGAGTGAAATGGAAAATCATCGTAACAAGAAAATAAAGTTTCTACGATCTGATCGTGGAGGAGAATATTTGAGTTATGAGTTTGGTCTTCATTTGAAATAATGCGGAATAGTTTCGCAAATCACGCCACCTGGAACACCACAGCGTAATGGTGTATCCGAACGTCATAACCGTACTTTATTAGATATGGTGCGATCTATGATGTCTCTTACCAATTTACCACTATCATTTTGGGGTTATGCATTAGAGACACCTGCATTCATGTTAAATAGGGCACCATCTAAATCTGTTGAGATGACACGGTATGAACTATGGTTTGGTAAGAAACCAAAGTTGTCATTTCTTCAAGTTTGGGGTTGCAATGCTTATGTGAAAAAGTTTCATCCTGATAAGCTCAAACCCAAATCGGAGAAACGTGTCTTCATAGGATACCCAAAGGAGACAGTTGGGTACACCTTCTATCATAGATCCGAAGGCAAGACATTCATTGCTAAGAATGGATCCTTTCTAGAGAAGGAGTTTCTCTCGAAAGAAGTGAGAGGTAGGAAAGTAGAACTTGATGAGGTAATCGTACTGCTCCCTTATTGGAAAGTAGTTCATCACGTAAATCTGTTCTGTGACTCCTACACCAATTAGTGAGGAAGCTAATGATGATGATCACGTAACTTCGAGATCAAGTTACGACCGAACCTCGTAGGGTAAACCAGAGTGAGATCCGCACTGAGTGGTACGGTAATCCTGTTCTGGAGGTCATGTTACTTGACCATGACGAACCTACGAACTATGAGGAAGCGATGATGAGCCCAGATTCCGCGAAATGGCTTGAGGCCATGAAATTTTAGATGGGATCCATGTATGAGAACAAAGTGTGGACTTTGGTTGACTTGCTCGATGATCGGCAAGCCATAGAAAATAAATGGATCTTCAAGAGGAAGACGGACGCTGATAGTAGTGTTACTATCTACAAAGCTAGACTTGTTGAAAAAAGTTTTTTGACAAAGTTCAAGGTGTTGACTACGATGAGATTTTCTCACTCGTAGCGATGCTTAAGTCTGTCTGAATCATGTTAGCAAATTGCCACATTTTATGAAATCTGGCAAATGGATATCAAAACTACATTCCTTAATGGATTTCTTAAAGAAGAGTTGTATATGATGCAACCAGAAGGTTTTGTCGATCCTAAAGGTGCTAACAAAGTGTGCAAGCTCCAGCGATCCATCTATGGACTGGTGCAAGCATCTCGGAGTTGGAATAAATGTTTTGATAGTGTGAACAAAGCATATGGTTTATACAGACTTTTGGAGAAGCCTGTATTTACAAGAAAGTGAGTGGGAGATCTGTAGCATTTCTAATATAATATGTAGATGACATATTGTTGATTGGAAATGATATAGAATTTCTGGATAGCATAAAAGGATACTTGAACAAGAGTTTTTTCAATAAAAGACCTCGGTGAAGCTGCTTACATATTGAGCATCAAGATCTATAGAGATAGATCAAGATGCTTGATAGGGTTTTTCAATGAGTACATACCTTGACAATATTTTGAAGTAGTTCAAAATAGAAAAGTCAAAGAAAGAGTTTTTGCCTGTGTTACAAGGTGTGAAATTGAGTAAGACTCAAAACCCGACCACGACAGAAGATAGAAAGAGAATGAAAGTCATTCCCTATGCCTCAGCCATAGGTTCTATAAAGTATGCCATGTCTGTGTACGGATCTATTGTATACCCTACACCGAAGTTTGGCAAGGGAGTACAATAGTGATCTAGGAGTAGATCACTGAACAACGGTCAAAATTATCCTTAGTGGAATAAGGATATGTTTCTCGTTTATGGAGGTGACAAAAGGTTCATCGTAACGGGTTACGTCGATGCAAGTCTTGACACTGATCCAGATGACTCTAAGTCTCAATTTGGATACATATTGAAAGTGGGGGCAATTAGCTAGAGTAGCTCCGTGCAGAGCATTGTTGACATAGAGATTTTCAAAATACATACGGATCTGAATATGGCAGACCCGTTGACTAAACTTCTCTCATAAGCAAAACATGATCACACCTTAGTACTCTTTGGGTGTTAATCACATGGCGATGTGAACTAAGATTACTGACTCTAGTAAACCCTTTGAGTGTTGGTCACATGACGATGTGAACTACGGGTGTTAATCACATGGTGATGTGAACTATTGGTGTTAAATCACATGGCGATGTGAACTAGATTATTGACTCTAGTGCAAGTGGGAGACTGAAGGAAATATGCCCTAGAGGCAATAATAAAGTTATTATTTATTTTCTTATTTCATGATAAATGTTTATTATTCATGAGAGAATTGTATTAACCGGAAACTTAGTACATGTGTGAATACATAGACAAACAGAGTGTCACTAGTATGCCTCTACTTGACTAGCTCATTGAATCAAAGATGGTTAAGTTTCCTAGCCATAGATATGAGTTGTCGTTTGATTAACGGGATCACATCATTTGAGAATGATGTGATTGACTTGACCCATTCCTTAGCTTAGCATTCGATCATTTAGTATATTGCTATTGATTTCTTCATGACTTATACATGTTCCTATGACTATGAGATTATGCAAGTCCCGAATACCGGAGGAACACTTTGTGTGCTACCAAATGTCACAACATAACTGGGTGATTATAAAGGTGCTCTACAGGTGTCTCCGAAGGTACTTGTTGGGTTGGCATAGATCGAGATTAGGATTTGTCACTCCGATTGTCGGAGAGGTATCTCCGGGCCCTCTCGGTAATGCACATCATAATAAGCAATGCAAGTAATGAGTTAGTTGCGGGATGATGTATTACGGAACGAGTAAAGAGACTTGCCGGTAACTTTATTGAACTAGGTATTGAGATACCGACGATCGAATCTCGGGCAAGTAACATACCGATGACAAAGGGAACAACGTATGTTGTTATGCGGTTTGACCGATAAAGATCTTCATAGAATATGTAGGAACCAGTATGAGCATCCAGGTTCCGCTATTGGTTATTGACCGGAGATGAGTCTCGGTCATGTCTACATAGTTCTCGAACCCGTAGGGTCCACACGCTTAACGTTCGGTGACGATCGGTATTATGAGTTTATGTGTTTTGATGTACCAAAGGTAGTTCGGAGTCCTGGATGTGATCACGGACATGCGAGGAGGCTCGAAATGGTCGAGACATAAAGATTGATATATTGGACGACTATATTCGGACAACGGAATTGTTCCGGGTGGTTTCTGAGAAAACCGGAGTGCCAGAGGGGTTACCGGAACCCCCCGGGGAGTATATTGGGCCTAATGGGCCCTAGTGGGAGAAGCGGAGGGGCGATCAGGGCAGCCGCGCGCCCCGTCCCCCTGTAGTCCGAATTGGACAAGGAGGGGGGGGGGGGCGGCGCCCCCCCCTTTTTTCCTTCTCTCCTTCTCTCCCTTCCTTCCCCTCTCCTACTCCTACTTGGAAGGGGGGAGTAGGACTCCTCATGGGGCGCGCCATAGGAGGCCGTCCCCCTCCTCCACTCCTTTATATACGGGGAGGGGGCACCCCTTGGAGACACAACAATTTATCATTGATCTTTTAGCCGTGTGCGGTGCCCCCCTCCACCATAATCCACCTCGGTCATATCGTAGCGGTGCTTAGGCGAAGCCCTGCGTCGGTAGCTTCATCAACACCGTCACCACACCGTCGAGCTGACGAAGCTCTTCCCCGAAGCTCTACTGGATCGTGAGTTCGCGGGACGTCACCGAACTGAACGTTTGTTGAACGCGGAGGTGCCGTACGTTTGGTACTGAGGATTGGTCGATCGTGAAGACGTACGATTACATCAACCGCGCTGTCATAACGCTTCCGCTTACGGTTTACGAGGGTACGTAGACGACACTCTCCCCTCTCGTTGTTATGCATCACAATGATCTTGCGTGTGCGTAGGAATTTTTTTGAAATTACTACGTTCCCCAACAGCGTGATGGATAGAATGCTGAGGGAGGGGGAGGGCGAGGAGGGCGTGTGCATGCACGAGAGAAAGTTAGTGCTAGCTACAAAGGTTAGAGGATTGTGTGGGTGTAAGAGACTAACAAAGATCATAATTTGATATGAAACTGGATTCATATATTTGAATAGGAGATCATAGTGTTATAAACATATGCATGCATGAATATAGCGGTGATACGGGTGCTGTGGTTTTGCACATGTTATACCATAATGTGATAATGCATGGCGTTTGCAACTCACAGCTAAATGTCGAACAATCTAAGCCATACTATACATCGAACAATCTCATATTTTATTTGAATTTGTGATAACGTGTGGCGTTTGCAGCTTACAACTAAATATCAAACAATCTAAACAATACTATATATCGAACAAACTTACATTTTATTTGAATTTGTCGTAATGTGTGGTGTTTGTAACTCACATCTAAATACTTGTAGGCGTAGGGGGCGGGGCACCATACATTATGTGATAAACACATTATACATAAGAGACATGGTTTAGATTATGAAGATCTAGCTAGAGCTTGAAATGTACTGTCATTTGAAATCAACATAAAGTGGATTCAAAAAATCGAGTTCGAGTTCCTATAGTACACATAGTTCATATCTAACTCGACAGTAATCATGTGGTGTGCTGTGAAGATAATACACAAACGATGGTTTAACTTGACAATAATGATGATTGTAGATCTTATTAAAATAGAGAAATGAATTCAAATGGTTTGACTTCACAACAATCATTATTGTAGATCTTATTCAAATAGATAAACGAATACAAATTTAGTTCATATTGAAGCGGTAGTATATACGTTTGGAATGCACTAAAACGTTCATTTGAGTAGCAGGTTGCATGCATTATACACGTAGCGAAATATTTTAATTGAACATAACATGAATTCAAAGTTTTGAATGACATTTGTAGTGTGAATTGATTTGGTACAGTACACGGGACTAGAATCTCTTGTGTGGTGCGAATTGATTTCTTTTTGTTTTTTCGTCGACGGAAGTGCGAATTGATTTGGAACAGTACAAGTTAGGCTTGTCCGAAAATTTCAACCCGTGGCTTGTTACCCGAAATATTTAAGATATATCTTTGTCTCGTTGTGCTCCGAAAACTCCCTCCATCTCAACCCGCGCCTTGCTATTCCAAAATTACAACGCGCGCGAAAACTCCCACCTCCTGTGAAATCCTGACACACGAAATGCCCGTGATATCCGTGAACCGAAAGAACCGCCTAGCTCAAATCGGTGGGGGTACTTTCGTAACTTACCCCATATTTCGGACAAGCGTGTCCCTAAGCCATGGTTCCCCACTCCCATCCCATCCACCCACCCATTCGTACACCGAGGCCGTGAAAACTCGCGAAGCCCCACACCCTCCTCCGTCCGCCACCCATCCGGAGCCTCTTCCCCGACGACGTCGTCCACAACAACACCCCGACGTCCCTCATCCACCGTACCAGATGAGGATCCATTGTCGATCTCGTCCTCCCGCCTGTTCAGACACCCCGTCCTCCACCTCCAAGGAGCTGCCCCGATGTTCCCCTCGTCTTTCGCGCCACCTCCATTCCCACACCGCCGTCTTCACCTGCACCACCGGAAGAGCATCACCATCACTGTTTCCTCGGATGAAGCTGAGGCCTAATCGGCGTCACCAAAGAGGTTGTACACTAATCGCCGCATTTTCTTCTTGATTCGATCTCACGGTGCTGCTAGCGCTCGGTCCCGAGCCGACATTGCGCGGCTCCATCCACGGCGCGGCCACCGACCACTTCCTCCACGCCGTCCGCTCCCTCGTGGCGGCGTCCCACATCGATGAGGAGCTGCTGCTGCTTTAGCTCTCGCTCGTCTTTCTTTGCTTCTGCTATTGCTCTCGGTCCCCTGCTGGTCTGCTCTTGCTATTGCTCTTGCTCTTGCTTTCTGGCTGCTCTCGCTCTTGCTCTTGATTGCGATCTGCTCTGATTTGGCTACACTTGATGGACTGAATCGACTTTTGGGTCGATCGATTTTCAAGGGGTGGGGGCTCATTTGGAGTTAAGGAAGAACCAGCCACAGCGGGGAGGGGGGCTCATCGGTGAGGTACCCCACTATCTATCTTAGGGTTCAGGGTGGGGGCGGTGGTCGCCGACGGTGGTGGGGCGGTAGCGTGGGGATTGCCGAAGAAAAAGCTTGGCACGGGGGGCCTAAAGGGATGGTCGGGGCGGCAGCGGACCGGCGGTGGGGAGTGGTTTCGGGGCGGCCGAGGCGGCGTTTTGGCCGGTGATGGCTGGCGGCTCAGGGGAGTGGAGGTTGAAGATGAACTGCAAGCCCTTGATTTCGTATCCAACGGCTGGAAAATCGACTGACCAGAGATGAAAAAGTCAGTCGACGTGTAGCCTCACCACGATGTCGCTACACGACCAGCTACCCGACTCTCGCCGCAGCGCTGCCATCGCTTTTCTACTACTAGTGCGTTCAGTTTCGACAAAGAAATTCAGTTTCGACAAAGAAAATTCAGTTTCGACGGTTAAATTCAGTTTCGACAGTAAAGTTCAGAGATGAGCGGCTGATGTATTTTACATCTAGCACTTTGTGGCTATGTATTTTACGTCATCTATTTAAGATGCTATTAGAATTCCACTCAGGTTAACGTTGTCTCTCTTGTCCTGCTTCAGCCTCGGCGTCGTACAACTCACAGGAGCTGCTCCAACGATGAAACCCTCCATCAAAGCGGAGCAGTACCCCGGGCTGCATCTCCAGACGCCTAAGATCTTCTTTCCCTCCTCCGACGGCCAAGTCAGCCGCAGCATCCTCACCGACCAACCCAATCACGCTGAGATCGACATGGCTTCGGCAAAGAGGTTGTACACTTGTTGCATCTCTTTTTTACTCTACATGTTATATATATTGTCCAGTGAGCACACGTAGTAACATGAAATACGATTAGTTTCTCCTACTATATGACAAGCAGTGAGGTACCAGGCAACTTAGCTATCCGTGATGGACTCTCTTGAACGCCATAATTATTTATCTCTGCGCGTTTGAGCTGTGCGTTTGTCGATGGGCCTGGGAGTTGAGCTAGTAGGGAAGTGGCATGGGTCCAAAGTAGTACAAGTAGCACAAAAACATTTTTTGATTGTAGGCTTTTCCTTTCTCAAGCCTACCTACTAGAATTTCAATTAACATGGAATTTTGAATTTATTTTTTTGTGAATTTTAAAACAGCTTTAGAATAAGATGTGATTTTTTAAAAAACACAAAAGACAGGGAATTTTTTTTAGAACACGAATATGTTCTGGAATTCTCAAACACTTTTTCATTTGTGAACAAAATTTGGTAATGGGAACATTTTTGGCCCAAACAAATTTTAGAACTCATGAGCGTTTTTTTGAAATCACGAATATTTTTTAGTTTTGAGGGAAAATTAAAATCAGGTATATTTCTTGATATTCTAAATAATATTTAAAAAACAAACAATTTTTAAGTTTATGGAAAATTTTAAAAATAAGTATATTTTTTGAATTTATAAAAAATTTATAATACAAACATTGTTTGAAATATTTTAGTAAATACAAATTTTTTCTGAGATTTCTGAAAATTTCCATGAATTTGAATATTTTTTGAAAAGTTTGAAAATAAATAACAAAAAAAAGAAAAGAACAAAGAAACAAAAACAGAAAAAGTAAAAAACACTCCCTCCATTCCAAAATATAGTGCGCTCGCGCTTCCTGAGGTCTATCTTTGACCATAAATTTTACCAACGAGAACGACTGCGGCGGGAGAAAAATTATATAATTGAAAACTTCTTTTGAATTCGAATTCACTGGTATAACTTTTGCTCCCACTGCAGTCGGTTACATTTATTGTTAAAGTTGAAGCACATAAATAGAGAAAGCACTATATTTTAGAACGGAGGGAGTAATAAGTAAAAATCCGAGGAAAAGAAAGCTGGCTTTGTAAACCAGGAAAAATGAAATGCCTTAATGGGCCGGCTATTATCGGTCGCTCATCAATTCATGTGCGAAAGGTCGGCTATACAACACAGAGTGCATCATATAGGGATGCGTGTAACAAGCCTCTTCTTTTTATCAATAGAAAGACATTGTGTTTCTGGAAAAAAAATTGCCAGTAGACTACGTTTTCCCGCACCGGTCCTTCATCGATTCATCCAAATTCTCTGGTTCTCTTTTCGCAAAACCAACTCCTCATTTTTTTTACAAACACACCAGGATGCGTAGCTTTTCATTGATAGGTAGGGTGGATGTACAAACAGTAGGGGGAGGAGGGGGTTGGGGTGCAAGCTAAAAAAGCAAGCAAGTAAACTGCAAAGCGTTGGTGACGAGTCGCTCAGCCCGAGTACATAACTAGGCGACTACCCAAGTAACGATCTAACCGCGGGCCGAGCTTCATCTTGGATGGACGCACCGAGCCGCGCGATGGACGGGGTCTAAAAGAAAAATCCTCTCGTTCTCTCTCAAAAACTAAAAAACCGACCATCGGTAGCCACGTGAGGTGCCAGGGCCGGATGCGTCGGGTGCCCCAGGTTCATGCACACATTGACACACACACCTCCTTATAGCTAGCTTACTTAAGCACACTGCCTATGTGAACTGCGTCTTAAGGCTGCCCCTGTGCAACAGTATTCCGTCTACAGTACCCTGGACTCGGGGACTGATGAGCCGGAGCAACCGGAAAAGGCGGGAGGCCGGCCACATGCGAAAGCAGGTGCGAGTACGTAGTGCGCCATGGCATGCCACGCCAATATGCTATACGTGGTGCCGTGGGAATCTTCCCACAAAGTCAAAACCGAGTAGGTCAATTTGTACCCTAGCTACCAGGTACACACTTGGCGGGCGCTGCGAGCGCGAGCGGCTCTCACAGTCACAGTGTGTACAGTCTTAAACAACGGGATCGAGATCGACCGACGCGCGCGCGCCTGACCTGCAGGTGGTCCGGCCACGGAGACCTTGGATGCTAGCGTTGGAGTTGTCCACGCGCGTACGTGTACGTACCGGTGTACGTGATGGGTAAACAAACTACAGCGCTCATGTTCTCCGGCATCTGCAGCGTGCGTGAAACAGGAACTGGGGATTGACGAGGAGGCAACGCGCTACCTTTAACTTTGGTCAAAGATGCGCCCAAATACGGGGGCAGGGGAGCCCAGGGCGGTGGCGGTGGGGTGGCACGCATAGCACCGGCCTGGGCGGCAAGAGGAGCCCGTGCCATCGCCGGGGCCGCGGGGAGCGGAGCCCATGCAGCATTTCGTACTCTGCTGCGATCTGATCTGCTCTTCAACCTCCCGCGCTTAATTTTATTCATGTAGGAGTGGTTCATAGTTTTTTGTTCTTATAAAAAGGCTCATCGTTCTTTGCGGGTCGTGTGGTTTGTTTTAGTATAGTACAGAAGCAGACGTTCATATATACATGTCATATAATCTTGAGATTGACGAAGTCATCATAGACGCCTCATAGTCGATGGAAACGTCTCCCCCACTGAATATGCATCACCGAAAATTCTAAAATAAATCCAGAAAAATGCGAGCATCAAGATTTGAACCATGATGGGCTGGGGATACCATTGTCCTCCTAACCATTCAATCATAGGTTGGTTCGCGCGGGGTCGTGCGGTTGTATGTGCCCATGAGAAGTGGGAGATCATACAAGCCTTTTATTTTGTTTTAATCTAGAGGTGGGAGATCATACAAGCCTTTTATTTTGTTTTAATCTAAAAAGGTTATTTTTTGCAAAATTAAGTTGACTTTCTGGTCATGTTATTCTCTTTGCAATACGTGACTAGTTGTAGAGGAGATTAGGCGAAGGTGTGGGACGAGCAGCGGCGTCCATGCCAGCAAAGCAAAGGTAAAGTTGTTGTTTGAGGCAGAGGCGATGACGATGCAACGGTCTAGTTGGAGGGTTCACATTGCGCGGCGGAGGGGAAGGAGGGGTGTGATGCCGAGGTGGCACGATAGCGACACCAACCATGGAATCAACCCGCAGGCGGGGTCGAAAGCGGGCCGGCGAGTCATGAAGATTTCACCGGTAATGTGAAAGGCGATCACACATGCGAGAAAGAGGGGAAGGACTAGAGAGCTGGGGACAAATGCACACGAGAGGGCTATGATTTTGGGTATGAAGAGATTGGGAGAGTTTTAGTCTATTTGACTCGAGATCTAATGACAATAACTTGGTTGACACTTTTTCTGAATTTCAAATAACTGACAGACCTCTTATTTCTCACTAGGACACCATGGGGTGTGCATGCATTGTCGATGTTGCTGTCACGGCTCACACACAACGTACGTCATAGCGGCAAATTCTTGCAAAATATGGGCACAACAAATCTTACCATATTGAACCTAAAAAAACAGTGTTATGGTTATTGGATCGCTTAATATGTCTAAAGGCGGGAGGATGAATAGACCACAAGCAAGCCTAGAGGACTCTTTTCCAACTTTTAAAGATCATGGCGGTTTTAAGTTTTTCTAGTGGTAGTGTAGGAACACCTTACACATGCAAGTCTACTAGAGTATAGCAATGGAAGACAACTCTTGCACAAGTAAAGTTTAAAATTAAGAGAAAAGCAAACACGGAGATGCTCGACGAAGATTTTTCTCATGGATCAAATAGTTGGCACTATCCTACTCCATGTTGAGGCTTCGAACCACAGATCTTTTAGGATTACATATATCCTTTTTAAGTAAATCCCTCGCTTTATTAAACTAACAAGAGATTACAATCTGACTCAGGAATTCTAGTTAGGCATTCAGAAATTGCATAAAAGCAAAAACATGAAAATTGCTAAGAGCTTCTTTAGCGCATAGATGCGCCGCCTAGTTTGCGTCGCGAGGACTCCAAAGAAACTTGAAACCCTGGAATGGTTCGATCATCGGCCTAATTTCCATCATGATATGTGCACCATTGACCCGAGTTTAATTCGGCTCATGCCACAAATTTGCAAGTGTAGAGGAATCCACCTAGATCATAACATATTGATGTCCTGTTCTCATCATAACTTCTACACCATCTCGGCATGCCAATAGCTCGCTCATAAAAGGGTCCTCAATGCCCTTATATTACTTTAGTCCGGCTTCTAAGAACACCCCTTGGTGATCTCTAATAATGTAGCCCATGCCAGCCACCCATCTACATGCATCAATTGCCCCCTCAGAGTTAACAGCTACCCAGTCAGCCATGGGAGGGTGCCAGCTCTGCGGGCCATTGTTCTCCATATGTAGCGACCCGACCTCAGACGGTCAAGTCGCTGTGCTTAAGTGTCATCCCTGGATCGGTATGCTGACACACACACTACTCGAGGATTTATAACAGAGGCAAATCACATGTATAAAATAACGTAAATACTATTACGTCAATCCAAATAGCGGAAGTAACAACAAGGTTGCAGATTCCCATCAACACCAACGGCAAAGTTGAGTGTAGAAATCGTAACCCTAACGTATCACTTACTTGTCGTAAGATTCCTGCAACATGAGACGTTGCAGACACAAAGGGTCAGTACATTGAATGTACTGGCAAATTCACACTGTAGAGCAATGCTGAATAATGGCTATCACTACATGCATATTTGGCTGGTGGAAAGCTCTAAGTTTAATTTTTGCATAAAGCCAAATTTTCCCTACAACAAAGGAATATATTTTATTTAACTACCAAGTTGGTTGAAAATTATTGAGAAGGTTCCTCCAACTCAATCCCAATTAAATGTTAACAACCCAACAAATTACTTAAGTAAAGTGATGAGATCAACATGATAATTCAAGAACCAGATACTCAAGATGTCCATAACTGGGGACACGACTAATCATGATTAGTTTGTACACTCTGCAGAGGTTTGCGCACTTTTCCCCACAAGACTCGATCTCCTTCGTTGGATTTCTCGCACTACATGGTGTTTGAGAAACGGATGACCGAGGCACAGTCTTTCAGAAGCATTAACTATAACCCTGGGTAGACAGTACCAACCTACATCCCCTACATCTGCTAGCCTACCACTGGAAGAGGTCATGCAACATACGCACACGAAAGTTTCCAGCATGAATAATCCTATGATCCCTTTGAGCATGGGTGGCATTCCATAGGGTGATCACACGGGTACTCCGGGATTCCCTTGGGCAAGCACTGGGTTCTCCAGGTGCCCGGGCAAACCACTAGGTGCTCCAGGGTGCCCCAACCAATCCACCCAGATGTGTGAAGTAGCCACCTTAATTTAACCATTAAATAATAATCTCACATCTGTCATGGATACACTCAAACCCAATCCACGTCTACGAGCATAGCATAGCAGTAAGCATAACGTAGTAACTCCCAGGGGTTGAATGCAAGACAATATGTTCCTACCTCATCAACTTCTTCCCAAATCCCATATGTTAATCAGATCCTACTCATGCAATGTTTGAGGATTGGAACTAATGCATAAAAACTTGGTAATAAGGGATATGATCAAAGTGTGAACTTGCCTCGTACTGTTGATGAAGATGATTCACACTCATAACTCCTGATAGTTCTACTCGTCACACTCCCGTCAATCTATCGTGAGCAAGCAATTGCATACATAAGCACTCAAGCATAAGAATCAAAGAAAAGATCTCGAAAAACTTCAAAAACAAGCAATTAACTCTTGCAACATAAACCAATTTCTAACAGTACCAAAATTGGGTGTATTTGGCCTGATCAGAAAGTTTAGGTCAAGAGCTTTGATTTGCAAAAAGAATCAACTAAATCGGAGTTATAAAACTCGAGTTATGAACAAAAGAAGTTCAAATACAAATCTGTTTGAATTCAAAATTTTAAACTTTCAAAAACATGTTTAAGTTGCTTTACTGGATAGAGGGGATCGTAACAAAGAAGTGGGCGTTGGTTTCGTTGGATTTGGACAAACAAGTAAAAAGTAGTGATCGTTTGAAGATCAAGGGCTAAACTGTAAAAAAAAAATCACGGATGGGTCCCTGGCCGAAATCTAAAATAAAAAAAGAAAAAACATCGGACGAACGTCCGCTACAGAGTCTAATCTAACGAAAACCGTTCGCTAGAAAAGCATACCGAACGAACGTTCGCAAAATAACCTACCTAAATAATAGATCGGTTTTTAAAAGACAAACATATGAAAACCTAATTAAAAATAAACCGGACCGGGGCGGTTAATTACCGGTTCGGCCGGTTCCGGCAAGAAAACCGACGGCGACGGTTGGCAATAGCGGCAGCTCTGGAGATGGCAACGGCGGCGGTGGCGCGGATGGCAGAGGGCGGCGAGCCAAGTGAGCTACGTGGCGGCGGTGGAGAAGCGGCGGCGGTGATTCATGAAAGGCGGGCGCAAGACGCGAGGGGGAGGAGAGAGGGAGAGAGAGAGAGAGCCGGGGGCGGCGCTATTTATGGAGGTGGCGGCCTCGGGAGGCGTGGGCGAGGGGCAAGGCCGGCGTGTCTGGCGCGGACTCGGCGGTGGTCGCCAAGGCGGCAGCTGGACTGCAGCTTCCTTGCGGAGACGAGGTTTCAAGGCTGGTCGGGCTGCCTAGCTAGAGCTGGGCCGGCCCGGTCGGCGGGGAAGTTTTTTATCAGACAAAGAGAATAAAACAAAAAGAAATAAAAAACTATATAGGCATATAATATATCAATTTTTTTTGAAAAAGATTTTCTAAAACATGAACATTTTTCTAACGTCAAATAAAATCCAACAAAAAAATTCAAATAAAGCAAAGAGTGCTACTACTCTAATAAAATCCAATAAAAATCATTTTAAAAATACCAAAATGATTTCAATTTTATTACTCTCCAATTTTCCGATGTAGGGAATCATTTTACCCTATTTTCCATATATTTTATTTTTGGAGAAAAATAATTTGAATAACTCCAAATTGCAAATAATTTTTCAAAGGGGACTTTGAAGGTAATTCTTTTAAAAATTCCAACTCATATTTCATATGTTTTGAAGAAGTCATGTCATCTTCTCTCTAGGGTTTTGTATTTGAAAATAATTTGAATTCACGGAGATCATGAATGCAAAAATGAAAGTTTGGGCGAGTCCTTTTATTCCCTCTTGTTTAACTTTCAAAAGCTTCGAATTTCACTCAATTTCACACAAGCAACCACACCGAAATCAAAAAATCAATCTAAACTATTTATTTTATATAACATTCCAAAATTTAGAATTTTGGGATGTTACAAACCTACCACCCTTAAAATGAATCTCGTCCTCGAGATTCGGAGAGGCTAGAAAGAAATAGGTTAGGTTTGGGATCTTCTCAAAATCCATCGACCACCCTTAGAAGCATTGTTACGGTTCCATCAAAACTCATATACTCCATCCTTATCGTTTGCAGTGTCAATATTCTTAAATCTTTAGGATAATTCCTTCTCTGGGCTCTTCCGGTAGTGGCATAACCTTTTCCTTAATTCTCCTGTCCTTTTATCTTAGTACGGTTCTTCTGTGACTGGGTCTTCTTAGCTTACGGGTCTGGCGCCAATACTAAACAACTATCAATATCTCATGGTGGTCAACACTTTATGGTTTCTCCTGCAGGAAATGGGTCTGGGCTTCATTCTCACCGTATGACCTACGATTGGCAACAACTGCCTTGTACAAGGGAAAATTGTCCTACCATTCTAAGGTTTAAACAAGGTTTAATATCGTCGTCTCTCTACTATAGGTAAGTCACTCAGATTTACCATCCCATATAGCAAGACGAATAATAAGAGTAAGTCTGTATGGTGATCAATCCATCCCGCATCCAAATCATTACCTTGTATATGGTTTAGCGAATATCGCATTCTAACACTCGGTCATCCTCAGAAGCATTGCAGAATTTCTCTTGTTGACGAACCAAGTTCAGATAAATCCATAGATTCTGCAAGCCAAACAAACATCTATCGTTCCTTCACAACTCTCAGTTTGCATAAACTCCTATAAGATCGTCTATTGATAAAGGCATATCCTCTTCCAGGGTTTTTCCTTCAGCAAGAATGTGCTTGCTTCTTGGCAGGTCCTGGGGCCTGTGGGTTATGGCCCATCTCATCACTTGTAAACCTTGAACTCATCATCGGGGAACTGATCATTATTCCAACATCCAGCTTCCTAGCATACTTAAATCCATCCAATTGTATTGTCCTTCTTCCTTCTATTGGTACCAAACTAAGATGTGATTACTCAGGCTCATCATGGAGTTACAATTGCTCCATATTACCAACATTATACCTCCTTTATATCCAATAGTACTCCATCTCTTCATACTCTTAGGATATCCCACATATCGAGACAAAACTCATACTTATTTTGTCCGAAGTCCACTTCATGGAATATCATTATCCTTTCCAGGGGTCAAGTGTCCTCACAGGGTACTACCACCCTTGAAACGCACAAATTCTTCCATAGACCATATTTCTCATATCCTCGAAAATGCTCAAAATCTTTCTTCTTAGAGTAACTACTCATAAAATCCAAATCAGTACCAACGATGCTAACTTTATTGATTCTCAAATTATTACAATCGCCTGCATTTCCATTACATGCCTCAACTCAACACCTCAATATAAAAGAATTGTTCTCATACTACTTCTACTATACTTCTCACAGAATCAACTGTTTAACACAAGTCTCCTTCTCTTTGGGACAATCTCTGGCAAGGTGCCCTACTTCATTACATCGAAAACATATTACTTCCGACAAGTCTCGTGGTTTCCTTATGACTACATAGCCTCCTTGGGTCCTTGGCTTCCTTTTTGGGAAACTGCTAAAGTAGTGCCCTGACTCCCTGCACCTGAAACATGTGATATGACTTAGGTCGTCCTTTGTAGAAATTGGGTTGTTCCTGAGATCCAATCTATTTCTCTTCATG
Source organism: Aegilops bicornis (assembly GCA_021605145.1). Taxonomy (NCBI): domain Eukaryota; kingdom Viridiplantae; phylum Streptophyta; class Magnoliopsida; order Poales; family Poaceae; genus Aegilops; species Aegilops bicornis. The sequence continues at coordinate 536,844,444 of CM038670.1, forward strand.
GACTTCTCCGTTCCAATCACGGCTTCTATTACATGTGGGTCATACTCTACTTCCTCTGTCGGGAATTCTACTAGATCCCCATTCCAACAATTTTGGGAGATGTGTCCATATTCTCCACATGAATAACATGACTTGGTGCAGGGTTTAATTGGATATTCTTCGGGTGTGTCCTCCACCTCTTCCTTCATCACATGTTCTTCTAAAATTTCCATGAGGGCTCCTTTCATTGCTTCTTTCTTCTGTTGTATGGTTCTTTGTACCATGGGGTAAATGTGACACTGAGCAGGGTAGTGGGTAGTCCTTTCACACAAGAAACAAGTAATCTGCCTAGTTGGACATTCTTCAGCTGGATGTCTTCCTTCACAATTAGGGCATTCATCCTTGTGTTCTTTATGGTTGTGTCCTATTGAAAGATCGAGGATGTCGCCTAGAGGGGGGGGGGGGTGAATAGGCGCTTTAAAATAATTACGGTTTAGGCTTGAACAAATGCGGAATAAACCTAGCGGTTAATTTGTCAAGCACAAAACGTACAACAACTAGGCTCACCTATGTGCACCAACAACTTATGCTAAGCAAGATAAGCAACTATGTGATAGCAAGATATATGACAAAGAACAATATGGCTATCACAAAGTAAAGTGCATAAGTAAAGGGGCTCGGGTAAGAGATAACCGAGGCACGCTGGAGACGACGATGTATCCAAGTTCACACCCTTGCGGATGCTAATCTCCGTTTGGAGCGGTGTGGAGGCACAATGCTCCCCAAGAAGCCACTAGGGCCACTGTAATCTCCTCACGCCTCGCACAATGCAAGATGCCGTGATTCCACTAAGGGACCCTTGAGGGCGGTCACCGAACCTGCATACAAATGGCAACCCTTGGGGCGGTCACCGAACCCAGACACTTTGGCAACCCTTGGGGCGGTCACGGAACCCGTCAAGTTGCTCGGGCGATCTCCACAACCTAATTGGAGACCGACGCTTTCCGGAGCTTTACACCACAATGATTGAGCTCCGAACACCACTAACTGCCTAGGGCGCCCAAGCACCCAAGAGGAACAAGCTCAAGGGCACCAAGCACCCAAGAGTAATAAGCTTCTCAACTTGTAACTTCCACGTATCACCGTGGAGAACTCAAACCGATGCACCAAATGCAATGGCAAGGGCACACGGAGTGCCCAAGTCCTTCTCTCTCAAATCCCACCAAAGCAACTAATGCTAGGGAAGAAAATGAGAGGAAGAACAAGAAGGAGAACACCAAGAACTCCAAGATCTAGATCCAAGGGGTTCCCCTCACTTAGAGGAGAAAGTGATTGGTGGAAACGTGGATCTAGATCTCCTCTCTTTTCCCTCAAGAACTAGCAAGAATCATTGGAGGGATTGAGAGTTAGCAAGCTCGAAGAAGGTCAACAATGGGGGAAGAACACGAGCTCAAAGGATAAGGTTCAATGGGGAAGAAGACCCCCTTATAGGAGGGGAAAATCCAACCGTTACCCCATCGAACATCCTCAAGACAGAGCGGTACTACTGCTAAGGAAGGGCGGTACTACCGCTGTGGGCGGTACTACCGCTCCCTACCTAGCGGTACTACCGCTAAAGAGAGAGGCAGGCCACTGGCCACAGAGCGGTACTACCAGGGAGTAGAGCGGTACTACCGCTCAGAGCGGTACTACCGCTCATCGCCGCAACTAGTGCCGCAAAACCCGACACGAGAAAACATCGTCGAATCGAGGCGGTAGTAGGCGCAGTACCGAGGTAGTATAGTCGAAGCTCATGAGCGGTACTACCGCTCATCGGAGCGGTACTACCGCTTGGGGGCTTCGGCATTACATGTAGGTCGCGCAGACTACCACGACATGTAAAAAACAAAGAATACTCCAAGGAAAACCAGAACTGCCATAACTTCTGCAAATGAGCTCCGAATTGAGCAAACTCAAGCTTGTTTGAAACAAGACAACGAGTAGCATCAAAACAGCAAACAAAGGAGTGAAACCTCCAACCGAGAAGAACCGGCATACCCTCCAACATCGAGAACATCATAGAAGATGCATGAGAACTCCGTTTTCGATGAACTTGAGCTTGTCATAAAAATGACCATAAGCTCCAAATCTCACAAGGATAAGAACCAAACAAGAACCAAAAAAGATGATGCAAGGATGCAATGGTTTGAGCTCTCTACGAACGATACGATCAAGCAATTCATCGAGAGCCCCCCTTGATAGTACGGCAAACGATCCTATAACCCGGTCTTCCACAACTACCATGAGACCGGTAAAATAGAAAACCTATCAAGGGCAAACCTTTGCCTTGCACATGGTCCACTTGAGCTAGATGATGACGATCTTGACTCCCTCAAGTTGGACCACCTTTCTTGATTGCATTGGCGGGATGAAGACTAGTTGATTGCTCCCCCATACTCTACTGTGGGTGAGCCTCTCTTCCGCTCATCTTCACAAGTCCATTGTCACCACAATGGACGGCAAGCTTCAAGCACTTGATCTCTTCGTGATGCATTACTTGAACTTGCACACCGCAACCTAACCCCACAAAGAACTCTCCACGAAGACCATGGGTTAGTACACAAAGCGTAATGGACAATGCTTACCATACCATGGGATCACTTGATCCCTCTGTACATCTTGTACGCTTTGTGTGTTGAATCTTTCCAACTCTCTTCATTTGGATGATGTCTTGAAGGTGGACATGAATGATCACACAATCTTATTCTTCAAGACATGCTTGCAATAAGCTCAACACTCACATGACCAATCTTTGGATAATTCCTTGAATAGCACCTTGGTCGACACAAAACTCTCCTTGAAACCAACACATGTACTCCAAGAAAAGCCTATGGACAAAACCTTCAAATGAACTCAAGGCAACCATTAGTCCATAGAGAATGTCATCAATTACCAAAACCACACATGGGGGCACCGCATGTCCTTTCACCTATTTATCCACAGAGCTTGCATGCACATGGTTTCTTCATATCATTTCCATAAGGCTTCAACTCCTGGGACACAAGCCGAGACTTTTGCAGAGTCAACTTAAATTATTTCCAAGTGGTTACTCCTTGCCATCAATTGATGGTTTGGTACATCCTCCACCAAGTAGCAACACCTCTTTCAAATCACTGAAGAGCATGCTAGGCCATATCCTTTCCTATTATAGGGTTATTCTTCATGTGATTCTCCATGTTCTGATTCCATTGGTCCGTCTCCAATTGACTTATCAGTCCAGGAAATATAAGCTCATCTCCATTCATCCTCTATTGGGTCCATGGGTTTTGGGGTGAGATGAGAGAGATAGAGAGGGATGCACACAATGAGAACAATAGTTTTGAAGAGATAGATTTTTATTTTGGCTGTCGGAAAAACATCAAACAACTGACAGCTCACAATCGTCGCATCTAACGTAGGTATATAACAGGGGTTTGGTCTTCTAAAGGTCAATAAATCTTCAAAGTCATCAAACTCTTCAAGTCTTGTTCATGTCTCCGATGGCTTCTTCCGATCATGTTTGTCCTTCTCAAGTTCTTTTGCCAGATCATCTCTGTTGACGCGAAGTCTCTCGTGACGTCCTTTAAGAGTTGCGTTCCAAACTTCTGGGTTTCAACATCCTTGGCATGAACCATGGTCCTACTGTCCTTCAGTTCCTGACGAATCTCCTGTATCTCGAGGATTTTGCTCCTCCAGCTTGGCTACTTTCATCTTCTGGGTCCTGAGTTCTTTACGAAATGCTCCCTTGTCAAATATGACTTCCTAAAGGTCCACCCTAACTTCTTGATGTAATACTCCAGATCCTGGTGATACATGATGTCTACTACGGAACCTTCTTCTTGTAGACGTTGTTGGGCCTGCAAGTGCACAGGTTTGTAGGACAGTAGCAAATTTCCCTCAAGTGGATGACCTAAGGTTTATCAATCCGTGGGAGGCGTAGGATGAAGATGGTCTCTCTCAAGCAACCTTGCAACCAAATAACAAAGAGTCTCTTCTGTCCCCAACACACCCAATACAATGGTAAATTGTATAGGTGCACTAGTTCGGCGAAGAGATGGTGATGCAAGTGCAATATGGATGGTAGATAAATGTTATTATAATCTGAAAATATAAAAACAACAAGGTAACTAATGATAAAAGTGAGCTTAAACAGTATTGCAATGATAGGAAACAAGGCCTAGGGTTCATACTTTCACTAGTGCAAGTTCTCTCAACAATAATAACATAGATAGATCATATAACAATCCCTCAACATGAAACAAAGAGTCCCTCCAAAGCAACTAATAGCGGAGAACAAACGTAGAGATTATGGTAGGGTACGAAACCACCTCAAAGTTATTCTTTCGGATCGATCTATTAAAGAGTTCGTACTAGAATAACACCTTAAGACACAAATCAACCAAAACCGTAATGTCACCTAGATACTCCATTGTCACCTCAACTATCCATGGGCATGATTATACGATATGCATCACACAATCTCAGATTCATCCAACCAGCACAAAGTACTTCAAAGAGTGCCCCAAAGTTTCTACCGTAGAGTCAAGAAAATGTGTGCCAACCCCTATGCATAGGTTCATGGGCGGAACCCGCAAGTTGGTCACCAAAACATACATGAGGTGGCACGTGATATCCCATTGTCACCATAGATAAACACGGCAAGACATACATCAAGTGTTCTCAAATCAAAGACTCAATCCGATAAGATAACTTCAAGAGGGAAACTCAATTCATCACAAGAGAGTAGAGGAGGAGAAACATCATAAGATCCAACTATAATAACAAAGCTCGTGATACATCAAGATCGTGCCATAGAGAGAACACGAGAGAGAGAGAGAGAGAGAGAGAGAGAGAGAGAGATCAAACACATAGCTACTGGTACATACCCTCAGCCCCGAGGGTGAACTACTCCCTCCTCGTCAGGGAGAGCGCCAGGATGATGAAGATGGCCACCGGTGATGGGTTCCCCCTCCGGCAGGGTGCCGGAACGGGCTCCCGAGAGGTTTTTGGTGGCTATAGAGGCTTGCCACGGCGGTGAAGGAAATATGCCCTAGAGGCAATAATAAAGTTATTATTTATTTCCTTATTTCATGATAAATGTTTATTATTCATGCTAGAATTGTATTAACCGGAAACATAATACATGTGTGAATATATAGACAAATCAAGATGTCACTAGTATGCCTCTACTTGACTAGCTTGTTAATCAAAGATGGTTATGTTTCCTAACCATGAACAAGGAGTTGTTATTTGATTAACAAGGTCACATCATTAGTTGAATGATCTGATTGACATGACCCATTCCGTTAGCCTAGCACTTGATCGCTTAGTATGTTGCTATTGCTTTCTTCATGACTTATACATGTTCCTATAACTATGAGATTATGCAACTCCCGTTTGCACGAGGAACACTTTGGTGCTACCAAACGTCACAACGAATCGGGTGATTATAAAGGTACATTACAGGTGTCTCGAAGGTACATGTTGGGTTGGCATATTTCGAGATTAGGATTTGTCACTCCGATTGTCGGAGAGGTATCTCTGGGCCCTCTCGGTAATGCACATCACATAAGCCTTGCAAGCATTGCAACTAATGAGTTAGTTGTGAGATGATGTATTACGGAACGAGTAAAGAGACTTGCCGGTAACGAGATTGAACTAGGTATTGGATACCGACGATCGAATCTCGGGCAAGTAACATACCGATGACAAAGGGAACAACGATGTTGTTATGCGGTCTCGACCGATAAAGATCTTCGTAGAATATGTAGGAGCCAATATGGGCATCCAGGTCCCGCTTATTGGTTATTGACCAGAGAGGTGTCTCGGTCATGTCTACATAGTTCTCGAACCCGTAGGGTCCGCACGCTTAACGCTTCGATGGCGGTTACTATGAGTTGTTATGATGTTTCTGCATCAAGGTTGTTGAGTCCCGGATGAGATCACGGACGTGACGAGGAGTCTCGAAATGGTCGAGACATAAAGATTCATATATTGGAAGTCTATGTTTGGACATCGGAAGTGTTCCGGGTGAAATTAGGAATTTTACCAAGAAATGCAGGGAGGTTACTGGAACCCCGGAATACTAATGGGCCAACATGGGCCTTAGTGGAAAGGAGAGAAGGGGCCCAAGTGCTGGTTGCACCTTCCCCCTTCCCTAGTCCTATTAGGACTAGGAGAAGGGGCGCCCCCTCTCTCCCTTCCCACTTGGGGAAACCTAGTTGGACTAGGATTGGGGGAATCCTACTCCTAGTAGGAGTAGGACACCCTGGCGCACCTCCCTTGGCCGGCCAGCCCTCCTCCTTCCCTCCTTTATATACGGGGGCAGAGGGCACCCCATGACACACAAGTTGATCCTTGAGATCTTTCCTTAGCCGTGTGCGGTGCCCCCTTCCACCATATTACACCTCAAGAATACCGTAGCGGAGCTTAGGCGAAGCCCTGCGCCGGTGGAACATCATCATCGTCACCACGCCGTCAGGTCGACGAAACTCTCCCTCAACACTCGGCTGGATCGGAGTTCGAGGGACGTCATCGAGCTGAACGTGTGCAGAACTCGGAGGTGCCGTGACGTTCGGTACTTGGATCGGTTGGATCGTGAAGAAGTACGACTACTTCCTCTACGTTGTGTCAACGCTTCGCTGTGGGTCTACGAGTGCGTAGGCGACACTCTCATCTCGTTGCTATGCATCACCATGATCTTGCGTGATCGTAGGAAAATTTTGAAATTACTACGTTCCCCAACGGTGGCATCCGAGCCTGGTTTTATGCGTAGATGTCATATGCACGAGTAGAACACAAGTGAGTTGTGGACGATACAAGTCATACCGCCTACCAAAGCATGTCATACTTTGGTTCAGCGGTATTGTTGGACGAGACGATCCGGACCAACCTTACGCCAGACGCTTACGCGAGACCGGTTCCCTCGGCGTGCTTTGCACATAGATGGCTTGCGGAAGACTGTCTCCAACTTTAGTTGAACCGAGTGTGGCATACGCCCGGTCCTTGAGAAGGTTAAAACGAGTCTATTTGACAAACTATCGTTGTGGTTTTGATGCGTAGGTAAGAACGGTTCTTGCTCAGCCCGTAGCAGCCACGTAAAACTTGCAACAACAAAGTAGAGGACGTCTAACTTGTTTTTGCAGGGCATGTTGTGATGTGATATGGTCAAGACATGATGCTATATTTTATTGTATGAGATGATCATGTTTTGTAACCGAGTTATCGACAATCGGCGAGAGCCATATGGTTGTCGCTTATTGTATGAAATGCAAACGCCATGTAATTGCTTTACTTTATCACTAAGCGGTAGCGATAGTCGTGGAAGCAATAGTTGGCGAGGCGACAACGATGCTACGATGGAGATCAAGGTGTCGCGCCCGGTGACGATGGGGATCATGATTGCTTGGCGATGGAGATCACAAGCACAAGATGATGATGACCATATCATATCACTTATATTGATTGCATGTGATGTTTATCCTTTATGCATCTTATCTTGCTTTGATTGACGGTAGCATTATAAGATGATCTCTCACTAATTATCAAGAAGTGTTCTCCACGAGTATGCACCGCTATGAAAGTTCTTCGTCTTTGAGACACCACGTGATGATCGGGTGTGATAGGCTCTACGTTCAAATACAACGGGTGCAAAACAGTTGCACACGCGAATACTCAGGTTATACTTGACGAGCTATGCATATAAGATATGACCTCGGAACACGGAGACCGAAAGGTCGAGCGTGAATCATATAGTAGATATGATCAACATAGTGATGTTCACCATTGAAACTACTCCATCTCACGTGATGATCGGACATGGTTTAGTTGATTTGGATCACGTGATCACTTAGAGGATTAGAGAGATGTCTATCTAAGTGGGAGTTCTTAAGTAATATGATTAATTGAACTTTAATTTATCATGAACTTAGTCCCGGTAGTATTTTGCAAATTATGTTGTAGATCAATAGCTCGTGGTTGCTTCCCTATGTTTTTATATGTGTTCCTAGAGAAAATTGTATTGAAAAATGTTAGTAGCAATATTGCGGATTGGATCCGTGATCCGAGGTTTATCCTCATTGCTGCACGTAAGAATTATGTCCTTGATGCACCGCTAGGTGACGGACCTATTGCAGGAGCGTATGCGCACGTTATGAACGTTTAGCTAGCTCAATATGATGACTACTTGATAGTTTAGTGCACCATGCTTAAATGGCTTAGAATCGGGACTTCAAAGACGTTTTGAACGTCATGGACCATATGAGATGTTCCAGGAGTTGAAGTTAATATTTCAAGCAAATACCGAGTTGAGAGATATGAAGTCTCCAACAAGTTCTATAGCTAAAAGATGGAGGAGAATCGCTCAACTAGTGAGCATGTTCTCAGATTATGCAGGTACTTCAATCGCTTGAATCAAGTGGGAGTTAATCTTCCAGATAAGATAGTGATTGACAGAATTCTCTAGTCACCATCACCAAGTTAGTAGAACTTCGTGATGAACTATAATATGCAAGGGATGACAAAAGTAATTCCCAAGCTCTTCGTGATGTTGAAATCGACGAAGGTAGAAATCAAGAAAGAGCATCAAGTGTTGATGATTGACAAGACCACCGATCTCAAGGAAAAGGGCAAAGGGAAGAAGGGGAACTTCAAGAAGAACGGCAAGCAAGTTGCTTCTCGAGTGAAGAAGCCCAAGTCTGGACCTAAGCACGAGACTGAGAACTTTTGCTGCAATGGAACTGGTCACTAGAAGCGGAACTATCCCAAGTATTTAGCGGATAAGAAGGATGGCAAAGTGAACAAAGGTATATTTGATATACAGATTATTGATGTGTATTTTACTAGTGTTCGTAGCAACCCCTCGGTATTTGATACTGGTTCAGTTGCTAAGAGTAGTAACTTGAAACGGGAGTTGCAGAATGAATAGAAACTAGTTGAAGGGGAAGTGACGATGAGTGTTGGAAGTAGTTCCAAGATTGATATGATCATCATCGCACACTCCCTATGCTTTCGGGATTAGTGTGGAACCTAAATAAGTGTTATTTGGTGTTGAGCATAAATATGATTTGATCATGTTTATTGCAATACGGTTATTCATTTAAGTAAGAGAATAAATTGTTGTTACATTTACATGAATAAAACCTTATATGGTTACACACCCAATGAAAATGGTTCATTGGATCTCGATCATAGTGATACACATATTCATAATATTGAAACCAAAAGATGCAAAGTTAATAATGATAGTGCAACTTATTTGTGGTAATCGCCGTTAGGTCATATTGGTGTAAAGCGCATGAAGAAAACTCCATGTCGATGGACTTTTGGAATCACTTGATTATGAATCATTTGATGCTTGCGAACCGTGCCTTTTGGGCAAGATGACTAAAACTCCGTTCTCCGGAACAATGGAACAAGCTAATGACTTATTGGAAATAATACATACCGATGTATACAATTCAATGAGTGTTGATGCTCGTGGCAAGTATCATTATTTTCCGACCTTCACAGATGATTTGAGCAGATATGCGTATATCTTCTTGATGAAACATAAGTCTGAAATAGTTGAAAAGTTCAAAGAATTTCAGAGTGAAGTAGAAAATCATCGTAACAAGAAAATAAAGTTTCGCGATCCGATCGTGGAGATGAATATTTGAGTTACGAGTTTGGTCTTCAATTAAAACAAAGTGGAATAGTTTCACAGCTCACGCCACCGGAACACCACAACGTTATGGTGTGTCCGAACGTCAGAATCGTACTTTATTTTGATATGGTACGATCAATGATGTCTCTTACCGATTTACCAATATCGTTTTGGGGTTATGCATTAGAGACAGCTGCATTCACGTTTAATGGGGCACCATCTAAATCCGTTGAGACGACACCATATGAACTATGGTTTAACAAAGAAACCTAAAGCTGTCGTTTCTTAAAAGTTTGGAGTTTTGATACTTATGTGAAAAAGTTTTCACCGATAAGCTCGAACCCAAATCGGAGAAGTGCGTCTTCATAGAATACCCAAAGGTAACTATTGGGTACACCTTCTATCACAGATCCGAAGGCAAGTTTTTCGTTGCTAAGATGGATCCTTTCTAGAGAAGAAGTTTCTCTCGAAAGAAGTGAGTGGGAGGAAAGTAGAACTTGATGAGGTAATTGTACCTTCTCCCTTATTGGAAAGTAGTTCATCACAGTAAATCAGTTCCGTGATTCCTACACCAATAAGTGAGGAAGTTAATGATGATGATCATGAAACTTCAGATCAAGTTGCTACCAAACCTCGTAGGTCTTCCAGAGCAAAATCCGCACTGTAGTGGTATGGTTATCGTGTTCGGAAGTCATGTTACTAGACCATGATGAACCTACGAACTATGAGGAAGCGATGATGAGCCCAGATTCCGCGAAATGGCTTGAGGCCATGAAATCTGAGATAGGATCCATGTATGAGAAACAAAGTATGGACTTTGATTGACTTGCTCTATGATCAGCAAGCCATGTTAAATAAATGGATCTTCAAGAGGAAGACGGACAGCGATAGTAGTGTTACTATCTACAAAGCTCGACTTGTTGCAAAAGGTTTTCGACAAGTTCAAGGGGTTGACTACGATGAGACTTTCTCATCCGTAGCGATGCTTAAGTCTGTCCGAATCATGTTAGCAATTGCCACATTTTATGAAATCTGGCAAATGGATGTCAAAAACAACATTCTTTAATGGATTTATTAAAGAAGAGTTGTATATGATGCAACCAGAAGGTTTTGTCAATCCTAAAGGAGCTAACAAAATGTGCAAGCTCCATCGATCCATCTATGGACTGGTGCAAGCATCTCGGAGTTGGAATATACGCTTTGATAAGATTGATCAAAGCATATGGTTTTATCTGAGACTTTTGGAGAAGCCTGTATTTACAAGAAAGTGAGTGGGAGCACTCTGACATTTCGATAAGTATATTGTTGATCGAAATAATGTAGAATTATTCTGCAAAGCATAAAGGAGTATTTGAAAGGAGTTTTTCAAAGAAGGACCTCGGTGAAGCTGCGTACAAATTGAGCATCAAGATCTATTGAGATAGATCAAAACGCTTGATGGGTTTTTTCAATAAGAACATACCTTGTCAAGATTTTGAAGTAGTTCAAAATGGAAATCCAAAGAAAAGTTCTTGCATGTGTTGCAAAGGTGTGAAATTGAGTAAGACTCAAATCCCGACCACAGCAGAAAAATAGAAAAGAGAATGAAAGTCATTCCCTATGCCTCACCATAGGTTCTATAAAGTATGCTATGTTATGTACGGACCTATTGTATACCTTGCTCTGAATTTTGCAAGGGAGTACAATAGTGATCTAGGAGTAGGTCACTGGACATTGGTCAAGAACATCCTTAGTGAGGACTAAGGAAATATTTCTCGATTATGGAGGTGATAAAAGAGCCCGTCGTAAAGAGTTACATCGATGCAGGCTTTTTTACACTGATCCAGATGACTCTAAGTCTCAATCTGGATACATATTATAAGTGGGAGCAATTAGCTAGAGTAGCCCCGTGCAGAGCATTGTAGACATAGAATATTTGCAAAATACATACGGCTCTGAATGTGATGAGACCCGTTGACTAAAGCTTCTCTCACGAGCAAAACATGATCATCCCTTAGTACTCTTTGGGTGTTAATCACATAACGATGTGAACTAGATTATTGACTCTAGTAAACCCTTTGGGTGTTGGTCACATGACGATGTGAACTATGGGTGTTAATCACATACAGATGTGAATATTAGTGTTGAATCACATGATGATGTGAACTAGATTATTGACTCTAGTGCAAGTGGGAGATCAAGGAAATATGCCCTAGAGGCAATAATAAAGTTATTATTTATTTCCTTATTTCATGATAAATGTTTATTATTCATGCTAGAATTGTATTAACCGGAAACATAATACATGTGTGAATATATAGACAAATCAAGATGTCACTAGTATGCCTCTACTTGACTAGCTAGTTAATCAAAGATGGTTATGTTTCCTAACCATGAACAAGGAGTTGTTAATTGATTAACAAGGTCACATCATTAGTTGAATGATCTGATTGACATGACCCATTCCGTTAGCCTAGCACTTGATCGTTTAGTATGTTGCTATTGCTTTCTTCATGACTTATACATGTTCCTATAACTATGAGATTATGCAACTCCCGTTTGCACGAGGAACACTTTGGTGCTACCAAACGTCACAACGTAATCGGGTGATTATAAAGGTACATTACAGGTGTCTCCGAAGGTACATGTTGGGTTGGCATATTTCGAGATTAGGATTTGTCACTCCGATTGCTCGGAGAGGTATCTCTGGGCCCTCTCGGTAATGCACATCACATAAGCCTTGCAAGCATTGCAACTAATGAGTTAGTTGTGAGATGATGTATTACGGAACGAGTAAAGAGACTTGCCGTAACGAGATTGAACTAGGTATTGGATACCGACGATCGAATCTCGGGCAAGTAACATACCGATGACAAAGGGAACAACGTATGTTGTTATGCGGTCCGACCGATAAATATCTTCGTAGAATATGTAGGCGCCAATATGGGCATCCAGGTCCCGCTATTGGTTATTGTCCGGAGAGGTGTCTCGGTCTTGTCTACATAGTTCTAGAACCCGTAGGGTCCGTGACGCTTAACGCTTCGGCGATGCTTACTATGAGTTGTTATGATGTTTCTGTACCAAGGTTGTTGAGTCCCGGATGAGATCACGGACGTGACGAGGAGTCTCGAAATGGTCGAGACATAAAGATTCATATATTGGAAGTCTATGTTTGGACATCGGAAGTGTTCCGGTGAAATTAGGAATTTTACCAGAAATGCGGAGGTTCTGGAACCCCGGAATACTAATGGGCCAACATGGGCCTTAGTGGAAAGGAGAGAAGGGGCCCAAGTGCTGGCCGCACCTTCCCCCTTCCCTAGTCCTATTAGGACTAGGGAGAAGGCGCCTCTCTCTCCCTTCCCACTTGGGGAAACCTAGTTGGACTAGGATTGGGGGAATCCTACTCCTAGTAGGAGTAGGACACCTGGCGCACCTCCCTTGGCCGGCCAGCCCTCCTCCTTCCCTCCTTTATATCTGAGGCAGAGGGCACCCCATGACACACAAGTTGATCCTTGAGATCTTTCCTTAGCCGTGTGCGGTGCCCCTTCCACCATATTACACCTCAAGAATACCGTGGCGGAGCTTAGGCGAAGCCTGCGCCGGTGGAACATCATCATCGTCACCACGCCGTCGTCTTGTGAAACTCTCCCTCAACACTCGGCTGGATCGGAGTTCGAGGGACGTCATCGAGCTGAACGTGTGCAGAACTCGGAGGTGCCGTGCGTTCGGTACTTGGATCGGTTGGATCGTGAAGAAGTACGACTACTTCCTCTACGTTGTGTCAACGCTCATTGTGGGTCTCACGAGTGCGTAGACGACACTCTCATCTCGTTGCTATGCATCACCATGATCTTGCGTGATCGTAGGAAAATTTTGAAATTACTACGTTCCCCAACAGGCGGAACTCCTGATCTATCTTGATATTTGATGGTTTTAGGGTACGTAGGGTTATATAGGCGAAAGAAGTCGGTCGGGGGGTGCTCGAGGGGTCCACGAGACAGGGGCCGCGCCCTGTAGGGGGGGGGCTATCTCCTGGGCTCCTCGAGTATTTTCTGACTTGATCTCCAAGCCTCCAGGATGATATTCTTCCAAAAAATCACGATGTCGAAGGTTTCATTCCTTTTGGACTCCGTTTGATATTCCTTTTCCTCGAAATACTGAAACAAGCAATAAAACAGCAATATGGGCTGGGCCTCCGGTTAGTAGGTTAGTCCCAAAAATGATATAAATGTGAATAGTAAAGCCCAATATTGCCCAAAACAGTAGATAATATAGCATGGAGCAATCAAAAATTATAGATACGTTGGAGACGTATCAAGCATCCCCAAGCTTAATTCCTGCTCGTCCTCGAGTAGGTAAATGATAAAAAGATAATTTTGATGTGGAATGCTACTTGGCATAATTTCATTGTAATTCTTCTTAATTGTGATATTAATATTCAGATCCGAAAGATTCAAGACAAAAAGTTCATATTGGCATAAAAATAATAATACTTCAAGCATACTAACTAAGCAATTATGTCTTCTCAAAATAACATGGCCAAAGAAAGTTATCCCTACAAAATCATATAGTCTGGCTATGCTCTATCTTCACCACACAAAGTATTTAAATCATGCACAACCCCGATGACAAGCCAAGCAATTGTTTCATACTTTTGACATTCTCAAACTTTTTCAATCTTCACGCAATACATGAGTGTGAGCCATGGACATAACACTATATGTGGAATAGAATGGTGGTTGTGGAAAAGACAAAAAGGAGAAGATAGTATCACATCAACTAGGCATATCAACGGGCTATGGAGATGCCCATTAATAGATATCAATGTGAGTGAGTAGGGATTGCCATGCAACGGATGCACTAGAGCTATAAATATATGAAAGCTCAACAAAATAAACTAAGTGGGTGTGCATCCAATTCGCTTGCTCACCAAGACCTAGGGCATTTTGAGGAAGCCCATCATTGGAAAATACAAGCCAAGTTCTATAATGTAAAATTCCCACTAGTATATGAAAGTGACAACATAGGAGACTCTCTATCATGAAGATCACGGTGCTACTTTGAAGCACAAGTGTGGTAAGAGGATAGTAGCATTGTCCCTTCTCTCTTTTTCTCTCATTTTTTTATTTTTTTATTTGGGCTTTTTCTCTTTTTTTATGGCCTCTTTTTTTTTCGTCCGGAGTCTCATCCCGACTTGTGGGGGAATCATAGTCTCCATCATCCTTTCCTCACTGGGACAATGCTCTAAAAATGATGATCATCACACTTTTATTTTCTTACAACTCAACAATTACAACTCGATACTTAGAACAAAATATTACTCTATATGAATGCCTCGGCGGTGTAAAGGATATGCAATGAATCAAGAGTGACATGTATGAAAGAATTATAAACGGTGGCTTTGCCACAAATACGATGTCAACTACATGATCATGCAAAGAGCAATATGACAAAAGTAATGCGTGTCATATGAACGGAACGGTGGAAAGTTGCATGGCAATATATCTCGGAATGGCTATGGAAATGCCATAATAGGTAGGTATGGTGGCTGTTTTGAGGAAGGTATATGGTGGGTGTATGATACTTTGGCGAAAAGTGCGGTATTAGAGAGGCTAGCAATGGTGGAAGGGTGAGAGTGCGTATAATCCATGGACTCAACATTAGTCATGAAGAACTCATATAATTATTGCAAAAATCTACAACTAATCAAAGCAAAGTATTACGCGCATGCTCCTAGGGGATAGATTGGTAGGAAAAGACCATCGTCATTCCCCCGACCGCCACTTATAAGGAAGATAATCAATAAATAAATCATGCTCCGACTTCATCACATAACGGTTCACCATACGTGCATGCTACGGGAATCACAAACTTTAACACAAGTATTTCTCAAATCCACAACTAATCAATTAGCATGACTCTAATATCACCATCTTCATATCTCAAAACAATTATCAAGCATCAAACTTCTCATAGTATTCAACACACTCATAAGAATTCTTACAAATATTGTATGCTTAGCATATTAGGATTATTTAAGAAAATTACCATGCTACTTAAGACTCTCAAAATAATATAAGTGAAGCATGAGAGTTCATCTATTTCTTCAAAATAAAACCACCACCGTGCTCTAAAAGATATAAGTGAAGTACTAGAGCAAATGACAAACTACTCCCAAAGATATAAGTGAAGATCAATGAGTAGTCGAATAATTATACA